>JABFTP020000165.1:33470118-34693485 GCA_013387265.2 Cryptolaemus montrouzieri
GGAAGTATTGTGGTGTTTGTTTACTCGCTTCTTGAAGAGGGCCGCCAAATTCTAGGATGTTGGAAAGATGTTGAACGGAAGTGAGTTCCACAGCTCATCGGCCCTCTACACGAAGGAATTCTTATAGAGATAGGTTCGTGGGGTCGTTAAATGTACCGCCATATGATGAAAACTCCTTGCCAGCCTAGTGTTGCGGCAAAACATGAGATTTCCCTGAAAAAGGTCTTTCAGCTCCTTGGATCATCTTCCGCGAAGTATCTGTAAAACAGAGAAAGGTCAGCAACTTGTTTTTTGAGAGCCAGTGGTTGGAGATCGCGGGTGGTCAATGAGGCGCACAGCCTGTTTTTGCACACTATCCAACATCCGTAACGAATCTTTGTGTGCCGATCTCCATACATGGGAACAATTTTTCAAAGCTGGTCGAATCTGCGCCTTATATAGAAGCAACAGCTGAGATGACGTGAAATATCGCTTGGCTCTGAAAAGAAAACTGAGTTTAGCTGATGCCGACTTAGCTATTGCTGATACATGTTCATGCCAGCAAAACTTGGAGTTGACCGTTCTTCCGAGAAGGTGCATCGAATCTTTGGATGCAATATGTTGGTCTTGTATTATTAGAGGAGGATCTCCAGCTGGGACCATTCTAGAAAACGTAGTTGCTTGCGTCTTGCCCGCGTTGAAGCTCACCAGGTTCAACTGACCCCACTCCGATATCCTCTGTAAGTCAGAGTTTAAGTTATTAATTTGTTGACATCTCTGACCATGAGATTCCGCAGCTGTAATCGGCCGCACACTTTTGAAAGATGAAACCAGGGTACAATCGTCTGCGAAACCGAAGGTCTTGTTCTCTGTAGATGACAGAAGATCATTTATCTGTAACAGAAACAAGGTTGGCAGAAGAATGGATCCCTGAGGTACTCCTGCTTGCAACTGGAAACAAACAGAAGTTATATCGTCGACCACAACTTGTATTGATCTAATTGAAAGAAAGCTACTTATCCAACCCCGCAATTTTTTGGGAAGCCCATATGCAGCAAGTTTACTCAACAAGGCTGCATGCCAGACCCTATCGAAGGCTTTAGAGATGTCGAGGGCTATTGTTCTAGATTCCCCATGTTTTTCCATCGTTGATGTATAAACATGAGTGACGTAGGCAAGCAGATCTCCCGTCGATCTTTGCCTACGAAAACCATACTGACGATCGTTGATAATTCCGTGCAACTCAGGATATTTGAAGAGTTCAGTATTCATGACTCTCTCCATCACTTTGGATATAATGGGAAGAAGTGCAACAGGGCGGTAGTTTTGCGGTAAGGACTTCTTTCCTTTCTTTGGGATCGGTTGAATTCTTGTTATTTTCCAGCTGCTCGGAAAAGTCTGGCTTTCATAAGAAATCTATAACAGATGGTTAAGAATGGGTGCCAGTTCGGGAGTACACTTTCTCGGGACGTTTGGCGGTATTTCGTCTAGACCTACTGCCTTGCAGTTCAGCTGCTTGAGAGCCTGTCTCACAGTGCGGACACTTAACTTGATTTCTGCCATGGAAGAATTTGTAAGTGGAATGTCCAGTGGTATTGCGTTAGATGAGTCCAGCACAGAATTCTTTGAGAACAAGAGAGCAAAGAGATCGGTTTTCTTGTTCGGAAATGATGCTATATTTCGGTCTTCTCTAACAAGAGGCGGAAACGGAGATATGCAGAAATTGGCATTGACCGTCTTCGCCATAGACCAGAATTGTCTAATCCCGCTTGCCTGTTCAAGGAGTTTAGTTTAGTTACCCTCGTTGAAATTGGCCTTTGCTCTTGCAGTAGTCAGGTTGCATACGTTCTGTATTCGTACGAAGGTTGTTTTTGTATCCTCTGTTGGATTCATCTTCCATGACTTGTAAGCTCTGCTCTTGGCTGCAGAAGCTCTTTCGCAGTCTCTGTTGAACCATGGTTTTTGTGCTGTTGTTCTTTTCATGGAATGCGGGATGTAGAAATCAATTCCAGCATGAATGATTTATGTAACAGATTCAGTGCACACATTGATGTCAGGATCTGAAAGACAAACATCATTGAATGGGAAGCACGAAAGAATTCACGCCGCTCATCCCTATTAACACAGTTATAGTGCCACATGCATCTAGGTGGTTTAGGTTCTTGTTTTAGCGGCAGCACAATAGTTCCAGTAGCAGATATAAGGTTGTGGTCTGAGTTGCCTAGCGGTGCTTGGACCTCCACTCCAAAATCATCTGGATCTGAAATCCAAAAGAAATCTAAGGTGTTCGGGAAGTCGGTTGGGTGATCAGGTATTCTTATCGGTTCGTCGACTAGCTGCGATAGAATATGGCTAATTGCGAAAGTCTTTTCGCTTCATCTGTTCTTTTGGAGTGGCGGAGCCAGTTGGTGTTGTGAACATTGAAGTCACTCAGTACAATGATCTCAGCTGCCGGATGATATATCTGAACCCAATCCATCTTATCACGTAAATACAGTCTAGGGAAGTGAATATAGTTTGGCGAGCGATATAGATAGCATAAAAACAGATTGCAAACAGATTTCAAACCACGCAAGATCGAAAGCGTCGTCCTCCATCGTGTCCTCTTTATGGCATGCAACATCCGATCTGGCGGAAACACAGAGGCCCCCCTTTGCACCTAAATCTCGTACGTAACTCATACCCATTAAAACGGAAATACGTTGTATCGGTTGTTTGACTTATTTGGGTTTCGGTTAGGGCCAGCACACTCACTCTCAACCGAGTTGTGAGTAAGATATACCGTTCTGCGATTTCAATTGTAAATATTCATTATTTTAATTTAATATAGTAACAAAATCCAGATGTTGTGATTTTTATTAGCAGTTTAAACAACCACGTTGTTGAAGTCCTTAATAATTTATTGAATGTCGGTTTCTAGCAAAAACGCTTGCACAGGTCGATTTCTGATTGTTAATACCTAATTGTTTATGATAAATTGAAATGATTACCCTAACCCCTCAGCGCCCATTCACTTTTTATTATCGAATGGCAACCTCCATCTTGGTATTGCTCTTCTCAAAGCTCAATGAAGCTTCTCGATAACTGTGCAAAAAATTCTGGAAAAAAATGATTGCTCTCCTCAATTTATGATAGAAAGTTAGGTGTTAAAAATCAAAAATCGACCTGTTCGAGCGTTTCAGCTAAAAATCGCCAATCAATGAATTATGAATTTTACTAAGGACTTTCGGCAACCCGTTATATAAAACATTGAATAGAATGAAACGACTCATCAGTAAACACACATATCTGTCTCTCAGTCAGCTTCTAACCAATTGACATATTCCCTGGTCAAATTTCATACGGCTTTTCAATGTGCTGCGGTTAGGTTAGATTTCCTCGAATCAAAATCGCTGAGAAGTTGTCCTATCGTTTTAGTGCCAATTTGCACTCTACTGTTCTGTCGAAGCTACATTCGAAAGAGCGTATCAGTAGCGTACCATTGTCTCAACTAAGAAATTCCTAAATAATGGTGATCGTCCTTGCCCCGTCTACTTTCATGACTACCAGTCTCCCTGTACCTGCGGATCATTCTTAAAACTGTTGAATAAGACGCCCCAAGCCTTCGGCCTATTCTTTCATAAGTCCAATCTAGCACATTTTGCCGGGGTCAAATTTTGTGATTCGCGTTGCATTATTGCGGAGTATAAACATCATCATCTCAATTTATTTCTTCCCTTCTATTTCTCACGAAAGGACCAGCGCTAAGAAAAAACATCGAATTTTATTGGCATATCTCTGGACATATCCAAAAAATGAAATATTGTAAATTCTGATGCAACAATTAAGAGAGACAAACTTCTACTTCCTTCCGAGCAACCAGCTTCCATTAGTAAAAAATTTGGTTGATCACGATAATTAAAACACCTAATATATAATCCAATTTCTTCAATTAAAAGAAATGATGAAAGTAATTTATGATTGATTTCATTCGAATTATTATTGAATTTTTTCAATATTTAATCTCCTGAAGAATTCATTCCTTATTAACTTTGTAGATTAAAATCATTGTCGTCGCAATAAATGAAATGGTTAATGAAGATTATTCAAATTACAAATAAATAATCCAAGTTCTTCCAACTAATAAAAGTGATCAAATTAGTTCATTCGGTTAGGTTAGTCGATTTCATTAAGTTTAAAATTGATATTTTCCGTCTTGAATTAATATTATTATTATCAATTACTTTCCTGGATAAGAATTATTATTTATATTCGTCATAATATTTGAACAATCTGGTAAATGTACAAGGATGATCTGAATCGTTTCGACCTCTACGTGAAAATGGCAGCACTCGTTAATAAAAGCTAGTGAATTTTCTTTTGTTCATTCGTTGACAGCTACTCAGTTGTTATGAAACAGTTGTTTGTTTGTTTTTCCTTTAACGTGCTCTGTTTCTGCCTTTCGGCTAATGACACGCCGGGGAATTCTGTCACCTCACTAACTCGGGAATTTTGCCGAACCCCTCTCGTGTCGAGGGAAGGGATCTTTAATGTCCAACACATCTCTGTTAGACAGGACCGACAGCTTTACATCTCCTCCGAAAGATGGACACTCAAGCGATTCCCAGAATCCGAAAAATCGCACCGACTTTGTGGGGATTGAACCCAGGTCACTCTGCGTAGGAGACGAGCATCTTATCCCATACGCCACCGAGCCGGCTATGAAACAGTTGTTTGAGTAAGTTCATATGACTGTTTTTATGAGAATGTTGTCGAGTATCGAGCTGTCATTAAATATTTGGCTTTGAATACGGATATGCAAATTCAAGATGAGTTGGATTCTATGTATGGGTACTCCGCACCATCTTTACCACAGTGCGAATTTGAACCGTTGAATTCGAATGTGGCCTTAAGAGGGTGGGACACGATGAACCTTCGGGACTTCTAAAACTACAATTACCGACGATAACATCGCCAAAGTTCACTAAATGTTGCTAGACGACCGCCGCATTAAAATGAGAGTGGTAGCAGAGGTTGAGAACATGTCAAAAGAACGTGTTTGTCATATATTAAATCAATATTTACACATGAAAAAGCTGATCACGCGTTGGGTTCAGTTTGAACGCAATTAATACGAGTTTCGTCGCCGATTAATTACTGTAGATGTAACTAGGATACACCAATATGCGCTTGAAACAAAAATACAGTTCAAACAATGAACTGCAAAAGGGGAATCGGCTCCAAAATAAGTAAAAACTGTTTTTTCAACTGGGAATATGATGGCTACTGTTTTGTTTTTTGAGATAGTGATGGAATTATTTGAATAGAACATATTTAAGAAGGAAAAACCATTACAGGAACTTACTACACATCAGGTAAAAGCAGAACCGTCAGAAAAACGGCTAGTTACAGAAAAAAAAATTTTCACCAAGATAATGCACACTTCAGCGGTTGCGGCGAAATTCCACAAATTACGGTTTGAATTACTCACCAGATCACGACCTAAGCGACTTCATTTTATTCATTCATTGAAAAATTTCCCTCGGGGGACAGAGATTTTTGTTAGATGAAAAGAAAATCACCTTCGTGAACCTCTATCTTGCAGAAAAAAACGCCGAGTACGAGTTGGACAGGTTACAGAGCTGGGAACATTTGTTGAAGAATAAAAAAATTTCTGAAAAAATGGTATCTTTGTTAGATTAGTATATTTTTCTGACCACCCTCGTAATAAAACCGTAATAGACTATTTGTTCCAAATGGAGACACAAATTTAGTAGGCAAAAACGATAAAAAAAAACTAGAAACGATAGTTTTAACAGAATATCGAATGTAGCTCACACAATTAGAAAAGAAAATGGTCTCAAGTCGAATTTCCTGTTGTAGTTTCCTGATCACAACAATATATTTTTCATAAAAATTGTTTAAGTAATTTTCGAGGATGTCAAAGTTGGATATTTGAGTCTTTATATATGTTTTGACAAAAATTTTTGAATATTTTCTGTTTATGCTTTTATAAACTGTCTGGTTTTTGTAGTTTTTGGCTGTGGACAAAGTTTCATATGCAGAATGTAACAACAATCTAGAATACTAGGTTAATTCAGTCTTTTTGTTCTCCCTGAAACTATGATTTAATTAATGTGCAGAATCGAAAAATAGAGTTGTCAAATTGCTATAGGGTTTGTTTAAGACTTGAAATGAGTTAAAATAATATCTCATCGAATTTAACGAAAAAAGACTATTCAAAAACATACGCTAGCTCATTTTCAGTTATTAGTTTACTCAATATACAGGGTTAGGCAAAAGTACCGGAACGGCTAATTATCTCAGTTATTCACCAAGCGATTTTTTTGAAAATTGGTATTCCTATATTGTGAAGCATAAAGAATTCAGTGTTAATATTTTGTGCTCAATAGTGCTTCCGGTGTAGCCGGAAATGACCACAACATGAGAATTTCAAATATAATACCCTATATGTTTATTTATTTTTAGATTCAGAGGAAAAAACTCCCTTCGAAACAATCAAGAAAAATACTTTTTCTCCAATGTCGTGTTCATAAAAAAATCAAAATGACAATAACTATTATCACCTAAATCAAATTACTCTCGAATTCATAATCAACGTGACAGGTTGACAATTATTGTAAAGTATTTGTTGAAGTTTTAATTTTCGCACGAACGAGAAAAACTTTTTTTATGGAAACTATAGCAAGTGTTGGAAATGAGTTCCATTCACCTCATGACAATAACCTAATCGATCACTGAAATTTCTAAGAGAATTCTGCAGAAATTGTGGGGATACCAAGTTGATTTCTTCTGTTATGCGACGCCTTAACTCATTTAGATTGGCAAGTCATTATCTATACACTCGGCATTTCAAGTGGTCCCATAAAAAGAAGTCCAGAGGCGATACATCAGGTGACCGCGGGGGCCACTCGATAGGACCTCTTCTACCGATTCATCTTTCTGGAAAAACTTCATCCAGATATTAAGAAATATTAAATAAAACTAATGGAATTGTCTACTACTAGTGAACTGTGAATCAGAAAAGGATAATCCTTGCGCCTGATTCTATCAACAACAACAATACTTGATGACTCTATATCCCTAATATAAAAAGAGGAAAAGCGAAGCAACAAACGTATTGAAGTAGCTTAATCACAACGACCCTGTACACATATGTAAGTTAAATTGCGTTTTTCAAATCCATTAAGTTGGTTATAAAGGATCGGGTGTTCGAGAGAATCCAATTCTTAGTGCTTTTTTCAAACTGTTTCAGGGCGGTTAAGCTTCTGATATCCTGTGGCAACATATTGAAAGTTCGAGGTGCTAAGTATAAGAAACACCTCTGACCTGCCGTTTTTCGCGTTCGAGGAATGACAAAGGCATTTTTAGCATATCTAGTCATGTGATCATGCGAGATTGGTTCGTTCGTATTTCCGCCCCTGAAGTGATGGCAAAGAATCTTTTCACAGAATAACTGTCTCAAATCTAAAATTTCTAAGATTCGGGTCTCGGCATAAAGTGCATCTGAAGGGTAAGTCTTATTTTCCGAATATATAATTTTCAAAAACCTTTTCTGAATGATTTCTAATTTCTTCAAATATATATACTACTCCCCCCCATACTACAATTTCATATCCGAGAATAGATTCAACCAGAGCAAAGCAGAGCATTCTAAGATGCTGTACTTCACAAAACCCCTTACACAACCTGAAAAGCGAAAGGAAACCCCTCAATTTCTTGACCAAATACTCCATATGTCCATCCCAACGTAAGTGGGATTCAAGTATCACCCCACTTTATTTACTCTCTTTAATTTGATCAGTGCATTCTACATCCGAATATTCAAGAAGTTTCACTCAGGCAATCCTATCAGGTAGCTACTGTGGGGCATGAAGTATGTTTTTTCGGAATTAAAAGAATCTTTGTGCTAAAAAATTCTAAGAATATAGAGAAATCTCTTTCTACTCTATTCTTCAGGGCGAACCAATCAGAATCCTGATAGAACACAGCGGTATCATCGGCAAAGGAAAATACTTCTTCGGAAGTTGGTTAATAAAACATGTCTTTTATAAACACGCAAAACAAAACAGGTCCCAGAACCGTCCCCTGTGGCACTCCGAAGTCAACAATTCTTTCGCTACTCTGGCATTCGTCAATTTCAACAACTTGTTTCCTATTATTCAGGTAACTGCTCAACAATTTGTATGCCGTGCCTCTAATTCCTACATTTTCTAAAGTTCCCAAAAGATCACTATGGAAGATCTAGTCGAAAGCTTTCGACAAGTCAATGAATATGCTGATGGACGCGACACCACCATCTATTGCACTATAAATATTACCACACTGCTCTTCGGCCAGTATTCTATATTTATCTAAAAAGCCAACAATTCGTGTTTTTAATAGGTTTTCGAATATTTTACCGAGCACAGAAATAACAGATATCGGTCTATAATTACAGGGTTTCGTTTTATCTCCAGCTTTGAAAATCTGTGTTATAGTGGCAATTTTGAATATGGTTGGGAATTCAACTCTCCTCAAGCATAGATTAAAAATATGTTTCAACGGCTCACTGATATATTTCATAATTTTCTTTATTGTCTCAGGTTTTAATCGATCCGGGCCAGGAGACTTACTATCCTTCAAGCCCCTTATTACTTCCTCAACCTATCAGTAGTAGCTTCAATCAGGCCAATTGAATTAACATTCCGCCTTGGTTCATAGACTTTTCTCTCCGATTTCTGTATTTTATCAGCTAGTTTAGTCCGGACCTCCGAAAAGTACTTGCAAAAGTAATCTGCTATTTCGACTTTCTCAGTTAATGTTTCGCTAGCATCCGTAATGATATTGTTAATATTGTGTTTTGCCCTTTTCCTTCCACCCATTTCATTAAGACACGACCACAAACCTCTTATATTATTATTATTCCCTGCTATTTTTGATTTCAGGTAATTATTCTTCGTATTCTTTAACAAATCGTTCAAAAAACTTCTATATCTTTTATATCTATCTTTCAAGTTTTCGTCACATGGATTCATTCTAAATTGCCTATACAATTCATTTTTATAAAACCGATTTCATTAATCCTTTCGTTATTTATGGTTTTCGCTTTATGGTTTCCTTACGTATTTTAATCTTCACTGTAGAAAGAGCTAAATAATGATTAAGTATTTCAACCAGTTTATCTGCAGCTAATTTCGGACTTTTTAGTCATAAATCTGTTCCCATGATTCTTCTGCCAATATATTTTTGAGTTTAGAATAGTTAATCAATTTTCTATAGTTCAATAGAGTCTGAATCACAGCTAATATTATTTTCAGACAAGTAAATGCCAAGGAGGACAGAGTAGTGATCAGTTAATCCCGATCACCAACCAATAGGACAAAACTTCTCTTCGGGTATCTTACTTCTAACAAACATGTGGTTAATACAGGACGAGTGATTCCCTTGTACTCTTGTAGGGGTATTTATAGCTGACATATATCCACTCTCAGAAAAAATATTCAAATATTCTTGTCCTTGGTCATCTCCCATATCCAAAATATCAATATTCAAATCGCCCCACAAAATAGAGATACTGAACAATCCGCTGCTGTTATATAAAAACACCTTCAAACTATCAACAAAACTAGCAATATTTAGAGAGGGGGATCTGTGCAGTGCCAAAATTTGTATAGGATAGGATTCCACTCTGTTTATGATCAGTCTTATAACCCTAAAACAGATAATTGTATTCATCTTTAATAAAAATCACAGTTCCATCATTTTTATTGATATTACCCTCATTATATATAGCACTGAAACCATTAAAATTAAAAAGTTAGGATTATCTCAACCAAAAGTCTCTGTGAGAACTATACAGTCAAAAGAAGTCTTAAACTGATCAGGGGCAATAAAGAGTTCATCAATGTTTTTTGATGGACTCCTGATGTTATTATGGAAAATAGTGAAGTTCTTACCCTGCAGCTGCTCATCACATTCGCTTATTTCATCACAAACTCCGTTTTTCAGAATCATCGGTCTCAGATCGTTCATATAAAACTCCATACTGACAAGTCCACTATTCTATCATATTGAGTCCTTCAAGTAACAAACGCACAAATTGTGTTATTATATTTTATTGAACGCCGAACGAGTAACGACACGAGCAGGTGGCTTTCTTCCACGATTTTCTGATTTGAATTTCCTGGTTCGACGGGATCTCTCAACTCCTGTACAGCTGTAGGGTTCATAAGATCAAGTTCCAAAATAGAAAATTTTCTTCCATCTACAATCAATTATCTCCTTTGATCTGAGCTGTTTTTCCTTCTGACCTGACTCTCTTCAAATGATTAATTAATTTTGACTGCTGTTGTCTGTCTTTAAGCGATAGATCTGGAGATATGATATTCCAGATCATTTTAGTTTGAACGAGTTTTTTATTATCTCGGATTTCTGCTTGAATGAGGCCAACTCCACTAGTATAGTGCCTTTATCTCTATTTCCTAGTTTGAAAGAATCTTTAATATCTTCACTGCAGATATTCACTTGTACTTCATTTTTTATAATATTCACTATTTCATCTCCGGAAGATTCACCGTTCAGTTGGACACCATGAATTATCAGGTTATTCTTCCTCTGTTTTTTATCTAAGCACTCAATTTCATAACGCAATTGCTCATCCTGGGCTTCTAATTCGTTAACCCTATTTTCATAGGCTTTAAATTTTTCGGAGATATCGGACTCTATTTGGTTTAATTTAGCTCCTATACTAGTTTCAAGTTCTTCACACTTTCCATTTATTGATAGACTGAAGCTACCCAATAGATTCTTTAAATAATTTTTCTGTGTCTCGCTGAAGTCACCCATTAGAATTTATACGATAGCAAAATATATTACGGACCGTGTATGGTAACCTCTACTTCACAAGTTCGTAACGCCAAGAAGATTTGTTATCTGATCTCTTTTCAGCAGAACAGGTGTCTAGACCCGTGAAAAGGGGTAAAATTTCAATAACTTGAGTAATTACCGAATTATGAAACACACAACAAACTTGCCACACCCTACGAAACTTGCTACCACTTAAAATTTTTGACTTTATCAACTTTACACACAATGATTTACACAATTGAAGAAAAATTTATTCAATTGGCAATCTCTAATTTCGAATTATCTAGGAGAGCAAAAATATTCGACTTCGTCTGTGCTAAAGGCTCACATACGCCAAGATAATTTCGAACATTTACCGCAAAGGGTGGGCGAACTCCATCTTGTTGGAACCATACAATATCAGCTGGAGTTAACGGAATATTTAAATTTGGAAATAAAGCTGTTACGGCTGGCACAATTTCATTTCACAATAATTCCAAACATCGCTCTCCATTTAAATTCCTTTCCACAAAAAATGGACCAATTATATGGTCACCGATAATACCGGCCCAAACATTCAATTTTTGTGGGTGTTATGTATGAACATCTCTAATCCAATGTGGGTTGTCTCTCGACCAAATACGACAATTATGCCTATTTACTGTACCGTTGAGGCAGAACGTAACTTTATCCGAGAATACGATTCTATTAAAAAAAATTGTATTCGCCATAATCATATCCATGATGGTCTCTGAAAATCGTACTCTACGCTCAGGATCGTCTTCAGTAATCTCATGGACGAAATGGATTTTATATGGTTTCATTTTTTCTGTTTTCAGTATCCTACAATCTGAGAAATATCATGATTCAAGGCTAATTTATTTGTAGAAACCTCAGGATTTTCCTCAATTGCCAATAAAATGTCTGACTTTGTTTCTTCATCAGTGGCAAACTTAGGGCGTTTCACTTGCCGACTTGCTTCATATCGCTGAATAGTTCTGCATACTGTAGATTTACTAATTTGATGATCTGGGTGAACAGTATTGAACAGACTGCGAAATTCTTAGTAAGATCGTTGACTGTCACCATATCCGCGCATCATCCAAACCTCGATCCGTTCTGCTTCACTGAGCATGCATACCATTATTAGGAATTGAAGTGCAAAAATCTAAACTTCAACGAATACTTGACATTAATTGTCAACCTGTCCCGTTGATTATTAATGCAGAAGTCATTTGATTTAGGGGATAAAATATTTATTATTTTAATTCTTTATGAACTCGACATTGAAAGGAAATGTTTTTGTTGATTGTTTCTAAAAAGTTTTTTCTCTAAATCTAAAAAAAATAAATAAACATAAAGCACAAAATATCAATACTGAATTCTTTATGTTTAGCAATGTAGGAATACCAATTTTCAAAATAATCGCTCAGTAAATAACTGAGATAATTAACCGTTCCGGTACTTTTGCCTAACCCTGTATATCTTGAGAGGGAGTTTTCCGTATTGATGAACACTAAGTATTTGACAGGTACTAAACCCATGAACAATTTGTATGGAAAATTAATTTTGTTTTATTTAATTTTTTGTCAATGTTTCAATGTTTTTGGTAATTATTCTGCTATTCGTTACGGAGATGAATCCAACAAATCAAAATCCATTAAAATCGGTGCAGCCGTTTTCCAGTTGTGTTCGAACAAACCTGACTTCGTTTTATACATGAAGATAAATCATTGAATATTGTGCAAATTCGCAAAAAAATGGACTTTATTTCATATGATGTTTGGAAAATAGAGTGTATTTCCATGATATCCTCACATTTTTGCTATGTTTGTTGATAACATCAATGAAATATAAGACTTTCATTTGAAGATTGAAATTAATACAGAAAGGAATTACTGAAATGAAATCGTCAGGATGTTCCCTGTTGTTTACACAATCCTTCGTAATCATAAATCAGCTCTCTCTTCGTAACACTGTAAATTATTCTCCTTAATCTCATTATTGTAAGATAACAGTAAAACCTAGTGAATCATTTTTGAAAGAGATATCTGTTGGCAGTTTATAGCTGATAATATAGTTAGGCGGAGCATTATGTTTTATATTCTGTCTTTAATGTCTTTGCTTTCGTCACATATAAAATATTCTCGGGATTTATCTAAGGAGAAAACTAAATGTGGAGTTTGGATTCAACGATATTGTTGGCATAAATACAGGGAATCCAACAGCTTTTCGAAGGTTTAGTACTCGGGTGATTAAAATGGTGGGTTTATACAAAGCAATAAAGTTGATATCCTGAGAGCGTTGATCGATTGTGAGCAGAATGTTAAAAGCAGGAACCGCCATTTATATGACTTCAAGTATATGTTGAATTGTTTTCGACATGCAATACGTTATGGTTTTCATCTCGGAATGAGAGATAATGAGCTGAAAACTTGTAACTTTTTTGACTTGGCATTCAGAACATTATTTCGGAACTCACATATAATCACGTATGCCTATCTTAAGATAGGTCAAATATTTATCGAAATCTGTTGTTTAGGAATATATCGCTTATAATAAGTTAATACCACTTCGGTCATAAGATCGAAGTGGCGAAGTGACCAGTACGAGGCACTTTGGGAAGAATTCGAGAAAGATTTAAAGGTTTCAGCGCGCCGTATTACGAAGAAATCATGTTGCCGTTTCCGGAAGGTTCTGGAAATAAGATCTGGAACAGAGTCGAAGTTACGCAAATGCTCTAGAACAATTCGTGCTCGTATATAAGAAGAGAGCGCGAAGCGCAGAGAATTAAGTTTGCATACAGAGCGCGAATAAGTGGACGAAGTTTTAGAGATAAATTAAGCAGTATCGATTGTGTTATATAAATTAGTCATTCAGTTAGTGTTATAATTGTTATGTTTACGTGTAAATAAATTAGTTAGTGTTTTTGTAACGTTGAAGTGTTTTATTTGAGCCCACAAATAATTTCAAGAACTAAGAAACGTATAATAGAAAGGATTCCTTGCCAGGTGGACTATACATCTGGTACACGGAAAATCAAAGAGGGATCAGGGTTTACTGATAGAGAAATGGTTGGTGTTTCTACCTCCCATTAGATAAACATACAGTTTTACAGTCGGAGACCATTGCGATATTTGGCTGTGCAGAATTGAGCACAACTAATGAGTGAATCACGATTTGCTCCAACAGCCAGGCTGCTCTTGGCGCTCTGAGCGTATACAGGATTGATTGTATGGCCGTCTGGGAATGCGTTCTGGCTCTAGAATAGTTTAGAAGACCAATGCTTGTGGTCGCGATCTCAGCTTGTATTGTTGAGGCAAGGCTGGAAAACTGGCTAGCGGAACAATATAAGGACACCTGGTTGAATGCTTGAGGTTGTTGCCAGTCTAAGGCAGTGCTGGGTTCATAACTTAGTAAAACCTGGACGAGGTTAGTACTTGAAGGTAGTCGAACTAATGCATGGCTCCTGGTACAGATAGCGACAGGGAATGGCAAGTTCAAATACCACCTGACAAGGTAGGAGAATAATGAAGAATAATCATAAGTGCAGGTGCTGTGGAATTGGGGTCACCACATTCTCGCCATGGATCTGTCTTACGTAACCAAATGAGCGTGGAAATGCTGAAAGGGACTGATCTGCTGTGTATGCCCCCTCACTTTATTATGACGATCCCCTTGATATAATCCCAGCTCTGAGTTAACTATTTGGTTCTTGTGGTAGAGAATTCCAGTTAATATTATTTATTATTACTTATTATTATTATTATTATTATTATACGTTATTAGGTATTATTTGCATTTTTCATCAAAATTGTAGGGAATAACATTCTATACGATTGACCGTTTTTGAAATAGAACGCAGATAGCGTAAGAGCTACATAGCAAATGACGTCATGCAAGGTGAACAGTGAACTCTTAGTTAATTAACATAGTATGAATGTTTGTTCATTAAATTAATTCAGAATCTTCTTACTTAATAAAGTCTATGCTATAATCTACAATATTTATAATAGCACTGCTTTTTTAATTAAGTACCGTTTCGCCACACGGTGGCTGCAGCGCTGCGGTCGGCGTTCTGCGCATGCACACTGGGTACCGACATCATTGCAGACTGATTCTTTCTTGTTTACGTTATTTACTTAGTGTTTAAGATGCCTCCGATAACCGTCCCGCCGACTATGACAGTTTATGGAGAAAAAGGTCGCACAAATGTGCATGATGAACAACGGAGTGGGCGTCCTTCGGTCGTTAATGAAAGTTTGTTGATGAAAGTGGACAATAATGTGACCCCAGTAACTACCATCTGTTCCTGCACTTGAAGAAAGACCTGTGTGGTAAGAGTCTTCAAGACGATGACAAAGTCAGAACAGTTGTGATGCAGTAGTTAAGGCGGCAACAATTTATGAAGAGGGTATTCGAAAACTTGTACAACGTTATGACAAGTGCCTCAATGTTGAAGGAAATTATGTAAAAAAGTAGATAAAGGTACAGGCTTTCATGTAAAAATTAAATTATGAAGATATCTAGTTTTTTTTCAATTTCAAAACAGTACTCATTTGAAAAACCATGTGATAAATAATATACAGTAGTGTCAACTCTGAATATATCTGAAATACATTCATATATATATTTCAATTATATATTAAGAAATTTATGAACTTTTTTTTTATATTTCTACTATGAATTATGCATATACTAATACATATTTTACAGTGGAAGGAAATTGAAATTAGGATTTCCAGAACATTTAATGGTTTTTATCCATGTGCTTCAGGTTTCTTCTTCTTCAACCTCGTTTTCATTTCCAGACGATCAATAATATCGAACTTATTATCATTATCCCCGCTCTGAATTGTTGTGCTCAAAATTTGCGAAATTAAATTGTTTGTCTACTCGAAATATAAATAAGATCTATGGTAATGAGATTTGAATTTACTCAGAGTTCACACAAGTGTATTCCTCATTATAGAAGTAATTATTACTATAAATATTATAAATTATAGCGTATTTATTTATAGATAATAGTTTTCCAATAAATATAATTTTGTGAAGAAACACTATTTTTAAATTATGTAATACACTCCCCACAAAAATTGTTGCATCACCCTACTTTTACGACAATACTATATAAACTTTTAGGTTGGTCATTCAAGAGTCGCTTGGTAACTTTCAGAAGTGTAAAATAAGAAGATATCATTCAAAAGAGATGAGTTTATGATGGAAAATATCAACAATTTTCGAGTTGATGAAAAATTAAAAAATTTTACCATTCGCGACATTCGCGAAGAAACCAATCACCTAGCATCGAATGGTTACTAATGATTTTCAAAATCGAGTGTTTCCTCCCTAGGCCCTAATTACTGCCAGTGTACGTCTCGGAAGCCCCTCAAACAAATTTTGGATGTATAGTTGAGTAACTGAGTTCCAAATTTCAGGAAGCAGATTTTCTAATTGTTGGAGTGTTCTACTAGGCATTCTACGTTGCTGAATTTGCCACCCCATGTTGTCCCAAGCATGCTCTAAGGGATTCAAGTCGGGACTTCTGGCTGGGCATCTTAAAAAATCAATTTCGGCATTTTGCAGAAATTCTGTAACTACTCTAGCTGCATGAGGCCGAGCATTATCATGCATATAAATGAAGTTTTCGCCAATCAATGGGCCAAAGGGTACAACATGGGGTTCAAGGATATGTGCGATGTATCTGGCCGCTGTCATTCTTCCATTATTCACTAGGACTAATCTAGTTTGACCATGGAAAGGAATGCCTCTTCACACCATTACTGATTCCCCTCCGAAGTTTTCGGTTTGACGGATATTGCACTGCTGATACCGTTCCCCAGGTCGTCTCTATACAGGCATGCGTCTATCATTTGATACTAGTTAGAACCTGGACTCGTCGGAACAGAGAACATTCGACTATTCTGGAATACCCCATTTTGCATGTTCCCTCGCAAACTGAAGTCTTGCAACTCGATGCTCTCTGGTGAGACGCGGGCCGGTAGAAGCCACCCTTGGTCTGGTATTGTCTTCTCTGAGCCTGTTCCTAACAGTTTGTAACGTCATATGCACATTTATGGAAGGTGTAAGTTCATTTTGTAGCATTCTAGTCGTAAAGTGCCGAACTCTTAGTGCAGTTAAACGAAGCCAACGATCATCAACAGGTGTTGTTATCCGATTTCTTCCATGTCTGCCCCTTCTTCCATATTCTCCTGTTTCGTGGTATTGATTAATTGCTCTTGAAAAAGTGCTTTGGTTAACATTCAACAAGTTAGCCACGTAACGTTGGCTACGCCCCTTCTCTAGAAGTATTACAATTCTTACCACTTCATGATCACTCGAATAGCGCCCAGGACGTTGAGCAGCCATACAATAAATTCAAAGATTCGAAAACTAACAAGAAACACAGAAAACTTGCATTAATTTAGCGTGAAAACTGAAGAGAAATTGAATGATTACTGATAGTCAACTATACTTATTCTTGTTTCAGACGTGTTTGAGATGATATGGAAACAAATGTTACTACATAGATAAGATTTTTTCCCCGTCATATGTCCAAAAACATATGTTGACAAAGAAACTGCAATCGAGCTGCCTAATCGATTGTGGAATGATGCGACAATTTTTGTGGTGGGTGTATATTCGAATAAATCGAATATACACCCACCACAATCGAAGAGTGAAGACTAAATAGTAAATAACCTATTTAAGACTAAATGAATTCTTCTGTATATAGTGAAATGGCGTAATGTGAAACTGTCCAAGTTATATATTGTGAAATTGAAAAAGACTTAAAATATAGTTTGAAGAGTTAGTGAAATTTCTCGTATGAAAATATGAAAATGAAAGAACAGTATCAAGAATACTCATAGAAGTGACACAGTGAAAAATAAAAATTTCTGTGAACTTAATACTGGGTATTTCTATTCCTTACTGTGATAATATCGTTAATTCTTTCTGGCATACGGTTAGTAAAGATGTCTAGGTTCTCAGGTTATCACTGATAGTCACGAAACGTTCGAAGCAAAAATATCTCAGGGATATTTGATGGAAATTATATCTGAGGAACGTAGGAGAAATGGAGCATGACCAGTTTCATGATTTGAAGGATGTTCACAATTTACTGTGGGCGGTAAGGACCAGCGTTGTTGCCAATTATTGATGAATCAGTCTGAACAATGACAGTGTCCTTCTACAAATAAGTAAGCGAGTTAAGCTGAAAGAGAACCATTTTTTGCATAAACGGTTGTCTTTACTTCTCATTTCGCCTCCTCAATGCACGAATGCGTCGACTACATAAACATTGATTCACCTCTATGATTTAGACAGCATTATTGCAGTAGCCTAATAATAATTCCTAAGATCCCTCACTTTTTGTAACCATTGCAATTACAGTACAATTTCACTAGTCCGGGCAGATATCGTTCCGGCGCATGCCCGGATTATCGAAATGCCCGAATTTCTGAAGTGACTTGAATTTTGTTTCGTTTTCAAAATAGAAAAAACCCAAAATCTGATCTCTTGCTTTTGTTACCTGAATGTGAAATTTGGGTTTTTGAGAAATCTTAGAAATGATTTTCGGTCATACAAAGTTCTGAAGAACCAGTTGTTAATTTATTATGAATTATTGATTTGTATACTCGTCTACTAAGATATTGATTGAACCACCAGTTTGACCTATATAAAAGGGAGGACAATCATCACAATATGATTTATATACTGCCTTTCTTACTAGTATCAAGTCGATCTTTGTTATTGACCGAGAATTTTTCCAAATAATAGAAAATTATGAAAGGACGGCAAGAATATTGAACACAAATCATACAGATGAACAAAAGAGTCTTCAATATGTTGAACTTCTGCGTGTAGTGGTAGTGAAGCCATTGAGGGATATGTACTGAAACAACTGTTCAAAACGACCGCCCCCTCCATATAATTGTATGAACGGTTGTTAAATTCCCTTATTACATTTTCGTTAACGTTTTGTGTTGATAGCCGACAAATTGATAATTTAAACTCTGACTTACAGAAGATATCGGAGTGGGGTCAGTTGAACCTGGTGAGCTGCAACGCGAGCAAGACACAGGCAACTAAGTTTTCTAAAAGGGTCCCCGCTAGAGAACCTCCTCTAACGGTGCAAGGGCAACAAATTGCATCCAAAGATTCGATGTACCTTCTCGCAATAATGGTCAACTCCGGTTTTGCTTGAACATGTATCAGCTATAGCTAAGTCTGCATCAGAGCCAAGCGATACTTCACGTCATCTCAGCTTTTGCTTATTATTGTTTTCATGTTTGTGGATCTGCGCCCAAACATTCGTTGCAGATGTTGGAAAGTGTGCAAAAACGGGCTGGCGCCTCATCGACCATCCGTAGATCACCCGTGATCTCCAAACGCTGGCTCTCAGAAGACAATTGGTGATATTTCTCTATTTTACAGATACTTCCACGGTGGATACTCCAAGGAGCTGAAAGACCTTGTTCCGGGAAAACTCATGTTTTGCCGCAACACTAGTGTGGCAAGGAGTTCTTATCATATGGTGGTACATTTAGCGACCCCTCTAACCTCGCTCTACAAGAATACCTTTGTTTACATGGCCGGTGAGCTGTGGAACTCGCTTCCGTCCAACATCTTTCCAACATCCTACAATTTGGCCCTCTTCAAGAAGCGAGTAAACAGACACCTCAATCTTTCCCAGGCGCAGTTGTGGATAACTATCTCCATTGAGATTATCCTCGATAAAGAACTGCCCAAGTTTCCGTACAACTCTGTCGAAACATTCAATTTTTGTGGGGTTTGTATGTATATGTATTTCGCTGTACAAGTGAGTATTTTATGTGTCCCATTATCGGAAATTGTATCTGTTCAACACTTCATTGAGCATGAAGGTTCTCTAGTCAGAGATAGTTGGTATTATTATTAATATTTTGACTCAAATTTTCGAAAACTTGAAGGCGAGGGTCGGAGTCATCTTTACTTATTTCATGTTGCAATCTTATCGTGTAGTGATGAAATTTGTGATACTTCACTATTCAGTAAACTGTAGTATTTGATATGCCCGTTTCATGGGATAGTTTACGAATAGACTGAGTGTTGTCCATTTGTAGATGACCCAAAAACGCCACTTCAATAGCTTAATTTCTCACAAAACGTACTACTTCATGCTCTCCGTTCGCCCCTGAACCAGTTGCCTGAAATTCTTCTATTCGAGATTTGACTAATTAATGACTAATTTCTTCCTCTGGATGATTTGTATCAGATATTTTCCTACTCTTCCTCCATCGAGGACACCATTTTCGAATCTCCTTTTGTGAGTATCGAATATCCAGTGATTGGAACAACAGATTGGTCATTGTATGGTTAGATTAGAAATATTTCGTTAGGAAAAAATTGTAGAAAATGTGTGAGAAATTGATGTGCTGTTTGCAATGGTTTTTATCATCTTTTTATGTAGCAAGTGGATCTTCTTCGAATTGAAGTCTTTCTATACTATCTGTAAGCAGTTTCTGGTTACATTAACAAAGCGAATAAAATAATGTCCTTCTTTGTAGCACTGTAGTGTATTGACATGGCGGTTGCCAGTTCGATTTCCGCAGGCGCGTGTTGCGTTTGATATTAAATATGTTCAATGAATATATGAAATCTAACTTGCTAGGAAATGTACAAACGACATGCCAAATGAATAGAAAAAATTTAATTTAAGAATACCTTCGAATGAATCTAATCAATCGATCAAATTTAGCTAGCAACCTAAAGGAATGAATACCTCGAATGGAACACACTGTATAGATCTTTAAACACAAAGTTTTGATCAAATTCGTTTGAAGCATTAACCCATTAGTGCAGGGGTGCTCAAACTTGAACTGATGGCGATCAACCTCAATATAACTGTTGAACTGAACTAATGAGTGACTTTGGATGTTGAAGCTTGGCACTGCATGTCCTCAGCATACTTTTCATGAGATGGTACGTAACCACTGAGTGCTTATCGCAAGCACGATGACATATGATCGTCAGTTAGTCGATTGCGATATTTTGACTTGAATGAATGAATTATCTTCATTTCAGAAAATGCAGACTCGCACAAGTAAGTTGACCCAAATATTGCCTTCAGTTGAAGGGCGATTTGCCTTAGATTCGGATATTTATCTTCAGATATAAAACACCAGAAATTTGTATCAGATGCTGTAGCTTTTAGATGTATATCTGATATAATTTGCACCAACTCATTTTCAACAGAGCATGAGTCCATATCAAACTGACTTGCTATTTCAGTAGCTAATTCCTCCATGTTTTTACATGAAAAAGGACAACTCATAAATGACGCTATATTTGCCAATATACTGCAATCATAAAAACGCATTTCGAGTTGTCCCAAAATATTTGATAATTCAGCCTCATACGTATCATAATTCAACTGAGGAATTCTTACTTTCAAAGACGGAAAATGTATCTGATCCTTCCTTTTCAGTTGATCTATCATAACTTGCAATTTAATTTTGAATGCGTTTACTGCGCTAATCATCTCAATAATAGTTTTCCTTTACCTTGAAGCTCCAAGTTAATGATGTTTAAGTGCATTGTGATGTAAGTCAAAAATACCAAATCAGTCAGCCCTTTTGTGTTTTTTATCTAAACTAACCTAACCTCTTTCGTCTAGAAAAGCTGTTATTTCGGGCAATAATTCTTGAAACCTTTCTAGGAAATTTCCGCAACTCAACCACCTGACGTCCGTGTGAAGAACTAAATCAGTGTGTTCAGCTGACTCCCTATCTTCCAACTGCAACTTAAAGAGCCTTCATTGCGGGCTACGTGCACGGATGGAATTCACAATATTTGTTGCCATCCCATAATTTCCTCCACGGTTAACACTTTTGAACACAAAACTTCTTCATGTATAATGGAATGGAATGAAAAAAATGAAGGGAAATCTTCATTAGCTCGACACAATGCCACAAAACCGTTTTTGTGTCCAGTCATTGCTGGTGCACCATCGGTTGTAATGTATACTAATTTATATATTGATAGCTTGTAGTTTTTCACAAAATTGAAGAAAACGTCATATATATCTTTGCCACGTGTCTTCCCCTTCAGAGGAATAATTGTCAAAAATTCTTCTTTAGCCAACATGTCATTGAATACCATCCAAATAAAAATACACAGCTGGGCAGTGTCTGTCATTTCGGTGGATTCGTCGAACTGTAATGAAAATTATGTACATTTCATGATATGTTTAAGTTTATCTGCCATGTCCTGACTCATGAGTTCAATACGCCTTGTGACAGTCTGACGAGATAACTGAAGTTTTCTAATAGCAGCCATGATTTCTGTTTTATTTTTAAAATCTCCAAATGAAGGCTCACTTGCTTCAATAAATGCTTCCTTCACAACCTATCCATCTTTGGATGGTTTCTTGTGTTTCGCCAATATATGAGATATTTTGAATGACGCGATCGTAGCAGCTTTTGATTGTTTGGCTGGTCTTATGAACATGGTTTGCTCTTTTTTAAATATTTTGTTAAGATATGAAATCACGTACTCTTCGTTTTCTTAAATCACCCTGTGGCAGAAATCCTTTTCGTAGTTGTTATGAACCATTTTATGATGACTCTCTAAGTTACCACGCTTAGGTATTGCAACTGACGCACGACAAATAAGACAAATGCACTTATCCTTCTCCATACAAAAGCAAAATTCTTCCTCCCAATCGTTATTAAACCGATACGTTTTAGATTTCTTTGCTGCACTCATTTTGTAGTATTTAATAATAAACTTTGTATCGACGTAGTGTTGCCTTCAAGTTACAATTTGGAAGGACTCCAATTCTTGCAGGCGCTACATTTATATCGGCGTGAACGAAGGTCTCGAATGTTTCCGTCAAACGCGCTGCCCGAAATTTCTAGAAAAGCGGCAAGAATACAAAACACGGCTTTTTTTGACAAGTACATCGCGTTCCTTTGATAAAGCCGCCTTTTGCCGCTAGCAGAGTGTTATTTTATTACGTTGATTTTTTGTAGTTTAGTTACCTACTTATTTAAAATTTTTTTATTCTCGAGATCTACTGGTCAATCGGACCGTTTGAACACCCCTGCAGTAGTGCATATCATCGACGTATTTTACGTTATATTCGTTTCAAACCTAACCTCCAAATTCAAACCAGCGAATTGCGATTCTGTAATTTTTGAGTAACATTATTGTGGCTGAATTATTTGATTTCATTATATTTCGTGTAAGTAGTGTACTGATTTATGGACAATGGATGAATCATTATACAGCACTCGTCAAGGTTGAAAAGTAGTTATCATTTTTTATCGCTGATAAATATTTTCCTGTAAAAAATAGGTATAGGTTATGTTTCTAGAAATGTCAATAGAGGACTCTTAGTGTCCTAAAGATTTTCAAACTCTTCAGAGTTGCTATGAGCTTCAAGATTTGATGATCCGTTAAAACGAATATTATGCAGCTAGTAGCTGACGTTTTTCAATTTTTATATTTCAGATTTTCATTACATCAGCTGATGCAATTGATGCAATTGTAGGTATTCCAGAAGATGCATTAGATACAGACTGCGATAGTGATGTAAGTGACGATGAGCACGAAGCGAATTTGAATCAGTTGGGACCGAAAATGTTATCTACAGTTTGCGAAGTAAGGAAGCAGAATGTAGATAATGAACCTGCGGAATCTGATTGGGACTCAAGCGACGAGTAAAACGACAAACAAGAATGAAAAACTTCGAAAGTCTATAAATAACATAGGATGGAAAAATACAAATGCTAACTTCAAACTAAAAATCGATTGCGAAGTGAAGCTACCTTCAGTAGAAGCAACACCCGTTTCTAACCCTGTAGAACTTTTACAACTTTTTTTCACAAACGATTTGCTCGCTGGAATGATACATCAAATAAATATCTATGCGTCACAAAAAATTATCCACTCAACATGACTTTGGATGAGAGGTTCGTTTTCCTGTGCGCTCTCTTATTATTTGGATATGCCAAGTACCCAACTAAAAAAAGTATTGGTCTAGCTATGATGATGTTCCTCAAATATTGCAGAATTGCATCAGACTCAACAGATTCGATCGAATATTGTACAACTTCCATTCGAATGATAACTCGAACATTGATAAAGATGATGATGGTTATACTGGGTGATTCACCAGTGGCGCGGTGGTGTGTAGCTCGTACACTCTTGAAGATTTCATTTTTGTTCGAACGGTATTGTATTAAGAAAGTGAAAATCTACTTCAGCAATTTATTTCGAAGTGAACAGGGTGTCCCAATTTTCTATAAAAAATCATAGGAGGTTTTTTCAGATTGGAAGACCACTTCTTTGTTGAAGATTCAAGAACGTCCCAAACTCTGCTATAATGTCTTTAAGTGATAAGTTTTTTGGTGAGTAGTTTCGTCCCAATATTTTTTTTTCCGTAAAAATTCATGAATATAGGCTGTCATATCATCGCATGCTCCTTCGGCCAGAGAGGATGAATTTTTTTTCCCTTTCGTTTTCTTATTGCGCAAGGATAGCTTCATTGATGAATTGAAATAGATTATCCTCATTTTATACAGGAGTGACTCAAAAAATTATTGAATATTGTAATTTTGAAAATATCATATCTTGATTTTTTCAAATGGAACCTGTATTTTATTTTTCATGTCAACGCATAAAATATTGTGCCATATTTTTGCAGTACCTTATCTTCGTCCATTTTCGAAATGAAAAAAACAAATAATAAAATCAAAGGTTACGAAAGAAGAGTTTATTAGTACATATCATTATACTTGATCAGAGAAATGGAGATATTTTAAGGTAGTCGTGTATGAAATACGTAATAGACTGGTTTTTGGTGAGATGAACTACAAGGTGTTGAACTATTACAATGAGTGTTCGAAATGTTGCCCGTTTCTTTGTAGTCACAACTCAATCCTTCTAAGCAAAGACCGTTGAACTCTCGACAACATTTGCAGATTAACTGACTGAAAGGCGTCGACTATTCTTTGTCTCATTTCCAACTGTGTTGTAGAAGGAATCTGGTAAATGATGCCCTTAATATAACCCCACAAAAAAAAATCTAGACTTGTAAGGTCCGGAGACTTAGCTGGCCATCTACCAGGACCACCACGTCCTATCCATTTGTTTGGAAATACATGATTCATGCTCCCTTACCTGATGAGAGTAATGTGCCGGTGTTTCATCCTGTTTAAACGACAATTCTTGTCTTATCTGCTCTGGTACATCGGCAAGTACCAGAGAAAATCTAAATACATTTCACTATTGAGGTGCTCGTCGAAAAAGTGCGGCCCAATTAGATATCCATCTACTATAGTGGCCCATACATTCAAGGACCAATGATGCTGGTGATCTATTTGTCTCATGAGGTGTGGATTTTCCGTGGCGTAATAATGAAAGTTGTGCCTGTTAACAAGCCCATTCTTGTGGAAAGTTGCTTCGTCCTAAAAAGAACTCTGCTAAAAATATTTGGATTTTCCGCTACTTTGTCACTTGCCCAATTGCAAAAAATGATTCGATTTTCATAGTCTTCATTGTTCAGTTCTTGGTGCAGCTGTTCATGATATGCATGAAATTTATTCACTTTCAAGATTCTCTGGACGGAAGTTTGACTTATATATGTTAACTGAGAAATCTCTCTTTGGCTTTTATATGGGTCCTCTGTCATTGTCAACAAAACTGATAGCTGACTGTCTTCACCTGTAGCAGTTTTTGGTTTTTCATGTTTTTTGTAAGCGATACTACCCATTTCGATAAATCTAATTAGAAGTTTTGCAAAGCATCTTGCATCAAGATGCCTCTTGTCAGCAAACCTTTGTGCATTAACTCTACTTGCCACCAAAGAATTTCTATCACACTCACCCAGGATAAAAATCATATCAACCATTTCTTCCTTGGAGAACTTCATGGCAGTCAATTGAGAAAAATGAGTATATATGATATGTCCGGACACCTGACAGAAGGCACAAATAAGAAAAAATGTCAACACATACCTCAATTTACGTTTTAATCATCTTGATTTTATCTTTCGTTGAAAGAATTATCTTATTTAGGTTTCAATTTTACTACTTGAATCATTACAGAAAAAAACTTCTGTGCGAATAATGATGCATGTTGATGAGTTTAATACAATTTGTAGAATTTTCATCAGAAATAATTACAAATAATCGAATATTTCGAAAATGATCGAAGATAAAGATAAGGTTTTTTCTGCAAAAATATGGCACAATATTTTATGCGTTGACATGAACAAAAACAGGGTGCTCCATTTGAACAAATCAAGATGAGATATTTTCAAAATTACAATATTCAATAAGTTTTTGAGTCACTACTGTATAGAATGAGGATGATCTATTTTAATTCATCAATAAAGCTATCCTTGGGCAATAATAAAACAAAGGGAAAAAAGTATTCATCCTCTCTGGCTGAAGGAGCATGCGATGATATGAGAGCTTATTTTCATGAATATTTACGGAAAAAAAATTATTGTGACGAAACTACTCACAAAAAAAAACTTATTACTTAAAGACAGTATAGCAGAGTTTAGGCCGTCCTGAATCTTGAACAAAAAAGTGGTTTCCCAATCTGAAAAAGCCTTCCAAGATTTTTTTATAGAAAATTGGGACGCCCTGTTTAATGCAAAATAAATTGCTGAAGTAGATTCTTACTTTCTAAATACAATACCGTTCAAACAAAAAGAAAGCTTCAAGAGTGTATGAGCTACAAAACACCGCGTCACTGGTGAATCACCCAGTATTAACTACGTCTAATCATAACTGAATTGAATAGCAATTTTTTGACACATGATGGACTTGATGAAAATTTATATATAGACGAGAGTTTTATGTCGAACTATGGGAAACACTATGCAAAACAATATATCAAAGGAAAACCAATCAGATTTAGTTTACACAATTGCACCCTCTGTTCAGCAGAAGGATATATGATAGCCTTCGATATATATACAGGGAAAGAAGAAAAAAGGGAAAAAACATTCGGATTGGGAGGAGATTTTGTCACAGTGGAGATAAACAAGGCTCAGATACCTCCTAATGAAGGCTTCAAGCCTTTTTCGACAATTATTTTTTTCAGTTGCACTATTTCTCCACTAAGAAAACACACTGGTTACTGTGCAACAGGAACTATTCAGAACGTTGAAATTTCCTTTTCGAAGTAAAAATGAAATGCAAAAATTAACATGGAGAACATTCGGTTTTCGGAATAATAAAGAAAGAATTATTTCATTAACAAGGTGGGAAGACAATAAAGTTGTTACTTGCATTACAAATTTCTATGGAGCTGAAATTGGGACGTGCTGGTTGGTCTAGAGCAGGGGTTCCCAAACTTTTGTGTTCCACGCCTACTCTGGTTATTTGGAGACCCCCACGCCCCTTTTGTACGTATAATGAAAATTAAAACAAGTGCTATATGAAAAATGATTATAAGTACTGATACAAATTTTAACATTGTTACACAGATACATTTTCAATTCAAGGAAGATAAAGCAATAGGCATACCTACTTACAAAAACAAAACATGAAATGTAATTTAGTGATTGGTGCAATTGCATGTTCCGGATAAGTTGACAGATTCTGGGTGGAGTTTCAGACAAAGCACTGCGTAGGTTACTTTCGACATCAACTTTGTTGGGGTACTTGGTTTTGATCGCCACAAGAGTTGAAAACGCTTTTTCGCATATGTATGTTGTTGAAATAGGCAAGTACATCTGAACAGCTTTCTTTGAAACACTGAGGTGAACTTTTGAGTCTTTCAACCAAAATGAGGGCTTATCCATTTTTTCAAAATCGGATCTTGCAACAGAGTCATTTTTTATTTCTACTCCCTCCTCTTGCAACTCTTCTGGCAGCAACTGTATGTCCATGTTGAAGGGGTTGGTTAGCTATGAAAGTACCTGCTGAACTCCTCATTGAGGTTCTTTAAATGGTCAATTATCAAGTTTTTCAAAAGCGGTCCTTCAAAAACGTCCTAAAAACATGCTTCTTCTGAGACTCTCAATACTTTGTTGTAACTTGAATAGTTGCTGGAGTTCATTGACACTTTACGTATCCAAAGTTGTAGTTTCTCAACGTACATGTTGATGTCATCCCAATGTGTTCCTATATTTGAGTCTGCACCTTACAGTCTCAAGTTTAGGTTGTTTAACGTGTCAAAAAAGTTTGATAAATAGGCCAAAATCACTTGGTTACTGGGTTCTTTGAATTCTGCACTAAGCTCGTTTTGTTTCTGCAGTGCCAAAAACGTAATCACGGAGCTCAAATAGTCTTCCCAACATATTGCCTTTTGATAGCCATCGTAATTCTGTATGAAATAGCAGCTTTTCGTGATCACTTTCTAAATCTTCACAAAGACTTTTAAACAGTCGAGTTTTTAATGCACTGTTCTTTACGTAGTTGACTACTGTAATACATAGCTATAACAGCATTGAGTTCGTTTGGAAGCATTTTTGCTGCCAAGGCTTGGCGGTGAATCAAACAATGAATCCCAACCACATCAGCATTCTTCTGGTTGACCAACTGCACAAAGCCTGAGCGAGGACCGAGTATTGAAGAAGCACCATCTGTGCATACACCAATAAGTTTCTGACAAGAAAGTTCGTGTTTCTCAAAAAAGTCTGATACTGCTTTCATCACATGTATAGCTTCAGTAGTGGTCACCAGCTCAGTAGAAAACATCAGTTCATCCTTCATTCTTTCATTTTCAATGTAACGAACATATACAATCAAATGAGGACATTGTGCTACGTCTGTACTCTCATCAAGCTGGATAGCAAAAAACGGGGATTTTTTATTGCATCAACCACCTGGTTCTTAATGTCCTTGGCCATATCATCAATTCAGCGTTTTACGGTGTTGTCTGAAAGTGTTATTTGTGATAGCTTTTGTCTACTACCAGTTCCAAGGACAAAATCGGCTCCTTTTAAAAGGCACAGTTCAACAAGCGTTTCACCAATAATGTGACTTTTCTTTCACTTAGCAATAACAAGAGATAATTCAAAGGAAGTTTCAAGCATTTTTAGAGATAACTGAGCAGTAGATCCAGTGCTATCTAACTCCAAGCGCTTTAAATTCTGAGATTTTGCAGCGAAAAACTCTTTAGGTTTGTCCTTTAAAGAGGCATGTTTGGTTGACAAATGTCTCAGAAGACGATAAGGTCTAATCGCGTCATTGCCTAATACTTTTACTTTTATCAACTTTATACTTATCAGCAGAAGATGGTCGAGAGACCGAAATTGAAATCCTGATTTTCAATGAATCTCTTTTCATAGCAAATAACGCACTGAGGGTGGTCAACTTTATATTTAAGCAAGAAAACAAACCCATATTGGAAATAATCGTAAATATACTTGCGTTTCTTTGCCGTGTTCATCTTCTCTGATTCAGCTTCACATAGAACTCACACAGCACAAAAACAATTACTCCAATTCAAACGTCGCAACAATTATAGAACACCCACAATACAGCAAACATGCTGACTGATATCTCACGGAAAGCACTGTGCCAGAACGGACTAGTTACAACTTAAGCACTAAACAAACTTCAAGGTGATTGACACTGGACTGAAGATACGTGGGGTTGGGGGTGGAAGGGTGTGGGGACACTCGCACTCACACCTAAACCAAACGATGGTAACGGTACACACGGCCGCTGCCGTCGTGGTTCTTGTATGCTTTGTAGTTTTAAAAACTGTAGCTTCTCTGATAAAGTTTACAACTTTACAAAAACAATTATGAAAACTCAGAAAGACTTCATTTCAAAGATTCAAGGAAATTATTTTTGTAATTTTTTTATTTATTTCTTTTGGGCGTCACGCCCCCAGCTGCACTTTCTCCAGGGTGAGTGCGCTCCCAAGTTTGGGAACACCTGTTCTAGAGAAGCTAAGGGGAAATTAGTAATTCAACAGCCGAGAGTATTCGCGAACTACAACAGAAATATGGGGTCCAGAATTGATCAACTGATTTTTGTTTACCGTTCCAGAATACGCCAAAGGAAATGGTGGTGCCTATTTTTGCCTACCTACTTGATGCATCTGTGGTAAACGTTAGGCTACTCATGAGAAAATTTAGATCAAATGATGCTAGAGTCTCCAGCTTACTACAGTTCCGAAGGAGTATAGCATACACTTTCCTCTCCCCACATGAAACTCCCTCAGCAAGGGACATAATACCCAAAACAATGAGTGAGATATTTGCCAGAATATATACCAACAGAAAAATTATGTAGAAACTGTATGGGCAAAAGCCATTTCATTTGTATCAAATGTCAGGTCGGCTCGCATCCAAAAATTTGTTTCAAGACTTACCTCGAACGCTAAGAGCACTCCAGACATAGTATTATTTGAAACGGATCGGAAGAATTTCTGAGTTCCTTATATTTTTTAAGAATGTTATATTATTTCATTTTCATTTGAACCGTATTGAAAATATTATCCCGAAAAATATCTTTTCATTTCCATCCGGTAATTTCATGCACTGATGGGTTAAGAGACCTTTCTCATGAGGTGTCACATTGTATTTCGCGATTGAAATTCTCAAGTTTGGAAATGCTGAGGGTACGGGGTTGGTTCCTACACTTTCAAATCAACATGTTTAGACACCTTCAATACTAATATCAACCTGTACTTCCATCTATTCCAAATACATCGGGTTGTTCAAATATTATATGATAATATCTTTCTTAAGTTGAAATATCCATGTACTGAAAATTCAACTCGAAAAAATGATTGACTCGTATAGATTTCGATGTGTCACTCGACGACGGGTGGTCAAATTTTCGTTAGAACACCTAGTATAGAGAGTTGAAGAATGCAGCTCATTTAGAATTTTTCGGACTTATTTCATTAGACCAACCATTAGATATAACATTCTCCGATTTCCTGACCTAGACTGTATCGATTTTCCAAAAATACATTTATCTGCGAGTGCACGTAATATAGTTTCCTCTTCCGAATTCTGGGGGTTGAACATAGTTCTGGATAAAAGAGAATAATACAAATCACTCGTTTCGTGTTATTTGATTGCAATTCGTCAACATCAGAACAGAAAATTCAATGAAGAGGAAACCAGATGGAAAAATGCGATATGAAATCTGTCATGAGGAAGATAAACTCTTGGCAGAATTGCGAGATTGTTCTTTGTTTGTCGCACAATGTGTTATTATCATCTTGTCAACTACGCTTTCACAGCTTTGAATATTAGATTTGAATATATGATTTTTTTCTCTGGGTATGACATCGGAAAATTGCTCTGTTGATTCGAATTCATTTTGAATGAATGAATGAAATTGAGTTGTAACGAGAGGCCTTAACAACTACACTGCGCCAAGAAATTAAGGCACAAAATTCCGTCATGAAAGTTTAAAAACTTTAATACTTTGTTTATAATAATTTATTTAATTTACAGTTTTATTGTATTTTTTCATTTTTGTTAACTTAAATAAATTATTATAAACAAAGTATTAAAGTTTTCAAAACTTTCATGACGTAATCTTGTTTTGTATGTAAATATCAAGGGCTCCACGAAGCAACAAAATTTTACGGCAATTATTAAAACATTTTTTTTAATGTACAACGATGAAGAAAGTTTGACAAAAAGTTGTTAATTAACAATCGTCTAGATTGTTTAAAATTTAACAAAAATGAAAAATTCCAACTGAAATTAATTCTTTGAAGTGTTTAAATTATACGATAATTTTTTTAGATTTTTGATTAACTTTAAGTACTTAAAAAAATTTAATTAAGTGACGTACTTGCTTTTGAGACCGTGCGCGCAACCTAACTATGGCGCGCGGAGAGCTATTTTCAGTGTTTAATTAAAATTATTAATAATGGAGATACAGTTCCGGGAGTCGGAACTTTTTTTTTAGTAAATTTCCTCCTCTTCAAGGATCTTCTTTTCAAAATTCGATAATATTTATTGTTTACGAAATATAAGGGAAAAACTAAACACCATTTTCTGGGGTACTTAATTTGTTTATAACTTTTGAAATTTTTTATCTGCTAATTTGATTTTTTAGCACAATGATCTAGACATTATTCCGGATCGAATGAGCCCAGCCACATAATTTTAGCAATAGTATGTCGAATTAACACCAATTTGAACTTATAGATCAGACTACAGATCGATAGATAGATAGATAGATATATAGTATATTTCGAGCTTTACATATACATAATCAGTTTACACACGTCAGATAATAAATAAAGGCATGGCATATAATTGAGAATGCAGTCAATATAAAGATATAAAAATATAGAGGTATAGAAAATTTAAAAGTATAAGGAATATAAAATTTCATTTTCAAAACACAAAATACAAAAACAATTACCAATGAAAGCAGAAGCACCTGATAATCAATTAGAGACATCACAAGACAAAGACAAGTCATACTATTGTTAATATTTCTGAAATCATCGAAGGAAAAAAGAGGATTTTTATGTAAAATGATTTTGATTCGACTTTTGAATTTTTTGATAGAAAGGTTTCTCATATCACTAGGTGAAAGGGTAAAAAATCTTATTACTTGGAAACTGGAATTTCTCTGCGACCTGCTGAGCCGGTAGTAATTTTTTTATATCAGACTTCTTCCTTGTATCATGAGTGTGGGTATCTCCATGCAGATTAAAATAATCGAGGTTCTATTTCACATGAATGAGACATTCCAGAATATATAGGGATTGCAAAGTTAGAATACTCAGTTTAACAAACATATTACTACAACACTGGCGGCATTTAAGGCCCCCAACGATTCTGACTGCCTTACGCTGTAATCTGAAGAGTGCCTGGTCTTCGGCGAAATTTCCCCAGATCAAGATCTAAAATGGTCTCAATGAGTGCAAAATAAATCGTTTTGAGGACATTATGTGAGACTGAATGGGAGAGATATCTTAAAATGTACGCGTTATTGCTGATCTTAGAAGACAAGTGCCTTTCATGACTGTCCCATATGAGACCTGAATTCAGATATATGCCCAAAAAGCACACACTGCGAACCTCGCTGCGGTCAATCTGAGCTCCATGCCTCAAGTTTATGAAAAGACATTGAGTCTTGTTCTCATCCATGCTCAATCCATTCACATTGAACCATTCCAAAGCATCCGCCCCACACCTCCCGCGACAGCTCACGTAACACATATATTTCCTTGTTACTAACTGAGATAGCTGTATCATCCGTAAATAGAGTACAAGATGAGCCAGTGTTGTACTCCGCGAAATCTTCAAAATGAAAATCAGGAATAGTATAGGTCCCATAATTGAGCCTTGAAGGACTCCAATTTCAACTGATCTTCTTTCAGAATGCTCCACGGGCAAACAGACTTTGCTCTCTACCCGTCAGAAAAGAGCGGATGATACCCCTACTTGAATTATTAAAACCATAGGCCTCCAATTTCCATAGAAGCTTTTCACGGGAGACACAATCGAATGCCTTGGTCAGGTCCAAGAACAGTGTAAGTGTGTGCATTCCAAGCTCAAGACATTTCACAGCGGTGGCCACGAAACACAACACCGCGTCACAAGTGCTCCTACTCTTCCTTGCTCTCTACCCGTCAGAAAAGAGCGGATGATACCCCTACTTGAATTATTAAAACCATAGGCCCCCAACTTCCATAGAAGCTTTTCACGGGAGACACAATCGAATGCCTTGGTCAGGTCCAAGAACAGTGTAAGTGTGTGCATTCCAAGCTCAAGACATTTCACAGCGGTGGCCACGAAACCCAACACCGCGTCACAAGTGCTTCTACTCTTCCTAAAGCCAAACTGATTTCCCGAAAAGAGGCTCATTAATTCGAAGTAGTGCACAATCTGGTTGGACATCAATTTCTCCATGATCTTTGAAAAAACCGGAACCAAGGAAACTGAATCTTAGCAAAATCTGAAAACACCTTTATATAGGTTTTTAAGGTCACGAATCAGATTTGCAAAATTTAATAACAATAATATTAATTCTCTGCAAATTTATTTCAAAACATGAAAGAGAAGAATACTTTTGTCAGTTGTCCACGTTTGTTTGTTGATACACGACTAGTTTCGACCCTTCGGTCATTTTCAAGAGCTGAATACTAACTAAGGTACAAAGATGATTAGAAGATATATTTTTTCCTCAAATGTTGAATAGGCGGGAGTTACTGATTTAAAGTTGGCTATTGAGAGTAGTATAATGTGAAGTTCTTTTTATTAGTTTTCCAAACCTTCCAACAGATTCAATTTCCTTCCTTTATTGCATTTGTGGGGGACTTTGAGATTGTCTTAAACTATTGTGTGGTTTGTTGATTGAATATGCTAAAATATCGGAAATTTGTTGTCTGATGATATATGTTCTTCGAATCTGCATAAAATTTTTTACCTGTTTAACCTACATAAACTGTTAACTGTTTCGATTTTGTGAATCACAGATTGTTTGAGTTGAAAAGTAATTTGCTAATGCAAAACAGAAAACAGATAGACTACACAATGACCTTGGACGCCACAAAGACGTTCGTCCATCTATCTTCAAACATAACAGATTTTAAAAATGATACAGAAATCATGTCTGCTATTAGAGAACTTCAGTTATCTCGTCCGACTGTCACAAGGCGTATTGAAGTCATAAGTCAGGACATGGCAGATAAACTAAAACATGATATCATGAAATGTACATACTTTTCTTTACAGTTCGACGTATCCACCGATATGACAGACACTGCCCAGCTGTGTATTTTTATTCGAATGGTATTCAATGACATGTTGGCTAAGGAAGAATTTTTTGACAATCATTCCTCTGAAGGGGAAGACCCGTGGCGAAGATATATATGACGTTTTCTTCAATTTTGTAAAAAACTACAAGCTACCAATATATAAATTAGTGTGCATTACAACCGATGGAGCACCAGCAATGACTGGAAACAAAAACGGTTTTGTAGCATTGTGTTGAACTGATGAAGGTTTCCCTTCATTTATTTTATTCCTTTCAACAAGTTTTGTGTTCAAAAACACGGAGGAAATTATGGGCATTGCTACAAAAATTGTGAATTCCATCCGTACACGAAGCTTGCAACGGCGGCTCTTTAAGTTGCAGTTGTAAGATAGGGAGTCAGCTGAACACAGTGATTTAGTTCTTCACACGGACGTCATTTGATTGAGGCGCGGAAAATTCCTAGAAAGGTTTCAAGAATTATTGCCCGAAATATCAGTTTTTCTAGACGAAAGAGGTGATGACACCTAGTTGTTGAGAAACGATAAATGGCTGACTGATTTGCCATTTTTGACTCATATCACATTGCACTTAAACACCATTAATTTGGAGCTTTAAGGTAAAGGAAAAACTATCAAGGAGATGATTAGCGCAGTAAACGCATTCAAAAGTAAATTGCAACTTATGATAGATCAACTGAAAAGAAAGGATCTGAAACATTTTCCGTCTTTGAAAGCAAGGATTCCTCAGTTGAATTATGATACGAATGAGTCTGAATTATTGAATATTTTGGGACAATTGGAAATGTGTTTTCATGATTACAGTAAATTGGCAAATATAACATCATTTATGCCTTATTCTTTTTCATGTAAAAACATTTAGAAATTAGCTATTGAAATAGCAAGTCAGTTTATGTTCTGATGAAAATGAGTTGCTGCAGATTATATCAGATATACATATCAAAGCTACAGCATCTGATACAAATTTCTGGTGTTTTATATCTGAAGATAAATATCCGAATCTAAGACAAATCTCCCTTCAACTGAAGGCAATGTTTGGGTCAACTTATTGTGCGAGTCTGCATTTTCTGAAATGAAGATAATTAAGTCATAATATCGCAATAGACTAACTGACGATCATATGTCATGATGTTTGCGATTAGCACTCAGTGGTTACGTACCATCTTATGAAAAGTATGCTGAGGACATGCAGGGCCACGCTTCAACATCGAAAGTCACTCCTTAGTTAAGTTTAACATCATCTGTAACGCTTTTGTTTTGTAACAACCAATAAGCTCGCAATTTTGAATAACTATGAGTTTTTTAATTGATATTATAGAGAATAACCTAACTAAACCTAACCCAAACCTTGACTAAAATAATGTATATTGTGCGGAAAATATCTATATATGCTACGGTACACCCTACCTTGGTAGGTAGGTAGGGTGTACCGTGGATGTACGACAACCCTGCATCACACATATTTGCAGTCTCTCAGAGTCGATCGTAAATGGTCTAAAAATATTGAGGTAGATCGCCAGCAGTTCAAGTTTGAGCACCCCTGCTCTAAAGGAAAACTACCTTCAATATTGTTCACCCTATAATTTTAAGTTGATGAAATATGTAAACTTCTAAATTTCTTCTACTTTGAGACATAAAAAAGGTATTATTGAATATCGAAAAAATCGATAGCATAGTGTCAGTCATAATAGAATTGTTTGTCACTGTTATGAGCAGCTATTTTATGTTAATGTGGCTGTGCGGAAGAATTGTGAATGGAAATGTCTGTATAGGTAGGGTTATAAAAAAAATATGTCTGTGGTAGTTGAATCTAAAAAGTTCATGAAATTATCAGTTTCAATTTTTAAGGTGAATTCTATATTACGGTGAATTGAAAATACTTGAGGAATTTAATTGTCTATTTGTATCTGTAGAATAACAGATAATGTCATCCACATATCTAAATCTATAAATGCAGTGTTTCGACAGAAGATGATTTTGAATTATTTTCTCATAGTTATTCATGAAAATTCTGGAGAAGGACTGAAAAGATTACCCATAATTAAGCCGTTGTTGCTCATGTAAATTTCATGATTGAAGATAAAATAACTTTGTTCCATACTTCTAAAAGATGCATAAGTTTTGATTGTATAATGGGATTCACAATATTATTCTGCAGAGCTTTGTTAATCAATATCAATGAATCAAGAGGTGGAACATTAGAATAGAGATTAACTTCATTTAAGGACATAAGCTTTGCATTATATGGTAGCACAGTAAGTTGAATTTTTCCGATAAGATCTGAAGAATGCTTAGTTGAAAATTTTGAACTGAAGTTACATGAATATTCAATGAGGTTTATGAGATAATGTGAAAGTTTGGTTGCTGGGGCTGTAACATATGAGACAACTGATCTGATGAGATAATCTCTTTCATGGAGTTTTACAGGTGAATAGAGTTTTGGTGGCTGTGGATTATCAACTAAAAGTTTGAATTTTTGATTGTTCGGTATTAAAGATTTGGCATGTTCCAAGGCGTGTTTAATATTGGATTGAAAAGCATTAGTTTTGTTTTGGGTAAATAATCTGCTTTGTTCAACATTCATCTACCTTAGTAGATAATATGTTGTCTAATCTACACTATGATTTAATGGATTTTGAGGTAATATTATGAAATGTATTGGGTTTGAAGAATAAAACTCGTGTTTTAGTAATAGTTCTCCTAAATGGCTTGGATTTTCGTATTGCGATGAATAAATTTATGGCTATTTCAGCTTCAATTTCAACGTTATCAGAATGATATTGGCAATCATTCAACTCTTGATTATCCTTAAAAACCCTTCGAAAGAAGTAAATTATTCTTTAGTAAATTAATATCTGAAAGATTACTGAACCTATAAAAAACTGATGATTTGTGAATTTTGATATTATTTTCAAAATTGCTGGTTTATCTCTCAATAATTCATTCAATTTTTGGAATTTTGTTTTATAATTCTTATAGATTAATTAATTGACTTTGGATCTAGTTTCGAAATGTACAATATCAAATTGTTTTGAATGCAACCTATAAAGCAACTCTGAATGGATTACCTTCACAAAGATATTGTAGTTGACGCGTTGGATCTATTGTATTTTCCGTTTTTAACCATTTCATATTTCGTTGTAGTATGCCTTTCCTTGCTGCAAGGCTGTTGTAGTGGGCCTTGGGATTGATATGTTACGGGAACACTTCAGTTTTTACACAATTTCATGAAAACCGAACATTTTGTGTTTATGTGGCACATTGCAGAAATAGTTTGAGATACCAAATGACCAGAAAGCTTGTATTAACTTCTTTCAATAATTTGATTCCGGAGGTTGATACATAATGAAAATTAATATACATTTTTCAATTGAACGAATGATGATCATATTTTCACTACATTCACAAATATGATGATTTTTATCATAAACGGAGTTATTAGAATAATATTGGAAATTAGTTGGCTCTGAATTATGTTTGAAACCTTTCGGAAAAAGTGCGATTTATTCTTTAGTAAATTAATATCTGGAAGATAACTAAATCTATTAAAAAACTGGTGATTTGAGAATTTAGATACAGTTTTATTTTCGGAATTGCGGGCTCATCTCTCAATAATTTATTAAATTTTTGGAATTCAGGTTTATACTCCTTATAGATTAATTAAATGACTTTGAATCTAGTTTCGAAATCTACAATATCAAATTGTTTTGAATGCAACCCATAAAGCAACTCTGCATGGGTTACCTTCTCAAAGATATTGTAGTTGACGCGTTGGATCTATTGTATTTTCCGTTTTTAACCATTTCATATTTCGTTGTAGTATGCCTTTCTTTGCTGCAGGGCGGTTGTAGTTGGTCTTGAGATTGATATGTTACAGGAACACTTCAGTTTTTACACAATTGGATGAAAACCGAGTATTTTGTGTATATGTGGCACAGTGCAGAAATATTTTGAGATACCAAATGACCAGAAAGCTTGTATTAACTTCTTTCAATAATTTGATTCCGGAGGTTGATACACAATGAAAATTAATATACATTTTTCAATTGAACGAATGGTGATCAAATTTTCACTAATTCACAAACTTATGATGCTTTGTATCATAAACGGAGTTATCAGAATGATATTGGCAATTATTTGGCTTTAAATTATGTCTGAAACCTTTCGAAAGAAGTGCGATTTATTATTTAGTAAAATAATATCTGAAAGATTACTGAACCTATCAAAAACTGGTGGTTTGAGTATTTGGATACTGTTTTATTTTCGAAATTGCAGGCTCATCTCTCAATAATTTATTCAGTTTTTGGAGTTGAGTTTTATACTTCATATAGATCAATTAATTGACTTTGAATCTAGTTTCGAAATCTACAATATCAAATTGTTTTGAATGCAACCTATAAAGCAACTCTGAATGGATTACCTTCTCAGAGATATTGTAGTTGACGCTTTGGATCTATTGTATTTTCCGTTTTCAACTATTTCATATGTCGTTGTAGTATGCCTTTCCTTGCTGCAGGGCTGTTGTAGTGAGTCTTGAGATTGATATGTTACGGGAACACTTCAGTTTTCACACAATTGCATGAAAACCGAGTATTTTGTGTATATATAGCACATTGCAGAAATAGTTTGAGATACCAAATGACCAGAAAGCTTGTATCAACTTCTTTCAATAATTTGATTCCGGAGGTTGATACACAATGAAAATTAATATACATTTTCAATTGAACAAATGATGATCAAATTTTCAATAATTCACAAACTTATGATGCTTTGTATCATAAACGGAGTTATTAGAATAATATTGGAAATTAGTTGGCTCTAAATTATGTTTGAAACCTTTCGGAAAGAATGCGATTCATTCTTTAGTAAATTAATATCTGGAAGATAACTGAACCTATTAAAGAACTGGTGATTTGGGAATTTAGATAATGTTTTATTTTAGAAATTGCGGGCTCATCCTCAATAATTTATTAAATTTTTGGAATTGAGTTTTATACTCCTTATAGATTAATTAAATGACTTTGAATCTAGTTTCGAAATCTACAATATCAAATTGTTTTGAATGCAACCTGTAAAGCAACTCTGCATGGATTACCTTCTCAGAGATATTGTAGTTGACGCGTTGGATCTATTGTATTTTCCGTTTTTAACCATTTCATATTTCGTTGTAGTATGCCTTTCCTTGCTGCAAGGCTGTTGTAGTGGGCCTTGGGATTGATATGTTACGGGAACACTTCAGTTTTTACACAATTTCATGAAAACCGAACATTTTGTGTTTATGTGGCACATTGCAGAAATAGTTTGACATACCAAATGACCAGAAAGCTTGTATTAACTTCTTTCAATAATTTGATTCCGGAGGTTGATACACAATGAAAATTAATATACATTTTCAATTGAACGAATGATGATCAAATTTTCACTAATTCACAAACTTATGATGCTTTGTATCATAAACGGAGTTATTAGAATAATATTGGAAATTAGTTGGCTCTAAATTATGTTTGAAACCTTTCGGAAAAATGCGATTCATTCTTTAGTAAATTAATATCTGGAAGATAACTGAACCTATTAAAGAACTGGTGATTTGGGAATTTAGATAATGTTTAATTTAGAAATTGCGGGCTCATCCTCAATAATTTATTAAATTTTTGGAATTGAGTTTTATACTCCTTATAGATTAATTAAATGACTTTGAATCTAGTTTCGAAATCTACAATATCAAATTGTTTTGAATGCAACCTATAAAGCAACTCTGCATGGATTACCTTCTCAGAGATATTGTAGTTGACGCGTTGGATCTATTGTATTTTCCGTTTTTAACCATTTCATATTTCGTTGTAGTATGCCTTTCCTTGCTGAAGGCTGTTGTAGTGGGTCTTGAGATTGATATGTTACGGGAACACTTCAGTTTTCACACAATTGCATGAAAACCGAGTATTTTGTGTATATATAGCACATTGCAGAAATAGTTTGAGATACCAAATGACCAGAAAGCTTGTATTAACTTCTTTCAATAATTTGATTCCGGAGGTTGATATACAATGAAAATTAATATACATTTTTCAATTGAACGAATGATGATCAAATTTTCGCTAATTCACAAACTTATGATGCTTTGTATCATAAACGGAGTTATTAGAATAATATTGGAAATTAGTTGGCTCTAAATTATGTTTGAAACCTTTCGGAAAAATGCGATTCATTCTTTAGTAAATTAATATCTGGAAGATAACTGAACCTATTAAAGAACTGGTGATTTGGGAATTTAGATACTGTTTTATTTTAGAAATTGCGGGCTCATCCTCAATAATTTATTAAATTTTTGGAATTGAGTTTTATACTCCTTATAGATTAATTAAATGACTTTGAATCTAGTTTCGAAATCTACAATATCAAATTGTTTTGAATGCAACCTATAAAGCAACTCTGCATGGATTACCTTCTCAGAGATATTGTAGTTGACGCGTTGGATCTATTGTATTTTCCGTTTTTAACCATTTCATATTTCGTTGTAGTATGCCTTTCTTTGCTGCAGGGCGGCTGTAGTTGGTCTTGAGATTGATATGTTACGGGAACACTTCAGTTTTTACACAATTGCATGAAAACCGACTATTTTGTGTATATGTGGCACATTGCAGAAAAAGTTTGAAATACCAAATGACCAGAAAGCTTGTATTAAGGTCTTTCACTAATTTGATTGAGGAGGTTGATACACAATGAAAATTAATATACATTTTTCAATTGAATGAATGATGTTCAAATTTTCACTCTGTTCACAAACTTATGATGCTTTGTATCATAAAAGGAGTTTTGACAATAAAAATCAGATTCTCACTATGAAAATTGTTTACTGGATGAAAACCTCACTTTCAATTATAGTTATATAATGACAATAATAAATTGAAACTAAACCTATGGTAAGCATTGGAAATCAATTTACAGATATTCCGGAAGTTCATTCAATTGAACCTAAATTCGTGACCATTACCTAATCTTTTCAGTTCTTGAAAGAAGCAACACTGTTTGGATTTTCCTCCTATTTTGCTAAGAATCTGCTTTTACCAATGTTATATAGAATGCACATTATCCTTTTAAAAGTACTACTTTGTAGCTTAGAAGCCACAGTGTGGTGAAACGCGTCATAAGTTTGTCAATATAAGAAAATTTGAACATTATTATTTATTTTAATTAATAATGTATCAACGAAGATGAAGTAAAATATATTTCATACTTTCCACAATTTTGTCTTTCCAAACACGACCGGTTTCGACCGTGAGGTCATTTTGGAGTGGTCAACTACAGAAAAAGAATTTACTTATATAGATACGAGTCTAGTTTAATACACTCTCCACAAAAATTGTCGCATTACCCTACTTTTACGACAATACTATATAAACTTTTAGGTTGGTCATTCAAGAGTCGCTTGGTAACTTTCAGAAGTGTAAAATAAGAAGATATCATTCAAAAGAGATGAGTTTATGATGGAAAATATCAACAACTTTCGAGTTAATGAAAATTTTAAAATTCTACCATCTTCAAATATTCGAGAAGAGACCAATCAACCAGCATCCAATGGTTGCTAATCATTTTCAAAATCGAGTGTTTCCTACCTGGGCCCTAATTTGTCAGTATACGTCTCGGAAGCCCCTCAAACAAATTCTGCATGTTATCTTGAGTCACTGAGTTCCAAATTTCAGGAAGCAGATTTTCCAGTTGTTGGCGTGTTCTACAAGGCATCCTACGTTGCTGAATTTGGCACCCCATGTTGTCCCAAACATGTTCTTTGGGATTCAAGTCGGGACTTCTGGCTGGCCATCCTAAAATATCAATTTCGGCATTCTGCAGAAATTCTGTAACTACTCTAGCTGCATGAGGCCGAGCATTATCATGCATATAAATGAAATTTTTGCCAATCAATGGGCCAAAGGGTACAGCATGGGGTTCAAGGATATCTGCGATGTATCTGGCCGCTGTCATTCTTCCATTATTCACTAGGACTAACTCAGTTCGACCATGGAAAGAAATGCCTCCCCACACCATTACTGAGCCCCCTCTGAAGTTTTTGGTTTGCCGGATATTGCATTGCTGATACCGTTTCCCAGGTCGTCTGTATACAGGCATGCGTCTATCATTTGATACTAGACTCGTCGGAAAAGAGAACATTCGACCATTCTGGAATACCCCAATTTGCATCATCCCTCGCAAACTGAAGTTCTTTCAGTAGAAATGGTTGATTTGATTTTCATTCTGGGTGAGTGTGATAGAAATACTTTGTTGGCAAGTAGAGTTTATGCAGAAAGGTTTCCTGATGAGAGGCATCCTGATGCAAGATGCTTTGAAAAATTTCTAATTAGATTATCGAAACGAGTAATATCGTTTACAAAAAACATTAAAAACCAAAAACTGCAGGTGAAGACAGTCAGCTATCAGTTTTGTTGACAGTGACAGAGGACCCATATAAAAGCCGAAGGGAGATTTCTCAGTTAACAGATATAAGTCAAACTTCCGTTCCGAGGATCTTGAAAGTGAATAAATTTCATGCATATCATGTACAGCTGCACCAGGAACTGAACAATCAAGACTATGAAAATCGAATCAATTTTTGCAATTGGGCAAGTGAAAAAGTAGCGGAAAATAAATTCAAATATGTTCAGCAGAGTTCTTTTCTCGGACGAGGCAACTTTCCACAAGAATGGGTTTGTTGACAGGCACAACTTTCATTATTACGGAAAATCCACACCTCATGAGATGAATAGATCACCAGCATCGTTGGTCTTTGAATGTATGGGCCCCTATAGTAGATGGATATCTAATTGGGCCGCACTTTTTCCACGGGCACCTCAATAGTGAAATGTATTTAGATTTTCTGCAAAATCATCTACCAATGTTAGTTGCCGATGTACCAGAGCATATAAGACAAGATTTGTGGTTTCAACAGGATGGAGCACATCGCACATCAGGTTAGGGAGTATTTGAATCATGTATTTCCAAACAAATGGATAGGACGTGGTGGTCCTGTTAGATGGCCAGCTAGGTCTCCGGACCTTACGAGTCTAGCTTTTTTCTTGTGAGGTTATATTAAAGGCATCGTTTACCAGATTCTTTCTACAACAGAGTAGGATATGAGACAGAGAATAGTCGACGCTCTTCAGTCAGTTAATGCTCAAATGTTGTCGAGAGTTCAAAGGTCTTTCCTCAGAAGGATTGAGTTGTGTCTACAAAGAAACGGGAAACATTTCGAACACATATTGAAATAATTCAACACCTTCTAGATCATCTCACCAAAAACCAATCTATTACGTATTTCATACACGACTACCTCAAAATATCTCTATTTCTCTGATCAAGTATAATGATATGTACTAATAAAACTCTTCTTTCGCAACCTCTTATTTCATTATCTTAGTTTTTATTTATTTCGAAAATGGTCGAAGATGAAGGATAAGGTTACTTCTGCAAGAATATGGCACAATATTTTATGCGTTGACGTATGATATCTTTAAAATTACTCTATTCAATAATTTTTTGAGTCACTCCTGTATTAACTGAGGATAATCTATTTCAATTCATCAATGAAGCAATCCTTGGGCAATAAGAAAACGAAAGGAAAAAGTATTCATTCTCTCTGGCCGAAGGGGCATGCGATGATGAGAGAGCCTATTTTCATGAATTTCTACGGAAAAAAATATTGTGACGAAACTACCCATCAAAAAAACTTATTACTTAAAGACATCATAGCAGAGTTTAGGTTAGATCTGAAAAAACCTCCCAAGATTTTTCATAGAAAATTGTGTTAGGTTAGTTAGTTAGTGTACGAGCTACAGAGCGTCACTGGTGAATCACCCATACATTATGTGTACACATACAGCGATAATTCCGCGGGTTATGATCGATTAAATTTGAAAAATGATATTGTTCAAAGTATGAAATATATATCTTAAAAATTAATTTCCATAAAATAAATTGATCATCAATATTACGCATTAAAAAATGTATATCAATTTTCTATAATTAACGACCGACTCAATAAGATTGAAAAATATCAAATTTTGGGCTAGATGTGGGTTGACTTTTCGTTGAGCTAATTGTGCCCAATTGTGCATCTAGGATCTAGAATATAATAGGATGTTAATCGGGAACGTTAGATTTGATGTACCGAATAACATTGATTATTTGTAATAATGATGGTTAATGATAACGAATAAGACAAATATTCTATCGAAATGAAGAGGAAAGAACACATTTTCACATTAACTGAAAACAAACAAACTCAAAAAAGGCGAAATATATCTAAATACAAATTGACTCATTCTAACGAAATGTTTCTTTTTGGGGGTAAAAGTCTACTAGTGAATAACGTTTTAATTGCCTTATTAGTATTTTAACTTAACAAATAGTCAATTTTCCTCTTTCCATGACCTAAACATGAAATTCCAAGATCCGCCCCTTACTAATGCGCTTTCCTTCGAGTGGTGCCGGAATTGAGGAAATGGGGATAATTAAAATCACACAATTATCACAATAGGCGCTGTAATTACATCTCTGGAAAACCTAAACTCGTAGAAGATCCGGAGATGTGGGCGAGCTGGATACCAACGTCATATCACACATTTATATTTCCGGAATCCATATATTTCCGGAATTAATATTTCATTGCACATTTCCTTTGTTTGGAAATCATCAGATTTTATTATGACAGCTCCCTACAGTACGAGTGGTACACGGGAATTTAGTAGGCATATTTTCAGTTTTTCCAGTTATTACAGAGTGCGGGCTTTAATTGGAATAAGTTCTGTTTAAAGCCAGGCTAGTTATATTTTGCATGTAATTTTGCTCTTCTAGGTCATAGAGACAAACGTACGGAAGAATTTATTTTTAAAATTATTTTATCTGTATCTCATAATTCCAAATAAACGAAAATTCAGAAATGTATATAATTTATTGCATAAATCACCTTGCAATGATTGAAATTTAATAAAAATTATTGCCTGACGTTTTATTGAACTTATACTATTCGAAGTCGGCACTCGTATAGGTTAATCTAAAATAATCTAAAGAAAATGAGGAAAATGGTATTATCTTAGTATTTAGTTATAGTATGTTCACGTTAAGTTCACAGTGACGAAATACAGGCTGTTTCATTCAGGAGGAAAGGAGAGAAAGGAAACTTTGTCTGATGTCAAGAGAGGCTTATGAAATTAATTCGCGACCTTCCTTTCCGAAAATAAACTTTTTCAATAATCATCATCGCATTAATCAATACCTCTTGAATGGAGCATCCTGTATATCGAAAACTATGCATCTCAAACTCCTAGTGTGGGGTATCAAAACATCCAGAAGAATAATCTCTGTACCTTTCAAAGAACGTAAGAAAAAAAAATTTTTGTTTCGAGTTGAAAATAAAAATCGACCTGATGATCATGATGGATCTTCAGAATACTAGTACTTACTTGTAAATATATCACATGAGGCATAATTTAATTCAAGATCGTGTCCATATTCTTCATCTAGATTATCAATCTCATATATTGGTTTTAGCTTATTCCGGTGAAATATATTCAAATTGAAAACACTACTACTCCTCGAAATACAATCCTATTTGAATTCAGTACTTACATTTTAACTAGACACAATAATTGTGGTTTCAAATCACTTTCTTTATAAGAAATATTATTGCTTCTTAACCATTCTAGAATCTCGATCATTTTAGTTGCTTTGTTCAAAATAGTTGTATGATAACTCTCATTATCGAGTATAATTGTTGGAGGCTCATCCAAATTCAGCAATAGTTAGTGTACAAACCAATGCTTGAAGTTTTCTTGATTCATTTCCCCGTGGTAATCACTGTCCTAAGTTTTTGAGGAAAAAACAAGTTCTGCACCAGGAATGAAACTATGCCTGTTGCCTGCATGGAGTACAATGAATTTGAAACGAGTATCAAATTCAGAATATCTTGAAATAGTACAAAAAAAAGTTGATAACCTCACCTGATTCCACCAACTTTTGTTTTATTCACACTTCTGATAGTACTATCCTTGAAAATCCATGTTTCCTCAAGATAGACAAATTCATTTTTATACGAATATATGATTGCAGAAAATGGATACGCGTCAATGCAATATGAGGTAGTTCCATCAAACCTCTTCTCACTATCTTTGGAATACTTAAATCCAATGTTTTGTACAATTTTCCACAGAGATGTCATACACTTATTGAAAATATTTCTTTCGTGGAGCTCCTCTTTTAATGTAGACAACGTAATATGTTCCTCTACAAGGAATATAATATTAAACTTGATTTACACAAAGTTTTTAATGACTACTTACTCTTCTGGAACTTGTCATAGATAGTATTTCTTATGGCAGTTCGATCAAAATCGACAATATGTACTACAGGTTCCTCACGATTCTTTTTTTCTTTTGGACTTCTCAGTGGATCACCACTCTTTGTCTTTGCCATAATATTGTTAATGGATGAAATGCTTACTTGTTAAGCACTCGCTACCCTCTATAAGCAAAAAAGTTCATAGTATGTAGATGTGTATACAATAAGGAAACCAATAGATGAACAAGTTAAGTTGTATCATAATATTTCCTTTTTAATGGTGGAAGGCCCCTTCTGTTATTAATTTTAGTAGTACTTACATCTCTTACAGCTGTAAGAGGGATAAGAGGCCCCCCATTATCCCGTTCTTGTTGAAAATAATTGCATAATGATGTTTTGGGCTTGGCTCGAGAAAGCTCTTGGCATGTCCACTATTTACATAGAATGAATATTCAAAACACTGAGTTCTGTCATTCTTCCGTTATACACTAGGTCTAACTCAGTTCGACCATGGAAAGAAATGCCTCCCCACACCATAACAGTTTGAAATGAAACATGCACATTTCTGGAAAGTGCAAGTAAATTTTGTTAGAATTCTAGCCGTACAGTGCCGAACTCTTAGTGCAGTTAAACGAAGCCAACGATCATCAACTGGTGTTGTTATCCGATTTCTTCCCTGTCCGGCGCTTCTTCCATATTCCCCTGTTTCGTGGTACCGATTAATTGCTCTTGAAATAGTGCTTTGGTTAACATTCAACAAGTTAGCCACGTAACGTTGGTTTCGTCTCTCCTCTAGAAGTGTTACAATTCTTACCGCTTCATGATCACTCAAATAGCGTCCAGGACATTCTGCAGCCCTCACAATAATTTCAAAGATTCGAAAATCAACAAGAAAACTCACATTAATATAGCGTAAAAACTGAAGAAAAATTGAATGAATATTGATAGTCAAATAAACTCATTCTGTTGTTCGGTTGTTTCAGATGTGTCTGAGATCATATAGAAATAAATGTTACTACATTGATAAAAATTTTTCCCCTCATACGTCTACTCCGGGAAAAGGCAATGAACTTTTGAGAGCTATGAACAACACAAACTGCAACTCACTGGCCAAGCGATAGCAAAAACTACCTGATCTGTTAGATTTCTTCATCTCGAAAGGTATCTCAACTAATCAGATTCAAACTGAAAACCTGTGTGATTTATCACCTGATCATACACCAGTCATCTTAACTGCAGCTACAAAAATTATTCACAATACAAAAAAACAAATCTTACTAATAAATACACTAACTGGAATACGTGCAAACAAACACTTGAACTTGAACAACAATCACAAAATCTATTAGAACATTTAAGGTCGGCTGGTAAAGAAGCTAAGCCAGTTGCAAAGCAAAAACCGAACAATGACATAAATTACTCTCTTGAAATGAGAGACATGATAAAAGAAAGGAGAAGGGCAAGAAGACTATGGCACAATACAAGAAATGCTGCATATAAAAGAAAGTTCAACCAGATAAGTAATCAAACAAATAGAAATATCAAAGAATTCAAACAAAAATGCTTCGAGAAATACCTCTGCGATTCAATCCCGGAAGCTGATGAAGATTATTCACTCTGGAAAGCGATTCGCAGACTCAAGAGACCAATCGTTAGAGTTCCGCCAATTGAAAATACACGCAACGAATTGACCAGATGCAATAAACAGAAAGCTGAATTATCTGCGCAACACTTAGGTCACGTGTTTCAACCAAATGATATACAGTCTTTATCAGCCTGAAATACCTATAAAGCAAGTTTTTCTATTGGAAGTTGCAAAGGAGATAGACAACAATCTGAACCCCAAAAAGGCGCCTGTTATCAATGAAATTTCACCCGAACTGCGACATAAAGCAACCATCATGATCTCGTATATATTCAATGCGTGTTTTAGATTGAAACATGCACCGGAATCCTTCAAAACAGTAAAGATAATTATGATTAAAAAACCAGACAAACCAGCAGAACAGGTTAGTGAGTCTTACAGACATATCTCGTTAATTCTTGTCTTATCCAAACTGTTCGAGAAACTATTGCTGAAAAGTCTTAAACCACTCATAGAGATACCAGATTTCCAATTTGGGCTTAGAAACCATCATTCCACTATCGACCAAGTGCACAGAATGACAGCTGTCATTGAAAAGGCTTTTGAAGAAAAATAATATGGTCCTGCCGCATTTCTAGATATAGCACAAGCGTTTGACAGGCTGTGGCATGTAGCTTTGATATATAAGATTGAGTAGATCGCTGCCTGGGAACTACAGTCAATTGCTAGAGTCATATATCTCAGAAAGAAAATTTAGAGTGTCTCATGAAGGGCATTGTCATCACTTGAACCGATATCGGCTGGGGTCCCACAAGGCAGCGATTTGGGACCACTGATTTATTTGTTATATACCTCGGATATCACAACAACTGAAGAAGCAGTACTGGGTACATTTGCAGACGATACTGTTATTTTAGCAACATACACATCCTAGCCTAGCGCAATAGAAAAATTACAAGCATCACTCAATAAAATATATAAATGGAAAAGGGACTGGAAAATGCAGCTTAATTACTTGAAATCCGTTCACGTCAATTTTGCATTGCGACGAAAGGACATCAACCTCAGGAATTCCTATACCTCAAGCCGACCATGCGAAATACCTCGGGATCCATCTTGATGGTGGATTGAACTGGAAACATCATGTTAGACAGAAGGCTAAACAAATCCAACTGAAAATAAGACAACTGTACTGGTTAGTCGGAAGAAATTCTCAACTAGACCTGAACGCCAAAAGACTAATTTATCTGTCTATTATAAAACCAATCTGGGCCTAAGGAGTACAAATTTGGGGTTGCACTAGAGTATAAAATCGAATGATAATACAGAGTTGTCAGAACAAGTTTTCAAGATTGATCACCAATGCTTATCACTACGTCACCAACGAAGAACTGCACAACGATCTCGAAATCAAATGGGTCCATGAAGTAATCCAGGATTTGGCGGTTAGATTTCATGAGAGGAGATTGTTGAGTCACACCAATGTGGAAGCAATTCAACTTTTAGACAACATACAAGAAATTGGAAGACTACACGATCTTGTGTGAAGTACTGGGTTGAGGTTATATTTTGAATTAAACCATGTTTTGGGAATCACATACAGATGTGTTATGCTCCACTCGTCTTGTTTGTGAAAATACAAAAATAGTAATAAATTAATTTGTAATTGAGATTTTACTAAGCATATCCAATGAAGGACTTGAAAAAAAAAGAATCTCAAGCCGATTGATTTTTTCGTTTGAGAAGAAACTAAGCCTTAGAAAAAGAGTTATTCGAGAAATTTTCTTGATTTTGCCTGAGGAATCAGTACCTTCAGTATGTCAATGTACTTAGGAAAAACAAATATAAATTTATAATAAAAATTTAAAAAATCGTCTGCACTCCTATTTGTATTTTGTGTCAGTGTGTGTGGATTTGTGTTCGTATGTGTGTTTGTTGAATAGGAAGGCTTTGTAAATATTTTACCAGTCACAGTAAAGTTAGTTATTCCATCATGTTCTATTTCTATGAAACGCCAAAGTCTCCGGGAATTTGTCAAACCTGATGAATGTATTTTTGGAAAATCGATAGTGCCTGAGGAAATTGGTGAAAACTACCTCCGATCCCATTTACGTGCTGGAGGTTCGGAAGTTATTTTCGTTTTATAGTCGTAAATAAATAGTTTGCAGTTCGATCGTGCAAATTACAACGTGTATCTGTTACGCCAGTAAAACGAATAGGTTAACGATTAATTGTTACTGACCAATGAAAATTCATATTGTGCAAATGAACGTTCATGTGAATTCCTCTTTTGATGCTTCGCAAAAAATTTGGGAACTAGGAGAATATGAAATCGACGATAATTGAATAACTTTGAGGAGTAAACTCCGACGCGTAAACAAAACTAACGAGCAAAAAGCTAGCAAGGCTATTTTTTTATTGAGAATAGAGGTTGGAATAATTTATTCTCCACTAGGTTATTACTCTCGCTACCCTATTGTCTTGAAAGATTCTGTTTCATATTAATTTATTTTTTTCAAATACATGACATACACAACATTTAAAGAAGAAATATTGCAGAGCACTTATCTCAGAATACTCGGTTACAATTTGAACAGTTTTATTTTAAATGCCTATTTTATTTAAATCATTTACAATCAGGTAAACGGTATTTTAATTGCCTTATACAAAAAGAAACACTTATCTTAGAAACTGAATAGGGTGAAGCAAAGGTTACGTCTCAGTCATAAGCAATCCTCCAAAATGATATTGGTTAATCTCTTCGGATTTCTAAAAAAGTTGTTGAAGTCGTTACCACTTTAAGACGTCGTGGTAGGCCCAGTCGTGGAGATCTAACCTTTGACTATCAATTCGATAAGTAATAATAATGATAATAATAATTATGAAGGACGGAACATAACAAACAAAAAAAAAGATAAGTGCAGAAAATGCCATATAAGATCAGAGACTATACAGCATATTACGTCCGGTTGCGAACAACTGGCCAATAATCAAGTGTGCAACATTATCCATCAAAAACTTGCACACAAGTACGGACTTCTGAATACCTTCCAGCCATATTACATAATGACTCTATCAGATTATACTACGATAGGCCTGTTATCACTGACAGAATTGTGACGAATAATAGGCCGGACATAGTGGTGTATGATAAGAGAGCCAGAACAGCAATGCTGGTGGATATCGCCATACCGAATAATAACAACGTGCTGAACAAGTTCCAGGAGAAAAAGTCCGAATACACAGACCTTGCTATTGAGTTCAAGCAGATGTGGCACCTCGATAAAATAGATATTGTTCCTGTCATCGTATTCTCGACTGGTTTAATACCCAAAACTTTGCATAATAGCCTTAAGAAATTAGAATTGCATAAGAATACCTATATAGAAATGCAAAAAGCTGTAATTCTTAATACCTGTAGAATAGTTAGGAAATTTATGTCAAGTATATTGTAATCGAGCCTATTCCCTTTGATTGCTGAATCTGGGAAAGGTATATTATATCCAGCTAACAGCTGAGATAATGCATAAGCCCACGATAATAATGATTATTTCTGAGTACGGGCTTAGCTAACCCGAGGTACCCTAGCCTAACCTGGCAGGTATAAAATGCAAATTATCCAATGATGTACAATCTCCGGAATAAACAGGTGAATCGACATTGTACCACCATAACCTCTTGTCGCGTTCAAGATTTAGGAAGAGGGCTTGTTCGGAAAGTGAGTCACAGTCTCCCTCGATAAGCGACGGAAGCGGAAGTGATATCGAGTAGGGATACTGCAATACAAAACCAAATGGGAAACAACATCAACATCTCCCAACTGACTCTTAATGTTTCAACGGTGGCGCAAGCCATTATACCTACTACCACGAGAGCCGGGCTCCCTAGGAAACGCAGGAAGTGGCCCAAAAATAAATTCCTTCATTATGCATTCCTATCAAAACATTACAAACTTGGAATCGGAAATGACAGCATACAGATACGCATTACATCTTGCGTTCGTAGAAAAATATCCGGAATTACAGCACATATCCGAGTAGAGAATTTCGGATCAACGAAGAACAATCGTTAAAAATAGGCTACTTTCTTCAGAAACGCTGCAAAGCATACGAGAAGAAGTCATAATGGAACTCAGAAGCGAAGATGATACTCATAACGGTATACCAGCCGAATTTATGTTTCTGATCAAGATTAGAACTCAAGAGAGCAATAACTGAATTTAGTGGTAGTAACCCAACTAAACTCAAGACGAACAAGGACACCAATATCATCCTAGTAAGCGTAAACTCAGTGTTTGAAGAATACACTGACCATATCACCTTGGAGAAGATTCACATTCTGATTTACTGTGGAGCGGTAGCGGTTCTTCGACTACACAACCAACAAGCCTCCACAACTCCGATTCGAGCTGAGCCAAAAGCGTCAGTAAACCACCATGGCAAAAACGACTGGAGAAGGATATTGACAATGTTAGAGCTGAGATCGGTCGCCTCACAGAATTTCTGAGAAATGAAAAGCCCCCAAGGTGCTTGAAATCCTATATACGCAAAATTCATAGAAAAATTGGTACGAGCACATAACACCCTGATCACGAACAACATATCGACATGTATATGGACACTTTGAAGCAAAAAGTCCAAGCTGAAGCAAAGAGGATTTGGTTTCGATGGAATCTACAAGACCAAATTAAAGTCACCTGCTTATATCAACCTAAACTGTACATACCTTGTAAGGACAAAGTATATTCTATAACTCGCTCGTTCGTCTCGTTAAGGAAAATAATCGAATAACTGTTCCTCTGGAATAATTCCTCTCTTCTCTGATTTTCTTTGTTGAAACAAAAGCCATTTCTGAAAAATTCCTCAAAATAACCTTCAAGGAAATCCTGAATTACAAGACACGAAAAGAGAACGCTAAGTGAGTAAACAGGAACTCCCAATTGTGTTTAATGTGGAATGCCGAATTTCTTAATAATAGAACAAACATTCTGGAATTATACGCTTTGAAAACTCATCCTTTTCAAATCTTTCGAATTGAATGAAACGGAATGAAACAAAGTGGAAAATTAATTAGCATTCGGAAAATTTCCTCACATTCAAATAATTTCAGTTCTCTCCCAATTATCAACGCCTACAAAGTCGCAAATGGTTAATGAATTTTTCCTTCAAGTGATTAAAATTTCAAGATAGTTAATTAAAATCAGCTTTTTGAAATTAATCTTCGAATAATGTGGATTTTCCGTTAGAGATTGGGGTGTTAGATCATGATTAAAGAAAAAATTTTAATTCACAAGGATGAAAAAAACGTGAACTGTGTTTTATTTTAAGGTTATTTTTCATTTGGTATTATTTGTGGTACGAGGTGACTCGAGAGGAAATTGAAATGGACATATCTCGACCATTTTGTACTGTAGATATGTGAAATAGAGGAAAATGATCCTCTCCCTCTTCCCATGTTTTTTTTTGTGTGAGGAGTTCTATGTTGGGAACTGATTCAAATTTTTAAGATTTTCGGAATCAGTGTGCCAATAACTGTTTTTTTTTGAAGTTATGTAAAAATGGTTTTGAAATTGTACAGGACTGTATAACTTTCGTTTTTTTTTCAATAAACCATAGGCAACTTTGATCTCGGTAAATAAAGGATTTTTTCTTTCCCAAAATATATCACTTGGGCAAATTTAGTAGTGGAGAGGTTTTAATGTCCAGCTGACTATTAAGCGTGATTTCACTTGGGTTTTCACAAAGCTTATTGATTTCCAAACATTCCAACAGATTCCATTTTCTGTTATTGTCGCAATTACGATGAACTTTGATATTATCTATGATTTTGAATGTTTCGTGGTTTTTAAATGTTCATATATAAGAGAATTATTATCACAGGATAAATGTTCTTTAAATCTGGTTTCGCGATTCTTACCAGTCTGCACAACATACGCTGCTAAGACCACTTGAAAAAGAGGTGGTTACTTTAAATTTGGAAAAATAGTAGCTCAAGTTGTTGGATAGAGGACCAGCATAGTTGAAACTATCGTATTTTTTCTAGCAAGTTTTTCTTTACGTTAGATAATTTTGTCTATAACCAGAGGAATTTCGTTATTTAAGGTAATTTCTCTGATAGCATTTATTTCATTTTGAAAGTTCGTCGGTGACAGTGGTATGGAAAAAGTCCTATGGATTATTGAATTATAATCTGCTAATTTTTCATTTAAATGATTGAATGAGTCCATGGGAATAGTTGACTCTGTTCTGTAGATGTTATATTTGAAATTGTTAGTCTTTTTTCTTATTGTTAGGTCTGATGAAGTTTCTGGGTTATTGAATTCTATTTCTGCTGTAAACTTAAAGTTGGCATGAACCTTATTCAGAAATTGTAGAAAAATTATCAATTTGTCTGTTTGAACCATGGAAACCTACCAAAATATCATCTACATATCGGTACCGGAACACTAAATGGTGCTTCAACGAAAACTAAACAGAGGCTATATCTACTAAGATATTGATTTTTGATCCAAACGCAAAAACAGTTCAATTTTTGTTTCAAGGGGGACATCTTTTGGGGTACAAAACTTGCTTGAAATATCAACCCCCTAAGCGGGGGTTGCAATCCTTGAACATTATGAATAGAGAAGATGGGTCGAGTGATGACTCAAAAGAAAGGTGGCATCTTTGTCTACATCGCCTTTAACGAATTTCTATTTTTCATTGAAAACTGTAAAAGATACAGGGTGAGCAACTGAAAGATAGGGAAGACTATTTCCCTGAGACTATTCAAGTTTCAGTGAGATGAAATTGAACAGATCCATGCTGATCAATGACAGTCATCATCAAGTACCATCCTCATCTCGAATTTCAACCCCTAGAGCAGGGGTGACCACCCTTGAAAATTTGAAAGAGGGTAGATGGCTCGAGTGATACCTCGAAAAAAAGATATTATCTTTGTCTGCATTCCCGTGAAAGAATTTTCATTTTTGATTGAAAACTGTAGAAGAAACAGACAGAGCTACTGAAAAATAGAGGAGAATCTACAAGACAAAAAAAATCGACTTTAATTGCTTATAACTTTTTTTGTTGTTAAACAATCGTTAAACTCATGTGTACTTCACTAGATAATCAAATGAAGAAGCTACAGTTGAAATTTCAAGTCAATCGGATGTGAACTTTTTCAGTTCTACTGCTCGCCGATTTTGAAAACAAGGTTTTGAGAAAAACACGTTTAAAGTTTCAAAATGCTATAAATCTTGAGAATCGCAATAATATAGTCCTTAATAATTTTTTTAACTTCAGTCAGCTATCCCTGCGTCGTAAAGTTGTCCTTCCCTGGCCTTATTTTCCTCTTCTTCCTTTTTTTTTGTCTGATGTAAGCGTGCGCCTAGCCCCTTTCGCGATATCGGACATAAACACCTCAAAAAAGTCAAGGGGACACTTACCAATATCTTCAAAATATGAATTTGATGATTCGAATTTATAGAAATCTTTCGGTTTTTGTTAGGATCTATTGTATATAATGTATACTCAAGAAAACAAAATAATTTTTTGACTTTGACTTCTCCAAAGCTCCTATTATAAAAAAGAATTTGAAATTTGAAAATGACGAAATTTGATAAAACACAAAAAAAAAATCCTGAACTAATATTTTCGAAACGATATGGAAGCACTTATATTTTTCAGTACCCAGAAGGTCCACCTCTGTTATTAATGATACTTGGCATCGTCGTGGCATGCTATTACATTTTGGCCTAAGTCATTCCAGCCCCTGAACGGCTAATCGAAGCTCCTGTTCATGATGGAAGACCTTTTGACGCAGGAAATTTTTAAGATCAATATCATTCTCTTCAAGAACGTTCAAGACAACTCCTGCACGACGAGGAGGGGCATTATCTTGTTGGAAGAGTGGATTTTGACCCATTGTTTGGAGATACGGTACCACTACAGGTAAAATTATCTCATTTGCGTAAGAATTTCCCGTGAGGTTGTTCTGGATAAAAACGGGGTCAGTTCTTCCACCAAGGCGTATACCTCCCCAAAACATCATTGACCCGCCTCCCTGTCTAACAACTTCTCGAGCATGCTTGAGACGGTTTTGCTTTGCAGGTTCCCTCCATATTCGAATTCTTCCTTAATCGGTATAATAACTAAATCTAGATTCATCACTGAAGAGAACTGTGGACCACCTCTCTTGATCCCAGTTTACGTGTTTTTGGCACCAAGCTAAACGAGCAGCGCGATTTCCATGGGTCAGTTGTGGAACTCTTAAAGGACGTCTGGAGTGGAGTTGACCTTCGTGCAGTCGATTTCTCACAGTTTGGTCGGAAATTTGTACATTATGAACTCGTAATAGCTCTTGAGCTTATTGAGATGCTGTGGTAGTACGATCTCTTCTGGCTTGTAAAACCAAAAATCTGTCTTGGGCGACAGTAGTAATCCTGAAACGACCTGTATGGCGTTCTTCTACGCTACCTGTTTCATTGCGACCATAAACGGTCTATGACACTTGGGCTACTTCCCAGAACCCTGGATACTTCCCGTTGTGAGCTCCCAGCTTGGTGCATGCCAACGGCTCGTAACATCTCTTTTCTAGTCAAATGTCGTCTTTCCATGGTCGAATCACAAAACTTGAATCTTTTATTTGTGCTTACAATAAAAACAAAGTGCCAGCTAACTGATTTCAAACACTGAATACATGAAATGATTATAAAGCAGCGTCGCATCTGCTGCATTTTTAGTTTTTTATAAAAAAACTGAAATCAGTTGCAGCACTCTACATAATTTGGTGAGAAATTGATGCAGGTGTTCTTTTATTAAAAAAAAATCATCCTCATTGATCGTTCTGGATACGATATATCGATATTCAGAAGTGTTCCCTAGACTTTTTTGAGGTGTTTATATAGGTAGGTTCGTTTTCTGTAGTTGACAACTCGAAAATTATTTGACAGTCGAAACCGATCGTGTTTGTGATAATAAAATTGTGGAAAGTATAAAATATATTTCATTTCCCCCTTTTCTTTCTCTATAAAAAAAGGGGCTTTGCTAGTTTGATCGTCTGGCGATGAGAGTTTTCCGCAGTCTTTGTTTTTCTTTGGAACTGCATTTTGTCCGGAACTAAGCCTTCCAGTTCTTCAGAGCATTTTCCATGCTAGTACAGTAGGGCCTCGACAATCCTAACCTCCGCTTATCCGACGCCCCTATAATCCGAATTACCTCTCCATCCTGTTCAAGCTTACATATCACGCAGTTCATGAATTAATTCGCAGTATTGTCTTATTCACTGTAGTTGTTTGACTTCGATTTGTCGTTCCTCGTGCGTCGTTCTGCTATTTTGGTTATCTCTCATTGCGGTAAACTGCTATTTTTATCTCTTTCTGTTTGTTTTGAATCATTACTTCAACACCGAGGAAAAGAAAACATAGCTTTGACAATATCAGATAAATGTGAGATTTTAGACAAGGTTAAAGAAGGCGTTTCTTTAATAATTCTCGCGCAGCAGTATAAAGTTGGAATATTGGAGAACTCCAAGAAACCATTCAAAGATGGATCGGTTGTGAAGGCAGCATTTATTGAAGCGGGAGGGACTTTCTTTGGAGATTTTAAAAATAAAACAGAAATCATGTCTGCTATTAGAGAACTTCAGTTATCTCTCCTTTCGAGAGGCACATCTGCAACGAAACTTCTTTTTTGGTCCCAAAGTGTACACTGTTGTCCCAATAAATTTAAGAAAAATAAATATCAAGAACAGAAACCAAAGAAACAAATGAAAATATTTTATTATTTTAAATTACACTAAATTTTTAAACATATTTGAATTGTGGAGGCCGTTACTTGATGTAGATCCATGATATAAATGAGATAAAAAACACAAGGTTTAACTTTAATCTACACTTTATTTGAAAAAATTCGACGACGTTTCGCTGACACAGCAGCTTCATCAAGAATTTAAATTTATCATAAATTATCAAGAAAAATAAATTTTAAACATACTTTTTAATTCAGATATACTTTTGCAGACATTTGAAGAATATCTCCTTTCTCAATTATAATATAATATTTTGAACATGCAGATGCTTACTGAAACTGAATCTGACTACCAAGACTCATCATCAATTCATATAATTCTCTTAAAGTTACTTACCGGCGGGATAATATGCTCCACCTCCATTCTCCTGCTTGCTGCTGTGTGTTTGGTCTCCGATATAAATTTGTTTCATTGTGTTGAACTGATTTATTCTTTATTTCGATAATATGTGACATACAGGCTATTCTTGGTAGCCTATGTCGCACTATCATTTCACTAAATTAATAATTATGTATAATCAAATGTGGATGAATAAATTGAATCTCGTCCGACTGTCACAAGGCGTATTGAAGTCATGAGTCAGGCTAAGCTAAAAGATGATATCATGAATTGTACATACTTTTCTTAACAGTTCGGCGAATCCACCGATATGATAGACACTGCCCAGCTGTGTATTTTTATTCGGATGGTATTCAGTGACATGTGGGCTAAGGAAGAGATTTTGACAATCATTCCTCTGAAGAAGAAGACTCGTGGCGAAGATATATATGACGTTTCTTCAATTTTGTAAAAAGCTACAAGCTACCAATATAAAAATTAGTGGGCATCACAACCGTTGGAGCACCAGCAATGACTGGAAATAAAAAAACGGTTTTGTGGCATTGTGTCGAGCTAATGAAGGTTTCCCTTCATTTTTTTCATTCCGTTCAACAAGTTTTGTGTTCAAAAGTTTTGAACACGGTGGAAATTATGGGCATTGCAACAAAAATTGTGAATTCCATTGGTGCACGTAGATTGCAACGGCGGCTCTTCAAGTTGCAGTTGGCAGATTAGAGAGTCAGCTGAACACACTTACATCAGGTGGTTGAGTAGCGGAAAACTCGTAGAAAGGTTTCGAGAATTATTGCCCGAAATAACAGCGTTTCTAGATGAAAGAGGTGATGACACTCAAATGTTGAAAAACAAAAACTGGCTGACTGGTTTGGCAATTTTGACTGACATCAAAATGCACTTAAACACTATTAACTTGGAGCTTCAAGAAAAAGGAAAAACTATTATTGAGATGATTAGCGCAGTAAACGCAACGTAAATTTCAACTTATAAAAGATCAGCTGAAAAGAAAGAATCTGAAACGTTTTCCGTCTTTTAAAGCAAGGATTCCTCAGTTGAATTATGATACTTATAAGGGACAATTCGAAATGCGTTTTTATCATTGCAGTAAATTGGCAAATAAAGTATCAGAGATGTTTCACATTTCTGGCACCCAGAGCATTCAATATGCTACCTTTAGAATTAAAAAATTTAGTTTCTATAAATTTGTTCAAGAAACGGGTTGAAAAATGGCTGCTATTGAATCCACGCTCATTGATGTTATCTATGGTCGACATTAAAAATGATCTAATAAGATAGATCGATCAAGATCGACCGCCTACAAAAAAAATGATAATCTTGTTTTCACTGGGAATGGTTGTTTTTCTTTCTCTTCGTTTTCTTTTTTCGTGTTCTGTATGGATTGAATCTTGAATTTTGAATTTCTCTTACCAAAGCTTTTTTGTTAAATACTTAATGCATATCAAACCATGCACAAGGACTACCTTCAATGGTTATCTATTGCTTAATAAGGTATAAAGAATAATATTAAGTTCAATATTACGTCTTTGTTTCATTGTCACAGTTGTTCCATATTCTATATATACATATTAGAATATTATTGACACGTATGCTGTATAGTGATGAAATAAAGAAATTATTATTATTATATTATTTATGAGTTATCCTTTTCATGTAAAAACATTGAGAAATTGGCTACTGAAATAGCAAGTCAGTTTAATATGAACTCATGTTCTATTGAAAGTGAATTGGTGCAGAGTATATCAGATATACATCTCAAAGCTACAGCATCTGATACAAATTTCTTGTGTTGTATATCTGAAGATAAATATCCGAATTTAAAGCAAATGACCCTTCAACTGACAGCAATGTTTGGGTCGATCTACTTGTGCGAGTCTGCGTTTTCTGAAATGAAGATAATCAAGTCAAAATATTGCAATCGACTAACTGACGATAATAGGTGATCATGCTTGCAATTAGCACTCAGTGGTTACGTACCATCTTATGAAAAGTATGCTGAGGACATGTAGAGTCATGCCTCAACATCCAAAGTCACTCCTCAGTTAAGTTTAACACCATATGTAACTCTTTTGTTTTGTAACAACCAATAAACTCGAAATTTAGAATAATTATAAGTTTTTTCATTGATATTATAGGGAAGAAGCTAACTAAAGCTAACCCGAACCTCGACTAAAATAATGTATATTTTGCGAAAAGCTAATATTTATACTGGGTGATTCACCAGTGGCGCGAAGCTCTGTAGCTCGTACACTCTTGAAGATTTCATTTTTGTTCGAACGGTATTGTATTTAGAAAGTAAAAATATACTTCAGCAATTTATTTTGAAGTAAACAGGGAGACCCAATTTTCTACAAAAAAAGCTTGGGAGATTTTTTCAGATTGGAAGACTACTTTTTTGTTGAAGATTCAAGAGCGTCCTAACTCCGCTATAATGTCCTTAAGTAATAAGTTTTTTGGTGAGTAGTTTCGTCACAATATTCTTTTCCGTAAAAATTCATGAAAATAGGCTCTCACATCATCGCATGCTCCTTGGGCCAGATATGATGAATACTTTTTTCCTTTCGATTTCTTATTGCCTAAGGATAGCTTTATTGATAAATTGAAATAGATTATTCTCATTTCATACAAGAGTGACTAAAAAATTATCGAATATTGTAATTTTAAAAATATCATATCTTGATTTTTTCAAATGTAACATCCTGTATTTTATTATTCATGTCAACGCATAAAATATTGTGCCATATTTTTGCAGAAGTAACCTTATCTTCGACCATTTTCGAAATAAAAAAAATAAACCAAAATAATAAAATCAGAGGTTGCGAAAGAAGAGTTTATTAAGTACATATCATTATACGTGATCAGAGAAATGGAGATATTTTAAGGTAGTCGTGTATGAAATACGTAATAGATTGGTTTTAGGTGAGATGATCTACAAGGTGTTAAACTATTTCAATAAGTGTTCGAAATGTTGCCCGTTTCTTTGTAGACACAACTCAATCCTTCTGAGGAAAGACCGTTGAATTCTCGACAACATTTGAGGATTAACTGACTGAAAGGCGTCGACTATTCTCTGTCTTATATCCAACTGTGTTGTAGAAGGAATTTGGTGAACGATGCCCTTAATATAACCCCACAAGAAAAATCGAGACTTGTAAGGTCCGGAGAGCTATCTGGCCATCTAACAGGAAATACATGATTTAAATGCTCCCTAACCTGATGTGAGTAATGTGCCGGTGCTCCATCCTGTTGAAATCACAAATTTTATCTTTTATGCTCAGGTACATCGGCAAGAAACATTGGTAGATGATTTTGCAGAAAATCTAGATACATTTCATTATTATGGTGCCCGTTGAAAAAGTGCGAACCAATTAGATATCCATCTACTATAGCGGCCCATACATTCAAGGAACAACGATGCTGGTGATCTCATGAGGTGTGGATTTTCCGTGGCGTAATGATGAAAGTTGTGCCTGTTAATAAGCCTATTCTTGTGGAAAGTTGCCTCGCCCGAGAAAAGAACTCTGCTAAACATATTTGAAATTTCCGCTTCTTTGTCACTTGCCCAATTGCAAAAATTGATTCGATTTTCATAGTCTTGATTGCTCAGTTCCTGGTGCAGCTGTACATGATATGCATGCATTTATTCACTTTCAAGATCCTCTGGACGGAAGTTTGACTTATATCTGTTAACTGAGAATTCTCTCTTTGGCTTTCATATTGGTCCTCTGTCACTGTCAACAAAACTGATAACTGGTTATCTTCAGTTGTAGCAGTTTTTGGTTTGTAGGCGATATTACCCGTTTCGATAAATCTAATTAGAAGTTTTTTAAAGCATCTTGCATCAGGATGCTTCTTATCAGGATACCTTTGTGCATAAACTCTACTTGCCAACAAAGAATGTCTATCATCAACCATTTTTTCTTTGGAGAACTTCATGGCAGTCAATTGAGAAAATTGGGTTCAAACCTCACTTTAACAATACTTAATAACGACACACTGTAAGCAGAATATGATATGTCAGGACACCTGACAGAAGCCACAAATAAAAGAAAATGTCAATACATACCTCAATTTACGTTTTAATCATCTTGATTTTATCATTCGTTAAAAGAATTATCTTGTTTAGGTTTCGTTATACTACTTGAATCATTACAGAAAAAAAACTTCTGTGCGAATAACGATGCATGTTGATGAGTTTGATACGGTTTGTAGAATTTTCATCAAAAATTTTACAAATAATAATATTTCGAAAATGATGGAAGATAAAGGAAGGGCTACTTCTGCAAAAATATAGCACAATATTTTATGCGTTGACATGAATGATAACATACAAGGTGTTCCATTTGAAAAATTAAGATATGATCTTTTAAAATTATAATATTCAATAATTTTGTTGAGTCACTCCTGTATAAAATGAGGATAATCTATCTCAATTCATCAATAAAGCTATCCTTGGGCAATAAGAAAACGAAAGGAAAAATGTATTCATCCTCTCTGGCCGAAGGAGCATGCCATGATGTGAGAGCTTATTTTCATGAATTTTTTCGAAGAAAAGATTGTGACGAAACCACTCACCAAAAAACTTATTACTTAAAGACATAATAGCAGAGTTTAGGTCGCTCCTGAATCTTGAACAAAAAAGTGGTCTTCCAATCTGAAAAAACCACCCAAGATTTTCTTATAGAAAATTGGGACACCCTGTTTACTGCAAAATTAACTGCTGAAGTAGATTCTTACTTTCTAAATACAATCCTTTCGAACAAAAACGAAATCAAGAGTGTACGAGCTACAGAGTACCGCGCCACTGGTGAATCACCCAGTATATGCTACGGTAAACTCTACCTAAGGTAGGTAGGTAGGATGTATCGTGTATGTACGACAACCCTGCATTACACATACTTGCAGCCTCTCAGAGTTGATCGTAAGTAGTCTAAAAATATTGAGGTAGATCACCAGCAGTTCAAGTTTGAGCTCCTCTGGTCTAGATTGACCAGACTATTAGCGTTTCAGCGGTTAATTTCAAAATGAAATTGATTGACTCGTTATATAATTTACAGAACTACTTAGTTTCTCTGAATATTTGTGTTATATTTGTATTGTATTCGAATATCTAGCTATAGAATGAAAATATTTACAAAAATCGTCTACTTGCACATCTGAGCAAAGGAATCCTAATATATGCAGTAAGTAGGCCTGAAAAATAAATTTTTCAACGTTATCCCATTTTATGTTCGTTGAAAAAGCATTCATAGATAATCTGTATCTGTTCAAGCAGAAGAATTCGAATAACCTTTTAGGGAATTACCGATTTAGGTTGGTTTAGAAACAGGGATGTTTGGTTTGTTATTGTCCAGGAATATCATATGGATATATTATTTTAGGGTACGCAAGTGAGAGAGGTCGGGAGAATTTACAATAAACAGCCAGGCCAAAACAGCTCGGTAAACTTGTTTGTTCCAGAGCATTCCACGAAATAATTCGATTAATTCCACTCGCATGATGATGCAGTATATCATTTTGTTCGGTATGAAATTCGCTATAAGATGGGCTGGCTTGAAATTTAGAATGATAACATTTATAACAGCAGATACTGAAATTATTCCCATGTAATATGTGTTTCATTTTAGACACTATCGTAGAGTGACATCAATGCAAGAACATGAAATGTAAAAAATAACATTTCTCACCTGGAATAGCATAATTTTATTTCTGAATCTGTTCTAAATCTTTTATATGCCTCGCAATTCCGTCGTAATTATGACCTTTTCACTACTGAAATTTCAATTTTACATATTTTTCGGTTGTGGAAGTTGTTACTTGATGAAAATCGATATACATTTTTCAATTAATTATAAAACAGTGATGTTCAAGTTTTCACTACATCGACAAAGTTTCGTCGCGTTTCACCAGACTTGTGTTTCATCAGTTAAATAGTACAGTCTAAGCTCTTTATTCGAGGGGTATGTTCCGTAAGTAAGTCGTGAATACAGAAACCGTGAATATTGAATGGTATTTTACAGTCAGTCAAGTAAGGGCGTGGTCGTGTTTATTTATAAAAAAATTTATTTGATGAAACTAAATATTTATAAATACATTGTACACATTACAAACGATGATGCAATTCGGTCAGTAATGTGTCAGTCACCACCGTCGTAAAGAATAAGCGTGACGATAGTATGACTTAATCAAATATTTAATGACTTTAGGGGAAATACACATTCAAAGGATTTAAAAAACTGATTTAGTTTTATTTAAAAATTGAGATTATTAAGATTTCCAATAAAATGAAAGAGTAAAATACGGCAATCGGCCATTTTGACTGAAACGCCAATCACAGCGCATGACGTCATACTTATGTAAGCTTCACTGTGTTTTGATTACCTACTACTGATTGCGCGTAACGATTGATTTTATATTTGTTTTTGTGATTTATCGACTTTACAACACCTATCTATAATAATGGAATCAGGCTTTGTTAAGGCAAACAGCTCAAATTTGCCCAGGATCGATTTATTGATGTTGAGCGAGTTCCTCGTAACAAATAAAGAAGTTTTTGCTCGTCCGAATTTAGAAACGTGAAAACCTCTTTGTAAGTATATTTTATTTGTATTTATCTTTAACACTAGATACAAATATGACCAAGTAGTAATCAGACTCGTTTTAAACTTGTAGAAACTCATTTTGTTTTACGTTCATAGGTTATTTTTACAATAAACTTGTCATTCTTTTTGAGGTAAACCGCCTCGGTAGCTGCACGGTTAGTGAGCAAGTATGTTGGAATATATTTAGCCGAGGTGCCTGGTTCGAATCCAGGTTCAAGTTATGAATGTTGTCCCTGAAACAAAAAAGTGATACTTGGAAAGAGTCGCCTAAAGGAGGCACAAATTTCCGAAGACCATTGCACGGTCTAGGAGAGTGGTTCGGAATCCACTATAAGCTGTAGGTCCACTGTGTAAATCGGCTAAGTTCCCGAGCACATCGTTATAAGATGAAACAAATAAACAAACAATTTTTTAGGTTAACTCCCTTGCAGTATAGGTATATGTTTGCTATTTTAGAGTTATTACCTAACATACATACTGAAAACATTTATACCTGGTCTTGATGGGTTACTGTTAACAGCATGCTTGATTTTAAATGGTGATGTAGAAACAGATACGGCTTCAATGGTGATCTGACTTACCAAATTAACTTTTGTTTGGTTAGCTTTCTAAATGTTTTCATGGTGATAATTGGGGCTTCTTCAACAATCTGCTGAACTGTAAAACAAATGTTTTGTTATTTAAGTGCAATGTTATAATTATGAACACGAATGAACAATTATAAGGTTACAAAAAAATCTATGTAGTTTTATAGCCAAGATCTCAGAATAAATCTCAAACGTAGATCAACTATAGTACTTTCTTCAAATTGCTTTTCACACTCTTCAAGAATCATCATCCTTCGTTTTTTATCTATATAGGGTCACTCTGTTGTGTTAGATGTTTGTGTTTTCCTGTCTGGTTGGCAAGTGAATTTTGTGGGCATACATTCTGGTTTTATACGTACTCGTGATACCGACCCCATCACATGGTTTTCCATATAATTTTCCATATCATTTGGCAACTGAAAACTGCTAAGGTGACAATTAAAATGGATAATACGAATGATAACCAAGACTAACACAAACATAAGTATCTTTTCTCTCATGTGAAAATTTCATTATCCCACAACAGCACGGATTTTTTAAGGGTAGGACTCTGGAAACTAATTTGAGCATTTATAGTGAGTACCTGCAGAGTGCAATGGATTCTCAAATTCAGAATGATGCTACTTACACAGATTTTTCTAAAGCCTTCGACAAAATAAGTTTCGATATACTCATTTTTAGACTAGCTGAAGCAGGTGTAAGTGGTGGGTTGCTTGGGTGGATCCAATCGTATCTTCTGAATAGGTCACATTTCGTTAGTTTAAATGGTTTTAAATCTGAATCTTTCATTAGTACTTGCTCTATGCAGACGATCTGAGAGTTTTTAGATCTATCAGATGCTTGATCTTCAACTAGATTTAAATAACTTGGTTGAGTACTGTAGAGAAAACCAATTATTTTTGAATTTAAATAAATGTTCCACTATAACTTTCACTCACTAGAAACCATTCGCTTATCACTTTTCAGTACTCAATTGGGAATTCATTGTTGCGACGTGTGTCCACGACTTCTGATCTGGGTGTCACTTTCGATTCGAAGATCGCATAGCAAATAGTTCAAGTCGAATAATGGGTTGAATTTTCAGGAGAAGTAAGGAATTTAAATATGTAAACTCACCTATCACTTTGTATTATGCTTACATCTACAGTAAATTAAATTTTGCCTCATGTATTTAGAACCCTCGTTATGATTGTTATTCCTACCGACTTGAACGCATTCAGAATAGATTAATACGGTTCATATGCTTCAAAACTAATTTTGTTATCCTGAATCACGACTACGCTCCTGCCCGTAAATATTTCAATTTATTGTCACTTGAAAATCGTAGAACTATATCTGATATTTTGATTTTGTTTAAAATATTGAACTGCATACTCCAGGTACCTGAGATCTTGCACATGGTTACTTTTAATGTTCCTATGAAATCTTCGAGGCACCACGACCTCTTCTCTATAACTTTTAGAAAAATTAATAGTGCACAGAACTCCCCTATCGATAGGATGCTACGGGTCTGCAACACGCATAGGAGTATCAATTTGTTTGGGGTCTCATTGGCCTCTTTGAAGAGAACATTACGCTTGCTCTTTACTGACTAACATCAAATTCATTCAATCGTTCGTTTCTGTAATATTCATTTTGTATTTCTTTTTACAGTCTTTCTGTGAATACAACTCACTATTAATGTATTATATAATACTTTTTTTGGAATACTAGATTCTATGTAACTAATATTCATCTAGTGAATGTCATTTTGGATGTGAACCTTCCTTATATTGTACTTAAATAAATAAATAAATAAATAAATAACCTCAATGAATGTTTAGTTATTCCATAGCCTCTACATTTCAACTATTTTACGTCAAACAAACATTAAGTTAAAAATCTATCAAGACATGATTACGCACTCACATCAAAGTGATCTTCACAGAAATAAAGTGGCGAATTTGTCTTTATATCGTTCGGGTTTCGCCGTGCAAGCTGTAACCATTTATCTCTTATTATTTTCTTGTATGGGACATGTACAAACACCTCGTTGGGTGTCGTTATCGAAAGAAATACGCAAGGTTTGTTTACTTTGCTGTCTAGCTGCGCGTAAACAAATTTGACGTTTACGTAAGTATGACGTCACACACGGCGCTATGACACGGCGAGCTGTTTTCGCGCAATATTTAAAAATGATTATAAAAATGGCTTTAAACTCCCAAAAACGTTAGTTAATTACCGAAATAAAAGTTTTGTTGTAAACAGTAGATGTGTATCCGCATTACGGAAGAGGATTTCAAAATCTTTCGTCATGCCTATTGCCTGGCATCTCCGAGGAATGCTGTCTACTAATTTGACGGCGTATTATAGTGGCAACGACCTCAAGATTCAACGAATTTCGTAATACAGCTGCTTCAAAGTGTGTGTGCGTCTTCCACGAAACTTTTGTTTGATATATGCCTACACATTTTCAATAGGGTTTGCATCGGGCGACTGCTATTGCCAACCTAATGTAACGATGTCAGATTGAGTCCACTCAGTTATGAGCTTTCTGCGGTGTTTAGGATTGTTGTCCTTCTGCATAATCCAATCTTAATTTTTTCTGATGAATCATCGTGCAAAGTGCCGAATCCCTGCTTTGAGAAGCAGCCCCAAAGATGCACCTTTATTCCGTGTATTATGGTCCGCTGAACAAGTCTATTGGCGAAAGTTGACCACGCTTGCGTGAGGACACAACGTGCCCATATAGAACATATATCAGTAAAAATGACATTTTCAAAATCTCTATCAATATTATCATGCGCCCAAGCTCGTCGCTTTGTCATATGTTTTTCAGTCAACAGAGTCTTCTTCATTGTGTTTCGCCATTTCAGGTCATGAGTACGAAGATGGGTTCGGATAGTTTTGCCTTTAATTTTACTTGTCCTTGCCGCAGTGTTAAAGGCAGGAATCCGCGAAAACAGATTCACTATTCTTTCTTCATCTTTTTTGTCCACTTTTCCTATCGAGCCACATTCTGGTAAATCATCGACAATTTTAGCCATTTTATATCGCCGTACCCACTTCTGTATAAATGCCTCCGACTTTCTCATGTATTTAGCTGCCGCTGATTGCGATATTTTGGGACCTTTCGGGTGGGTGCAAAGGAACACAGCCTCGTAGAGCGACGCGTACTTAACACTCAAAGATTAACAACAACTGAAGATAAACAAGCAGCTCCATCAAGATTTGGCTAGGTTTTTACAGAATGTTTTTGGTGGGATTTCACTTATTTTTGTAGAAACGAGGGCATATTGATTTACTTTATTAGATTTTATTATTTGTCAACCCAGATTATTGGGTCCATAATGATTCTAAAACATCTATAGATTATAATCGACATAACTTGGAAGACTGAACCTGGCCATCGGGGCCCTCTCGGTCAAACAGAGATGGAATTTGAGGAAATATTACAGGTGATTATATATATTTTTTCATTATCTCCTTAGTCCTTTTCATGACCTTGATTGCTATGTAAAATCTTTTCTCAGATTTGTTTAGACATATAAGAAGTATGATTGTTGAAATATTTTTCTGCTGGTTTTCTCTTTCCATTGTTACAGATTCCTGTCCCTAACCCCCTTTCTTTTACCCTTGTCTTCGTTTGGAAATCATGGAATGCAAGAGAGAATGAAGCGGCTAAGCAGAAAAATCTTTGGTACTCTTTTTGTACACACGAGACTAACACAATATAAACAGACAAGCTACTGCTAGTGTGATAGCGACAGGGAAACGAGCTTTTTCCTCAGTTTTTTTCACTCGTTTATTGAATCATATACAAGATAGTATGGTTCCCCTGAAGTGTGGAGTGTGAGCTCACATTTGTGCTTTTTCTGACCCACACCAAAATTATAGATATAAGCATTTATTGTAAATACAATCATTCACATTTTTGTAAATCCTCTCTTTTCAAAAGAATATATTCATATATATTTGACAATTTTTTTTCTTTTAAGGAGTAGTTTTTTATTATTACAAATCTTTCTTTTTTTTCCGGTTCTGATTCTTGTACCTTAGCAACAATTCGTATTGCCCATTCGCTATTTATTTTTGTGAAAATAAATAAAAGTATAAGTATAAAAGCCAATCTAGTCTGATTCAGAGTTTTCTTTTAATTTTATTTATATGCGTATTAAAAGCAGTGACTGTGAGACGCTATAGGCTAGATTAAATTAGAAGATGTGTCCCACTACGCTGGATTTTTGCAATGACAGTCGATTTTTTTCAGCTGAGACCAGCTGAGGGTTCTTCATCAGATACTTTAGACCTTCGATTTTTGATATCAAATGAAGCGGCCCACCAAGTTGAATATTTTTTTGTAGAGGTGGTATGTCGATCTCTAATAGTTTGGTTGGGCTCTCGTGCCTTCACTAGGTATACTCCAGATCTTCGATTATCCTAGTTTTTATATTTTCCCCTTATGTTGCCATTCTAACCTAACTCAATACCAAATTTCAGCTCTCTGAGTTTATTGGAAATACTAGTTCTATTATGATGATCATGAGTAAGTGAATGTCATAAATGCGAAACTTTGCTTTCGCTTAACTTCGGAACTGAATTACCTACAGGCTTTAAATTGTGGATTTTAAGTATGCGATTAAAGCTCACTGGATGACGAGAATTTCTGCGTCCTTGTCTTATTCAGAGGTTCTCAAATAGGGGCTTGAGAATGCGGCGAAATGGTTCCAGTAAAGAATGGTAAGGCAGTGTTTGCTTCGTGCTCGACTTAGCGGGGGCACTGTCGTGCCTCTTAATTTCGATCTGCCAGATGTCGGTTTTTCCACCGTATTGCACCCAACGGACGTCTTGGTCAAAATATAATACTAAATGCCATTTGATGGCTAACTTATAACCCACAGCCTTACAGGTAACTGAAGTTTTTTTTCGCTTCAATATTGTTAATTATGAACAATCAAATTTGTCACATCGAAGAAAATTATTATTCAAGGAACAATATTCAACCTTCCGTAGAATGTTAAATATCCTCCCTTGCAGGAGCTAGTTTTCCGATCTACTGTTCATAATCATCGTCAACCGGGGCCACAGGGAAGTGGTACAGCACGGTCAGATGTCACGAATAGGAACAATGGACTGTAGTTTCAGTCTCGTTTGACCTCTTCAGCATTGTCTACCCATTCGTAACACCAGGCTATGCCGTTACCTACTCATCTCAATTCATTGGAGAGAAGCATGTAAATATCACTGCGCCCTCCAACGAATCGAAACAGAGGCTACCTCACCATCTCCCCTCAAAACAGCGAAAACAAAGAGCAGATAAAACAGGAAAACGTTAAGTGGTCACACTAGTTCGATAACATACCGCCATGCGACACTCACGTATCAGACAGAAGCGGCCGTCGAAGGACCGACGCTCCTCCTTCCTATGTGGTTTACAACCAGGCATACACAAACATCTCAAAACAAAAAGTTACTATCTGAGAGATTTCGCAATGTGTAGACACATTGAAGAAAATTATTATTCAAGGAACAATATTCAACCTTCCGTAAAATGTTAAATATCCTCCCTTGAAGGGACGGCCGCTTCTGTCTGATACTTGAGTGTCGCATGACGGTATGTTATCGAACTAGTGTGACCACTTAACGTTTTCCTGTTTTATCTGCTCTTTGTTTTCGCCGTTTCGCGGGGAGATGGTGAGGTAGCCTCTGTTTCGGTTCGTTGGAGAGCGCAGTGACATTTACATGCACACGTTCTCTCCAATGAATTGAGATGACTAGGTAACGGTGTGAAGCAGGAAGAACTGCTAACACCATTAAAGAAATGCACAGATTGAATATAAAAATCCTTGGCATCAGTGACACTCGATGGAAGGGCAGTGGAAAATTCGAATCACTTTTCGACACCGAAGTCGAAATCCTGCAGATATTAATATAATACAGGTGTACGCCCCAACAGCAGATAAGTCCGATCAAGAGATTGATAATTTTTATGAAGAACTTGACAACGTATTAAAAAGCACTCGAAAACACCATGCAACATTAATACTGGGGGATTTTAATGCTAAGATAGGGAAAGGACGAGTAGAGAATATTGTAGGAGATTTCGGTCTTGGTCAAAGAAACGACAGGGGCGAGAGATTGATTCAGTTTTGCCAAGAAAACGAGATGGTTGTTAGTAATACGTGGTATAGACTTCCGGGTAGGAGATTATACACATGGACATCACCTCAACACACTAAGGAACATATTGTAAGAAATCAAATAGATTTCATCCTGATAGATTACCGGCAGAGAAATAATATTCTCTCTGCAAAAACCTACCCAGGGGCAGATATTAAGTCAGATCACAACCCTGTAGTTGTAGTAATAGCCGATATAATATCTCAAGAACTGTCCAGTAAAACAGATCAAATCGAAATATCTGGTAATGTAGACATTTCTTGGCAAAATTTCAAAGAGGCTATTATATCGACAGAACAAAGCCTTATCAAACATCAAACAAGGAAGCCCAAGAAAGAATGGATGACACCAGAGATTTTGGACCTTATGGACGAAAGAAAAAAACACAAAAACACAGATAAATACAAAAATATAGATAGAGAGATTAAACGAAGAATTAAACAAGCCAAAGAGAAATGGTTTTCTGAGAAATGCCAAGAAATAGAACAACTGCAAGAACGTCATGACGACTTTCAACTCCATAAGAAGATTAAAGAGATCACTGGCAATATTAGAAGGAGCCCTACCAACTTGCTCGTAGACGACAATGGAAAGATTCTAACAATTCGAGAAGAAAAACAGGGCGCTTGGAAATTATACATAGAAGAACTGTTTTCAAGTACGAGAACAGATAACTATGAAAATGATAATTATGTAGAAGAAGGTCCCGAAATTTTGAGAGCAGAAGTAGAAAAAGCCGTGAGACTATGCGCGGAAGGAAAATCTCCAGGTCCAGATAACATTAGAGCCGAATTTTTAAAACTGATGAATGATGAAGCTATTAAAATGCTTACCAGCCTGTTCAACATCATTTACAACTCTGGCAAGATACCCAAAGATTGGGAAAAATCAGTTTTTGTACCCATACCCAAAAAAGACAATGCAAACAAATGCTGTCAACATAGAACAACCAGTTTAATGAGCCACGTCTTAAAAATATTTTTGAGAATAATATAGGAGCGTATCAAATCGAAGTGCGAGAATTACGTAGGCGAGACTCAATTTGGTTTTCGAGCAGGTTTGGGGACTAGAGAGCCTCTTGTTGGTTTGACTGTTCTGGCCGAAAAATGTTAAGATATGAGACAAGATCTGTATGTCTGTTTTATTGACTTTCAAAAAGCTTTCGACCGAGTGGAGCACACATATTTAATGGACATACTGTATCAGATAGGTCTTGATAAAAAGGACATAATTATAATAAAGACCCTTTATTGGCAACAAACAGCATGTGTTAGAATCGGCAACGACTATACAGAAGATATTGAAATAAGAAGGGGAGTACGCCAAGGTTGCATATTATCGCCTCTGTTGTTCAATCTGTATTCAGAAAAAATAATGCAAGAAGCTTTATCGAATAGAACCGGAGGTCTGAAAATCAACGGTATGATATTAATCAACTTAAGATATGCAGACGATACTGTAATTTTGGCCCGAAGTGAAGAAGAATTACAAGCTCTCTTAAACGCTGTGGGGCAGAGCTCTCGTCAAATGGGACTTGACTTGAACGCTCGAAAGACTAAAGTCATGGTGATCAGCAGAGACAGAAGAAACATACACATAAACTATAACAACACTAGAATTGAACAAGTGAATCAAACAAAATATCTAGGAAAATAATAAATGATCACGTGGATACAGACATAGAAGTTAAGTCTCGAATAGAACAGGCCCGCCAAGTTTTAATAAAAATGAAGGGAGCGATCTGCAACAACTCCTTGAATTTGCCATTGCGTGTTCGTCTTGTTAAGTGTTACGTATGGTCTACACTGCTCTATGGATGTGAGTCATGGTCACTCAAAACAAATACCATGAAACGACTTAGAGAATTTGAAATGTGGTCATATCGTCGCCTACTAAAAATACCATGGACCGACAGAGTAACCAACGAAGAGGTTTTAAGGAAATTGAATAGGACACCAGAAATAGAAAACATAATTAAAATGCGGAAATTGACATACTTTGGACACATCGAAAGACATGACAAATACAATATCTCGCAATTTGTAATAGAGGGAAAAATAGAGGGCAAACGGGCTTGAGGACGTAAAAGAAATTCATGGATGAGCAACCTGCGTAATTGGACTGGACTTAATAGAGAAGAACTAATACACACTGCCAGAGATAGATGGAGATATGCCATGTTATTATCCAACCTCAGAATCTGAGAAGGCACCAAGAGAGAGAGAGGTAACGGCATAGCCTGGTGTTACGAATGGATAGATAATGCTGACGAGGTCAAACGAGACCGAAACTGCAGTCCATTGTTCCTATTCGTGACATCTGACCGTGCTGTACCACTGCACTGTGGCCCCGGTTGACGGTGATTATGAAGAGTAGATCGGTAAACTAGCTCCTTCAAGGGAGGATATTTAACATTCTACAGAAGGTTGAATATTGTTCCTAGAATAATGATTTTCTTCGATGTGTCTACACATTGCGAAATCTCGCATATAATAACTTTTTGTTTTGAGATGTTTATCAAATTTGTAACTGGGAAGAACCGTTGTCGTTGTCAATACCACCCATGGTAACGCAGGTGACGTTCATGAGATTTCACGACATAATTGTCGGAAGTATTTCTAAAATCTTCGTTTGGAAGGAAGTAAGAAACAGAAATTAGCCGCTTGTCCCCGGGTTATAAGGGAAAATTGTCTTTGAATACGCGTTCTATCTACTGTTAAAGTTCTGATACAAAGAATGTAAAACTCTGTATAATAGAACTCCAACATCATATATTTTGATTCTATATCCAATATTAACGGACAAAGTCCACGTTATATTATTTCAGACGGATGAATATTCAAATAAATCCTAATATTTTGTCATCTGGAATATAATAGCCGCCAAAACTTTCCAGATTAGCCTGAATTAGAATTCCGTTCTGTATGAAACAAGGAAAATTTCATGAAAATTATAAATCTGTATTCATTAGAGAAACTTTCAGAATTAATGGTCACTCGACTTTGAAAATTTCGTAACCATAATAATGAAGTTAAAATAAATTCTGTCGGAAAACGTTTCTATAATTGCTTCTGTTCCTAGAATACTGAAGAGGTCAATAGTAGAATACTCAGATCTTGGAATTGAATTTTAACGTAAAATTTGTCTGTACATAATTGAGATTCAGTCGCGTACTGAACATTCACTGTGTTTACTATTTCTTTGGGAGCAAAACAAACACTGAATTGGTAATTTTAAACGGAATCTTTCTTGAAAAGTTTTGAGAGAGAGTGAATGGATCTAAGCAGATTGACTTAGTGGATCATTTTTCTTTGAAAATGATGCAACCATAAACAACTTCATGTAACTCGAAGGGGATGCTGTTGATATTGACCATATGTGACCAATGATAGTCTGACCGCCCAGAATAAAAAACCAAACAATACTGCAAAAGCTATGGCTTCAAACTCTCTTCGATCCAGGATTGTAAGGTGTTGGTTCTCTGTTTACTGCTCAAGAGATGTTAAAGTGAAGTGCTCGTGAAGACCTTACCGAGTTGTCAGTACCTTATCTCTTTGAATGCGCAGGTATGGAAGTTGCTATTGATAAGAACATTTTCCTTGTGCTTTCTATTTATTGTCCTTCGACCCCGAACTATGACACTTTTTTTTTCGAGAGGCTGAGTTTGATTCTAGATAAGCTTACGACAGAAAAGGTAATTTATATCATATGTGGTGATTTCAATATAAGTCTACTGAAGGACAGCAAAGAAAAACTTGACTTTGAAAACCTTCTTCGTAGCTATAATGTTTCAATAACTGTTAATGAATGTACAGGAAAAACGAGTTGTCTAGACAATGTCTTAACAAATATAGAAAAGTCTCATACTAAAGTCATTGATTTCAATAAATCCCATCATTCGGGTCAGATTTTCCTTTTTCATCTAGAACAGAAAAGAAAAGCCAAATACAAGAAACTCAAAAGGATCTGCAACACATTTTATATGAAACTCTTCTTAGATAATATTAAGAAAATGAACTGGGAGTCAGTGTTCCGGATGGTAATGTTGACGACCAGTGGAATCTCTTTATGATGAAGTTGTGTTTTGAGTCTTGTTTTCCTTTAAAATATGTAATTTCTGAGTGTTCAGACAAACAAAAAAAACGTACTATGTGCGATACACCAGAAATAAAGCTCACTAAAAGCCGCATGGACAGATGACAATGTCAACTGTAAATCACGTTATAACTTGTTGCTGATTGAGGCCAAAAAAGCCTACTTAGGCAATAAAATTAACAATTCTGATAACAAGAGTAAAGTGTTGTTTGACATTGTCCGGGAATATACAAACATAACACAAAAAAATGGCAAAAATGGTGATTTTGATTTTTCCAATGATATTAAGAAACTGGTAAATGACTTCAAACGAATATTTTGTGAATGTAGCATTAAAAATGCTTGAGGATGTTCCATGTAACATAGAGGTCAACGAGAAGTTTATGTATTTGTTTGAAACTACCGATTTCGAAATTATAAAGGTATTGAAAACTATAAAGAACAAACTGAGTTCTGGTCACGATGGTATTCCGGCAATGATTATGAAGAGGGCAGTCCCTTTGATGCTCGCTCCTCTGAAACACCATAAACAGTTCTTTCAAGTTTGGTATATTTCCATCTCAACTGAAAGCAGCTTCCGTGACCCCGCTTTTCAAAAAGGGTGATGAAGGGTTGTTGGAGAACTATAGACCAATAAGCCTTTTACCATCTTTTTCCAAATTATTTAAAAAATTGATGTGTGGAAGGTTATTAAATTTTTTCAGAAAATTCAGATTGTTTTCTCCAAGGCATCATGGGTTTTTGAAGGGTAAAGGTATCAACACAGCCATCTTCGAGTTCACGCAGTCAATCATCGATGCTCTGGAGTTAGGAGAAATTCCTTTGGGTGTTTTCCTTGACTTATCTAGAGCTTTCGATTGCGTGGACTCTGATATTCTGCTGAAAAAGCTTGATAAATATGGCATTCGTGATAATGTTCTGGGATGGTTTTGAAGCTATCTGTCTGGGCGTTCACAGTACGTGAAAGTTGAGAGCAGGGGTGTACGGATCAGATCTGATTTGCTGGGGATCAGAACGAGGGTTCCCCAAGGCAGCATCTTGGGCCCCATCTTAATTGTCATCTATCTCAACGATTTTCCGGAGGACATTTCTGGATCACTACATAGAATAGTTAAATATGCTGATGAGAGCTCTTTCCTTTTTAGGGCCAGAGATATGGAGGCTTCGATTCTGGTATTGAATACCTACTGGCCAATCATTGAAAGATGGCCGATTAAAAATAAACTTTTTCTGAATAAGAACAAAACGATATTTGTAATTTTCAGACCAAGTCACTCTCATTGCCGTATTCCTAAGAATATCGAGCACTGTCCAATAGGTGTTTCTGTTAGTGCTTCAACTAAGTGTCTGGGTGTCACTCTGGATAGATATTTGACATGGGGTGCGCATATTTGTGGTCTCCGGGGCCGGCTTAGTTATGTGATTTATGGTTTCCGGGTTGCAAAAGGTTTCCTCACGTTAAACCCTTTGAAAACATTATACTTCGCAAGTTTTCAGTCATTGTTGAAATTCGGTATAATATTATGGGAAAAACTAGCTCTGACAACTTTATTGAAGCTGAGTTTCCGTGAATCATGTAGGGGCCATTTCAAGAGACACATGATTTTGACTGTCTATGCTTTGTACCTTTTGGAATGCTTGATTTTCATGTTCAAACAAAATGAATATTTTTCATCTTATACTTAGAATAGTGAAAGGACAAGAACTAAGAACTATATTTTTCCAAAGCATAATCTAACGCTCACAGAAAAAATTGCTTGTACATGTGCATAAAGATTTATAATTGTTTACCAAAACATATTTAAACCATCAATGATATTGGAAAATTTGAAAGGTGTTTGTACAAAATTTTGTTAGATTTAGAACTATACAGTTTACAGGAATTCCTTGATCATTATAGTATATGTTACTAGTACCTATGTCCTGTGGTCCTGTATGGTTTTTTCTGTTTATACATATTTTCTTGACGCGTTTTGTACTATAGTTTCTTACATGTATATTTTAAAGAGATTATCTTTACAAAATAAAGTATATTATTATTATTATTATTATTACGTATCCTTAAAAATTCGCCATATAACATCTGAAGCTGATCTGACGAAACTGTTGAAATGAGTTTATAGTTGCTCCAATAGTTCCTGTTCGTTTTGTTGAAGTTATGTCGATGTCGTTTAGCGTACACTATCAAAACTGTCGGGGGCACAGAACCAAAAACGAGGACTCTTATCTGTCTATTCTAAATAATTCTTTAGATTTCATTTGTGTAACGGAATCTTGGATTAATCAAAATATAAATAGCTCTGAGCTTATTTGTGACGCATACAACATCTTCCGGCTTGCCAGGAGTGATTCCAACAGTATTAAGGGTGAGGGTGGTGGTGTATTCATTGGTATTAACAGAAGTATAAAGGCCGATATTGTGTCATTTGAAAATTCGACACTAGTGGAAGTTTTATGGGTGAAGATATCATTCAATTGACGAGGCTTTTACGTGATAGAAATTCATTTTCACAAATACAAGTAAACGATGATTTCTACTAAAATTTATTATTAAATGCTCGACGCGTTTCAATACACAGTATCTTCATCAAGAACGAATGAATACTACAAATATATCTTACTAACATATGCTTTTATATACCAAAGAGGCAATCCACCCAGAGCTATCTGTATTTGAACTAGCGTTTAGGAAATAAATTTAATAAGGGAGAGTTATTTATGTCTACCTGGTCATTAAGAATTTCCGGTAAATACCTAAATCTGTTAATTTCAAGTACTTCCAGAAGGTTGAGTTTTATACCTCTATTCTCAGAATGTAGGATTTTAAATTCTGAATTAAAAGAGTGACAATTTTCCCTGAGATGATTTGAATAATTTGAATCGGTTTTTCCATTGATGAAACTGCAATTATGTTCAGAGATTCTAACATTAAAATTTCTTCCTGTTCTACCTATATAAAAACAATTGCAATCTGCACAATCCAATCTATAAACACCTGATTTCTGTTCTTTATTAATTGGAGATTTATAATTCCTGATAAATGAACCTAAATTTGTTGATGTTTTGAACGCTATATTTAAATTTGAATTTTTAAGAAGGATTTCACATTATTGCAAATATTGCCTTTATATGTTGAAGTATTGAATTTCTTGTCTTGGTGTTGACATATTGGATATATATGTTGTGAAGCTAATTTTTGTTTTTTCTTATATAATATGCTGCTAACTGAATGTGCATCATAACTCATCGGTGTGCTCAAGAGTCTATGTTTATAGCTATTAAATGCTGCAACTTTATGTTGGTAAGAATGTGCCGATGTATAATGAATTGAGATATCTATATGAGAAGGCTTATGATAAACTGAAAAATGGTGTTTATTATTTGATCTTGTTATTGTAAGGTTAGATTAGGTTAGGTCGAATTGTTCTGTTCTAGTTCAGAAGTGAATTTTATTTTTGGGTGCAGGTTTTTGATGAAATTCTCGAATACAGTGAACTGTCTGTTTATTACTGTGAAACATACAATAATGTCATCATCAATAATGTGAAATTCCTTCTTGAAAATTCTAATTTAAATATAGCGTTCAAAACATCAACAAATTTAGGATCATTTATCAGAAAATATAAATCTCCAATTATTAAAGAAAATAAATCAGGTGTTCATAGATTAGATTGTGCAGATTGCAATTGTTTATATAAAGGTAGAAAAGAAAGAAATTTTAATGTTAGAATCTCTGAACATAAACGAAGTTTCATTAATGGAAAAACCGATTCGAATTATTCAAATCATCTTATGGAAAATAATCATTCTTTCAATTCAGAATTTAAAATCCTACATTCAGAGACCAGAGGTATAAAACTCAACCTTCTGGAAGTACTTGAAATTAACAGATTTAGGAATTAACCGGAAATTCTTAATGATCAGGTAGTCATAAAAACTCACCCATATTAAATTTATTTCCTAAACACTAGTTCAAATACAGATACCTCTGAGTGGATTGCCTCTTTGGTATTTATAAGTATATGTTAGTAAGATATATTTGTAGTATTCATTCGCTCTTGACAAAGATATCTTGTATCGAAACGCATCGAGCATTTAATAATATAGTTTAGTAGAAATCATTGTTTACTTGTATTTGTGAAGATATATTAACAGGTAATGGAAGACTCTTTTAATGTGTCTGCTATTTTCCGCCGGATATAACAAGTGAAGATTATGTCGTTTTTTTCGACAGTGTGACATATTTTATGGAGTCTTACCCTGATGATAAATTCATGATAATTGGGGATTTTAATCTTGGATCATTTTCATGGTCTTCTGTTGGTAGTGAGTGCGATTTCACCAGTGAATTTGTGCGCGGTGATGCGTATACTTCTTCTAAACATTTTTCTTCCTACAATTCCCTTCATCAATTCGATGATGACACTAATAAAAATGACAAGATCTTGGGTTCGGTTCTATCGAATTCAACTGACGTATCTTCTTTTCAATGCTCTTCACCTTTTGTTCCGGTAGATGGTCACCACTCGGCGATAGAAGTTTATGCAAATTTTTCTGTGGATAAAATTGCTAGTAAGACTAGATCTATGTATAAATTTTTTAATGCGAACTATGAAGCGATTAATTCGGCATTCTCAAATTTAATTTGGGATACTTTATTATGTTCGAATGATGTAAATGAGTGTGTTCATTTTTTTAAGTCTGCTGTAGACGATGTTATAGATAATTTTGTACGTCGTAAAACTGTTAGGTGCAGTAAATTCCCATCATGCTTTGCTGAACGTTACTATTAAGTGTATCAATGAAAAATCTAGCTTTCATCATAGATTCAAAAAATTCAAAAGCAGTGTTCTTTATGTAAAAATCCGGGTTTTGCGAGACAGTGTAAAGTTTTGATTGAAAGGGATCATAAAAACTATATTGCTTCTATAGAAGGTGGGGTTAAGAAGGATCCAAAGCTTTTTTGGTCTTATGTCGAAGAGTTAAGAGATAGTCAGAGAATACCTATGTCAATGTGTCATGGGGAAAAAGTGTTGAATGACACTTCTGCCATATCTAATGCTTTTTCTGAGTACTTTGCCAGTGTTTATGAAGATCCGAATAGACCTGTTCTCTACCGAAGGAATTTCTTCATCAATTTTACTTAACTCGATTGATTTGAACGATGTCAAAGCTAAAATACACGGATTGAATGTTACGAAAGGTGCTGGTCCAGACTCCATCCCATCTATTTTCATTAAGTCATGCTCTGCTAGCTTAGCCATTCCTCTTCAAATTATTTTCAACAAGTCTCTAGAACTTGGTGTTTTTCCAGACAAGTAGAAAACGGCAAAGATTGTACCGATTTTCAAAACTGGTAAGAAAAATGAAGTCAGTAATTACCGACCTGTTTCTATTTTAAATTATTTCGGCAAAATTTTTGAAGCAATAATAACTGATAAACTATTCCATTCATCCAGTTCCAAGTTAATTCAATCTCAGCATGGATTTTTAAAGGGTAGATCGGTCTTAACTAATTTGACTCCTTACATTCATTTTATGAGTAGTAATTTCGACAAAGGTATTCAGGTTGATACTGCTTACATATACATGGCTAAAGCTTGATAAGGTGCATCATGCAATTTTGCTGCGAGTTCTAGAAGACTTTGGTGTGGTGGGGTCCCTATTGAAATGGATCGAATCTTATCTATCTAATAGAATACAATATGTTGCGCTCATTTCGGTTTTATTTGTGTTATATTCGGTGTGACCCAAGGGTCGCATCTGGGTCCACTGTTATTTTCTATCTACATAAAGGACATTTAGGAATGTTTTCTGAGTACGCGGCATGATTTGTATGCCGAGGATCTCAGAGTTTATAATGACATTCGATCCCATGACGATATTGTGCTGCTTTAGAGAGATCTGGACAGACTTTTTGTCAGACCAGGTATTTTTCATTAAACATTATAAAACGCAAACATATAACTTTTACAAAAAACATAAACGTCTCTGATACTTCTTTTTCTGTTCATGGGCTTGTGATTGCAAGGGTAAAGCGGATAAAGGACCTCGGTATATAAACACCTCAAAAAAGTCTAGGGAACACTTCTGAATATCGATATATCGTATCCAGAACGATCAATATGGAAGATTTTTTTTCAAGAAGTGAGTGAACACCTGCATCAATTTCAAACCAAATTACGTAGAGTGCCGCAACAGATTTCAGTTTTTTTTTATAAAAATCTAAAAATGCAGCAGATGCGACGCTGCTTTATAATCATTTCATGTATTCAGTGTTTGAAATCAGTTAGTTGGCACTTTGTTTCTGTTGTAAGCACAAATAAAAGATTCAAGTTTTGTGATTCGACCATGGAAAGACGACATTTGACTAGAGAAGAGATATTACGAGCCGTTGGCATGCTCCAAGCTGGGAGCTCACAACAGGAAGTATCCAGGGTTCTGAAAAGTAGCCCAAGTGTCATAAACCGTTTATGGTCGCGTTTCAATGAAACAGGCAGCGTAGAAGAACGCCATACAGGTCGTTTCAGGATTACTACAGTCGCCCAAGACCGATTTTTGGTTTTACAACTCAGAAGAGATCGTACTACCACAGCATCTCAATTAGCTCAAGAGCTATCACGAGTTCATAATGTACAAATTTCCGACCAAACTGTGAGAAATCGACTGCACGAAGGTCAACTCCACTCCAGACGTCCTTTAAGAGTTCCACAACTGACCCATGGAAATCGCGCTGCTCGTTTAGCTTGGTGCTAAGAACACATAAACTGGGACCAAGAGAGGTGGGCCATAGTTCTCTTCAGTGATGGATCTAGATTCAGTTATTATCCTGATTCGGGAAGAATTCGAATATTGAGGGAACCTGGAAAGCGAAACCGTCTCCAGCATGCTCGAGAAGTTGTTAGACAAGGAGGCGGATCAGTGATGTTTTGGGGAGGTATACGCCTTGGTGGAAGAACTGACCTCGTTTTCATACAGAACAACCTCACGGGAAATTCTTACGCAAATGAGATAGTTTTACCTGTAGTGGTACCGTATCTCCAAACAATGGGTCAAAATCCACTCTTCCAACAAGATAATGCCCTTCCTCATCGTGCAAGAGTTGTCTTGAACGTTCTTGAAGAGAATGATATCGATCTGAATCCCGTCGAGTATGTGTGGGAATAAAAAGAAATCTCCTGCGTCAAAACGTCTTCCATCATGAACAGGAGCTTCGATTAGCAGTTCAGGGGGCTTGGAATGACTTAGGCCAAAATGTAATAGACGATGCATGCCGCGACGATGCCAAAGTATCATTAATAACAGAGGTGGACCTTCTGGGTACTGAAAAATATAAGTGCTTTCATATCGTTTCGAAAAAATTAGTTCAGGATTTTTTTTTGTGTTTTACCAAATTTCGTCATTGTCAAATTTCAAATTTTTTTATAATAGGTGCTTTGGAGAAGTCAGATATTATTTTGTTTTCTTGAGAATACATTATATACAATACATCCTAACAAAACCGAAAGATTTCTATGAATTCGAATCATCAAATGCATATTTTAAAGATATTGGTAAGTGTTCCTAGACTTTTTGAGGTGTTTATATCGATTCTAAACTGTCGTGTATCACGTGGATCATATTGACAGGAATGTTGGGGTTCGTTCTTAGCGAAGTTTTAGTGATCAAGATCTCTTAAACAATTATACTTTTCGTTGGTTAGAATAATTTTTTCGAAAATTTCAACTTCAGATTCTCAACTCCAGAACAAGATTAGAGTTTGAGCTTGCGTCGTCACAAGATTCTAAGCCTGGAGCAGAGAAGAGTGCTTTTCGGCACAGTTTTCCTTTATCGAATATTAAAAGATTCTTTCCATTATCCGCTAGTCAACTATCTCACTTTCAGCGTTTCAATTTATCCTAATCTTCGCAAAGCACTCTTCATTGTTCCAATGGCATGTACTAGTTTGTTTTATCATTCTGTGTTCTTGAGAATTATGCGTTTATATAACTGGCATGCAGAAATGCAGATATCACATATCTTATTAGATCTGTGTCAACATGATCTCCGAATTTCGCTGATTCTCACGAAAATTTCCTTGATTTTGTATTCTCTCAATAGTCCATTTGTTTCACTAGAAGTTTTTTTTGTCTTGATTTTTGCTTAATTTAAGTGACTTATAGTTAATATTTCTTGAGACATGTTTCACATCTGCAAACTTTTCTTGTTATAATATTTTGTGAACCTCTATAATTGGTTTTTTTGTTGGGGTTCCTTTGTTTCGTTGAATAAACAAATAAATCAATAAAAATCTTAACAGAATGGCGGAATATGAAACACAGACTCAAAAACAATGAATTTATTGAATAATCGGACTGAGAAAGTCGTTAAATAATAAAGATTTATATTCATTTTCTCACTATTTATATAAATTTATGACGCGTTTGATTACAATGTGGCTACATTAGATAAGTAGTAAATTTAAACATTCACAAACTTTAAATATTATTATCTGTTTTCGCCGTCGAATGCCACTTAGAGAGCGCGTTGCTACCAATAGATGAGTTGCCATCTTTGAACTCTTTATACCTTTCTTTTATTGGTGTTCTGCCCAAGCTCTTGTTACCAGATGTAACCAATCATCATTTCGATAGCTTCTGCATAATTCTTTTCGAATATAATGCAGAATTTGGGATAAATTCGTTATTATTCTTTCGTCATTCTTCTCCAAAAAAATTTGACGAATGCAAAAACAGGTAGTATAAATAATGGCACATCGTTCACAAACCAAAGTGTTTGAGATTGCAATGATAGCTTTATTGAAAATAGGATACATCCTAATGAACAACCTGTAATATTTACAAAAATATTTTAAATCTAACAAAAAGAAACAAATTCCTAGGAACGAAAAAGATGTAATTCATAAACAAGCAATCAGCAAACATTCAAAACAAAAGTGAAACATAAAAAAAAATGTGTATATCAAACAACATAAGCACCCAAATAATCCCTAACCGTTATTTTGCCTAATCCAAACTATTAATTTCGAATGAAACTCTCTTAAGGATTGAGCTCTTCTTATACTATCCGGCAGTTCATTAGACTTACTAAGTCCCTTGCAAAGAAAGAATTCAGGGTTCCGGATAAATTACACTTAAGGAGATGTAAGCAGTCATTTCTCCTTGTCAAATAATTGTGGCAGTCATGGTGAAAAATAATGAGATCTTCGAAATGATGGAAAAAGGGCCCATCTTGAAAATTAAAAACCATCGCATTTTTATGAATTCAGTTTATCACTGAAATCCAATTAAGCACTTTGAGTAGCATAAGTGATATGTTCGTGCGACGATTGCACGACAAAATTACACGCATTCTGAGTGTTAACCACAAAACCCTGGGTTTCAACCTGGTTCATATCGGAGCTGGGTTTATACACCTAACCAGATGTGAACAGGTCATAAAATCCTACCTCCGACAGAATGACCGAAAAAATTGGCATTATCTCTTCAACATTCAGCACAATAACATCTCAACCAACCAATATTGTAGTAAAGTACTATCACTATCAAGCATACAACAGCATATTTAGTTACATGTACAAATTATCATATTAGTGTAGTGAATTCAATATATGTATATAGCACAAAGCGTTCTTCTTTATAAGTAGAACCGAACGTGGCGATAACCAAGCTATTCCGTAACACCGCGATTCTAAAGCTTCTGCAAAGCCGACAACTGATTCAACCCCAGAGAAAAGAGCAAGCTCGAACAATAATCAAAATATGGTTGTAATAATGTATTATAAATCGACTAAAGACATATAGTTTCTTACAAATATTATTATAAATATATTCAAAATGACTCCGGAAAGTTGAATGATTGTCAAGCATAAATCCGAGATATTCGAATTCCGCCACAAATTCAAGTTTTAAGCCTTCAATTTCTAGCCTGTGGTCAGACAAATCAATATTGGAATACCTGTATGGGATTGTTGAAACCATAGCTTTAGTTTTGGTAGCATTAAGTTTCAACCTATTTGTTCTCATGCATTCACTAATTGACGAAAAAGAATTATTCATTCTAGTTATTGCATCCTCCAAACTATCACTATCACACAAAGGAGTGTGTCATCAGCAAATGAATTCAAAAATAAGAGTGGTCTTAAGACACTTCTCTGAGGTACTCCATAATCATTCAGTAACTGATCGGAATATGCATCATCAGTCCTTCTAACCTGCGTTCTGTTTGACAAATAATCAATGAACCAATCTAGCACCAGACCACTTATGTCAATGCTAATTAGTAATCAAAATATATCTGTCAATGGTTTCAAATGCTCGTTAAAGATCTATAAGTACAACAACTACATATTTTCCTGCATCAATTAGTATTTTCCACTTTGATATCGTAAACTGCAACGCAGATTCACATGAATGTCCTGGCTTGAAGCCAGATTGGTTCGACATCAGAATATTATTATGCTGCAAGTATTTAATCAGCTGCTTATATACACCAGATTCTAATAGTTTTTCAATACCTGGAAAAGTATTGATGGGTCGAAATTTCCATGAATTTTTTGAGTTCGCGACTTTCTGCATCGGAATAACAATACAAGTTTTTAATTTATCAGGGATTTCGCCATATTCCGACAAGCTATTTATAAGATGAAGTAGAACATTTCCGATCATAAAAATAAGTAATATTTTTTGAGGAATGTTACTGAATAATTGTGATTCGTAACGCGTTTCCCTACACCGTAGCTTCTTCAGACGAATGAATGTACAGAAATTATGACAACTATATATAGATACAATTGAGAATATAAATACAAATGTTCTTAAGTGATTAAAAGCTTATTGAGTTGCTTCTTCTTAAGTGGTTATTGATGACAGGTATATCCAATAAAATTGAGGAATAGATTGCTCCCTGAAGAGATTCGATAGAGGTGAAGGGCTTAAATCGACTTGTTCATTAATGTCACTCTTTCGACCCACAGTTTGAAATTTTGCATACAGATAGTAAATTTTGTAAAGTAGATCTTTGGGAAACTTTAGAAATCAACAAACACAAACACTCAGGTAGACTCATTAATGAACAAGTCGATTTGAGTTCTATACCTCTGTTTTCTGGATATTTTCATTTTTTAATTCATTTACTAATAGTGGTTTTCTTACTGCTGTATTTACTTAGGTAATTCCGGGGCTTCCGTTGATTCTGCGCTACACGCTCTACACGGATCTGGGAGTGCCTACTGCGACCTGTTCCCCCCACACACGCAGTGGTATTCGTAGGATTCCGACAACTCCACACTAACTGATTAATAGACTAGGCAGACTGCTGACCGACCTTGAATAGCGCATAAGGGCATGAGGAGAAGTCGCTGGTCAGGCTCCCGTGTTTCCGGTCTTTTCCTTGAAAATCTAGATCTCAAAAATCGTACCAAATTCGAAAATTAAGACGTAAAGTGACGATTTCTCTTCGCGGAACCGATCTCGACACTAGATAATGAAAACTGTGGATTTATTGTATGGTGTGATAAGCCCAGGCGACTCCAGAAGCGGTAATATTCAAACCCTTCGAATTCGATTTGGTAAATATTAAAACATTTGAAATGCTAGTTTGATAACCGTGCGAAGCCGAGGCGGGCTGATTGTTATGAATGAACAGAGCTGTTTATCCAGAAATATGGCTGATTGTAGCGTATTGTTTTACGCAAACAACGCAAGCTCGAGTCAAGGAGCCGATAGCAATTTTCGAAAAATTTCGCTGAATCTTCGCCGTGATCAAACGAAAAATCGAAGCGGTGAGATTTCTTGGGAATCGGAAACTTAGGTTAGGTTAGATGCGAATGATCCATCGAGCGAAAATTCCGAGATAGAGTACCGAAATAGTGAAAATTGAAAACTCTCCGAATTTTCGCGAGTGAAGGGAACAATTGTACTGGAATTTTATACCTATACAAATGTTTCTATCGCGCCCAATCGTTTAGAAACCGAGACAAGGACAGACTCATGAATTGCGCATGTTGCGCCGCGATATTTGGGTCCCCGTAAATCCTTAGGAAAATGGTAGATTCTTCAATTCAACAAAGGGCTATCAGCCGATTTCACGAAATTTTGGTCTATTTTCCTCCTTCCGAGAATCTCTGGCAGCCAAAAATTAACGAACGACGAGATTTCAAAATAAGGGTTTTTCTCTCATCCGTCCTACTTATACGGGGTTAGTTAGAGAACGGATTCGGGTGTCGACCGATTCCTACATATGTCGAGATCGGGTCCGCGAAGAGAAATCATCACTTTACATCTTAATTTTTGAACTTGATACGATATTTGACATCTAGATTCGAGGAAAAGACCGGAAACACGGGGGCGTGACCAAGAACCTCTCCGAATGCCCCTATGATCGCTATTCAAGGACGGTCGGTAGTCTGCCTAGTCTATCAATGAGTTAGTGTGGAGTTGTCGAAATCCTACGAATACCACTGTAGCGAGTGTGGGAGGAATAGGGCGCAGTAGGCACTCCTGGATCCGTGTGGAGCGTGTATTAGAACAGCACAGAATCAACGGAAGCCTAGGAAATAACTAAGCAAATACAGCAGTAGAAAAAGAACTTTTAGTAAATCAATTGAAAATTAAGATATCCAGAAAACACGAATACACGAATAGACTAGACAACTGTGGTTTTGTTGTATGGTGTGATACATGTAGACTTCTGAAGCAGTAATCTCCAAACCCTTTGAAGTTATAGTTGATGTGGTTATTATCATTTCAAAGTAAAAGTAATGAAGACTATCATGGGGACATGAATGCGGATGTTTTCGAAGAATATTTTGAACAGTTGTTAGATTTGATTTCACTAGAAGCTGTTATAGGAATGGGTCACGCAAGCTAAATTAGCGACAGATTTAATTAACATCTTCATATAAAGCTGACATCATCGGATGGTTGACGGACGAAAAATATTTTTCTGAAGAAGTATGGTAAAAAAGAATTATTATCAATTGTTAATTTACATAAGAAATCATACAAAAAATATAAGATTGACGAAATGGCAAAGTTAGTATACTCCGCTTTCCATCTTACAACTGCGGACAGAATCCGAGTTTTAAGATAAAAACGTCGAACTTCATTTCACAGTTGCAATGAAAAGTGTTACATACCAAAACTGGAAAAATTGTATAGACCACGTCATTAAAGAAGAAAATAGAATGTGGGATCTGAATTATATTATGGATGCCATGATAGATCCTGTTATAGTGAATTCAAGTAATGAAGAAGTAATTAATATATCAGAAGATGAACTGTAAATATTTTATGAAAACATTGTAGCTTAAAATATATATGAACATTTTGGCAAGCATTATTTTTTATTTTAATTTTGAATTAGAATTTAATTTAGAATTAGACGTTTTATAAAGTCATGAAATTATTTAAAACATTGTTAAACATTCTGTTAAGTATTAATAATATTGATAAGCAATGTTGAACTCGGGGAATCTAGTCAAGGCAATTAACACCTACGCCATTCCAGTGTTGCTTTACTCATTTGGAATAATCAGATGAACTAAGATAGAACTGGATGATATTCAAAGGCAGACACGAACGATGCTGACTAAGTACAACAATCATCATCCAAAATCGTCTGTGATACGAACAACTTTGAAGCGAAAAGAAGAAGGACGCGGATTAATAAATGTTGTCAATTTACACACCTAACAGATAAAAAAATCTCAGAGAATTCTTCTCTAAGAAAGCTCTCACTTCTGACCTCCATAGAGTGGTATCGTTGGCTGATAAGGGATGTACACCTCTAAATCTTGCTACCACAGATGACCTGCTGAATCTACCGTTCCTATCAGATACTGAAAAACAAGAGTAATGGTCAAGAAAGGAATTGCATGGACGACATCACCATGAGATTAATCAACCACACATCGACGAAGAAGACTCCAACAAATGGTTGAAGGAAGGAGAATTATTCGCGGAAACAGAAGGATTCCTTATGGCCATTCAAGACCAAGTGATCGCTACAAACAACTACAAAAAATGTATTATGAAGGACGGAACATTACAAACAGATAAGTGCAGAAAATGCCATATAATATCGGAGACTATACAGAATATAACGTCCAGCTGCGAACAACTGGCCAATACGGACTATCTTCACAGACATAATCAAGTGTGCAACATTATCTATCAGAAACTTGAACACAAGTACGGATTTCTGAATGTCTTCCAGCCATATTAAAAGTATCAACCGGCGCCCATATAGGAAAATGACTCTATCAGATTATACTGCAATAGGCCTGTTATCACTGTCAGAATGGTGACGAATAATAGGCCGGACATACTGGTGTATGATAAAAGAGCCAGAACAGCAATGCTGGTGGATGTCGCCATACCGAATAATAACAACGTGCTGAACAAGTTCCAGGAGAAAAAGTTCAAATACACAGACCTTGCTATTGAGATAAAGCAGATGTGGTACCTCGATAAAATAGATATTGTTCCTGTCATCGTATCCTCGACTGGGTTAATACCCAAAACTTTGCATGATAGCCTTAAGAAATTAGAATTGCATAAGAATACCTATATAGAAATGCAAAAATCTGTAGTTTTCAATACATGTAGGATAGTTAGAAAATGTATGTCAAGTATATTTCAATCGAGCCTATTCCCTTTGATTGCTGAATTTGGGAAAGGTGAATTATATCCACCTTACAGCTGAGATAGTGCATAAGTCCAAGATAATAATAATAATATCGTTTATTTAGCATTGCTAATAATATACATCAAAAATATAAAGATTTTCTATGATAACAAATATTTACTATATCTACTTAATATTGAAAATTTTCGATTCAAAAGAATAAAAGAGAAACAAAATAAAATATAATAACACTTGACTGTACATCAGGTACGGTTTATATGCATTAAAAGTAACCTCTGAAATCTAGACACTCACAATTTTTAATACTTTCTGATAATCGATTATACTTATTTAAACCCTTATAAAAGAAGGAGTTTCCAGTTCTCGCCATCTCGCAGCCATTTACATAAAAATCGTTTCCATTTCTTGTGTCGTACGAGTGGACTTCATTTCTATATTTCAGACTTTGACACAAACACGACAGTAGTTTGTTATTCTTCATTTTAAATATGAAATCCATAGTTCGGAAAAACAATCTCTGTCTGACACTGAGTATATTCAAAACATTCAACATCATATTGATGGGAGTATATCTTCAAAATCAACCTTATGTCTTTATTCTGTAAAATCTGAATTTTATTAATTTCGATATTGAGCAGTTAAAAAATAGAAAGACACAGTACTCCAAATGAGGCTGTATGATTGCATGCTATAGAAATTTTCTCGCAAACATACTGAGAGATTGTCCAATTCTACCTAATAGAGACAACTTTTAGATATTTTATTTCTAATATAATAATATAAATGTGAGGCATTCATCCAACATTACACCGAGGTACTTAAATTTCCTATATTTATTTAATTTACAGTTGCCTATACTGACAGAAATACAATCACAGTTCATTCGACTTAGTTAATATCTACTTCCAACTATCATATATTTACATTTATTGATATTCACACTCAAATGGTTATCACAAAGCCAGGAAAACAAATAACTCAGATCCTCATTAATTTTTCGATTCATCTCTTCAATATCATTTCCACAAATAAACAACTTCGAGTCATCAGCAAACAAAGTAATTTCACAATGCCTAATACACTTACCTATATCATTAATATATAATAAAGAGAATATAGGCCCAAGGACCGTTCCTTGAGGTACCCCATACTCAATAAGTAATTCTTCAGATATAGCATTGCAATATTTAACTCTTTGAAACCTATTCTTTAAATAGGATTCAAACCATTTTAGAACTTTATATCCAAACCCCATTTTTTTCAATTTTGTAATGTCTTTGCATATAGTTTCAAGCGCACGGCGAAAATCCAAAAAGACAACAAGAACTATTTCCCCTTCATCTATCTCCTTCAACCATAAATTTGTCACTCTTTGTGTAACTGACTCACAGGAGTGATCTTCTCTAAAACCCGACTGATTGTAACAAATTACATTATTCGATTTACAATACTTTATCATATTGTGGACTAGTATTAATAGGTCTAAACTCCTCACATTTACTTGTGTTCAAAACTTTTGGAACAGGTACAATTGTTGTGACCTTTCAATTTTTTGGGAAAACTCCAGTGGTCAACAAGCAATTGACAATATCCAACAATCTATTTCCCGCCACGTCAAAAATATCCCTCACGGTACTCGTACTTATTCCCTCACTTGTCCCATTCTCATTTTTCATTGATTTGATTAGTTTCCTGAGTTACACATAGAAATGGGTTCAAACTCACAAAATTCACCACAATAACCGATATTCTGTAAAACTGAATCATTTTTATTCAGTTTAGGAATGTTTTGAACTATTCTATCTATACTATTGCTAAAATATGAATTGAATTTATTGGCAATAATGACCTCATTACATGAATGTACACTTTCAAATTGTATTTCCCCCCATTATTTTTATTTATTTTTCTAGGTAACAATCTCTTAAGATTTTCCCATAACTCTCTAGGATTACATCTGTTTTCATCAATCACAGAAAGATAGTAATTATTTTTATTAGTCTTAATTTGCATAGACACTTCATTTCTCACCTGTCCATATTGATTCCAGTCCTCTTCCCGTCTTGTAAATGCAGCCACCTCGAACAGCTGGTCCTGTTTCGCGATCAACTTTTTGATGTTGCTGTTGAACCATTTGTTTTCACTGTATTTGATACATGTTTTAATTTGTTCTACTGGGCACATATTATCAATCACTTTCACAACATTTTCAACAAAATCATCTGAGAGCAGATCAACATCATCTTTATCATTATTCCATTCTATACTACGGAGTTGAAATTCATCTACGTTATAATTTTCCCATTTTCTCCTATGTATACTGATTTTCACAGTAAGTCTGTTTCCAAAAGAGCAGTTACAATGCAGTGATCACTGATCTTTGGTGTTTTATGTACCCGACACCTTGTATATGTTTTTTATTACTAAATAATGTAAGAACTCTTGCGGAAAATTTAGCCTAAGTCTACTATAATATAAAGTTAATGTCCATTTCCAGAATTCCAGAATTTACTAAAATTATTGAGGTATCTGCAATATCATAAACGTTATTTAATTATTATACATATATTTCAACGTTTAGAATTATACGTAAATTGAGTATGCATGAAATTCATAAAATAATTATTTTAGTAAACGTAACTATCTGAATATTCACATTAAATTATTATTGTTTTTAAATATATTAGTATTCAATTGATTCAATTTTATTTTCGAAGAGAACCCAAAAACGCATAATCGTCTACGTGACTGACTACAAATTTAAGACATTAAAAGTAAACATTTTATTCAAAACGAGGTCAGCAATAATTGCAAGCAACAAAAAAGACAAAAAAGATCGTAGTCAGCTAATTTGTACGAAGGTTTGTATTAAAGATCCAACAACAAATTGGTGCCTGCTACAAGACAAAATGATAGAAACTACATTTATTTTTGAATTTGCCCAAGTACCACATTTCTAAGTGATTTGCATACTCAATGAGCTTTTATTACTCTACGTCTTTACTATAGTGCGTTTGAATTCTTGAAAAAATTAAACTTTGAAGAACTGGAAACAGCGACACGATACCATTTTTATGTTTTTCAGACTTCAAAGGCTGTTCAATATCACTAGCACCAATATGGGGAACACTAAACTCTGTACGACACTTGTGGCATCATACATACGAACAAATATTAATTTTTTGTTAATTACAAATGAACACTTGCGTTTCGGCATAACTAACTTAGTTCCCTGTTTATCACCAAACTACTTCAAGAACATTACGAAAAAACAAAACAATAGCGAAAATTGATCGATGAAGCCTGAACTACGTGATAGTTGATATTCATAATGAATAATAAAATAAAACAAGTTACTATGTTTTAACTATCACTAATTTATTGATGTAAAGAATGACAAAATTTTTACATTGGTTGGACCAATTTCGGACATACGTCCATTATCAACAACAAGCTAATGAAGACTGAATACTCATGTACAATACAGGAATTACCATTAATAAAATGCTAGTAGAGAAATATATATTTAACACTATTATGTTAATAGCAGAGAACAACGGCTTCAATATAAAAACAATAGAGAGTTTAATTAATCGAAAAATACGCAACAACACATTCAACATGATATATCCCCAATCCAAGAGAGAAAAGCCCGAAAAATGTATGTCTCTAACATATTTTGGGAAGACGTCAGAACAGGTTGCTAGAGTTTTGTCTGATCGTAAAAAAGTTCACATTGCATTCAAACCAGTTAGCAAATTGTCAGGTCTCCTTTTCAATACGAAAGATAAAACAGATAAATTCGAAGAATCAGCAGTATACCAACTAACATGTTTTGAGTGCAATTCCTTAGGTCAAACAGAACGCTCTTTCAAGGCTAGATACAAAGAACATTTCCGGTCATCCCTACATCTGAAATATGATTCAGCTTCAGCTGCACATTGTCTGAATGAATGTCATCCTTTTCCAGAACATTAACAGCTAAAAATTCTTCATTCCTGTGATAAATCTTATAAACTCAATTTCTTTGAATCGATGGAAATTTCAAGGCATCTAGGGTAGAAAGGGTTAAGCTCCTTAACGACCAGGTATACTTAATTACCTACCAATCACCATTATTCAAGTTACTGTGACCTCTACTAGCATTTTATTGATGGTAATTCCTGTATTGTACATGAGTATTCAGTTTTCATTAGCTTGTTGTTGATAATGGACGTATGTCCGAAACCGGTCATACCAATGTAAACATTTTGTCATTCTTTACTTCAATAAATTAGTGATAGTTAAAACATAGTAACTTGTTTTATTTTATTATTCATTAACAATAGCGATAAGTACCACCTTGCTCAAAAAGTTCCCGACTTTGTTACCGTGTGGTTTTCATGGACTATCATGGTGTCTTTTCAAAAGGTTAAACTAACAGCAAGAAGTATTATTTGGGCGTTATAAGGCGTTTGCGTGAAGCTGTTCACCAAAAACGACCAGAATTGTGGCGAAACAACTCATGGATTTTACACCACGATAACAGGCCGTCTTATAATGCCTTCATTATTCGTGACCATTTGGCTAGAAACATCACTAATACCATTCAACAACCACCAAATTCACCTGATTTGGCTTCCTGTGACTTTTTCCTGTTCGGTCGACTGTAGAAACCGCTCCGGGGAACACATTTTAGCAGCCGAGAAGAAATAATGGAAATATCGAAGATGGCCCTGAAGGCGATACCGCAAATCGAATATAAAAAGTGTTTTGAGGATTGGATCAAGCGCTGGTAAAAGTGCGTTGCAGTCGATGGAGAGTACTTTGAAGAAGACAATATTGATTTTGATGATTAACTTCGTATTTTTGATCAAGTGGTATGTGTGCATGCGCATGGCTATCCTAAAAACCAAATAAATGTTCCTTCTCTCCGTGTTATTAGGGCATCACGGATAGTTGATTTCCTGCCCGCGCGTGTGTCACTAGATCATAATTTAAAATTTTCGCGCGGTTTCTGAAAACGGCACTATTTTGCGTCCCGGCGCTTTGTTTGGGATAACTAGACAGGTGACCGAGAGATGGGACGTTTGGTCACTTCAGTTATGCTACACAAATTCACTTAAAATTAAATTGGGAGTGAAAACCTGAAATAAAAAATTGATATCAGAAAGTTGTTGGCTGCTTCCAGTAAAACCGGAAGTAGTTATGCATTCCTGAGATATTTCTACTGAAATCCTTGATGGACATTCTGTATAACGAATTTGTATCTGAGGATTTGATAAGCTTCAATGCAACACTTTTTGAGTGCTATCTCTATTAAATCAAGACAGCTTCAACCAAAGCTGAGGTTCGAACGCTTGATATTCTCGGAATCACCGACAATCCAATCAAAATAAATGCTTGGAAAAATTGCAACACAAGCAGTGTATCCAAATAAAACCCTTTGTCTGGCAATGCCGCCTCTGATTATTATTTCGAAAGATGCTGCAGTTGCTATGGTAATGACGCTTGCGTTACTCTGTGCCCTCAGCATCTGTCTTGCTCCTACTATCACGGTAGCCGTGCACTATCCCTTTCTTTTTCACTGCCAGCAGGGCGGTGGCTGACGACCCCTCGTTGGTCTAAGTGTGTTCCTCTGTATCTCGTGCGCGTGTATTCGAATTCTACAAACAATGATTACTGTGAATTAATAGTTATGTGCAAAAAACGGGTCGTGGTCGTTTAACACTCAGAGTATGCATTATCGGGGATATTCCCAAGGTCGTAATGATAAAATACGTTCTACTGTTAACGGTAATTTGCTACCTGACTAAGGCTAGAGGTTTTTACAATCGGGTAAATCACCAGACGAGTAATTCGGAATCACTTAATATCGGTCTTATCTTACCTCATACCAATTTCGGGATCCGGGAATACACAAGGGCTATTAATAATGCTGTCCAAGGTCTTCACAAATCTAAAGGAATTCGGCTCAATTGGATCAAGAATTATCAGTTTCTACCCAAGAATGTTCATAGTGTCCATATGACATTGACTCCAAGTCCCACAGGTTGTTAAATTTTACTCTTGCTTGTTTTGAAGTTTAATATAATTTTAAACTAATGATAAATTGGTTTGGTTACATAATTTCGTTTCAAACTGGAAAGTTTCTATTTTCATTAGTGTCAATCATATACAAATTCCTTACAGCTTTTATTCAACAAATTCTCATTTACTTCCTTAAGTTATATCTGTTTTAGTATTTTAAATTTGTATTAAATATTGATTATGTAATAATTGTAAAAGAAGCTACGAAGATAAAAACAAACATATTTTTCTTAAGGAATATGAAAATGAAATCTACCAACATGTTCTCAATATAAATTCAATGTTTTAACTAGTGATAATTGATCATTTGAATGAGTTAAGGAAACTTCGTGTCATCATTGAAACCACACGACTTTCCCTTTCATGAAGCTACAATTACTTTCAAACATTTACATTTTAAGGTGTTTTCAAATTTGCATTGAAACTGTGTCGAATGTTTGACATGTTATGAAGATGAAAATTTTCCTCTTTGGCACAATTTGTATTGAAATTATCTTTGTAAAACTAGTAATCCCAAAATTCTCCTAGAATTGAAATTTATATATGAAATTCTATATTCATTACCTTATTCCATATTGACCATAGGACATCGATTATATGGAATTGTGCCACTGCAGTCTGGAAGTAGATAATAACTTTCACTTTTACGCAGGGACGTATTCAATTTAATTATCTTCCAGGAATCGGTCACGCCCCTATTTTAACTCCGGCGTCTATATAAGAAGCAATTTACAGGAATTAATACCATCAACTATTCTTGGAACAGTTTTACTTGATAATAATCAAGTAATACAATGGTTATTTTCAATTCACACTACCAGTTTCGACAGTTATTTCCAAGTGACTAGAGCTAACAGTTATGATAAGGTATTTGTAATCTATATCTATTTTAAATGTTGAGTAGTGGGGAGTGATTCAATTCTAGTTGACTATTGTTGTGGTGAATTTTGGGTTTTTACAAAGTTTGTTTATTCCCAAAATTTCAAACAGATTCATTGTTATCCTTTATTGCATTTGTCGGAAATTTTTAAATAATCTTATGTAATTATGTGATTTGTAGATTGAATATGTTCAAAAACTGCTGATTTGTTATTCGAGGAGAGATGTTCTTGAATCTAGATTAAAATTTTCAACCTGTTTTGTCCTACGTAAGCTGTTCGGCATTCATTGCACTTAATTCTATATATTACAGACTGTTTGAATTTATCAATTTTTGCTTAGCATTGAATAGTTATTTGCTTAAGTCAGCACCACTAGAAAAGGAGATTGTTAAATTAAATTTGGAAAGATAATATTATTAGCGAGGGAAAAATGCAAGGTAGGAAATATATTGATTTCTGTATAAAACTCGGTCATGGATAAGGAATGAAAAAGGCGTTATGAATCATTGAAGCAGCTAACTTATGTGTAATGTGGTTAAAACAATCCATTGGGGTTGCAGAGTCTGTAAATGTGTTTTTTCTATATATGTTGCAGGTGACCTTATTATTGAGTTTTGTTTGGATATGACTAGGAAATTTATTGAATTGATAATTTCAGTTCCAACAGTGAAGATTTTTCAGTAATGAATTTTGTTTAGAAAATGTGAAAACCCACAATAATATCATCAACGTATCTGTATCAAAAATGATATATTTTTGTTCCTACTTATTATTCATCAATAGATTTTTCAAGATTGTTCATAAAAATATCTGCTAATAAGAGCTGAGTGGGGATTCCATGGGTAGCCCTGAGTTTTGTATGAAAAATTTTTATTTAAATTGGAAATAATTTTGTAACAAATAGGTCTGTAAATGATTAGAAAATTCATCAATTTATTGATTGAGGAGGTCGTTCCTTAATGAAAATCGATATACATATTTTCAATGAAATAAAACTAAAGTATGTAGGTTTTCACAATATTAACAAAACTATGACCGTTTTCACCACACTGTGGCTTCATCAGGTAGATACAAACTTATGAACAGAATTATTCCTTATATATTAGTTTTATTTCCTACTTAATATTACAATAGGTACAAGTACAAGGGTATGTTGGAAAACCCATCGAGTTGCTTACTTTATGATTTCAATTCATAGATAAGTAGGAAATAAGACTAATATATAAGAAATAACTCTGTTCATTAGTTTGTATCTATCTGATGAAGCCACAGTGTGGTGAAACCGGTCATAGTTAATATAGTAAAAATCTGAATACTTGCGTTTTATTTCATTGAAAATAGAAAATTCATCTACAATGCGTGGTGAAGTGTTATTTTGGTTAAAGATATCTTTCATTAGAGGTGAACATTCATCTTTTGGAAGGTTTGGGTACGTATTTTTTACATCAAAAGAGGCAAATTTGAAATTGAAATTGTGAAGTACCGGGAGATCATCTATTAGGTCTACAGAATTTAAAAGGTGTATTCAAGAAGCTTTCTAATTACCCTCAGGTATCTCCTTCTTGTCAAGAACGACTGACAGTAAGGGAAAAAGTTGAGAAATGCCAATTTTTTAATGGAGGGGGCCAAGTTCTGAGATGGTTCTCAGCATTTAAAGTCAACCCCCTAGGGAAAGTGAGTCGAGTAGCATATCATTTCAATCCTTTGTGCAAAAATAGCATTTTTGTGGACGTTTAATATCATACAGACAGTTCAAACACAACGAAAGTTTGTATATCAACGAAAATTTGACAATGCTAAAAAGCAAATGAAATGCTCAAAATGACCTCTCCCTACCTCCATATAATGATATTAATGTTCTCGAATTTTCTTCTAACATTTTGAAGAACTTCTGGTGTCAGAAGTTAACATTCGGTGACGAATCTTCTCCGCAGCTCTTCCAAGTTTTCAGGTTGTGTAGCATAAAGTCTCGATTTGAGATGACCCCATAAAAAATCTATAGGACTCAAATCAGGTGACCTGGCTCGTCACTCAACTATTCCTCTTCTACCAATCCACCGACCTGGGAAATTTGCATCCAAATATTGTCGCACACCAATATCGAAATGTGCAAGAGCATCATCTTGCTGGAAACGTATCTCATTCTTTGAAAGAGTACACAGTAGATCGAAAAAACTACCGTCCCATAACGTGTCTTCCAACCATACATAAACTTCTAACTGGAACTCGGTACTCTTACCCTGCACATCAACAAATTCCTCAGCACACACAACGTTATTACCAGGGAGCAGGGAGGATGTAGAATGGGATCAATGGGCTGTAAGGAGCTTTTAGTCATTGATACAATTGTCACCAAACATGCCCGTAGAAAACTTAGAAATCTTTCTATGCCTATATATACAAAAATGCCTTTGATTCTGTTCTACACTCCTGGCTCCTTGAGGTACTCAGAATATATGGTATTTCCGAGCATGTGGTTGAGCTCCTAAACCATCTCATGGGATCCTGGAGAACATGTTTAATAGTCGGAAGAGATAATGGAGTGGAAGCTAGGGGTCCTATGATCAGTATAAGGCGTGGAATTTTTCAAAGCGACACGCTAAGACCCTTAAGCGCACTCTTGAATGGGAGCAAAAACAAGTACGTTCTCCAAAAAGACAAAAATATCCATATAAGTCATCAACTTTACATGGATGATTTGAAACTGAATACGGCTAACGCCGACCAGATGAAACATCAATTGGAGATTGTTGCCTCATTCAGCGATGCTATAAAGATGGAGATGGGCTAGGAAAAATGCGCGGTAATAGATATCCTTAGGGAAAAATTGTGAATAACAACTCTACAACGCTGATGATTCAAATGGGAATCCCTTCACTAAAACCTGAAGACTCCTACAAGTACCTGGGAATGAGTCAAACACTTGACATTCATACGGCGGAGATGAAACAGGCGTTCTATGACAAGCTCCTCCATAGGATCACGCTGGTGCTGCAGAGCGAAATAAACTCAAAGGCTATGTTCACTGCGATAAATACGTGGGCTATGCCTACGTATTTATAGCAGTATGACTTACACCTGTGCATGACCTACACCTGTGGAGTGCTAACATAGTCTGCGACTGATTGGAAAGGCCTGGCTACGAAGGTTAGGACTCTGCTGACCAAGTACGGCAATCACCATCCTCATGCCTCAGTGAACCGCCTTTATTTGTCCAGGCACATGGGAGGAAGAGGCCTGCTGAATTTGGAAGCTGCATGCCTCAAAGCTGTCGGGGAATTACGAGGATATTTCCGGAAGGCCCAATCACCTCTCCTGCAGTCAGCTCGATTGATGAAAAATTCTCACTGTTAAATTTAGCTGAAAACATCCAGACCCCAAAAATTCGTACATCAGCAGAATTGGCACAAGAATGGAAAGCTAAACCGCTCCATGGCCGCTATCCAGGACACCTAGAGGGCCTGAACGTCAACAAAGCGGAATCGTTGTCCTACCTCAGATCTGGCTGTCTGCATCCTGAGACCGAAGGTCGCCTAATTGCGATCCAAGATCAGGTGGTGCCTACAAGAGCGTACATGAAGAACATCGCAAAAATAAATATTCCTATCGACCAATGTAGAAAGTGCTTCAGACACCTGGGAACAATACAGCACATCACATCTGGCTGTCCTGTTCTTGCTCCCACAGAGTATCTTCGCAGACATAATGAAGTCGCAAAAACATATCACCTGGAGCTTACTCTGAAGTTCGATCTGTTGAGCCTGAGAGTCGAACAGTACAACTACGAACCGAAGAGTATACTCGAAAATTAAAACTATAAGTTATATTGAGATTTCACTATGAGTAGATGACAGTTCAAGTCACTTGATTACTAGCTGCATCTGGTGGGATAACGAAAGAGTTATTCCCAGAAAAATCTAACCAACCAAGAAGTACACTCATGACAATGTAAATGCCTCCAGGCTCAGCTTTGTTACGAAGGTTTTCAGAAACCGTACCTGTTTCTTATAGGGTATAAAAAGAGGAATAGTCCAAACAGTAGGATTTTCAGACCGGATATTGTAGTGTTCGACTGATCGAATAGGACTGCCTCCTTGCTTGAAGTGACCGTACCTGCAGACGACAACCTAGAAAGAGCTTACTCAGAGAAGCTCAATAAGTATCAGAATTTGGCCTTTGAAAAAAAAGCTGCCTTGTTGAGGCTCATTAGGCTGATAATACGAAGAGGCTGCAGCTTCCTCCAGAAATAGTCAGCTGTGCACAAAAACAGGTTATACTAGCTACGACACGCATTGTTAGAGCGATTCTTGTTGGTTCATAAGCTAGATGATGGTTCTTTGGCTATTTTAGCCACTATTTATGATATCCCGTAAAGGTGGAAGACCAAAAAAAAGCGATCAGGATCGTCCTAGTTTATTTCATGAACTAGTTTTACTTTATAAGGGTGAAATTGGTAATGTTTCACGATCCTGCAGGTTGTTGAAGCTGATACACCACACACGTGATAGTTTTCTGATGGAGATAGTGTTTTCCATTTGAAGTTGACCTAAGGTGTCCTAAAACTGCCACTTCAGTTACGTTACGTATTGGCTAATGTTGAATTTCATATGTTTTGTTATCCACTGAACCCGTAGTTAAAAATTTATTCATCCAATATAGAACATACTAGTGTCTTACCTGTTTTTCGAGATAGTTCACATTGAAAATCTTTGCCGTTTTACTGGTACAGCTATTATTTCGATAATGAATTGATTTTAATTTTGGCTCGCTCAGCAGTTGAGTAATTCATTTTTAATGTTTTCCTAAAAAACGATAACTGTGATTAAAAGTATTGCGTAAAGGAAAAACAAATGTGAAACATTATTATTATTATTTATTATCGTGGACCTGTGCACTATCTCAGTTTTTAGCTGGATATAATTTACCTTTCCCAGATTCAGCACTCAGAGGGAATAGATTACAATATATTTGACAAAATTTTTCTTACTATCCTACATGTATGGAGAATTACAACTTTTTGTATTTCCATATAAGTATTCGTATGCAATTCTAATTTTTTAAGGCTATCATGCAAAGTTTTGGGTATAAACCCAGTCGAGGAAACGATGACAGGAACAATATCTATTTTATCTAGGTGCCACATCTGCTTGATCTCAATAGCAAGGTCTGTGTATTTGGACATTTTCTCCTGGAACTTGTTCAGCACGTTGTTTTTATTCGGTATGGCGACTGTGTTGGTAATTATTATTATTATTTCTACATAAACAAGAGCCGGGGTTACCCGATAGGCCCTTTATCAAATATGAATAATAAAACCCTAAATTCGATACAAAGGAAATAATTGAATTCTTAGGAATATAAAAAGAAATACAAAAATCTGTGAAAGGAAAATACAACAGAAAAGAAAATGTATACATAAGAAATTTTTTCGCTTGGTAGTTCGGAAGGCTTCTTTCTTCATCTTGTAATCATGGCCGCGCAAACGGTTTCACTATCAACGCGGAATATGCTTTGAAGGTCGCCGAAGTTACGCTTCAGTATTCGGTAGGTGCTAATAAGGTCACCACGAAGTCGACGCAGTTCGAAAGTTGGAAGTTTGGCCATATTGAATATTTCAGGATAAGATGGTCTTACGCTACCAAATGCCAACAGACTTGCACATTTTTGTTGCGAATGAGTTCGGGACACCAGACTGTGCCGCAATATTCGAGCACTGGACGAACTTACAATTTATAGAGCCGAATTGAGTTTTCGAAGGACAACGTGGCTAATGACTTAAGCAAGAGATACAGGAGGCTGTTCGCTTTTTTAACGACGTACAGAATGTGTTCCGACCAACTCATATTGTCTGTTAGTATCGAGATCGTTTTGAGATTTCACTTCATTTAACGTTTATAGAGTACAGATATCTAGGATTGCTATTGTAAACATGCAGAATGACGCATGTCGTTCGACGAATTTATATTTAGTGGCAAAAACCAGTCTAAGCTCCATTTGTAAACTGACTCTAAATCTTCTGGTAGGTTGTTGTGGTCAGTGAGAGGATTAAAAAATATTTTCGAGCCGTCAGCGTAGAAAGCCTTGGCTTGATTAGGTGTTGTAAATCACTTGAGTAGGCTAAAACAAGTATGGGCCCAGGACGGAGCCCTGCAAAACTCCACTCAAAACGTTTTTTTGAGGAAAAAGAAGAAGCAACTCTTACGCAATACTACATGTCCGACAGAAACGTGCAGATCCATTCGAGCAGTTCCCCGAATATCGAGGTGCTCGAGTTTATGCAACAGTATTCTTCTCGGCACCCGGTCTGGGCCTGGGTAAAATCTAAGTAGCAGTCCTATTGTTCACACACTAGAGCAGGTAAGTGACGGTAGAATGACCTCTGACGAAGCCGTGCTGTTCTTTCGGGATTATATTATTTGTCAGGAGAAAAGCAGAAAGATCTTCAACGATTATAGATTCCATGGCCTTGCAGAATATGGGTGTTGAGTTGATTGGTCGATAAACATTTATCATTACCAGATGGTTGCGTTTCTTACAAAACAAGGATATTTGTAAATGTCATAAATTAATACTTTTCCTTGATAATTAAAAACTTGATAGTGCTAAGGACAAGAATCGTGACTTGAGGATAGTAGCAGAGAATCAGAATTGCATCATTGAATGGATGTCGGAGGTCATTTTGAGGCCTTAATTTGATTTTAAGCATTGTCAAATTTTCGTTAGAAAACAAACTTCTGTTGTGTTTGGATCATATCAAACGTTCATAAAGATGAAATTTCTGAATAGAAAATCGAAAGACCTTCCCGAAGATGAGTCTCTCGATCCAGTTTCCCAATAATTAATTTCACTTTAGGAGCTGCTGGGGGTAGGAGATTGATTTCACATGCTCCGAGAAACTCAGAAATCAGTTCCTATCCAATCAAAAATTGATGTGTTCCAGTTTTTTCCGCTACAATTAGTCTTTCTTAACATAGACGAGGAGAAAAATTATCACATAAACACAAACTTTCGTTTTATTTTGAATGGAGAATCCTTGCGAGATTTGGAGTCTTCGTCAAGAGAGGACAGAGGTGGAGACAGAGTGGATTCATTGGCTACCTCTGATGATTCCAAGTACCGAAAACAACAGTAGATGGATCTTCAACAACGGAAGCGCTGGCTGCGCCTCACGGACCCCAGACACTCTCGGCTCCACGAGAGGTTTGGTCTGAATTATAAAAGCTAGACCTAACAGTCTTAGTTGCCATGTTGATGAGTACCTCTGGATTCATATTTACTATGTGTTCCTCCCCGAACGAACCATCCTGTACATTTCTGTCCCGAAGTAATTCTGTAAAATTCGCCGAAAAACGCCGAATGATTTTGTCTAGGGGACTTCTTATGAGGCATATTTGAGGCTTCTATGAGCAACCCTCTAAGATGGGGCCCTTCGATCCCTCTAATTGAATAGGGCAACGGGGTCGAGTGATACTTTATTTGGAAGAATTTCAATGAATGTTGTTCGAAAAAAATAATTTTATTTCAAACCAATCATCTTGAATATTTTGGCTTCTTTCAAGATTATTGAGAACACGAAAACAAATCAATTTTTGTTTTGAAGGAAACCTTTCGTAGGTAGTTAGCGCCTGCGTGCATGAACCAGTAAGTTCACTGACCATGAATGTTTGAAAGCTCTTTTTACAACCTGCAACAACCTCTAAAAGAATTTAATGTTTTATTATGATTAAAACAAAGCGAATCTCATGATTTCATATCGAATGTTTAAATCGATCTCCATTTTGCATACAATAATCCAGTCTTGCTTGGAAACTGGGTCACAAGCATCTTTGACTTAAGATGTATCCACAAGAAAAGAACTGAAGGGTCGTAGATTAGGTGATCAGGCGGGCCACTCCATAGAACCTCTTTTTTCAAGTCAACGACAAGATTATTGCGAATTGACGTATTGGCAAACTAGTGAGGATTCGTGAAGAGAAGCTCTGTCGTGTTGAAGATGCAATTGTTCAAGCAGTAGATGAATATTTTGTAGATTTTCTGTTACTAATGGAACAATCAAATTTTCCAGGATATCGAGATAACTAACGCAGTGCAAATTACCAGGAATAAATAGAGATACAATAAAATGATGTCCCAAACTTTCTACCCAAACATTTAGCTTAGGATATTGAATGGGGGTCTCGAAAAACATGAGAATTTGTATCGCACTAAAATCTACAATTATACCGGTTAACCTCTTCTTGAAGTGAAAAAGTACATTCGTCAGAAAAGCAAACTGGTACCCAAAAAGCGGGTTATTCTCGATACGCTCGGTATATTCAAACATTCGCGATAATATCGCGAATGTCTGGTGTACGATCCAAATAATCATCATTAAATGCATAAACCAATTTACATTTTTTCGGATGGAACCTGTATTTATATAAAATTTTAAAAACTTTAGATTGGATCACAATGGAAACTGCAGAGATTTGTCGTGCAGTTTGCATAAGTTGGACATGTCCCAATATCGCCACAGCAACTGTTTTATCATTCGCAATTCCAATGGGCGCCCTTTTCTCAGCAATTACTGAACTCATCTTCATAAATTTCGATATCAATTCTATTTGGCGCTTATGGTGCACGTTACGTTCGAGATGGTTTTGGTTAAATATCCTTGCAGCCACTCGGGCACAACCCTGATTTAAATAATGAAGTATTACCAGCTCACATAATGATTTACAGTGCATTATATGATCGAACAAACGTATTATCAGATAAATTCCTCGCTTCTAAGACTGAAAAATTAAGTCCTTAGTTACGGAGAATTTTTGTTATTGAATGGGAAGAGATTGCAATTCAAACAAATTGATAAATTTTTCTTAAGATTGTTGTAGTTTGCAAAAAGGGTTTTCTAACGATATTGGTGTTAAACTTACTTTCATTATCGTCTAACACCTCAAAGTAAGTTAATGTATTGGTTAATGCACGCAGATGCTAACTAACCTCGAAAGTTTTCCTTCCAAAACAAAATTCAATTTGTTTTCGCTTCTTTCAATAATCTTGAAAATATTCAAGGTGGCTCCCTTGACATAAAAAGTGATAGTAGGTATACTAGGAGCATGCTAGATAACATGCCATACAGTTCTGAAGAAGGTTTAAGGGGATCCATGACCTTGAATTGACCTTTGAGAAGAAGGGATGTGAAGAATAATAAGAAGAATTGATGTCAATGACCAGCAGGAGTTGTTGAAGAAGAGCAAGAAGGAGTGTGTCGTAGTGAGGTGTCCACGTGACAAGTGTAGTTATCTATAGCAGATGAGATTTATTTTAAGGAATCTGGTAGGTTGAAATTTAAATTTTTATTGTGTAGATTGTGGAGGATAGTTACCTTGCGTAGGGGTGGTTTTTTATGTTGAGTTTGATTGGTAGAGGCAATGAGAAAATTTTGTTTTAAAAAAGAAATAGAGAAATTCGACTTGTCGATTCAATTTAAATGAGTAGATGATGATAATTTTGCAAGAAAGAGTCATCAAAATTCTTTTGCTCATACACCGTTGAGTAGAGGTTTCGAAGAGCTTTCAAATAAGGAATTGCTTGATCTCCTTGCCTTATTCAATTTTGAGGAGTTGAATCGTCCCCTCTCAGGGTTTGCTCGTTAAAATCTCATATATACGTCAAAGTATGTTCTGGCAAATTTTCCTAATTGCTACGGAATAAAAAATATACGGGGTGGCTCGAAATAGAACACCCTGAAGTTAGAAATAATATTAATGGAATATTCAGCTGGAGATAGGATCGGGGATGAAAAACCTGGCTCTGGAAACTAGAAACAAAAGAAACTCATTAAGTTCTCATCCAATAAGCTACTAACATTTATGAATAGGATGGACCGCATTTTTTAGTCATTATTGAAGCAGTCTTGTAGAATTAAATTGAAAGGAAACAGAGACTGCATATATTTCGTATCGGAATGAAAATTTCAAAATACTGACTAAGCCTATCGAGATAACATTTTCTATAACGGAAACGTTTGGGAAATCAACAAGGAGGTTTATGCACTTGGGAATCGAAGCACGCACAACTGTTAACCCACATAATAAAAAGAAGAAACAAAGTTATATATTTCCTTGCTTCCACAGCTTCAAGACTTTCGTAAAACTTGTTAACTATGTCAATCAAGCTTCTATTCCTACGAGCTTTGCTTGTTGCTTTTAATTCTGTACAGAAATCACACCTCGAATCATTGATTCTCGACATTTCTGCTGGCTTTCGTGAAACATATTAACAATTTGAATTGAATGGTATTTACTACTCGAGATCAGGTTCATTAACCTTATTGATGATATGACTTCCTTAGTATCTGGAAGCATTTTTCGATCTCTATTCCTGTATGTTATTAGCTATCAAATTTTGTATCACATCAGTTCAAATCATCCAATGTCCAGTGTAGAGTACCTGTGAGCTGATCGAGAATAATTGAACTTTAGTGACCGATCCTGAATATGAAATATGGATCGTGCTGTCGAAGAGAAAATTAGTCGTTTTCGTTTTTGTTGGTGCACCATTATTTTTGAGTTTATATACGAGTGATATTACTTCAACTTAGTCTGATAAGTTCAATTATAGGTAGTAAGTTGAGGACTGAAACCACTGGAATTGTATCACACTAAAATCTTTTTACACTACTTCACTTATACTTAGTTTCAAAACTCGACGTGCTTTTCGCCAACTAAGTTGGCATCATTAGGATTTAATCATCACTGAATTTAATTTTTCATGGCTTTATCATCCATTGTAAATAAAATAAATCACTTTTGTCTAATTTTCACAATTTCAAATTTGAATCGAACATTTTCAAACAAAACTCAGTATTCTCCATGAGATCCCCACTCAGCCCCTTAATAGCAGATATTTTAATGAATAATCTTGAAAAATCTATAATAAATAATGAGTTAGCACAGAAACACATTATTTTTTGGTACAAATACGTTAATGAAATTCTTGTGGGTTTTGAATGCTCAAACAGGCAAATAGACCAGTTTTCACATTTTCTGAATAAAATGCATAATGAAATAATCATTACTGCTGAAATTGAACACAACAATTCATGAAATTTCTTAGACAACCATTAATAAACTCTGTACTTATCTTACCTACAAGATATATAAGAGAAACATTAACAGACTCAACAATCCCAATGGATTATTTCAACCACATTACAAATTAATTAACCGCTTATAGTTCAATGATTCGTAGAGCCTTTTCCATTCCCTATCCGTAACCGACTTTAATACGGAAATCAATATCATTAAGAAAATGGCATCAAATTATAATATTCCAGTTTCCCACATAAACGGCATTATTACACGCAAACAACGAAAACAAAATTTTCAATAACTATATTACATTACAGAAAATAAATACTGATGTCTAACCTACATTAGACCTCTCTGCGATTATCTTTCCTAATTTAAATTAACAACCTCATTCTTCAGTGATCTTATAATCAGTAAATTATTTCTCATTACCAAACAAAAAACTAATGAATGCAAACAATCTGGAATACACAGAATTGAATGCAATGAATACCTTACAGTTTGTGTAGGACAAACAGGTTTTAAATCTAGATTCAAAGAACATTTTTTCTCAGATAACGATGTACAGCCTCTTCCAAAAAGTCGTTAAAATACAGCTTCTCCCAAAAGGCTGAAAGAGTACACATAAATTATTACCTAATTATGAAAATATCTTTGATCTCTGTGATTCAGTCCAAACAACTTAAATTACATTATTTTATATAGGAAACAATTAATTGTTTCAAAAGCGAATATGACAATTCTGTATAGTTGTCAAGTAAAAGCTTTCTGTCAACGAAATTTTCTAACATCTGTCATTGTCAACGGTCATAGAAAAAACTTTAATAGATTTAATATGCATTTTAAAGAAGAAAAATAATTCAATGAGAAAAAAATTAAATTCAGAAATGAGAGTAAGCCAATGAAAAAAGACGATGAAGAAATTAGCCGCAATGCTGGAAAAATATGAAATTATCACTAAATAAATCTGGACCTGGATTCTGAGCCTCAAACAGGCTAGTTAAATACAAAAAAATGGATAAGTCATCGAGACTCAATCAGATGATAATTACAATTAGCTCGTTTATATTGAGCGAATACGAGCCTCAGTTTCACAAAAGTCTACAAAATTCCAAAATTATGATCCCAAAGGTAACAAACTCAAAATCTTCGCAGTAAAGCAAGTTGCTGTTAGAAGGCAGGAACCAGAAATGAATCGCTGTCGAAATCAATGAATCTATAGCATGCGTAGGAGGGGCACGGAGCACAAAACCAAAAGAACTACAGTTAGTACACGGAGTGGTGACTCAACATCCCATGTAATGCCAATTATACACGGTCCGAATGGCATTGCCCAGATACAAAATGATGAAAGCGTAGCGTGTTAAATCGAAAGTGACATTTTACACGCTACAAGTCACTGTTTAATGCACTGTACAACTTATTTGCACGTGTTTTTGATAAAGTTCGGCACAAGGAATGCCGTTTGCAATACAAAATTTGAGACAAATTCTTTGTTCGATATTTTTATCCATTGTAAAAATCGTAAGACACACTTAAGATAACTGACAAAATCAAGCAGTGTAAACAAACTAAATGACAGATCGCGTTGAAACTACGCCTTAGTATAGAAAACAGTTTAGGCCAACTTAGCAACAATATAAATGCTGACAATCGTTATGAGCAGATTTTTTGAAATAATCAATTCGTGTACGTTGATATGTTAAATGAGTTAGGGAAAAATGATATTTCACACTCTTAACTCTCTATTCAAAATTCCGAAAAAATCTCCATCTATTTCAAAATTTCTCGTTACTACTTCCTCGTTCTGGGTCTTAACCACAAACTGTATATTTAAATTCAACTCACGAAAGAGGAGTAAAATAATTTAACAAGGCCCTGGCACAGCTGTTTGTATGAAACATTAATTGAGTTATACAACGTTGGCGAACTCATATATTCCAAAGTAAATGGGTTTAATGATGGAATAAAACAAGCATTTCTCCAGAAACCCACAGGGAAATTTTTCGGAAAATTTAGTAAATGGCTACTAGATTTAAATTGTATGGTTTTAGAGGAAAGTGAAATATAATGTCAATAAAACGAAGATGTGTACTCGGTAACGACAATAAAAATTCAAGTTTCAAAGGAGCGGTGAAGATTCACAAATATACAAATCAGATTTTTATATTTTTGAAGAAAATTGGGTCCACTTGCATTCTTCCTCGACCTTACAGGTCAGGGTTGGACTCTGCGAATTGATTTAACAGCTGAAATCGTAATTGGCAAATACTTGAACTCACGTAGGACACCCATTCCCCGACATTTGAACCGGGAACGTGTAGCAACACAAAGAAGTTAATACCAACCAATTCTAAATAATCATTCAATAAATACTGTATTTTTATTAATTAAATCGCAAATATCGGCTGAACTAGGGGCATGCGTACAAAACGGCATACAGTTTTGTTTTTGAGTGATAACTTTTATTGATTAATCACAACACATTCATCTTCTACATCTGTAATCTTTTGTCTTATACCTATGAATTCTAATAGTTATTTGAAGGAGAAACCAAAATAATAAAAATATAATTTGACTTTAACAAAGAAATTTAATTTCGTCTTATGTTCTGTATAAAATAGCATACTACATACGGTCTGAATGATATATACAAGTTATAACATTACCTTCAAAATTAACAAAGGATTAGCTTGGTTCGTTCAAGAACATTTGCGCAAGTAGGGTGGTCCCAATGTAGTCCAGTCATTATAGGGATTTCGTTTGGCAATTCAGGCTACCAAGCTATAGACTTTTGTACTCGCTTCGGCGGTACAGAGAAGATTAGCATAGTCCCTGCCCAAGAATGACACGAAAAATCGTGAAGCGTTCCACATTTTCAAAGCAGAAAAGGAACTTGCCGGCCAAAATACGTCTTGACTATTCTATAGTAGTTTTGTTAGATCGGTAATAGATTATGTGAGCATTATCTATGAAAATGCTTCTAATACTGATTTGAACCAATTGAATGTTGTCCAGAGAAAGGCAAACAAACTCTGTGTGGGTCTACTGAAAAGTTCTCCTAATCACGTTGTTTTATCAGAATCAGCAGAAATTCCTCTCCATTTCCGTCGAGAAGTACTTGCAGGAAAATTCGTTCTCAAAAAAATATCCACATCTAGTTCTATCATGAGTAGTGTCCATAACCTTTTTCTCAGTGCTTTAACTCATAAATTCTGGATTGTCAAGAAGGATCCATTTTTGATTTCTAGATTCTCTCCTGCTTGAGAAGATGTATGCGGTTGGAATTAGAGGCAGGCCTTTGGATCTGCTTCGGTCTTATTTATCAGGAAGATCTCAATATGTTGCTGAAAAAGAGCCTACAACTGGGAAGACACTGCAGTCAAAGATGTTGGCTATTGATAGGGGAGTGCCGCAGGGGTCGGTTTTGGATCCCCTCCTTTACCTGATTTATACCAATGACTTACCTGGTTGTACAACTGAATTCATGGTCCAGTTTGTAGACGACACTTCTCTGGTGCTCGCCGATCCGGTTTCTCTGGATTCGGTAGTGGACGATGTGCTTATCGATCTTGATGCCTGGTTTTCTCGAAATGGGTTGAAAATGAACAGTCAAAGGACCAAACTTGTCAGGTTTGCTCATAGAAGAGAACACATACCCATATCTCATGGATATAAGACTGCCATGGTTTCATCTAATAGCCTTAAATTCCTGGGTGTTTCGGTTGACTATCAACTGGATTGGGGTGATCATGTAGATCAACTTGCAAATGATACGGCCAGATATGTGTATGCACTAAGAACTGTCCGAACTTGTGAATGTCTCCACAGCGTTTACCGCATACAATGCATACATTGATAGTAGACTGAGATACGGGATAGTTATGTGGGGAATTCATCGAATATCTTTAGGCTCCTTTTGTTGCAGAAGAGATGTATTCGTGGGATTCTTAAGCTGAGCAAAACACAATCATGCAGGGCTCACTTTGTGGAAAGATCAGTGCTAACTGTTGTGAGTCTATATGTTTATGAAGCAATTATGTTCATAGTTAATAATAGGGACCTGTTTGTGGAGACTAAGCGTGAACATGGGTATAACACGAGAGCTAAGAACGATATGAGGCTACCCAGATTTAAGCATACTTACCTTCAGAACAACTCTGATTATGCTTTGGTAAAAATTTATAATCACATTCCACAGGAGGCACGAGGGTGGCCACAAAATAAATTGAGAAGAAGACTAAATACTTACCTTAGGAGGACACCATACTATACTCTCCAGGAGTATTTTGAGGACAATATTTGTCTCAGCTGATTTCGTCTCTTATTGTTAGGTCTTTATTTTGTTTACACTATTTGTTTTTCTAAGTATTTTATGTTTATGATGACGTGTTATACAACAATTTATGTTTATATGGATTGATTGATTGATTGATTGATAATTATGGGGACATGATTAATTTATGTGATCAACTACATGTGGAAAGTAGGTTGCCAATTTTCTCTTTGGATTTTAGGTATTTTCAAACATCGATCAATGTTTTCATTCCCAAAACAACAGTTCAACTGCTGAAGGAGAGTTTGGTATGCTTATTCAGAAATATTTTATAGGATATCATCAAATATTATTATTACAGATGCCTCAAAAAAACAGGAATCTCGTTGCTTTGGTGCAGCAGTGTTCGACTCGACAGTTAATACAACGGTCCGTTCTAGTCTCAATAAGAACTATTCAATTATTTATGCAGAACTGTTCGCTATTTCTATGGCTCTGAGTTATATTGAAAATCATCTCAATACATTGAATTGAGACAAATTCCACATCATTTCCGATAGTCTGGGTGTCATCAATTCACTAAAATTCTGTAAATTTGACGCTTCGTTCACTATTATTCTAAAAAAAAATCTGGTCTCTGTTGAATCTAGGACTATTGAATAAGTTCGCTTTATGTGGGTGCAATTCATGTTGGAATTCCATCGAACTAAATAGAAGATATGGCTGCGAAAGAGGCAACCATGAATGAGGTGCAACATTCTCAATGTTTATCATCTGACATCATTCTGTACCACAAAAGTAGTGTGCTTAGGAAATGGTTCAACAAATTCCATTTAAATGAAAAAGGCTCATTTTATAAAAATATTCAACCATCTCCTCTCACTGTTGTATGGTATAAAAATATAAACAATCGTAGGGAGTTTGTTCAGGTCATATCTCGTTTGAGAAGTGGTCACGCTTTAAGAACAAAATTGGTCTTTCGGATAATCCTTTGTGTGAATGCGGTGAACTGGGGACTCCGAATTATCTTCTCTTGGTATGCAGCAATTTTAGTTATCTTTGTGAATATTTTCTATCCGAACTTAATAAGATTATAAAATTCAACCAACCTTCTTTAAATTTGCCGTTATCATTGAACAACTTAAATGTTAATGTTGAATTTGTCATACACAAAATTGACTATATTCTTGTCAACCATGAAATACAGGATGAAACCAGTGTGATTCAGGCGCACATAGGTGATCACCTTACAATGTTGTGTACTTTCACAACTGAAATGATGTATGAAAAGAAGAATAATGAAGATTTGTTGGTTAATCTGAGAAATTTTTCAGATCAAAATTTAGAAATGGTTAAAATGCATTTATCACAACTTGACACCTTTTGTATTAATCGCAATTCACATAAAAAGATTGGTTCATAAGTAATAAAGAAGAGGTTTTAGGAGTAGTAACAATTTGAGAAATCTATTAAGGTTGTGTAAACTGACAGGAGACATCACTTTGTTTGAGAGTTATGAGGGGTAGAAAAAAGACAAAAATTTTATTAATCTTAAGAAGAGAGAGTACTATAACAACGTGATTGCTTTATCTGAGAACAGAACTAAATCGGTATGGAGGATGGTTGGCTGTACTTTGGGGGGTAGGATAGGACACAGAGTATAAAAAAAGTAGTCAAAGAAGGGAATACGATTAACAACCCCAGTGAGATAGCTGATCTCTTCGCGGATTTCTTCTCAAAAAAGATAGAGTGCAAACTTCGAGAACATTTCGGCAATGATAGGCCAAAAACCTGCACATCTCGCACAATTTTTGAAAAGACTTTTTTCTTCAGTCCCATTGACGACAAATATGTCAAGTTTGTTCTACGAAACTTGAAAAACACTAAAAGCACCGGTCCCGATGGTATCAATTCGAGGATATTAAAAGCTTTAGGAGAAGTCATAGCTGAACCGATTGATTGCTTTTCTTATCAATTTATCTGCGTCAACGGGGGTTTTTCCATCCCTGCTCAAGATGGCAGCTGTTGTACCTATTTACAAGAAGGGGGACCGATCTGATGAACTACAGGCCTATTCCGATGTTAAAAACACTATCAAAAGTGATGGAAAGGATATTTTGTGACAAAATGTTGGCTTTTTTAGCAGAGTATAATCTGTTGGCTGACGCACAACATGGTTATAGAGCTGGGAGATCACCCGAAACAGCAACTCCTAAATTCATAAACTTTGTCTACAATAATCTAGATTAGGGTCTAGCAGTAGCAGGAATTTTCTTCGATCTTTCAATTGCATTCGAGGTTTTGTTTTTCAACTTTATACTGAATACATGTTATGCATTGGGATTCAGGGGTGTTATGCAGGACTGGCTTAGATCTTATTTGACTAATAGGTCATCTTACGTTACGGTGGGCAATTACATTCTGAGAGTTATGAAGTAGGCTCAGGCGTTCCTCGGGGGTCTGTGCTGGGGCCACCCATTTTTCTTTTGTTCGTCAACGAGTTACCCGAGGTGATTCGTAGTGATATTATGGTTATGTTTGCTGATGATACCTCAGTGGCTCTAGCAGCGCAGACTCCTGAGGAGCTTGTTGCGAAAGTCGAGAGTGTGGCGGGACGGTTCTTCACATGGTGTAGATCAAACGGAGTGTTGTGATGAGGTTATTCCTCAGATCAGGTCAAAGGGGAATTTTTCAGTTGAATGGTAGTATTATTCAACCTTATGTTGGGATGTTTATATAAATAAAGTGTGCAGAAGGATCAAGTCTGCTCAATTTGCCATTCTTAGATTGAGGGATATACTGGATCATAGGACTTTGTTATCAATTTATTATTCCTTAGCGTACTGTCATCTGTCTAGTAATGTATTTCTGTGGGGGGACTGGGTGGGACGCGACCGGGTGTTAGGTATCAGAAGAAGCTCATGTTGGTAATTTTTGGATTAAAGCCTACAGATAGTTGTAGACCATATTTTCTGCAAAATTCAGTTCTCAATTTTCCCTGCATATACATGTTGGCTGTCCTCTCGTTAACTGAGAAACATCTGAATAAGTTGCAGACGTACTTGGCAAGCCATGGTTATGGTACTAGATCTGGAAATATGCTTAGAACCACGCTCCATTACATCAGCAGATTCGAAAAGTCACCACTTTATGTGGGATTAAAACTCTCCAACAAATTGCTAGTTAGGTACAGAGTTATGGCATATGAGCCATTTAGGAGAAACGTTAAAAAGCTATTGATTTCAAAGAGTTATTACACAGTAGCAGTTTGATTTGATGATCTTCGTTTTGATCCTATTATTTGTATTTTCGTATGTTATTGTTTTATTCATTTGCTATTTGTTACTTGACGTGTACCTCCAGACTTTTGTGACCTTACGTACTGAATAAATCATTCAATAGGCACTGCAAGAGTATATGATAAAGGGCGTCCTTTATGTTAATATTCTATCTGTTGGGAAAGGCATTGGCGATATTGATCTAGAGCAGGTAAATTAAGGAATAGACCAGAGTTTGATTTTGAATTGTCAGCTTGTTCAGTTAGAGCCGGTTGTTCATATTGTTTTATTTTTATCAAGTCTTTGCTCCAGATGTGGAACTGTAGTTTTAGAGGTTTGTTGACCGTTCATTACTGGAAGTTAAATTGATGTGTTTTCCAGAGGAATATTTATAGTTTACAGGATATTGAAGGATTTAGAGGCCGAACGCCGGTGCTTTCAAATACGTTACGCCCATTTTGCACTGTAGCTGCCTTACCATATGATTCCTTAAACCCCTAAACTATCAATCTGAAACTTTGCAGAGACACGTCCTGGTGTTATTATAACCATTAGGATGTCTTTTGGTTGAAATGAGACTTAAAGAGCGAAAAAATTTATATGATGTGTGCAATATGGAGGTGGACAAAGCATAATTATGCCGTTTCGTTTCGCATATTCTAATGATTCAAACACTTTATGACTTTCGTAATAATTATGTATTTCCGTTGACTATCAATATATTTTTATCGTCTATGGATATTTTAACAAAACTTTGAGATGCTTAAGTCATTTCAGAAATAAATCTGTTGTCATCCATCCTGATGGTTGAGCTATACATAATGTTCACGGAAGAGCTACATCGACAAGTTAATTTTTTATATTTTTCCTTCGAAAAATTAGCATCGGCGAAAAAACTTACCAACAGTATTTACACAACAAACAGTAGTGGTGTTGGTTTCCTGTTCTGCGCTAATTATTACGCAAACTTGCTTTCTGTCAGTAGTAGGCAATATCTTTTAGGGATTTCGTACAGATGAAGAATTCGTCAGCATTATAAATTCAGTGTAAACCAACGTTCTCAGATTCCAGCAGATTTCCGTACATCTGAAAAAACTTTATGACTTGAGACCGTTTGGTTTGCGAAGAGAAATATCTTTCATTTCGTTTCAAATATCCTTCCAACAATTCTTGTCCAGCTTTCTGTTTTTATGGTCTGAACAATCTAAGCAAAACCGTTCCTTTCAGCCATCTCAAAACTAATTCTTGAACAGACGCTCAAGTCAGTTCACAAACAAACGATATTCGAGTTATTTCAAATGCAACATCCTATACGCTTTGCACAGGACTCTGAAGTTTTGTTACTATTCGAAGCATGTCTTCGGAGAGTTGCTTGTGGCACTCCAAATATTATAGATGCCGAAGGTCAGCCAATTCTATGGTTGCGAACTGCTTCGACAGCTTTACGTATTGATTGCTCATACTAGGGTTGGCGATTAGTCTTGCGCTTAGTATTACATAGCATTTGGTATATATGTAAAGGAATAGACAGCTTCAAATGTAGATAATTAGGTGGTGGTGACCTAAATAGTTAGTCGAGTGATTATGTATAAAACGATATACCATGTAATTTTGTCCGTTACCTATGTGTGTCATTTTGTCCATAAAGCGTTATAAAAAGTGAAATTCAACAACATATGCAATTTTGATGATGTTTACGTTAAAAGTTATTCAAATACAGGAATAAATACTAAGTGCAGTGAATGTATACAAGACGTAGAACCATGAAAATATAATGTAAATACGAAAAAACTCGTAACTTACCAATATTTGTCGTCCGCCATGAGATCCAAACTAAGGACAAGTACGATTACACGATTTGAGAGGTTGGTATGAGCCCATAGGGTCACCTGACATAGTTGTGTACGACGAGCTAGAAGCGGCAGAATTTGAAATACTATGTCAGTGTGAATCGTGAAAAACGCCCCAAGCTACAGCTTCTACAATTGTTGATCGATTTCAAGGAAACGAAAACCGAATTGTATCTTGAACGATATTTTATTAGTCTGTAATATTTTTTATTGGTCTGTCACTACCGAGAATACCAGAAGTTGATACTTGGTCTTTCTGTATGTAAAACCCCATATTTTAATTTTTTATTACTTATTCAATATGGACTACCAACCTGCTAATTCTTGTTATAGTTTCGTTTCGAGTCTTTATGACGGAAAATATATAACTATGGAAGACGAAAATCAAGTAGATACAGAAATCACACAAGCCTGTTTCGAATCTAAAAGAAATACTGCTCGAGCATTTCGACTCTATTGGAAACGATTTCCAGATTGTGATGAACCTGAGCGCCGCAATGTTTCTAGGCCCGGAAAAAATTTACTTAAATACGGTTCACATCTGAAAACTCAAAAGGATGATTAGTGAAAACACGAAATTTGAATATTTTGTTGAGTGTAGAAGCGATTTCAGAATAGAAATTTTTGTTCAACAATGTTTTGCAGTAACCATATCGTCAGCCGACGACTTTTTCATCTGTTTTGAGAAAATGTAAATACATTATGTTTTCCTAGAAAGTTCAAGCTCTTAAAAAACATGAGAGTGCTAGAAGCCCAAAGTTTTCGAATCTTTTGTACCGCATGCACTTAGATTATGCTTTTTCTCAGATCCATCATTTGGTCTAAGGAGTGTACTTTCCACAGAACTCATCCTCTTAATAGAAATAATTTTAGATATAGGAGCCAGCAAAATCCGTGTAACGAATGTCGGGTGCGCCATTTATTCGAATTGTTTGATAGGATCAGTTTTCACTGAAAGAAACTCGAATTAGAATAATTATAATGAAATTCTCGTTTGAATATTGAATAATTTCTCGATGATTTTCCTCTGGAAGAACGAAGAAAAATCCACTTTCAACAAGATTGTGCTGTTCCTCACAACGCAGTCTTAACAATCATTTCGGTCATCACCGGATAGAAACAATCGGTTCTGTTAGGTGGCCTGCCGGCTTCTAATATTTGACTTCTTCTAATGTAGGGCTCTGAAATTACTTACAGGATTGATTTACAACAAACCAGAAAATTTGAACGTGTTGAAAGAGAGAATAAGATAACGGAAACAGATGAATTAAAAATTTGTTTTCTTCCGAAATTCATTTTTCTCGGAAGATACAGCGTTTTAAGTTTTACTTTTTCAGGAGCTAACACCTAAAAAGTCTAGGGGATGGTCAATTTCCGATATTTTCGAAAGTGACAGACCAATGAAACTGTTTTGTCTGTTAGAATATTATTATTAATATATATATATATATATATAATTAGGTTTTTGTTTCATTGAAATCGATGAGCAATTGTAGGAGTGTTTGTCACGGATATATCTACAATCTTTCAGAAGCAAAGAGTATGAATGTTTATAAATCTTTTAGTATTCGTTTTGAAACTATAACATAATGAATTCATATAAACTTAACCCACCTAACTTAGACGTGAAATGTAGGCGTACAATTTTATTTGAGGTTTTATTAGGGTGGTATTCTGATAAAGATATTAAAAATGTACAATACTTTGATAAACCCTTCAGTTAGTAGCATTAAAAAATGTGGGCATATCCAGAAAGTAGGTGTACTGAATTTATGTTGGTTTTGAAGAATTTGATTTAAATAAAAAAGTTGCATGATACTTTAGAACATAAAGTTAGCTATTTTTCGACATAGTCGCCATTTCTTTCTATGCAAGCTGTGAAGCAGAGTATCAATATTGTTATGCCTTCCTCGAAGTAGTTTCCCGCTAACCCCTTCGCCCATTTTTTCACCTCCTACTTCACATCCTCGTAGGTTGAAAACCTCTTTCACATATATGCAACTTCAGGAAGGTAGAAGATAGTATACTGAAGATGTTAGATCATTGATGTTTCATGGCATCCCATTTAAACGAGGCAAGCAGTTTCTTTGTGGCTTTGGTCGTGCGTGCAGCAATCAGTCTCCCTTGTCAGTATGCCTTTCTTCTGGTTTTGAATCGCCCTCCACATTTATGTAGAGTTGGTGGTTTCCCCTTCAGGCAGATATTCGATCAATAGTATGCCTGGCGAGTCCCAAAACACGGATGCCATGATTTTCCTGGCTGACACTTAATTGAGGTTTTTGGCAGAATGTGAAGAGGTGAGACGTCACTGTTAAAACTGTCCTTTGGTATCAGGCTTGTAATGTGCTTCCCAAGGTTCAACTCCAGTTACGATGGAGTGGAAAAACTCATCTCCATGGAGTTTGTAGCGCCTAAGAAACTCTTGCCTGGCCTAAACTCGAATCAATTTATGTTAGTCTGTTAACTGTGTTGGAACCTACCTCGCGGGTAGTTCTCGATATCCGAGGTTTTCTATAATTGTTTCGTGTAGTAGAGATCTGGAGATTTGCGGAGATTTGATGGTCTTCTGCTCATTTCATCATCATGCATAGACGTACGATCGTTCTTAAACTTGCGACACAACTTGTACATATTCGTATGATTCATAGCTTTATCACCAGTTTTCACCTCATTATGAATCTCAAACCGAGGTTTGTGTGTGCGTATTTTGCACTTGGCAGGAGAGTGAAATGAAATCGTTCACAAACGTGTGGTCATGTCGACAGTTCTCAACGTTCTGACCTCGAAGCCACCTCGTTGTAAAAGCAAAAGTCAGGCTACACTGCTATGCAGCCAACATGTTGAAGATAAAATGCCTGCGGCTATGAGAATCCCAGTACACCCACTTTCTAGATATGCCTTGTACCTTAAAAATCTTTTCGTTTCATTGAAATTTATTTAATATAACTCAATGAACCATATGTTGGCCATATAACATGCATTGTGGTCAAGTTTTTAACTACACATTCATTAGGTGTTCTCATCCTCAAATTCCAAGGGGAATACTTTAGAGGATGTCACGTTACAAACCATGTGGGATAAAACCAGCAAGAAATATGTAGGTAGGTACTTTTGGGAGAATCTCCGTATTTATTCGAGTTACCAACCATCGAGTGAATCACACCGAAGAAATTTATGGAGACTAGAGAAGAGATTTACGCCACGACCCCTCTTTGAGCACAATAACATTATTTGATACAGTAAAGGAAGCAAAAAGAGTAAACGATTCGGTTCGATTGATTTGTGAAAAAAAAGTCAGAACAAAATTTGGTTATCAATTGATTTTAGAGTATTATAAATTAAAAAATAATTGAAATCTTAGCATTCGGTAGCAGAGTTTTTATAATCAGACAGTTTCATTTACATATTCCAGCATCGCTCTGATCGTTTGCAATGTAGATCGTGGCAATGATTTCCAGAGTTTTATTGTGAATAGTGAGAATATTCATTCGAGAAAAGAAATGTTTGAAAGGGGTTCTTGAAATGTAGGCAATCAAATGGGAGACGTAGGAAAGCCTGCCACCATAAAAAAGTAAGCTTACATTGTTTGTGGGTCTAGTAAAATGACGTCTTTTACATATTGCGGTTCTGAAAATTGAGAAAAATAAAGAGTATGTCGAAATTTGGGTGAGTCATGCCTGAATTTAATATATAAAATAAAAGTATGAGGGTTGAATTTTATGTACGGGGGATGCTTTTGGAAGGCATCAACAGCTTCTTCTGAAGACTGGAACCTATCCGTTCTTGATTTTGGGAAAAGTAAAAATGTTTGAGGCTTAGGTCCGAACTGTACGCAGGCTGATGTAACAATTCGATTTTTTCTTGCGTTGAATAGACAATTGCTTCCTGGGTTATATGCGAACTTGCATTGTCTTGATGAAGAATGATTCGCCGTTCGAAATCACGGTAAACAAATAGTTATGTACCAATCGGAAAGAACTATTCTTCAATGTTGTGAAAAAATTGTAGCTACATGACCTATTTTCGAAACTAACGTTTCGACCATATTTTCGGAGACACTTCGGCTACGGATGACTTTTGTCGGTTTTTCCTCCCCTGTAAACACCTAAACAGAAGATTGGCGCTTATTTTCTGGCTCATCTGAATTAAGCCAACATTCATCACCGATGGCAATGTTGTAAATGCTTTTAGACATTACATGGTGAAAACTGTCCATAGTTTTTGACATCAATTCACCTTTTCAGCTGCGGTATCCTGAAAACTAATTCTTTCACTCGCAATTCTTCGTGCAACATTTTTCGTATTGAGCCCAGGAATTTGATTTTCACCTACTTTCAGTTCGTTAATTCTAATCATTGTCATTCTTCGTACGAAATTTCTATTGAATCGATCCATACGTTCAAGAATTATGGCATTTAGAATATTGGTGCCAAAAGTTAATTTGAATAAAGGATTATCCAATCGAATATCAGCGGATTATAAAAAATAACTGAACATTATGTTACCAACCTTCGCAATCCATGGTCATCAACAACACTCTCAGCGTTTGTGAAATGACGAGTTAGACTATTCTTAGTCACCGGATGGCGGTGGTAGTTATTCTGTTCATTTCGTTCAGCAAAGATGAATCAGTAGTGGGGTGTATAGATCGTAGGTAAGAGTTCCATCTGCTCCATTGCTATTTCCATTTTTCGTGTATTCGTTTTTGCAGTGTGGACTTCTAATCATTGTGAAGTTGCATTTTTATTTTATTCTTGGTCTCAGTAGAAGCTGACGTGTGAAGGCCCACACCAGGGTTATTGACACATTACTGGATCGATCTTCTTCTTACGGTGCCTTATCCTTAAGGACGTTGGCGATTACATTTGCCCATCTTATTTTATTTGTTGCAGCTCTGAACAATTCTATAGAGCTCTTATTAGTCCATTGACGTAAGTTCTTAAGCCAGGAGTTGCGTCTTCTTCCCGGTCCCCATTTGCCATTGATTTTTCCTTCGATGATAAGTTGAAGCAGTTCGTACTTTTGGTTTCTCATAATGTGACCGAAATATTGCGTCTTTCTCTCTTTTATTATCTGCACAAGTTCTCGATCCTTTCTCATCCTCTGCATAACTTCTACGTTTGTCGTATGACTCATGTAAGATATTCTGAGCATTCTACGGTAGCACCAAAGTTCGAACGATTCTATTCTTTTTTGTGTTGTTTCCGTCATTGTCCATGCTTCAACGCCATATAGCACGGTGGAGAAAACGTAGCATTTCAGTATTCGAACTTTTAATGAGATATTTAGTTGGCAGGTGCAAAGTATTTTTTGCATTTTATAAAATATAGCTCGTGCTTTTTCCAGGCGTGTTTTTATCTCTAGTGAGTGATCCCAAGTTTCATCAAGGCTACTTCCTAGGTATGTTATTTTTGTTACTTGTTCTAATTCTGTTCCGTTGACCCTAATTCCGACCTTTCTGTTTTATTGTTTGCTGATAGCCATCGTTTTTGTTTTCTTTGTATTTAGTTTCATTCCAAATTCTTTACATGTTATCATCACTCGGTTCATTAGGCGTTGTAGTGCTTCAGCGCTATCTGCTAGAATAACCGTGTCATCTGCGTATCGCAAGTTGTTAATGCATTGTCCATTTATTATTATGCCATCCGAGGTATCCTGTAGTGCCTTCCTAAATAACTCTTCCGAAAAAACGTTAAACAACAACGGGAAAAAACACATCCTTGCCTTACTCCTTTCTCGATGTTAATGTCTTCAGATGTCTCTCCATTGATTCTAATTTTAGCCTTTTGGTCTTGGTAAAGGTTTGATATGATTCTCAAGTCTTTGTCGTCTTTGTCGTCTATGTTACAAGACCTGAGAATTTCTATTAGTTTATCGTGTTTCACCAGGTCGAAAGCCTTTTGAAAGTCTATGAAACCAGATATACATCAGAGTCTACATCCCTACATCTTTCAACAAGCACACGTATTGAAAAAAGTGCCTCTCTTGTTCCAAAGCCATTCTTGAAGCCAAATTGTGTTCGTCCCGTGTGTTCGTCCAATTTGTTATAAATTCTATTGTGTATTATTCGGAGGAACAATTTCAGTATATGAGTCATTAGATTAATGATCCTATATTCTTCACATTTCCTGGAGTTCTTCTTCTTTGGTAGTGGTATAAACACCGATGTCAGCCAGTCTTTTGGTATTATTCCAGTTTCGTATATTTTATTAAATAAGTTCTCCATAACATCGATGTGTTCGTTTGAAATTATCCTTATAATTTCAATTGGGATATTATCTTCTCCAACAGCTTTTTGTTTTTAGTTGTTTTGTTGCTTTAATAATTTCCTCCTTTGTGATGTAGGGTCCAGACGCTACTTTCTGTACATCTATGCTTTGTCTCTCCTGGTCTTGAAACATGTCTTCTATGTATTCTTTCCACCTGTTTATTTGATCTTTTATATTCAGTAGGGGTTTCCATGTTTATCTTCGACGAAAGATGAAGAGGATTGCTTCCACATTCCAGCTCCTTCTTTTTTTTTTTGTGTAAGTTGAAAGTATCATGTTTTTTTTCTAGTTTCTCAATTTCTTCACATCTTTCGTTTAGCCAGGTAACCTTAGCTTCTTTGATTGTATTTGTTTATATCTTGTTTCGTTTTTATTTCTGAATTTTCTTCTCTCTTCCATCATGTCCAAGATTTCGTCTGTCATCCAAGATTGATTCTTTTTCCTGGTCTCCTGCTTAAGGTGCTTTTCTGTAACATTTTTTAGTGTTGTTTTAATCTTTTGCCAGTCTTTTTCAGAAGTTTGCGTCGGCTTTAATGGTTTTTCGTTTATATATCTATGTATTTCTTCCTTTATTTTATTGTACGTAGATTCCTCTTTCAATTTATCGGTGTTAATAATAGTTGCTTTCTTATTTCCTTTGGTTCTTTTAAATTCTACCTTTATCCTTGTTAGAAGAAGATTGTGATCGGTGGGAATGTCAGCTCTGGGGTATGTCTTGCACGATTTTACTGCATTTTTGAAACTTCTGTTAACAATTATGTAATCAATTTGGTTTCTTGTGATGCGTCCATCTACTCCATCTGCTGGTGACTTCCATGTATATAGTCTTCGTGGTGGTAACTTGAAAAAACTGTTCATTATACTATATTGGTTTTCTTTACAAAATTGTATTAATCTGTCTCCCCTGTCATTTCTTATACCGAGGCCAAATCGATGCTAGTGGCATAAAGTATGAATTTCTTGGTCTATTGGATGTTTGGTGTATATGTCTCTGATAGTGAAAGTGTCGGCGCTTTGTAGATTGCATAAAGTTCTCCAGTATGAATACTACATGAGGAAGGTAATGTTACTTTTTGTTGGTATGAAGAACCGTCTGTTATTGAACAACCTACATCGTTTCCTGCTTTGAAAGCATCCGTGTAGAAAATTTTCCCAAACTGATATTTGCTCAAAAGTTCTGAAAAAGCTTGCCGGTAATCAATTGGACAGTGTACGAGGGCAGGTATGGAACGTGGGCGACTGGGAATGTTAGATTGGGGCAATGTCACAGCTATAAAATGTTGGAAAGCTGGATTTCGGGAATTGGGAATATCCGGCGACGTAGGATAGCAAGAATTGTTCGTTACGTAATTTCGAGGGAAGTTCTTGCGACTCTCAGTATAAGCTTTCTACAGGGTTGGAGTGAAAAGTACCAATGCATAACCAAAGGGCAGTATGATGAACAGGTTCGAGTTTTTTGAGATGGGACGACGATGCGGTTTTGTATAGTAAACTACCGTATTCCAGCCTTGAACGAATGAGAGCTCTGTAAATTTTGAGAAGTATTTGCCCCATTGATAATGAGCAACTGTCTTCAGGATGTTGAGTCTTTGCCTGCAACTTTGTTTCAGATCATCAATACGATTCTTCCGGCTGAGTTTTCTGTCGAATGTAAGTCCAAGGATTTTGCAATGGTCGACGAGGCGAGTGCTCGTCCTTTCAGGGAGAGGTTTGGGGTTTGACTGAGTGAACTTGAGATTTTGTTGTTGAGAAATTGAAACCAAATATAGTTGACCATTCGTCTTGTTTGTTTATGGCATTCTGCAGTATTTTGCTAGTGCTTTCTTGGTTTTTTCCTTATAGAAGAGAATGAGATTATCGACATTAGGTATACAATACGTTTTTTACTGGTGATTTTATGGAGGAACATATGTCGTTGATGGCGAGAAGGAATAATGTTGTACTGAGCACCGACCCTTGTGCGACTTCGTTCTTAGTGAAATAAGATTTTGGAGAAATGCCATTAACAGAGACTTTGAAAGATCTTTCGATGAGAAAATTACGAACAAAATGGAAGAGGTTGCCTGATAAGTTAATCTGATTTAATTTGCTAAGAATGACAAGACGATGGATGGTATCACTAATAATGTAGAAAAACCGCAATGGTTTCCATTTAGTTTGTCATTGCCTGTAAAATCTCGTCATGTAAAGTAACGATGTTATCGAGGGTGGAACTCTCTGGTCAGAAACCTAACTGGTATATGTTTTCTGCTATTTGAGATCACAATGATGATGCTTATTTTCGATATAATTGGTAATAATCATAAAAACGTACAAACAAAAATTTCACCAATTGGTTAATGAGTTCTCCATACACTTCTAAAGTCCCTTCTCGCATAGACACCTGGTATAGCAGTAAGCATCTACGCAACTCACGGTGCTCAAGTACTATGCCCACTTGACGAATGGTGATAGAATTAATGTTTTCACAATTTTTCATAATAATGGAATTAAATTTCGATATTTTCTATCAGTTTTAAAAAACTGTGAATACGAAAGATTGAAATTAAAGAAGTACAATATTTCTTCATAAATATTTCCAATAAAAATTCGCGATCATCCAAATTTAATGGCAGGATGAGAAATTTACGTAATATCTAGTAGGCTACGGTAAATTCCAGCGATACAGCAACGTTTATTTCTGCTTCAGAGTTCCCTCATCCATGAATGATGAAGGTATTGAATTTTCACTCGGCGAAGAAAATCAATCTTCGCGGAGCTTGAATAATTGAACATATTCGATGAAATATCTATTCATTAAGCACAGAATCCAAGTTTCGATTTATCAAAAACGCGAAAACTTGAATCTCATCAATTCGAATGTCTACAGAAATCTCTGCATTGACTTCATTGGCATGTTAACTCTCATTCGAATTCAAGTTAATGAGACATTTTCTCCGATTTCTTCCGCTCATTCATTTGGAAGCATCTTGAGTTTCGATGCTAATGAAATAGGATGAAACTAATCGAGGGATGAAGAAATTGAATATACGAGTGATCTACACTATTGGGCCAAGAAATTAACAGAGGATTTCAATATTTCAAATTAATTTTTTGGTTGGTAACTCATTAGGAATAAAATGGGAGAGATAAAATGAGATTCTGCAAGAAACCACCACCTATTGATAACAGCAGTTGTGGATCAATTTTTGCAAGTAACGTTTGTTCTTGAAAATCATAATTTTCGGTAAAAATGCAACTCGATTTACGAAATGTGGCCCCGGCAGAATATATTCAAGCAGTGATGTAAAATGACTAAGCCAGCAAAAGCAGACAGCTTCGGAACATACTGAATGAACGATTTGGAACGAAATAGATCAGAATGCTTTGAAGAAATTGAGTTTGATTTTTAATCGTAGATGTCACGCAGTGAAGTTTTATCTTATAAATGAGATAAAAACACAAGGTTTAACTTTAATCTACACTTTATTTGAAAAAATTCGACGACGTTTCGCTGACACAGCAGCTTTATCAAGAATGAAAAACAGAATGAAGAGTATGGTATTATAAACAAATCGTAGAACAAGTTGGATGAATAACAGGAAAATCCACACCGAGCCATTGTACAGTTAGTATGAAAGGTAATAAAAACTAATTAAACAAGTTAAGTAGGGGTGAATAATTCACATCTACCTGTTCATTCAAAAGCTTGTCCGAATGTTTGTATCTATTTATTTCTAATGCTTCTAGGAGATCTAATTTTGAACTTTTTGATTTTATATGTAATATGTCAAAGTTATTATTGAATGAATGGTTTTCTTTTATTAGGTGGTTTGAATAATTTGAATCAGATTTATTTTTATCGAAGCTACGTTTATGTTCAGATGTTCTTATGCCAAAACTCCTGTAGGTCCTACCGATATAAATTTTATCATAAGAACCGCAATTGAGTTTATAGATTCCTGATTTACTTGATTTTTCAACACAAGATTTATTATTTTTAATATGTTTACCTAAGTTATTAGAAGTTTTGAAAGTTATATTAAGATTTTGTTTGACGAGAAAGGATTTAATATTTGTACTTGCAGAACCGCAGAATGTTAAACTGTTAAATATTTTATAGTCTTTATGAATAGGATATACTTCATTTATTGCTTTCTGATACAGTTTTTACGAATGATTAGATCTATCATATCCAGATTATATGAATTATTAATGGCTATCTGTTTGATGATGTTTAACTCTTTATTATAATCTTCTACTGATAAAGGTAAATTGAGTAACCGATGTACCATGCTGTTTAAAGCTGCAACTTTGTGTTGAATTGGATGTAATGAGTAGTTATGTATAATTGTATCAGTATGTGTTGGTTTACGAAAGACCGAAAAAACATGATTATTATTTTGTTTAGTGATTTTAAGTCCAAAAATTAATGGAATCGTTCTGTTCAATTTCTATCGTGAATTTAATGTTCAAATGGATGGAATTAATGAAATTAAGAAATAAGTCTAATTGACGAGTAGTTCCATATTATTCATAAAAATCTCTGCTAAAAGTGGACTCAAAGGATTTCCCATGATATAATAAATAAATAAGTCTAATTGACGAGTAGTTCCAATGAAACATACTAAGATGTCGTCAACATATCTATACCAATAAAGAAATTTGGAAATGAGTGGATGTGTATGAATTTTCTGTTCAATATTATTCATAAAAATCTCTGCTAAAAGTGGACTCAAAGGATTTCCCATGATCAAACCATTGTCACTACTGTAATAGATGTTGTTGAAAGAAAAATAATTTTGTTCAATGCAAACGTCCAACAGATTCAATATTTCTGATTTAATTATGTGGTTAACATGATTCGAATTCAACATGTTTTCGATTAATATTTTGACATCACCTGGAGGAACACTTGGGTATAAATTCTCAACATCAAACGAAATAAGCTTTGCGTTAGGTGTTAGGTTAACGTTTTTTATGTTATTTATCAATTCGAAAGAATTCCTCTTCATTCTGTTTTTCATTCTTGATAAAGCTGCTGTGTCAGCGAAACGTCGTCGAATTTTTTCAAATAAAGTGTAGATTAAAGTTAAACCTTGTGTTTTTTATCTCATTTATATCATGGATCTACATCAAGTAACGGCCTCCACAATTCAAATATTCAAAAGTTTTATCTTCATTATCAGTTTTATTTCAATTCTTATGTGGTGAATTAGATATTGTTACTCTAGATTCCACTTGAATAGTTTCTTAGTTGTCATTCTGACATAAGTTATTTAATCACAACATTTAAATGTACGCTCGTTCTTTTAGTTAAATAAAGCCTTGTTGAAGGTCAATTTGTCAATTCTATCACCATTTATTGAACTAAAAACTCAATTCACCAAAACTTCTGGCTCCTGAAAGATCTGATATCGATCCCGACCGCCCACTGCTGGAATCGAATGGGAACATTGGTACAGAAGATTCCTCAATTTCGCATTCGAGAGATCAGACTTTGGAAAGTTGAAGCTCCTGTTCAACTATACATCGTCAAGAATTTATCAACAAGTAAGCGAATCTCATTCATACCACGAAGCCGTCTCTATTCTAAAAACTTTATATGTGATGCGGTTATGATCTACTTGTTAGAAATATATGCCCTGCACGCAATGCAATTTGTTATCTTTGCAATAAGAAGGGACATTATGCAAAAGTTTGCAGATCCTGGAAACCTTATGATAGCTCAACACAGTCCACCTAAGTTAATACAGTCGCCACTAATTATAACAAATCTGCCTCATCAACTCTGTCAAAAGCTTTAACTTCAGTACAAGTGAATGGCTCCAAGCCCTTATTGATACTGGAAGTATGCAGTTTCATTAGCAATCGCTGTGTAGGAAAATTGGGCCTAACTAAATTTACATCAAGAGAGCAAGTTTCAATGGCATCCATGTCTCTTCGTTCGACTACTGTTAGCCATTGTTTTGTAAATCTGACTATTTGTGATCACCAATATAACAAAGTTCGCCTTTGCGTTCTTCCAAACCCTTGTTCGGATGTAATTATTGGTCATGATATTATGAAAAATCATGAAAGTGTTGAAGTAGTATTTGGAGGATCTAGAAATATTCATTGAATGTTTGCCGAGATATCTGCAGCTTAGCTCTAGCTAACGTAAGACCAGTTGCTCGTTTTGAAAATCCTTCTCCCGGCTGTAAGCCAACTGCTATAAAATCCCCAAGACAAACAGATAGTGACGCGATATTTATAGAAGCGGAGATTGAATGACTACTATCTGAAGGTATTATTGAAACAAGTAATTCACCTTGGAGGGCCCAAGTACTGATTACTGCTTCGACAAATCATAAAAAACGAATGGTCATTGATTACTCGAGAACAATCAATAGATTCACAGAATTCGATGCTTATCCGCTACCACGTATAGAAGACATAATCAATAGAGAAGCGAATCATGAAGTTTTCAGTACTATTGATTTGAAAAGTGTTTACCACCAGTTTTCTATTAAAGAAGAGGACAAACTCTATACCGCATTCGAAGCATGTGATAAACTGTATCAATTCAGAAGAATTCCAGTTGGTGTGACTAACGGTGTAGCTTTTCAAAGAGGAATTTATAGCATAATACAAAGTGAGGGACTTGTGGATAATCACTCCTATTTATATGATGTAACTATATGTGAAAGATCCAAAGGAGCATGATGAAAATTTGAAGCGTTTCATGGGAGCTCCAGCAAGTACAATTTAACTCTAAATAATGAAAAAAGTTCTTTCTCACTGTGATCAATCAGCTTGTAAGGCTATTTAATTTCAAATAAGACTATAAAACCAGATCCAAAGAGACTTAAGCCTTTACGGGAGCTGCCTCCTCCAGATAATGCAGCGTCTCACAAAAGAGCTGTAGGTACTTTCGCATATTTTTCAACTAGTATTCCAAGATGTTCTCAGAAGATAGCAATAATATCACGCACTTCCTTTCCTCTCTCAGTAGAAGCACTTGAAACTTTTCATGCATTAAAACAAGACATAGAGAATACTGCACTTGCTCCTATCGATGAAGATGCCATATTTACGGTCGGAACAGATGCATCTGATAATGCTATAGGTGCAACGCTCTCTTAATTAGATAGGCCTGTGGCATTTTTTTCAAAAACGCTAACTGGATCTGAATGTCGACACCCATCTGTAGAGAAGGAAGCTTATGATATAGTTGAAGCTACTCGAAAACTGCGCCATTATCTTATGGGCCGCCACTTTTGTCTCATCACTGATCAGAGATCTGTCGCATTTATGTTTGACGGCAAAAGCTCTAGTGAGATTAAAAACGAGAAAATTTTGCGATGGAAGTTAGAATTATCATGTTTCAGCTACGATATTTACAGACCTGGAAAATAAAATGAAGCAGCTCATGCTTTCTCACGAGTTTGTTCAGCAACGATATCAGGAAAAAACCGTCTTGCACAAAATGATTCTCTATGGGTTCGTAGCAAAAATTTATCATTTTCGGTTGAAGATAAAAATCTAGTGTCATGCAGCTCAGTATGCTCTGAACTGAAACCTAGATTCTTCAAACATATGGACACACTCATAAAGGCTACATCTGCATTCGAACGCCTGAATATAGATTTCAAAGGCCCTTTACCGTCCTCTTCCAATAATCGGTACCTACTAACGATAGTTGATGAATATTCACGGTATCCTTTTGCTATAGCATGTCCAGATATGACATCACCAACAGTTATTTCCTCTTTGAAAAATATATTTTCGCTGTTCGAAACTCGGACAGGGGAACTTCATTCATGTCCCACGAACTCAGAACTTTTCTTAATTCGAATGGCATTTAAACTAGTAGAACAACACCCTACAATACTCAAGGAAACGGACAGAATGAAAGATATAGTGGCATAATAAGAAAGAATATAGAGCTTGTACTCAAGTCAAAAGGAAAACAAATGAAGAATTGGGAAACTGTAGTCTCTGATGCTCTCCACTCAATCAGATCCTTATGTACTGTAACAAATGAGATTCCTCATGAAAGAATGCTCCGCCATCCTAGATGATCTAGTAATGGTCAGTCAGCATCTTCCTGGTTACTTGCTCCTGAACGCGAATCTACTGTTTCAACTCGGCATCTCGCACCAATGCGAAAAGATAAAAAGTAGACACTTTCAGATTCAACTATGACAGATGCAGAATTGTCTGAACCCCAAAATAAGATTACAAGTCAAGAAAATGATGGATCAATTTTAGATGGCACTATCAGTGAATCCGTTGAGGGCAATAGGATGAATTTAATTGATCAAACTACTGATCCAAGAAATTCTCCATTCATCAGACGAAGTTCTAGACCTCGAATAACTCCTGCTTATCTTGAAGATTATGAACACCATTAGTTTGAGGGTGGGGGTGAATGTGGTGAATTAGATATTGTTAATCTAAATTCCACTTGAATATTATTTCTCAGTTGTCATTCTGACACAAGTTATTTAATCGCAACATTCAAATGTACGCTCTTTTTCTTTTAGTTTAATAAAGCCTTGTTGAAGGTCAATTGGTCAATTCTATCACATCCTATGAGTATCATTTTCATCTCGATTGCCCTTGCTCTTAACAGCATTTCTGGCGTAACTGTCTGGAAAGCTTCCTCAATTCTTTTTTATATCTTCCAGTGTAGTTGGCGGCGTACGATAAACAAACCCTTCAACATGTCTCCAAAGGAAGAAGTCGAGGGACGTTAAATCTTGCGATCTCGCTGGCCAATTCCAGGGTCCTCCTCTTCCGATCCATTTTTCTGGAAAATTCTCACTTGTTGGTTGTAGTGCGCAGGTGCTCCATCCTGTTGAATCCACATTCGTTGTCTCATGTCAAGTGGCACATTTTCCAACAGCTCTGGTTGACCAGAAAATTAAAGTACATTTGTCCATTCCGGTTTTCATCGAAAAAAAAGACCTACTACAAGAGGCCCTATAATTGCTCCCTACGTATTGACCGACCATCTGTGTTGGGTGTAGGATTGACGAAAAATATGTGGATTAGTTTCAGAATAATGATGATAAATGTGTCTGTTTACTGAAGCATTATTCTGGAATGTACCTTCATCAGAAAATAGAATTGAATTCGGGAAATCCTCATTTTCTGCAACCATTTCTAACACCCAGATACAAAATTTTGAGATCTCTTTGTGGCAGTTCTTGATGGGTTCCAACGTGATACGCATGAAAACCATGATATTCTTCCCACACTTCGTCTACTCAGACCTATTTCTTGAGCAATGTTCCGTTGACTTGTACTTGGTTGTACTATCACAGACGCTAGAACAGTGAGTTCATTTTCTTCATTTCCAACAATTGGTTTTTGTTGGTGATGTTTATTATCAGACACACAACCATTGGCTCGGAAATGTCGTAGCCATTTTTCGAATGTTTCTTTTCTCGGATGGTCAGAATCATATCGACTCGTTCTTCCCGAGAATACTCCATTTTCTAAAATCTTTCTTCCTTCTTCTTTGTGAACACTAATTAATTCAAGAACACACAATTCAAGAATGAGCACAGTTTTCACAGTAAGAGTTCACAGAAAGGAGAATAAATTTATGCACAGAGCAGATGGAGGCCATTTTGAACATCTTTAGTAACATTGCTATGTATTGCTTCAATTATTAATACAATCTTTTCTTTTCCCTGATTTTCAGTAATATTCTCCGCTGTCAAACATTTTCACTCATTCAAAGCATATTAATTTCCATTGAAATAATCTATGTTTTTTTAAGAAAATGTTATGAATAACCTATCACCGGACAAGGCTCACATTAGACAATTTTCAACTACTCCGAACACTGCATTTTTTAAAACTGAATTCCATAAAATATTCATTTTCAAAAATGAAGGAAAACATTTCGAGTTGAATATTGAGACAGAAAGTATCGGAAAATTCGAGAAATCTCGGAAACCGTTAGAGATAGGTATAGAGAACATGAGTATCGTTCGCAAGGTATAAAAGTAACCGATCATTACAGAGTATAAAATATAGGGTGTGTCATTTGAAAAAATTGAAAAAATGAGGCTTGAAGAAAGGCGGAATTGGAAATTTTGTGCTGTGCATCCTGTATCAATTTCAGAGTTTCCCAAAGATGGTTACTCAGAAATGGAGTATTAGTAACATAATTTTTGCAAAATCACGATCCGATGGATCCGATGGAAAGTCACATTGAGAAAAGAAAAAAAATTCTCGAAAAAGTCATCAAATTTCGAAAAATCTTAGATATTTCGGAAACTATTGAACTAAGGTTAGGGAATATCGAACAAAGTCACCTTCATTTGATCTCACAAAGCCAAAATCATCATAGTATACAGGGTGTTCTATTTAAACAAACATAACTTTAATTTGTTCCTCAGAAACGGAACACCCTGTATATACGAAATTTTTTCAAAATTGAAACCGTAACAGAAGTTCATCATATTGCAAGAGAGAAGTTTCAAAATCTGTCGTTTTCTTGGCACTATACTACTTCCAGTGAAACGTTTGCTACCCTGTATATCTATGTCCTAATTACCTTTCTTAGGGTTCAATTAGAAGAATGTACTTAATAATACTGAGTAGTATTGATGCTTTATTTATTTTATAGAAATTCATTCATAACGAAGACGAAGTAACATCATATCGCAATAAAAAAAAGTACAAAAATCTATCGTTTTCTTGGCATTATGCTTCTTCCAGTGACTCGTGGGTCACCCTGTATATATTAGGAAGAGTTAGAGGGAAGTCATGAAATGCATTTTTATTTTGATGAGACGTCTGTCGCGTCTGTTCATAACGAATAAATCCTTTTCATCATCAAATAAAATCTATAATAGAGATAATGAATGAAAACAAGAAAAAATGTAGCGTAAGTCAAAGCCCTGCTTAGACTTCTTGCGAACTCCAATAAATCGTGGAATATTTTCCTGCTCGACAAATAAAACCAGTTTCAATTCTCAATCAAAGGATATTTTCATCCAATAGACTCAATTATTCAAACCGATTGAGTTTATATCGGGAACAGAAAACTGATTTTATTATTCAGAAGTGATGGTAAGCTGACGTCAATACACTTTTGTGCTACTTCCTGCCGTCTTCCAATATCAATCTCTTCAATAATGCATTTCGATTTCGTGTTCAATAAAGGTACGACATTTTCTGCAACATTTTTCGAGGTTTCATAATAGTGGGAAATAAAATTGTGATCTGAAATTCTCACTGAAAATGGAAATAGGATTCAGTGGGAAATATTGAAGAAGAGAATTTTCCTATTGATGGGTGAGGAGAAAGGAAACCTTTCTATTTTTGGTATTGATAAAAGCTTCCACGAGTTTGAACCTTTGTGAGATGAAACTAGAAATTGCAAGCTAACCACTGACCATCTCTGAAAGATGTGAGGTTTATTTAGATGAAATTTCACTTAGTTCAACCTGAACGATCATCAAAACAGAAATAAATTTATTTTAAATAAAACAATGATGTTCTTATTTTCACTCTATTTACATACTTGTGTGTGCGTTTCACCACACTGTGGCTTCGTTATAATATATTCAGCTCTGCAGGTCTAGAAGGCCCATGACCTAATTGCATTTATTCGTTCATTCTTCTTTATTCCTCCAGTCCTTGATCTGTAATTTTCCCAAGTTTCGATTCACTACCTCCGTCTGATCAGTACGTAGTCTACTCCTTGTTATTCTTCTCGCCCATACTTATCCTTTGACTCCTTGCTGTATTCGTTATTGACGGTTCCCAATAAAGTTCTTTTGGTTCGTTGTTCGTTCTTATTCTTCCCAGACAATATCTTCTCTACCTCCATATATCTTCATCAGTACTTTTCTCTCGAAAACCTTTAAAGCGTTCTTTATTTCTCATTCAGCTTCCATGTTTCTCTACCAAACAGTACCACTGGTCGTATGATTGAGTTATAGATCTTCTTTTGAGTGTTTCGAGATGTATTCTTTACCCTTAAAATTCTATGTAATCCACATATACTATAAATTGCTTTTGCAATCTTTCCAAGTATTTCGTCTTCTTCACCATTACTATTCATTCTTACTAATTGGTTTTTAAGAAAAGAAAATTTCCAGAATTTTTCTGTTTATTGATTTTCAATGTATATCGTACGTCAAGTTTCAATCTATGATTTTCATTATGTGGAACATAAAAATCATTATTAGTATGGTTTTCTTATGGTAGATGATTCGGATAGTGGGAATCTGATTTTTCTTTGTTGAAACTACATTTGTGTATTGATAACCGAATATTGAAATTTTCTAAAAGTTCTACCGATATTAATCCTATTGCAACTTCCACCTTATTTGTTTCTTTCATTATATTTTCGATCTGTTCCTCTAATATTAGGAAAAATCTCATGGATTGCATGTAAAAATTGTTCACGAGAAAACATACTGGCAATCATGCTAGAATTATAATTGAAGAATTATTTTCTGACATCGGTAACACGATGAGTCTCTATATTATTGTTCAACAAGCAGCTATTTCATGTTGATTTAAATGTGCGAAAGAATTATGAATGGTAATATCTGTATAGAATGATTCATGAATAATACACTCATAAAAATTGTTGCATCACTACTTTTACGACAATACTATATAAACTTTCAGGTTGGTCATTCAAGAGTCTCTTGGTAAATTTCAGAAATGTAAAATAACAAGATATCATTCAAAAGAGATGAGTTTATGATGGAAAATATCAACAATTTTCGAGTTCATGAAAAACTAAAAAATTCTACCATCTTCGAACATTCGCCAATCAACTAGCATCGAATGGTTACTAATCATTTTCAAAATCGAGTGTTTCCTCCTCGGGCCCTAATCACTGCCAGTATACGTCTCGAAAGCCCATCAAACAAATTTTGGTTGTACTCTTGAGTCACTGAGTTCCAAATTTCAGGAAGCAGATTTTCTAGTTGTTGAATTGTTCTACAAGACATCCTACGTTGCTGAATTTGCCACCCCATACTGTCCCAAACATGTTCTATGGGATTCAAGTCGGGACTTCTGGCTGGCCATCTAAAATATCAATTTTGGCATTTTGCAGAAATTCTGCAACTACTCTAGCTGCATGAGGCCGAGCATAATCATGCATATAAATGAAGTTTTCGCCAATCAATGGGTCAAAGGGTACAACGTGTGGTTCAAGGATATCTGCGATGTATGTGGCCGCTGTCATTCTTCCATTATTCACTAGGACTAACTCAGTTCGACCATGGAAAGGAATGCCTCCCCACACCATTAGTAAGCCCCTTCCGAAGTTTTCGGTTTGCCGGATATTGCATTGCTGATACCGTTCCCCAGGTCGTCTGTATACAGGCATGCGTCTATCATTTGATACTAAACAGAACCTGGACTCGTCGGAAAAGGAACATTCAACCATTCTGGAATACCCAAATTTGCATGTTACCTCGCAAACTGAAGGCTTGCAACTCGATGCTCTCTGGTGAGACGCGGGCCGGTAGAAGCCACCCTTGGTATGATATCATCTTCCCTGAGCCTGTTCCGAGCAGTTTGCAATTAAATATGCACATTTCTGGAAAGTGCAAGTTCATTTTGTAGCATTCTAGCCGTATAGTGCCGAATACTTAGTGCAGTTAAACGAAGCCAACGATCATCAACTGGTGTTGTTATCCGATTCCTTCCCTGTCTGGCCCTTCTTCCACATTGCCCTGTTCCGCAGTACCGATTAATTGCTCTTGAAATAGTGTTTTCGTTAACATTCAACAAGTTAGCCACGTAACGTTGGTTTCGCCCCTCTTCTAGACGTGTTATAATTATTACCACTTCATGATCACTCAAATAGCGTCCAGGACGTTTAGCAGCTATTACAATAAATTCAAAATTTCGAAAATCAACAAGAAACACAGAAACTTGCATCAATTCAGCGTGAAAACTGAAAAGAACTTGAATGAATACTGATGGTCAAATAAATTCATTCTTGTTTCAGACGTGTTTGAGATCATAAGGAAACAAATGTTACTACATAGATAAGATTTTTTCCCCTCATATGTCCAAAAACATATGTTGACAAAGAAAATGGGATCGAGCTGCTTAATCGATTGTGCAATTCAGAATACCAGGTGATCCGACAATTTTTGTGGTGTGTGTATGTTAATCACGGATTGTTGTATGGTTATTTAAAATTGGTTGGTATGAAAATTTTATAAGGATTTGAAGAATGATCGATGAGTCATATATGGAACAAATTATTTTTCCACCAAAAATTCCTTGTTAGTTGTTAGAAAATTTACCTGTCGGATTTTTCCCAAAAACTGACATTGAAGAAACTATGAGTTATAATTCATATTTCTCACTCGCACTGTAGTAACCTTAGGGCATTCAAGATAATCAGATTGGAAGAAATTGAATAATTGAATAACTGAAGGGGAAACACTAGGATTAAGTTTCACAAAATATATTCAATAAAAATATGCTCCACATATGTTCCGGGTCTTCTCATTTTCAGAAACTGAGCGGAAATTAAAATATTAAAAAGTCATTCATACCCAAGAAACAGATGAGAGAACTGGGGACAAACAGTAACAAAGCTGATAGTTAGTTGTTATGATTATAATTAATAAGTCTTTTTCTTGAATCATATCATTTTCACCTAGGTTATGTATAATTCTACTGAGTCTTAAGAATATTCATCATTACTTTTATCTTACCTAGAAAACCTAAGACATTTTCCGGTAGATGGATTCTAAGATATAAAAACTTAATTGTTAGTAAAAAAAGGCAACCACTGTTGGGTCGAAACCCAAAAGTTACGAGGATGCTACCGTACAAGCCCTCTTCTGGTTCCAATAATGGAATTTCATTCCCTCGGCACTTTCCATCGATTGTTCCTTCTATTTTACTCCCCTATAAATGGAAGTTTGCGAACCTACGAAATCCCTTACTCTGGATGTTATAGTCATCGTTCCAAATTAGGTCGTAATACATTTTCTGGATAGATTCCCATAATGTTTTTTCTTTATTTTCCAATATCTCTACAAAAATTGCTAACTCACGTTAGGTCATTTTTCAAGGAAACTAATGGAATAATTGGTGAATCATTAAATTCTGAGATCACGCTCTTTCGAGCTGACATAAACAGTGATAAGATGTTGTTTTATTTAGCTTTTCAAATTTATGAGTGAAAAGGTAATTTATCTTAACTTTAATATAAAAATAACATTCGAATTACCTCACCACAATTCGGTTACAGATGAATATGCAAATTTGTAAAATTTATTCTTCCAGAAATGAATTACAACTAGAGCTGACTAGTGCGATTTCATGAATAGGTTCTTCACATCTTAATGGAGAAATGCTTTTATAGAGTGTAGTTTCTTGAGTCGCAAAATAACATGATTTGAAGTCTTATATTTTCTTGTATCGGATTTTTTGTTATTTCGCATTAACCGCATCAACCACTAAAGTAAAACGAAATGAGACACTTTTATCACTTTTTCAGAATTCATTCAATGATCACGACATTTTCAATTCACTTGAAAATGACCGTAGGATCGAAACCGGTCGTGATTATTGAATAAACTGTGGAAAAGTGACAAAAGTGTCTCATTTCGTTTAACTTTAAAATGAATATCCATAAAATAAATAAATCATTAATAGCATCAACCACTATGGGCTATAAGCGGAGAAAATAAAACATACAAAATACAAGACTAAATAATAATAAAGAGTGAAATGTAGTTGTTTTAATAATTTGATTCAGGAGGTCGTTACTTGATGAAAATCGATATATATATTTTCAATGAAATAAAACTATAGGTACAAGAGGTATATTGGAAAACCCATCGGAGTTGCTTACTTTATGAATCGAAAAGATTGAGTAAAGGAGAAGGATTTAGATCTAATTGACTATTAAGTAACCTACCTGAATTCTTGTCTTCGTTGATCTGTAAAATTTCCAATAGATTGAGTTTTTGTCTGTTACTTTGATTGTGTAAAATTTTGATATTATCATTAAAGTTATGGATTTTCTTCGAGTATGTGATTAGAATAATGGGAATCTGATTTATGATAATTAAAACTACATTTGTGCTCGGATTTATTACTTTTATCAATATTAGATTTGCAGTTTTGATATGTCGGCCTAAGGAATTATCAGTTCGGAATACTATATTGACATTATAATGCGAGAGAATGATTTTAATTTTAGACTAGGATTACCAATATAAGTTAAGCTGTTGTATTTTGTGTTAGAACTTTTTATACTTGGAAATACTTCCTGGATTGGTTTTTGAAATTTTTGCGTGAAATCATGTTCTCAATCATAGTTGGATTGTAACCGTTATTGACTGCTATTTGTTTAATTATATTCAGCTCTTTTATGAAATTATTTTGTGACATTGGGATATTGATGAGTTTATGTACCATAATATTGTAAGCTGCTAATTTATGTGGATAAAGTGTAGATGAGCTGTGAATAGTAATATCTGTATGCGAGTGCTTATGAAAATATAAAATTAATGTTGCCGTTAATTTTAGTAATAGTTAAATCCAGAAAGTTAATGGAGTTTTCTGTTTCTATCTCTAACGTGAATTTAATATTATCGTGAATTTTGTTAATGAATGTTTTGAATGACTCTAATTGTCTGTTTGTGCCAGTGAAACAACAAATGATATCGTCGATATATCGTCATATATATATATATATATATATATATATATATATATATATATATATATATATATATATATATATATACGTTCCAAGGTGACAAATTAGAAATTTACATATATAGATATATAGAAAATTACATATATAGATTTTCTAATTTGTCACCTTGGAACGTATGTCCTATAATTCCAAATAAATGATCATTCCATATTTACAGTTCCTGTTTTCTCGGCATTTTTACGGAACATACTCCACGATTAAAGAGCTCATACTGTAATTTCCAAAAGTCAGTCGAAATTCATAAAAGCTTCCATAGGATATTGTGGAACAAAGAAACTGGCATCGGAATGAAATCCACTCCATCTGTTCCTATATTCCAAGACCTTATGATTTAATTGTCTGGAGGAACTGAAGGTTTTTGATGAAATTGCAAATAAAATGAAAACGAGCCATTTCAGGTATAGGGAAAATCAATACTAATCCATACAATTTATTTGAAGAAACGTTTTTATGACAATTTAGTTTTAATGTTTGATAAGTGATTTTTGCACCCTATATATAAAATAGCATCGAAAAGTATGTCCTCCTTAGAAATGAGACTTTTTTCTTCAACCTTAAAAAAAAGTTATAACGTTTCTCAAATCTGAGTCAAATTTTTGGGCAAAGAAGATGACCATATAATTCCGAAAATTTTGAAGAAACAAATCAAATCTCTTTGGCGTTTACTTGCAGATTTGTTGAATCTTAACAATGATATTTGAAAAAGGATGTCCTTCAATTATAAAATTAAAGTACATCATGCAATTTCAAATAGAAAAGTTGTAGTCGATACCAGTATAACCAGAAGTGGTTCCGCTCTGAAAAAATATGCAAATTGTAGATTGGTGTCCATACACTTTAATGACAAATTGATCAATAAAATTGTTCGGCAGATACTTTTTTTTCCATTTTGATTGAAGAATTTGTAGTATCTCCGACGAGTAGATTGCATAAGAATGAAAAATATAAAATATGTTTATTAATAACTTTTGTAGTTTCAGTATTATAATGAACTTCGATTGAAATTATATTTGTTTTCTATTGGTAATATGAAAAATTTGTTGGAAGTTTATCGACATGTTTTAGCCTGCGAAAATAATTCATTCGATGCTACCGCTATGAAAAATCACTCCAGTAATGATTTAATTGAATGATTCATCATGAATAAACATGCAAGGGTTTTATTCTCTTTATTGACTCATCATTAAAACTAAATATTTTAAGACTATCAAAATTACAGAATAATCACCGATAAAGGGTTGAGTGTGAATGTATTTTTCATTTATATACTTGATTTACTAGTAACCACTCAGCTTCTTTGAAAAAGATAGCGCTTGTCACTTTACTCAAACTATTATAAACCATACATAGGGTGTCACGTTGGGCGTTTCCAGGACAAATATCTCAGGAATTTATCGAATGAGCATTATGAAACTTTGTCTACGAGGGTTTTCGGGGATGTTCTCGCTATCTAGAATATTGTCAACATTTTATCACTTATAATTCTACCGGAAGTTGCATCCAGTTCTCTATTTCCTATCGCGGGCACCCATTTTTTATTTCAGATTATGATTCTCCATTCGGTTATAATTTATGTACAGCATATTTTTCGTTAAAATTTCTCCATTTCGAGTAATTAACTTTTTTGCGACATTTGCGAACCTGTAGAAAAAAGTAGATACCATTGAAAAAAATTCATCGAAAAGCTTCGATCTTATATTCATACCTCAATAATTATAAATCTACTCCCGAATTATAACAGTTGGTGATTGATTATTAGAAATTCAAATAAATGCTCACACGATTGAGGACTTTGAAAATTCAAGCTCTTTGTATCGCAAAACTTGGAAGCTCGAATCAGAACAAAATTTCAATAAAACATTGAACTTCCTCCTATATTTAGGGGGTATTATCACTTCAGAGATTAATACAATTTTGTAAAGAAAACCAATATAGTATAATGAAACGTTTTTTCAAGTTACCACCACGAAGACTATATACATGGAAGTCACTAGCAGATGGAGTAGACGGACGCATCACAAGAAACCAAATTGATTACATAATTGTTAACAGAAGGTACAAAATACAAGACATACCCCGGAGCTGACATTCCCACCGATCACAATCTTCTTCTAGCAAGGATAAAGGTAGAATTTAAAAGAACCAAAGGAAATAAGAAAGCAACTATCATTAACACCGATAAATTGAAAGAGGAATCTACGTACAATAAAATAAAGGAAGAAATACATAGATATATAAACGAAAAACCATTAAAGCCGACGCAAACTTCTGAAGAAGACTGGCAAAAGATTAAAACAACACTAAAAAATGTTACAGAGAAGCACCTTAAGCAGGAGACCAGGAAAAAGAATCAATCTTGGATGACAGAAGAAATCTTGGACATGATGGAAGAGAGAAGAAAATTCAGAAATAAAAACGAAACAAGATATAAACAAATACATAAAAATATCAAAATAAAAATCAAAGAAGCTAAGGTTACCTGGCTAAATGAAAGATGTGAAGAAATTGAGAAACTAGAACAAAAACATGATACTTTCAACTTACACAAAAAAATAAAAGAAGGAGCTGGAATGTGGAAGCAATGCTCTTCATCTTTTGTCGAAGATAAACATGGGAAACCCCTACTGAATATAAAAGATCAAATAAACAGGTGGAAAGAATACATAGAAGACATGTTTCAAGACCAGGAGAGACAAAGCATAGATGTACAGAAAGTAGCGTCTGGACCCTACATCACAAAGGAGGAAATTATTAAAGCAACAAAACAACTAAAGAACAAAAAAGCTGTTGGAGAAGATAATATCCCAATTGAAATTATAAGGATAATTTCAGACGAACACATCGATGTTATGGAAAACTTATTTAATAAAATATACGAAACTGGAATAATACCAAAAGACTGGCTGACATCGGTGTTTATACCACTACCAAAGAAGAAGAACTCCAGGAAATGTGAAGAATATAGGATCATTAGTCTAATGAATCATATACTGAAATTGTTCCTCCGAATAATACACAATAGAATTTATAACAAATTGGACGAACACACGGGACGAACACAATTTGGCTTCAAGAATGGCTTTGGAACAAGAGAGGCAATTTTTTCAATACGTGTGCTTGTTGAAAGATGTAGGGATGTAGACTCTGATGTATATCTGTGTTTCATAGACTTTCATAAGGCTTTCGACCTGGTGAAACACAATTAACTAATAGAAATTCTCAGGTCTTGTAACATAGACGACAAAGACGACAAAGACTTGGGAATCATATCAAACCTTTACCAAGACCAAAAGGCTAAAATTAGAATCAATGGAGAGACATCTGAAGACATTAACATCGAGAAAGGAGTAAGGCAAGGATGTGTTCTTTCCCCGTTGTTGTTTAACGTTTTTTCGGAAGAGTTATTTAGGAAGGGACTACAGGATACCTCGGATGGCATAATAATAAATGGACAATGCATTAACAACTTGCGATACGCAGATGACACGGTTATTCTAGCAGATAGCGCTGAAGCACTACAACGCCTAATGAACCGAGTGATGATAACATGTAAAGAAATTGGAATGAAACTAAATACGAAGAAAACAAAAACGATGGCTATCAGCAAACACCAAAACAGAAAAGTCGGAATTAGGGTCAACGGAACAGAATTACAACAAGTTACAAAAATAACATACCTAGGAAGTAGCCTTGATGAAACTTGGGATCACTCACTAGAGATAAAAACACGCCTGGAAAAAGCACGAGCTATATTTTATAAAAAGCAAAAAATACTATGCAACTGCCAACTAAATATCTCATTAAGAGTTCGAATACTGAAATCCTACGTTTTCTCCACCGTGCTATATGGCGTTGAAGCATGGACAATGACGGAAACAACACAAAAAAGAATAGAATCGTTCGAACTTTGGAGCTATCGTAGAATGCTCAGAATATCTTACATGAGTCATACGACAAACGTAGAAGTTATGCAGAGGATGAGAAAGGATCGAGAACTTGTGCAGATAATAAAAGAAAGAAAGACGCAATATTTCGGTCACATTATGAGAAACCAAAAGTACGAACTGCTTCAACTTATCATCGAAGGAAAAATCAATGGCAAAAGGGGACCGGGAAGAAGATGCAACTCCTGGCTTAAGAACTTATGTCAATGGACTAATATGAGCTCTATAGAATTATTCAGAGCTGCAACAAATAAAATAAGATGGGCAAATGTAATCGCCAACGTTCTTGAGAATAAGGCACCGTAAGAGGAAGATCACTTCAGAATGACAAAATGGAAGGTTTGTTTAGAATTTTTTGAAGAAATCTTTATTATGTATCAAAAAACTTTTCACATGTTGTTATACATAAAAAAAGGTATACAAAAGTTTTTTCGAATATATATATATATATATATATATATATATATATATATATATATATATATATATATATATATATATATATATATATATATATATATATATATATATATATATATATATATATATATATATATATATATATATATATATATATATATATATATATATATTCGAAAACCGGTTTGAATTTTGACCAGAAATTTGAAAGTGATATTCTACAGGAATGAAGGAACACAAATATATGAAAAACTCAAAATCGATTTTCCCAACATTTTGAATTGATAATAACCCTTAATAAGAGCGAAAATAAAGGTATAAATAATACTCAATATTTGTTAGGTAATATTCAAATAAAATCAATTTAAGAATCAAAAAGAAATAAATTTTCTAGAAAACAACTGAAACAAACTTTTGTGAAAATAAAATAACTGAATTAAACTAATTGTGGAATCAAAATTCTTTTGTCATCTCGTTAGAGGGACTGGATGGTTATAGATTATGTCATTTGAGAATATATCGAAGATATTGGCCAAGTTGATGTTAAGGTCTACGTCAGTTGACAACGAGTTGACTTTGGCAATACTTTAACATTGAATCAATTTCAGTTGGGTTGTATAAACCTTTGTTTACTTCTTGCTGGCTAACAATAAGTTAACCAACAAAAAGTTGATATATAAATTCAATGACTTTTCGTTTACCAACTCAAGGCTGGTACTAATATTTGTTTGTAGAATGTCAATATCATTAAAATGTCGTTTTAAAACCTCAAATTCTAGTATTCGAAAGAAATTGGTAATTGAAGGCAAAAGGATAAAACAGTTGTTTGTTATTTTCTGTCTTCAAAGAGTTCAGTAAAGAGATCCGTAAATTTCACTCTGAGAAAAAAATTTTGATTAGTTTGTACACAATTGGAAAACCTAACAAAAATAACAAAATTCGAATGCTATGGCTAGGAGCGCCAACCGGTTACAATTCCGGGAACTTCTTGATCAATTTGTCGTTTCTGAAGAATTTTTTCATGGGAAGTATTGACCATTTTAACAAACTTTTTCGATAATTTCTGACTTATTGGTGAACTCAATTATTAACTGTCGACTGGCGCCATTTCTTTTGAAACTTAAAACGATTAAGAACATTCCATCAATTTCGTTATAATATGGTTACAAAACGTTCTGAAATACCAAATAATTATGCCATTAATGTCATTAATGTACTTTACTGTTCGCAACAAAATGTTACAATTCAATTTCGATTACTCCCCTAAAACGTTTCCAGAAGCACTTTGACATAAACCCTTCATTTTTATGAGAATTAAATGCCTTTAAAGTATTTCGTAAAACTCTCGACTACAGCGGTGGATGTAAATTGAATTTTACATCATTCTGTTTTAATATTCGGAGTTCTTCTTAGTTCGCTGAGATAATAACGAACGTTTTCATTGTTTTGTGAAATTTCTATCATATTATAAATTCATATTTTCTATGCAGGTGGAAAAACTCAACGAAGTTTTGTAGCTGCAACTAACTTTTACGAGTAGGACAAAAGGGAATACATATATTCGAATATATTCGGAAGAAAACTTGTATTTTCGAAAACAAAGTTTTAAAAACTTTGAAATACTGAAATATATGATACGGGATGGGCCCAAGTTAGGAAGATTTTCATAAAGAGCATTTTTACCGATTTGGTTGATTTTGGTTCTGTATGACAAAATAATGAAATTGAGTTTTTCTTCGTGATGGTCTATAGTAAATTTAATTTTTCACCAATCTCTATCAACACTTGTTGATTCGATTTCTTCTCCACCCATAAGGTTTTGGTCATTTTCGTCTAAATTCATATTTCTATCACATCAAATTTTGCTTGCCAATATGAACTTTGGAGTTGTTCTTCTTCATGACCATTGTTTTTGTTTTATTGGCATGATAAGTTTCAGTTATTGATTGCTCAGCATTTCTGCCAAGATATTTATTTCCTCTTCATTTTCAGCTATCAAAGCTATATCCTCTGCAAATTTAATGTGTATTATGCCTATTCATCTTAGCTCCAACTGTATCTTCTTTTATCTCAATTATATTCTTCATAAAGTTGTTGAAGAAGTATGGAGACATAAGACATTCTTGTCTTATTTCCTGCCTTATCTTCTCATGTTTACAGTTCCATTCACATCTTTTTTGTAGTTTATATAGGTTAGTCTAGATTAGATCTTTCCAATATATTTTTCTTAGTATGAGGGTTACGAATATGCGTTTGTTTTTCACCTCATCAAACGCTGTTTTTAGATCTATAAAGTTGGCAGGTTGTCATCTAAAATTTTTCCAATATACGTTTGTTCCTTTTTCTTTTCTAAATTTGAATTATTCATGATGATGATAAGAAATTAAAACTATGTATTATAATATCGAACTTTCGTGCTTTAGGCATTCTGTGAATGAGTTTATGTATAAGTTAATATGGGTAGAAAATGGTGGCCATTTTCGATACAATGTGAAGCAAAAGTAAATTCGTCTGTTCTCTGTTTATTGTAATCTGACTGATGCTCCTTAGATCTCGTTTTCAATGAACGACCATATTGACCTATATAGATGCCTCCACAATCCAGGACATGAATTCCAGTATTGTCAAATTCACCAGTTTTATCTTTACTATTAAAATTAAAAATTAAATGCAGTGTATTTATTAGATTTTGGGTGCGTTTAGTCATAAGGGATGCAAATATCACTAAAGGTGGGTTTTCGATATATATCAAAACTAAGTGTGTTATTTATATGAGTGACTGTTGTGTCTAAAAAGTGAATCTGATTATCGACTTCTCTCTATTATGAATTTAATTTTGGGATGAATGCTATTGATGTAAACTGAAAATTGATCTAGTTGTCTATCGGTTCATATGAAACATGCAAGTATATCGTCTACATATCTATACCAAAATTTAAAATTTTGATTTGAAAGAATTGAATATGATATTCAATTTGATCTAACAATCACTCATATAATTAACACTCAAAGTTTGATATATATCGAAAACCCACCTTTACTGATATTTGCATCCCTTCTGACTAAAGGCACCCAAAATCTAATAAATACGCTGCATTTGGTTCAATGACTCATAGGGCTTTCTCTCTGCCTTTCTTTATCCGAAGAAAATATGTCTAGGAAAGTGTCAACTATTAAAAAATACCTGAGAACAATGACTATCTCTCAAATATAATAAACAAAATGATTCGAAAAAACAAACACAAATAGCATATCATAATATTAACCAACGTATAGAATCAACTAATACAGATCAATATATTTGATTAACATATCTTGGCCTATAAGCGAAAAGATTACGAATGTCATTTCAAAACAGAAAAAGTAGCTTTCCAGGCCCACATGAAACTCTCCTAGGAATTTTTCAATAGTAAAGTAAACTGATAAATTTGACAATACTGGAGTTTATAAGTTGTCCTGTATGGAAACTGGTCGTTCATTCAAAACGAGATATAAAGAGTATCAGTCAAATTACGATAACCAGAGAACAGACGAATGTACTTTTGCTTCACATTGTATGGAAAATGGCCATCATTTTCCACCCATATATCAACTTAAAATTATTCACAGAATACCTAAAGGACGAAAGTTAGATTACTTGGAATCAATCGAAATTTTTAAACTGCAACAACCCCCATCGAGACTACTTCTGAACGACCAGTCTGGCCTGACTCATTCGTTTTGAAATCTTTAAATGATACCTGCTTTTATCATTATTATTTTATTGCCTCTTGTTTGTACCCTTATTAGTCTTGTACCTACAGATTTATACAGCGTTAGGCAAAAGTAGCGGAACGGTTAATTATCTCAGTTATTTACCTAGCGATTTTTTTGAAAATTGCTATACCTACATTGATGAACATAAAGAATTCACTCTTGATATTTTGTGCTCGCTAGTGTTTCAGGTGTAGCCGAAAATGACCAAAAAATGTGAATTTCAAACGTAACACCCTATATTTGCATTTATTTTTAGATTTAGAGAAAAAACCCTTTTAGAAATTGCTGATTGCATGATATCAATTGATATCATGCCTTCAAATATTCATTTGTAATGGTGATATGAAAAACTAAACGAACGCCCTAAGTCTGCCACAGACGAAGAAACAAAGTTGGACATTTTACTGGCAATTGAGGAAAATCTTCAGGTTTCTACAAATGAACTAGCCTTGAATCATGACATTTTTCAGAGGTCAGTTTGTAGAATACTGAAAACAGTGAAAATGTAACTATATAAAATCCATTTCGTCCATGAGCTGAATACGATCCTGACCGTAGAGTATAATTTTCAGAAACCATCGTGGAAATGATTATGGCGAATCCAAATTTTCTGAATAGAATCGTATTCTCGGATAAAGCTACGTTCTGCCTCAACGGTACAGCAAATAGGCATAATTGCCGTATTTGGTGTAGAGATAACCCACATTGGATTAAAGAGGTTCATACACAACATCCACAAAATTGAATGTTTGTATATATATATATATATATTTGTCATATTTTGAAACGACTGTTAACTACGAAGAAATAATATATGGGAAATGTCAACCCAAATTATTGGGTTCATAATGATTCTAGAACATCTAAAGATCATAATCGACATCACTTAAAAAACCGAACCTAGCCATCGGGGTTCTCTCGGTCAAACAGAGAGGGAATTGTTTTGTTGAGTTTGAATATTGAAGGGGTTTTGCGATTATACTTCAAAATTGGCAAGCAACAACAAGGAAGTGATTATGTTTCAGGAGACTCACACTGCGACTGAAGAACATCTCCGCGAAAGATGAAATATCGCAGGTTATGTACTTTTTGATTATCTCCTTAGTCCTTTTTATCGCCTTGCTTGCTATGTAAAATCTTTTCTTAAATTCAAGTGTGTTTAGACATATAAGAATCAGGTATGATTGTTGAAATATTTTTCTGCTGGTTTTCTTTTTTCATTGTTAGATTTCTGTTCCAAACCCCCTTCCTTTCACCCTTGTGTTTTGTTGAAGAGCTTTTTTGTACCTTATTTCTTCTAAATCCGAATTGGTCATCTTTCAGTTGGTGCTGGATATTTTCCCTCTATCTGTTCTTGATACTGTTTATTAGAATCTTTGATGCATCATTTTTGTTGTTTATAAAGGGTAAGGATGGATCTTTGATCATTTCAATATGTTTCTCAAGCTTGGAGGTTTTGAATATGCGCTTCCATTTTACTTCATCAAGATTTATGAGTTTCATAGCTTGGTACGTTGACATCTATTCTTAATTCTTATTTCTTTTAAGAGCTTCTCTTGTAGCTTTTTCTTTTCTAAATTCCAAGTGCTCATCTCCTAGTTCCAGTTCGATTTCCATGAATCTGCTCGCAACCATGTTTAGGTGATTCTTTGACGCATCTAATAGTACTGATATGGTATGATAGTTTGAACAATCACTTGCATTCTCCTCTTTTGGAGTAATTATATTTTTACCTTATTTAAAGTCTTTTGGTAGGTTTATTTCCTCACAAAAGTCCCTGTGTTACTAAGACTCTTAATTGCATTCTCAAATTCATCTCTTGCGTATTCGTTCATTTGTCTCGTCATCTCATTCTTTCTCCATGAAATTTTCTCCATTTACTATTTCTTCTCCATATAGTTCTTCCATATGTTTCTTCCATATTCCTGACACTTGATCATTATCGCATAATATTGATTTTTGTTCGAGGGGTTGGTTGTAGCTCTTTCACTGTATTGTTCTTTGAAAGGCAGAATTTAAATTCCATATGCTGTTTACTCATAACATTCTGGCACCTCTACACCTCTAAAATCCCTATTATTTTATTTGTTATTCGTTTATGATTTACGAAGTTTTTTCGTCTTGATTTATTCTTTTCTTCAATAAGTTTCCTGCGTTATCGAAGATTTTCTGGATTCGAATTTGCAGTCGGGAAGTTTTCACCTAAACCAAGATTAGACATTTGATTGATTCTACTCAAAGCGATCGCAGTATTTCCTTTAGTGCTTTGTAGTTCCTGGACTTCTATGAGTCTTTGAATGCTATAAGAGTTATCTTATTTCAGTATCACTCGCCTAGAATCTTGAGTTCAGTCCAAATACACTCCCCACAAAAATTGTCGCATCACCCTACTTTTGCGACAATACTATATAAAATTTTAGGTTGGTCATTCAAGAGTCGCTTGGTAACTTTCAGAAGTGTAAAATAAGAAGATAACATTCAAAAGATATGAGTTTATGATGGAAAATATCAACAATTTTCGAGTTAATGAAAAATTAAAAAATTCTACCATCTTCAAACATTCGCGAAGAGACCAAACAACTAGCATCGAATGGGTACTAATCATTTTTAAAATCGAGTGTTTCCTTCCTGGGCCCTAATTACTGCCAGTTTCAAATGTCAGGTAGCAGATTTTATAGTTGTTGGAGTGTTCTACAAGGCATCCTACGTTACTGAATTTGCCACCCCATGTTGTCCCAAACATGTTCTATGAGATTCAAGTCGGAACTTCTGGCTGGCCATCCTAAAATATCAATTTCGGCATTCTTCAGAAATTCTGTAACTACTCTAGCTGCATGAGGCCGAGCATATAAAAGAAGTTTTCGCCAATCAATGGGCTAAAGGGTACAACATGGGGTTCAAGGATATCTGTGATATATCTGGCCGCTGTTATTCTTCCATTATTCACTAGGATTAACTCAGTTCGACCATGGAAAGAACTGCCTCCCCATACCATTACTGAGCCCCCTACGAAGTTTTCGGTTTGCTGGATATTGCATTGCTGTTACTGTTCCCCAGGTTGTCTGTATACAGGCATGCGTCTATCATTTGATACTAGACAGAACCTGGACTCGTCGGAAAAGAGGACATTCGACCATTCTAGAATACCCTAATTTGCATGTTACCTCGCAAACTGAAATCTTGCAACTCGATGCTCTCTGGTGAGACACTGGCCCAAAGAAGCCACCCTTGGTCTGATATCGTCTTCTCTGAGCCTATTCCTAACAGTTTGCAATGAAATATGCACATTTCTGGAAAGTGCAAGTTCATTTTGTAGCATTCCAGCCGTACAGTGCCGAACTCTTACTGCAGTTAAACGAAGCCAACGTTTATCAACTGGTGTTGTTATCCGATTTCTTCCCTGTCCGGTCCTTCTTCCATATCATTCTGTTTCGTGGTATCGATTAATTGCTCTTGAAATAGTGCTATGGTTAACATTCAACAAGTTAGTCACGTAACGTTGGCTTTGCCCCTCCTCTAGAAGTGTTACAATTCTTACCACTTCATGATCACTCAAATAGCGTCGAGAGCGTTCAGCAGCCATTACAATTAATTCAAAGGTTCGAAAAGCAACAAGAAACACAGAAAACTTGCATTAATTTAGCGTGAAAACTAAAGAGAAATTGAATGAATACTGATGGTCAAATAAACTCATTCTTGTCTCAGACGTGTTTTAGATCATATGGAAACAAATGTTTTTCCTCTCATATGTCCAGAAACGTATGTGGACAAAGAAACTGCGATCGAGCTGCTTAATCGATTGTGGATATCAGAATACCAGGTGATGCGACAATTTGTGTGGTGTGTGTATTTGACCAGTTTTAAGGATCCATTTGACATAATTTGGAGTCCGTACTAATAAAGTTGAACAATATCGTCTTGTTAAAGGCTGACTGATTGACCTAATACTTGATTATGCAATTTATTGCGCGTTATGGTGGGATTCCGGAAGGGTGGTCCTGTGCAACTGTTTCAACATGATGTCTACTTCCATATCGTCACCTTGGACTTCAAGCTTCGCCAGTGCTCCGTTCAGTTCATCAACTTTTGAATGATGCCTCTCTGTGTAAAATAACAGAGAAGCATCATTCAAAAGTATATGGAAGATATGCCTCTACTGAAAAAAAACCTAGGAAATATAATATTTCATTTTTAAGATACTGAGTATCTACCGATATTAATTAAGTGCCTTTGTACAAAACTGATAATAAAAACACATGTGGGTAAAAAAAAGCGAATGGTTGAAAATTATGCAAATTCATTGAAGAAGTAAGAAATACAGAGAGCTCCTTTCTTCCGTTAACATAATTTTTCAATATTCTGCGCTATGTATGTTCAATGTGTAAAAATCAATGATTTTTCTACTTAAATATTCAGCCTAAAATAAACTTACTACAATTCGAAAGTTGAAATTGACAGGATACCTTCCTAGTGCCAAATTCAATGTGATATTTCCATTTTCCTGACGTAACTTTGAATTTTATATAACTACAAAATTGACATATAAAAACTGTCTGGGATATTTCCAATTTCAATAGGGAACATATATTTTCAACTGCTTAATATACAAGGTATTTCCTATGTGTTTATGCAATTCATGAAAGAGTTTAAAACTACCCTGAAATAATGTAATTAACTTTAATATTACTCACTATTTCTTTCATTTCAATTGAATTGGTTATACAGGGTATATCATGAACTTTAAAAATGAAGTAATTCTTTGGTTTCCTTATGGCAATTGTTTCTAATATACTTAGGTCTTCAAACGCTTCGTTTCAGATCTATAGGGTGCTGAAATGTCAAACTGTTTTCTATATCTCCTGAAATGTTCAAGATATTCAACTCGAATAATATGAGGAAATGAAATACTTTTATCTGATGTCTACAATGCTTATTTTTGATACTCACTTCCGGTTTCGATAATAACGTCTTTTTCAAGTGTCTATTGTAACAGTTATGACAAAGAATGTGTTAAATATACCTCCTTTGAATATTCAGTGATTTAATTCTGGTTAGTTATTGAAAGTGCTGCTTTTTTTGGTTTTTTAAAAAGTTTGCTGATCTCCAAACTTTCCAACAGATTCATTGTCATTCCTTTACTTAATTGTGATTCAATTTTTTTCGAAAGGTTCGTCAACATATCAAATACTTATTACTAACTAAACAGATAGCAAGAGAGTTTAAAATGATAATGCATTTTGAACATTATGCTCTCCTCTTATCGTGTTTTGACTCCCACTAAAATTCAGTTTTATCACAGAATCAACAAGAATGTCTAGCGGCTGCTGCTATAAAGTTCAGAAATCCTAACTTTCTAGGGTCAACGTTTAAAATTATGTGACCATCTGACCATGTGACCAGTGTCAAAACGCTCTAATGAAAAGAAACCTTCAGAGATCCGAAAAAACTATTACAGGCAAAAAGATTCTAGATGAAATTGTGAAAAAATTTTGGTACTTAGAACTCACTAAGTCACCCGTTGAACTTGAATTTATATATCCAACGTTTCATATACTTATCGTCTTACATACCGAACATATAATTACTAAACGCCTAATATACTTAACGCTCTTTTATATCCAACTCTATATATACTGAACGCCTCATTATATTCGCTACTATTCATACTCAATTGATCTTTATGTTATGATGAAACCGCCTCATAGATTGCCCCATATATGCTTCACATAACACAGCTTTGAGTGTTTTATTTATTTTATGGATTTCAGCTCATTTATCATACAAATTTCAAGACTATTCACTATTTCTTAATTGAAGAGATACAATCATTTTCAATATCTCAACTAATTGGGCTGATATAGAATGAAAATGAAAGGTTTTAGCATATATTCAATAATAAAATCATTTGAAAACTTTTTTGGCTTCGAAATATTATAAATGCAAACATTAGTATAGCGAGCATAAGGAAAGGTTTCTAAAGATCGCCAGAAAAAAATATTCTGCCAGTTGCCAGCAGCCAAATTATTGAAATAAGTAGTACAAATAACTATGAAATAAAAGATTAATTCCAAATTCGAGTTAGGCGATGTCTAATCAAGAGTTTCAAACTTTTTGATTTGCCTCCGTACTCAACTATTCGGAATCTAACCGCGATTTATTACTTTTCACCCAATTACAAGAAAAATGGGATAGAAACGTAGGATGAATGAATTTATTCCAACAAATTACTGTGAACCTAAATCTAAGACGTTTATGATAATTTGTTTTGTTAATTACTAATTTAAAATCCTCGGATTACTCTATAACTCAAAGTGTTCTCAGAAAAAATCTTGAAAATTCAGCGATTTGTAGAATTTAGGTCATTTCATTTTCAATTCTCCATGTATACTCATTTTCAAATTTTTGATTGCACCTGTAACTGATATTTTTCGGAATTAATAGTTTATAAGAAATCTTGTTTCTGACTTAACCCTCTCCTTTATATTCTTGAAAACTTAGTCTCAATCATATTTGAATTTGAATTTGAAGATATTCAAAAAGTTCTCTAGACTCTTCTTTCAAGAAAATTGAGATTTTAATCGAACTATTGCAAGAGTATTATAACATTCTCTACAACTTAAACTCAACATTAGTTCCATGATGGCACTATATAATTCTTTAAATTCTTGAACCTTAATTTCATTTCAATGATATAACGACACATAAAAAACGGAGGATTACCCCCGTACGTAACAAATGGTTGCCTTTTTTGAATACAGTTAAATTATTAAATACTTTATTTGGCCTGGGAAAAGTCATCGTTTTTGTAGTTTACGGCGATCGCTCGAAAAGAACCAACATTGGAGGCGGATTTCTCCGGAACGGTTAAGAATATCGAAATGGAAATACGCTTTGGAAACAGAAGAATTTTTGGGTAGCATTTCTGCTTAAGAAATCGCGGCACGATATCCGCCGCCCTTGGACTTCTCTTGAACGCTAATGGAGCTTGTTCGGACGAAAATAGCTCCAATCTCTCCGAAGAATTATCCGCTTTCCACGAAAAAAAAATTTCCGCAGAAAAACCGCCTCCCAATATGAGAAGCTTTCCCCTACTAAACTCTCTCTTTTGTTTACGCCTATTCCTTACGGTTTTCGAATAGTTAAATTAGCAGTAAAACAATTGAGGGGGAGAAAATGGGACATGACTCCTGATGAAATATCATCCTGTAGATTGTGTTGTCAACTTGACGAGCGAATTCATATAATTCATATTGTGTAATTTTATTTAAAAATTTGTTGTAAATATCTCAAAAATTGCGGAAAAATTTGAAAAAAAAAGAAATTCGAACTTTCAACACATTTCAGATCCGTAGCGAAGCGTTTATGAACTGAAGTTTATTAGAATTTTTATTGGCCTCCCAATATGAGTAGCTTTCCCCTACTGAACTCTCTCTTTTGTTTACGCAATTCCTTACGGTTTTTGAATAGTTAAATTAGCAGTAAAACAATCGAGAGGAGAAAATGGGACTTGACTCCTGATGAAATATCATCCTGTAGATTGTGTTGTCAACTTGACGAGCGAATTCATGTAATTCATATTGTGTAATTTTATTTAAAAATTTGTTGTAAATATCTCAAAAATTGCGGAAGAATTTGAAAAAAAAAAGATTTTCGAACTTCCAACACACTTGATCCGTAGCGAAGCGTTTGTGAACTCAATTTTATTAGAATTTTTATTCGAAAAATTAACCAAAGAATCACCCTCATTTCAATATTATATGATATTCGGTCACTCCCTATTTGACTAATTCAAATGAAATTAATGGAATTCTGTAAAATATTCAATTCATTTCATTATTTCGGTGACGTTTTGAACGGTTTCATGAAATGAATAGACAAATTCCGTTATAATTGAAATAATTTCCAATGAAATGCAGTTTGTATCCTTCTTCACAATTTAATTAAATCAATTTGCTATAAACATTGAAACCGCAGATACGTTCACGAATGAAGAGCTAGATTTATGCCATTTTATATAATTATATTACATGTACTGTATTTAATGCTTTCAATTGAAATTTGAAGCTCCATGAATGTAACAGGGAGATTATTAGGTAATACAATTTACGGGGACATTTTGGTCTGGAGAAACAGCAGTTGGTAGGATAAGTTCGGTATTTTCAGTGAATTGAATTTACATCACTGGGATGAGTCCTGATTATAAGAAAACAAAATTTGAGTATGTGACCGTATGGGGTTGCAATCCTCCATCGGGCGCCTCCCCAGGTGGCGGATAGGGGAACGCTTCTCAGATATGAGTGGTACCGGAAAAATCGAATATCCGGGGTGAACCAAAATTAGCACTTGGTGAAGGGCATTCTTTTGTCCTGGGGTTAAGAAATTGGCCCCGAAGGCGGAGGAACTGTTAAGTATCAAACAGTAAATGACATAAGGATGTGGAAAGCCACGGGATGACTACCATATTAAAGAACCTCAGGATATCCCTAATTTAATCAACATGACAAGCAATTTCTAACTGAAAAACTTTCTGATCTTGGAATCAGATAATCATGAATAATTTTAATATAAATGAAATGGAAACACTTTTGTGTGATTTGTTTGTTTATGCTCAAAACACACGGCCGGTTTGGACATTGACGTAATTTTCATGTGTCTAGAGCTAACAGTTATGAGGAAGAATGTGCTTACTATACCTATTTAGAATGTTGAGTAGTGGGGAGACATTCTGGTTGACTATTGAGAGTGGTAAATTTTAAGTTTTTACAAAGTTTGTTAATGTCCAAACTTTCCAATTAATTATTGGTCATCCCTCAATTGCATTTGTATAGAATTTTCAAATTATTTATTGTGATTTGCTGATTTAATATGTTCAAGAACTGCGGATTTGTTATATATGATATTCTAAATTCCGACCTGTTTGTCCTACGTAAGTTGGGCATTCGTTGCATTCAATTCTGTATATTCCGGACTATTCGAATTTATGAGTTTTTTGTTTGGCAATGAAAAGCAATTTGCTTATGTTGGGACCACTGGAAAAGCAGGTTGTCAGATCAGATATGAAAAGGTAATTGTTGATGCTATAAGAAAAGGGCCAGTAAGTAAACGTGCGTATTCATTTTCAGGTTTTTCTATAATGGAATATAGTAAGTGAGAATTTTTTTTTGTTCTTTACGTTTAATAATCTGGTTGATGTAGAAGATGGGCATATTATTATTTGATGTAATTGTCTTTATGATATGGATTTCCGTAAAAGGGTCTGTTATGCATAGGGAAATGGAAAAGGCACCATGAATTATTGAATTATAAGCGGCTAATTTATGTTTAATGTAGTTGAAGGAAACTACTGGGATTGTTGACTTTGTAAATATTTATTATCTACATATGTTGTAGGTGAGATTATTGTTGAGTTTAGTGATGGCTATGTTTAGGAATTCATTGAATTCAATTTGAGCAGTTAAGGTTATTTCATCATGTATTTTATTGAGAAAATAAACTGGTCAATTTGTCTGTTCAAGCCTTGAAAACTTACAAGAATATCATCAACTTATCTGTACCAAAATATAATATGTTTTTGTGCTAACTTTCTACTGATCTTAGATTTTTCAAGGTTGATCAAGAACATTTCTACTAATAAAAGGCTGGGGGAATTCCATGGGGAGTCCTGAGTTTCGTTTTAATATCTCTAGAATACTGCAAAATTCATTTCGATGTGCGGTGAAGTGTTATTTTCGTCAAAGATTCATTTTATGAGATGCGGACATTCATCTGTTGGAATGTTTGGGTGCATATTTTTTATATCAAAACAGACAAATTCGAGATTACTTACATTATTAACATCAGCAATTATCTGTCTAAATTCAATTGAATAACCCCCCTTTCAAGTGGTCTCAACTGTATCTAAAATAAGCAATCTGACAAAAGTTTCTAATTTCATTAATATTCAAATGAATTTCCATGAAATAATTTCCTCAACAATATCCTCAATAATTTTCTTTTTCTTCTTCTTCTTCTTTGTCAGTCTTCTTCCGTCCACTTCTGAACATGGGCTTCCCCATGTCGCTTCCATTCATGTCTGTGCTATTATAAACCACTGTCTACCGACTTGGTCTTTCATATCGTCGATCCAACGTCTTTGCGGCCTACCCCTACTTGGTCTCTTTAGGCCTCCATTGAATAACCCTCAGGGTCCATTTCTCTCTGTCCCGCTTTGCAACGTGACCTACCCATCTCCATTTCAACTCGGCTATTCTTTTCATAATGTCTGAGACTCGCGTTTTTCGCCTGATTTCGTCTTTCAAGGATATTCCAAGCATTGCACGCTCCATGGCTCTTTGAATAGTCCTTAGGCGATTGGCACTATGCTTCGTTATTGTCATCGTTTCAAGTCAGTATGTAGCTACAGGTAAAATACAGGAGTTGTAAACTCTTGTCCTTAAGTTTATTGGGATATCGGTATTTTTCAGGTATTTTTCAGGTATTTCCCGAAGGCGACCCAGGTTAACCCAATTCTGGTTTTTTTCTGCTTTCTGGTTTTCTTGTCCTAGTTTGATGGCGAGACCCAGATAAACATACTCGTTCACATTTTCGATTACTTGATTCCCTAAATGGATCGGAACGCTGTTGGGGCACATGACCTTGGTTTTGCCTATGTTCATTTTCAATCCTATACTATTTGACGCTTCTTTCAGCTGCACTAACATCTCTTCTAACTCATCTGTGTTTCCATAGATTAGAACGATGTCATCCGCAAAGCGCAGATGATTAATGTACGAGCCTTCGATTTTGATGCCCTTTTCTTGCCATTCCAATTTTTTGAATACGTCTTCTAGAGCCAGGGTGAAAAGTTTCGTTGATATCGTATCAACTTGGCATACCCCACGTTTAAGACCAATTCTTGCAGTTCTTGTATCATCATCAATTTTGACATGCATAGTTGCTCTATGGTATATATTCCTTATAACTGAACTGTACCTAGAGTCAATGCTAGCATTATTCATGGCATTTGGAAAGGACCATGTCTTTATCGAGTCGAACGCTTTATGGTAGTCTACAAATGCCAAATGTATAGGTATATTGTACTCAGTTGTTTTTTCCAATAGTGTACGCAATGTCTGCAGATGGTCTTTGGTGCTGAACTACTCCTAAAGCCAGCTTGCACTGGTGGCTAATAGAAATCTAGTTTATTCGTGATGCGGTTTGTTAGGATTTTCATGAAGAGTTTATAGAGGTGTGATAACAGACTAATAGGGCGATAGTTCTCGATGTTACTGATGTCTCCTTTTTTGAATAGCAACACGACTTCTGCATTGTACCATTCTCCTGGAAGCTTACATTCTTGCAGACATTTGTTCAATAGAATTGAATGAGTTTTTCCATGCGTCCTCCACCGAGTTTTAGCATTTCAGCAGTGACATGGTCCTATCCTGGACACTTTCCATTTTTCATACTTTTGAGTGCACTTCTAATTTCACTGAGGCATATATCCAGCAGTTCCTTTGATCCCACGTTTAATACTGAACTCGATGTGACAGTAACGTTTTGGGGACTTGGATGTGTAGAGGTCGGTGTAAAACTCTTCTATTATTTCAGATTTTTGTTCTATATTGGATACAATTATTCCTTGTTTGTTTTTCATCTTTGTCAGTTTTGTTTTTCCATTTGAGAGTTTTGATCTGAGAACTCTCAAATATGCATTCTTTTCGATCGTTTCCTGGATCATTCTAGTTTTGTGTGCTCTCAGGTCTCTGCGTATGGCTTTTTTAACTCTTTTATTCAATGTCCTGTGTTCTTTCGTTCCATTTCCAAGTCCCCTTCTTTGGTCCATCAGTTCGACTGTTGATGTAGTGAGCTTCGACTCTTTGAGCTTCCTTACTTTAGAGCATATTTCCTTCGTAGCTGCGGCGACACTTGATTTTATTTGTTGGTTCAGTTGTTCAATTTCCATTCTTTTAAGTGTTTCTTCTGGTTGTAACCTTCTTGCTATTTCTACTTGATATTCGGCATTCCTTGCTCCGAGATGATCGATTGTCGGGAATCTAGGTTTTTTATGAGCTGTTTTCTCTCTTGTTTAATAAATAATAAAAAGTAATAAAATAATGTTCACCATCTTGAAATTCACACCGCTTTCATCCTTTCCAATGGTTCTATTGGTTATTATTGAATAGTATTGAATTGAACAGGATAAAAAGATATCGTGGAATAGCCAAGTAAGGAATTCACGTTAAAGAAACGCGATATGGACCGTATCCATTGGACACAACTTTAGAGGTGACTTTGTAACGTGTGCATATTTTAAAGAATACTCTTCGAATCTATCCAAGGAAATATTGTGCGAAGACCATTTTTATGGATATTTGTATAGTTTACAATTTTAGTGAGTTTTAATTCTCTATATTATATTATATAGGGTTTTTCAGGAAAAACCGGAATTGCTTTCATAACATATAGCTTCCGTAATTATTGAGTTAGAGCTCCCATTTTAGATTTTTCAGAATGCCAAAGAAGGATGGAATATGAGAATTTTCATCAAATTTCATTTATGGTACAATTGAAAATGGCCACTTTGAATTGAATAATACTTCCAACTTTAGGAAGATATTCGTATGTTTCAAGTTTTCTACTCCAGATTGTGTATAGAAGAGAGACGTTCACTCTAGGATCTTGGAAGTGATGAGGTGAAACAAAAATTTCAATTTGCGCTTCACATACAGAACTGGAATTTTTTTCATCAATTCTTCAATGATCTTCATGTTTTACCCCTCATAATAATCAGAAAGAATTGAGCTTTTGATTTTATGGATCATATTCAATATTCCATGAAAAAGAAAATTTCTAGCAAATTGAAAATATAGTGTACCTTTGAGTCTGTTAGCCATTTTGAATCGTACTGAAAATGAAATTTGATGACAATTCTTGTATTCCATCATCCTTTGGCAATCCAAAGAATTCAACATAAAAGCTCTAAATTCATTTATTTATTTACTGAATGAGGAACCCCAACAGAAAAAATCCAATTACAGGGTCCTCTACAAAAACAATTCAAGATAATTATAAATAAAGTTTGACAGATATTCTACCAATATTGAATAACTAATGAAAACAGAAGAAAAAATCCAATTCATATACAAACAAAGTTGTCGATTGAGATAAACCACGCTCATATTAAACAAATCGAAATTCTTCAAGTGGTAATTACAAAAACGCATTAATCTTATAACGACAGAGTTGTAGTATAGAGCAGTTCGGGCCTTAGGTACGTAAAATAAGGTGTTATGACGGTTATGATATTGAGGAACATTAAAAGTGAGGAAATTAATCAAAGGGTAGTTGTACCCTCCAAGCTTGAGCCATGATATCGGCACAATCTGACTTTATAATCACTTTGAAGCAAATTGCGATTGCATCTGTAATTTAAACTTTTAAAAAACTTTCTCTGTACTCTCTCAATTCTCCAAATATGAACGGGGTAGAAGAGTGACCAGATGGATGTAGCATACTCCAAATTTGACTTGAGCATGGCAAAGTATAGTGTTTTCAATGACTAAATATTCTCAAAGTTCTTAGTAGTTGTAAGTATAAAACCAAGAATTTAAAGCTTTCGATACTATGCAATCCACATGAAATGCATATGAAAGTTTGACATCTAAGACAACACCCAAGTCCTTAACCTGTTCAACACTAGTCACATCCTGATTATTGAGAGAAGTAGTATGATGTTGATGTTTTTGTGAAGGTTATGTGCTGACATTTATCGACATTTAGTTCAAAATATTGGGACTTACAGAACGAAGAAAAGAGATCTAAATCACTTTGGAACAACTGTGTATCAGCATGAGATTCAATTCGTTTGTAAATTTTCAAATCATCAGCAAAGAGTTATTGTGAAGATTGATACAGATGGCGAAAAGAAGGTATCCAAGGAGATTGAGGTACCCCGAATGTTGCAAGGTGCATTTCTGAAGAGACCCCATTTATCACTACAAACTGTGACCTATTCATCAAATATGATTGCAACCATCTCGTCAATACTCAATAAAGTAGCATGGTGTACCATTTATTTATTGTTACAAAACATAGGAACACCTACAGGATAGACCCAATAACCGGGGTCCACAAAAATGATAACAAAAAATAAACAGAAGTGAAACTGTCATACAAAATGAAAATTATAACTTTCATAAAAATTCAGGAGAAAAAAAGACTCACTAAAGACTACAGAATCAAGTAAAATATCATGAAAACTAAAAACTACTACAATGAGCATGATTCAGATCTAATGAGATATGCAAAACATTTTTTTGAAAGAAGAAAGAGGTTCATGAAAAATATCTATATTGGCAATATGTCAATTGTACAGACACATAATTCGCAAGAAAACAGAATGAAAAAATAAACTAGTACGGGCATTCGGAACATAGAAGGGCGCATTTCGACGACTAGGATACACGGGAACATTGAAGGTGAGATAATTAACAAGCGGAGAACTAAAAGAATCATTCAAAATTCGATAAAGAAATACAGTGTCGAAAAGGACTCTCTTCTGCTCCAGGCTTAAAATTTTATGATGTCAGGATTGAAAAATTAAAGTTGAACCTTTTGACAAACTTTCTCTGGACTCGTTCAATTCTGTCAATATACTTGTAATAGTGAGGGGACCAAACAGGTACAGCATATATATATATATATATATATATATATATATATATATATATATATATATATATATATATATATTATAGCATTTTAAAGATCCTGGACCACTGAAACCTTTAGTAGTTCTTAAAACGAAACCCAACATTTGGAAAGCGTAAGAAACTATATGATCAATATGATACTCAAAGGACAACTTAGAATCAAGATATATACCAAGATCCTCAATTTGGTTTACCCTCCCAATTACAAGGCCATCAACAGAAAAAATAGCATCGAAGACATTGACATTCTTTGTAAACCTTATATGCTTACACTTATCAATATCTAATTGAAAATACCTACTTTGACAAAAAGAGAAAAGTCTGTCAAGATCAATCTGAAACCGCAAAATATCATCATAGGACCGAATAGCACTGTACACCCTAAGATTGTGGCCATATAAATCATGTTTTGTATAAAGAAAACATTCCGAAATATCATTAATGTAAATTGAAAATAAAAGGGGACCCAGATGTGACCCTTGATGAACACCAGAGGTGACACGAACGAAACCGAAATGAATGTCATTGAGTGCAACATACTGAAGTTTATCCGACAGATGATTCTATCCATTTCACCCCACCACACCAAGTCCTCTAGAACCCACAACAAAGGTGCATGATGTACTTTATCGAAAGTCTTAGCTATGTCTGTGTAGACGGCATCAACTTGAATACCATCATCGAAACCAATACGTATGGAATGAACGTGAGGAGTTAAATTAGTTAACACCGACCTACCTTTGAAAAACCTATGTTGAGATTGAATCAACTTGGAACCGGATAAATGAAAAAAATTATCAGTTACTGTTGCTTCAAAAATTTTACCAAAATAACTTAGAATAGAGACAGGTCGGTAATTACTTACTTCATTTTTCTTACCACTTTTGAAAACAGGTACGATCTTTGCTGCCTTCCACTTATGTGGAAAGACACCTTGTACTAAAGATTTGTTGAAAATAATTTGAAGTGGAGTCGCCAAATTAGGGGAACACGATTTTATAAAAATTGGTGGGATGGAGTCCGGACCTGGACCCTTCGTGACATTCAGTCCCTCGATTTTAGCTTTGACATCCTTCAGATCTATCGTGTTAAATGTAATCGATGAAGAAGATTTATATCTACTTTGGTAAAGAACAGGTTTATACGGATCTTCATAAACACTAGAAAAGTACTCAGAAAAAGCATTAGATATAGCCGAACTATTTTCTTAGATTTTTTCACCAAGACACATGGATTGAGGTATCCTCTGGCTATTTCTCAACTCGCCCACATAAGACCAAAAGAGCTTAGGATTTATCACAATTCCGCCCTCTACAGAAGCAATATGTTTCTTATGATCCCTTTCAATTAAGATTTTACATTGTTTATGCAGAATACAAAAATTTTCATACAGAAAACGGTCTTTGAATTTTTTAAATATTTGATGTAAGTTAGTTTTATCCTTAATGCATTTAATAGTGTCTTTACCAAACCACGAAGGGAATTTATCACACTTAATAGATCTACGAGGCACACACTTATCAATAAATATATTCAAAGCAGAATAAAATGAATCTAAAGATTCATTCACATCAGTAGAACATAACAAAGTTTTCGAATTCAAACTTGACAGTGCCGAATTTATCGCTACATAGTCCGCGTTGAAAAATTTGTACATCGATCTAGATTTGCTAGGAGTTTTATCCAAAAAAAATTTTGCATATATGGGGTTATATTCGTGAGAACCGATTTCCCTCTGAAGAAACCATGCTGATACTTTGTGGTTCCAGAACTGCATAGATGAAATGTGATTCCAGAACTGCATAGTTAAAAAAGTCGATCAGTTATAATCGATTCAAATATTTTACCAAAGTGACTCAGAATGGACAATGGCTTATAGTTGTTAATTAGATTTTTCTTACCATTCTTGAAAATAGGTACAATTTTGGCCAGCTTTCATCAATACGGAAACACTCCCAGCTGAAGAGACTTACTGAATATTATTTGAAGATGCGTCGATGAAGATGAGCAACATGATTTAATGAATATTGGGGGAATCATATCAGGACTAGGTTCTTTAGTAACATTCATATCAGCTATTTTATTTTCGATATCAACTTTTGTTAAATGATTGGTTAAGATAGATGATGATGCATTATATTTCTTTTTATAAATAACAGGCTTCTGTGGAGCTTCGAAGACTCCAGCAAAAATATGACCAAAAGCATTCGAAATAGCAATACTGTCATCATAAACATTGTCATTGAGATTCAGTATAGGTGGAATTAGCTCATTTTTTCGAAACTCAGATACGTAAGACCAAAACATTTTTGGATTTTTCACGATGTTCCCCTCAACTGATGAGAGATGTTTTCCATAGTCCCTCTGGATTGAAGCCTTGCTCTGCCTACGCAGCTTTACAAACATCTCATAATGTCTCTTGAATACCAGGGCGGATAGTTTCTACAGTTAGTAACACTAATAGGAACATGCTTTTCAATAATCTTGTTCAAAACTGAATGAAACTCTTCCACGCATTCATTCGCATCAATTTCTGACGAATCGTTACGTATAGGTGCATAGTCTGCATTAAAAAATTTATACATGGAACGCGTTTATTTTATAGACTTTTTCACCCCAATACAACAGTACATCTCTAACGCGGAATGATGCTAGTTTTCTTTGACAAATGGTAAAGGACTTCTCAATACATTAATTTCACAAGAATTTGCAACTACAAGGTCAAGAGTTTTTCCGTTGTTGTTAATAATTTCGTTGAATTGGGCCAACGAGTTATAAGCACATAAGTCACTAAAAGCCGTATACAAGGTGCTTCAACGAAAACAAACAGAGGCTATATCTACCAAGATATTCATTTCTGATTAAAACGCAAAAACAGGTCAATTTTTGTTTCAAGGGGGACATCTTTTGGGGTACGAAACTTGCCTGAAAGATCAACCCCCTAAGCGGGGGTTGCAATTCTTGAACATTTTGAATGGGGAAGATGGGTCGAGTGATGACTCAAAAGATAGGTGGTATCTTTGTCTACATCGCCTTGAACGAATTTCCATTTTTAATTGAAAACTGCAAAAGATACAGGGTGAGCAACTGAAAGATAGGGAACACTATTTCCCTGAGACTATTCAAGTTTCAGTCAAGTATAATGGAACAGATTCATGCTGATCAATGGCAGTCATCATCAAGTACCATCTTCATCTCGAATTTCAACCCCTAGAGCAGGGGTGACCACCCTTGAAAATTTGGAGGAGAGTAGAAGGGTCGAGTGATACCTCTAAAGAAAGGTATTATCTTTGTCTGCATTCCCGTGAACGAATTATCATTTTTGATTGAAAATTGTAGAAGATACAAAGTGAGCTACTGAAAAATGGAGGAGACTGTCTATCGCTCTGAGCTATTCAAGTATTAGTGCAAAAAAATGGATGGGGCTTGATATTTTAGGCAAGTTTTGTACCCCAAAAGCTGTCCCTTTGAAACAAAAATTGACATGTTTGTACCCCAAAAGCTGTCCCTTTGAAACAAAAATTGACATGTTTTTGCGTTTTGATCGGAAATGAATATCTTGGTAGATGTAGCCTCTGTTTAGTTTTCGTTGAAGCACCCTGTATATTTCGGACTGAATGGAGTTATTCACAAAACTGGTTAGGTTTTTATTGAAAGTCTACGTGAAGGTGATCAGATTAAAGTCAACACATATAATTATAATGTCATTACTATAAAATTCAATCAAAGCAGTTATGTGGTTGAAATAGTATAAGTAATTATCTTTACCTGTGTCCGGTGGAAAATAGCAAACACCGAAAAAAGATTCCTGTTACCCGATATTCGAACCCTCAACCATACATGAAGAATTCGGCCTCCCTGAGAGGACCTCAGCATCAAACTTTTTGGATATTCCTAATAGAACACCTCCATCCTCCCATTTGGCACATCATTTCACAATATTTTATAGTAGATTTCAACCACGATTCAGTGTGTGTCAAAGTTGCAATTCAAAGTTGATTTAGTACGGAGCCCTCGATAATTTTGATAATAAACAGATACGTTCGAGTCCGTGAGAGCCATTATACACATAAAACTAATCCTTCATTCGGAAAACTAGTCTAAGCTGGCAAATTGGCCAGGATATCCTCTGAGATAACATGAATTATTTTAGATTTAATATCACTATCCCTTCTTGTCAAAATATTCCCTTCTTCCGTCCAACAAAACTTAAAATTTTTCGTTTTGCAATATTCTTTTGCTGTATAAAAAAGCCGCCTATTGTATGATGTAAGACTCTCATTAACATAAATTTTTTGATTGTCGTTAGAAAAACCAATTTCCTATGCCTTCAATTTCTTCTTATGCTTGTACGCTTAAAAATCTAACCAACCACGATAGGTCGCAGTTAAATAATAATTGTGGAAGTTCTAGGTTATGAAAGCAATTTCGGTTTTTCGTGGAACACCCTATATTATACTCGTTTGGCTGAAAAACGCAAAAAATCCATGTTTATGAACTTCGACCATGAATAATGTTTTTTGCAAACGTCGAATTGAAAGGAACTTTTCACATTTCATATTCCGAAGAATCGTATAAATTTTGAACTCCAAGCGAAGTTTTGTAACTGCATGTCTAACTTAACAGGGTTATAACTCCAAAGATATCCTCGGAAAATGTAATTCACACAATATATGAAGTGAATTGAACCTCGATGAATTGTCGTTTCACAGGAAACAGTGAGATGGACTTTCATCCAGAACACATTTAAATTCATTTCTGTCATCTTTCGCTATCGATGATTACTCTGGAGGACGAGAAGATGAAAGGTAGTTCACCTTTACCACTTCAAATGAATTGTATACGGGGATCCTAAAATGACAAGTAAATATGGACTTCCAATGAATTGTGTATTATTATCCTTAATTTTCGTCGCTATTATAAACTTATTCCTTGAATGTGGGAAGGATACGAAGAAATCTAACTTACCAACTTACTGACACTTTCCTGATTCGTCAGAATTCAAGTTGAATTGCTAAATTGTCTATTCGTTTCTTCTTATGTCAGTCATGAAATTGACAACAATGAAGGCCTCCACCCTTCAAATTGTTTTCATAAAGTTCTTGGTGAAATGTTGATTAAATTATAATTCTGGGATGTTTATCTGTGCCTGTTGTTGGTGAAGTTTCTCCAAGATATGGTTTCGAAATACGGGGCAACAATACGGGCTTAGTTGAAAGCTCCAAGCTTTGTATTTCTGGCGTTGATTTTCGATTGCTTGCGAGGTACGTCTCAGCAAGAGTTTGCATTTAAATTTTTCACGATTTAATAGCATTCTTTCTTTCTCTCGTTTTTCACTAATAACTTCGTTGATGTTTTGAAAGCGATGCGCGATCCTTTCTTGTTGGAATTTATATAAATTGAAAAGAAATGCTTTTTTTCATTCTAAAATGTTTATAATAGACTTTCATAGAAAGAAAAGACAAATGGAAAATTTGAAAAACTGAAAAAACTTTAGATTCAGATGGCAATGATTAATTGTCTCTGTTTAACCTTCGCGACAATTAGAAAGTTCCTGGGTATCTTTTTCAAGTTTACGTAAATGAAAGCTTGATGTTGTTGCAACTGAGAAACACCTGTTATTTCTGCAACTTGTAAATTGTAAGTATTATTACATTGTTGCATTTCAATATCCGAAAATAACTGTATGGGGCATCTGAGTGCTTATGTGTGTACAACAAATCTGACATTGCATAGAGAACAACCATATTTTTCCATCAATAAATAATCTACAGATCTCATACCAAGAATAAAATGGTATAAAACTCAATTATCTTGAACCCATAGAAAAATTCAAAGCCGAACACAGTACAGACAATAATCAAATATCACTTAATGACCTGACTGATTTATGTTATTCCCCAATATTTGGGATTTTCGAGTAGTTCAGAATTATGTATTAGTACCCAACGTTAATTTCCAATAAGTATTTCACCTCTTCTGTTAACTCATTTCTCTGTACCTGCATATAAAAAAATTGCTAACTATTTCAGTTTCAAACTCATACTTATCTGATGATGAACGAAAGCTCGAAATAGCTATAACTACTTTTTCCATCTCAAAAAGTGATATTTTTATGTAGTAATACTCACATTCCTTTTCATATCCAACTCTATCCATACTGAATGCCTTATTTCATTCACCGAGATTTATATTTAATAGTTCTTTATGTTACATGGAACTGTCTCATATATTGCCTTAGTCATCCTCAGGGTAACGCAGCTTCCAGTATTGTTTTATGGATACTGATTCATCAAGCACACAAATTTCAACACTATTGACTACTATCCCAATTCGAAGAGATACATTCAATTTGAAAATATCACATTTCTCCAATTGAGCTAGCATAAGATGAAATTAAAAACATTCCATTATTGATTCAAAAAACGAATTGTTCAATCACCCTTTAGGCATAGAAATTCAATCATCAACAACTCTTATATTAATTCACAATATTCAAATTTTAGTTCCAAAAGTATTAAATATATACTTAGAAAGATCAATATATGCAGATCTATAGTTTCAAATTTTTAATTTTCACTCAACAAATCTGATTCGAATTAGATTAAATAAGAATCGAATAAGATTCATGAATTATAATAAACAACAAATATGATCTTAAAACAGAATGATGGAAGAATTACTTCTAAAGAATATTAATGAAATATAAAATGAAAGTTCTTCTCAATTTAAAATTTCTTGGGAGTATCCAAAAGACAAGAGCGAGAAATTAGTAATCAAATAAAGGAACGCTACTGAATACATAGGAATTTCTCTTTATGTGACTGCCTTATACGTATATATTTTTTTAAATTCAAATTGACGAAAATTAACACAATTTGCCTACCAGAAGGAACAATCTTCTGAATTGAAGTGTTCTTGTGGAAAGTAGAAATGAGATCCAGAAATTTGTAAATTAGATTATAGACCCTCATATACAATATAATTATGTTAACTTATATCAGTTTCAGTGAAACTGTTTCTTGTAACTGTTAATTTCCTAGATCCTTAACTGTCGAGTTGGCAGTTGGTTTCGAGCAGTCAGCTTTTTATAAATTTGCTCTCTAATAATTGAAATTTCTATTCTTCAATTTTACTTCTCTTCGATTCATTTTCTTGTGAAGCTTTATAATATACTATGAAATGAAAATAAAAGGAAGAAATTGCATTGAAACAACTTCATATTTCCATATTACGTGATGAGCGTACTCATTTTACACAATTATATAAAATACTTATAGTATAACTACCTATAACAAAAATTGTCAAATTGCATAGCATTCTCAGTAGTAGTTGATTTTTTCCAAAATATGATTCATATAAACAGCAGAATGTTTCCTGTTACTTCCATAAATTTTGATTGAAAGTTGTGGTTGTACAAAATGAAACTTTGTATGCAACTTCTACATATTTGAACATTATGTTTCCCACTATCCGACACCTATAACAGAGAAACTTTCAACTTCAAATCAATGGGGAATTCCTAACATTCATTCAACAACCTTGATAACATTTCCTGAGAATCAGTAACTATGAATTATGAATAGGGGGAACTCACAACAATTACCTTTCGTGCAAATTTGAGATCTTATATTCTTTGGTTCAAACTTGAACATTGTTAAACACATTGAATCTCATTTACGTTCACATTTGGATAATTGTAGAAAAGGAATGTACTTCTTCTTGAATAAACTGAAATTTGAACTGGCACGGTCTTATTGACATCCAGTTTGAAATATTTCAATACAGATATAGCCTTTAGTGGATAGCTTTCAATATTTATATGATACATACTCTAAATGACCTAACGAAAATTTCATCGAGTTTCTTTCAGAAAAAATATTATACAAAAGAGCTCTAAACCTATTCATAGCAACTCAGAGGATATCCCATCATTTTGTAACATAGTCCTAATTGATTCGTTGAAAAATCCTAGTAATTCTAGGACACATAGAGGTTAAAATAACCATGAAACAGAAATTCAATATGTGAATTCTGAGTACATTTCTTGAGCATGCTGAAGAAAATATACATTGAAATACATAAATAAACCTCAAATTACATATACTCACATTTCAAACTTTATTGTAAGTCTCCTTAACTAACCTAACCTAGAATAATCAAAAATGTGAAATTTATGAATTTTGAAAGTTTATCGTTTCTTTCCTAATAAACAAAATATAAATAAAAATGGATAAAATAAACATTAAACATTTGAATTTGGGAGGCTTTTACTTGGTAAAATTCCATTATCAATAATAAAAACAAGTACTGTGTTTTAAAGAATTTTACTTAATAATTGCGATTCGTAACGCGTTTCACTACTTCTTCAGCTTCTTCAGACGAATGAATATACAGAAAAATATAAATGACAATATAACTATAAATGTTCTTGAGTAATTAAAAGCTTATTAGGTTGCTTCTTCTTAAGTGGTTATTTATGACAGGTATATCCAATAAAATTAAGGAATAGATTGCTCCCCAAAGAGATTCAATAGAGGTGAAGGGCTTAAATCGACTTGTTCATTGATGAGTCTACCTGAGTGTTTGTATTTATTGATTTCTAAAGTTTCCCAAAGATCTACCTTCCAATATTTATTATCTGTATGCAAAATTTCAAACTGTGGGTCGAAAGAATGATTATTTTCTAAGAGATGATTCGCGTAATTTGAATCTGATTTTTATTTGAAAAATTGCGTTCCGATATTCTAATATTAAAATTTCTATGTGTTCTACCAATGTAGAAATTATCACAGTCATTGCAATTCAATCTATAAACACCTGATTTATTGTTTTTACCTGGTTTGGTTTTATTCTTTTTATATATTTGCCCAAATTATTATTAGTTTGAAAGCTGTGTTGAAATTATTGGTACTCAAGAATAATTTCAGTTTCTCACTTGTAATGCCAACGTAGGTTAAGGTGTTGAATTTTTGTTTCAATTTATCGACAGGGTAAACTTCATTCAATGCGATTCTACTTTGTTTTTTATTATAACTATCTCAATATTTTCATTTGAAAGAACGAGAGCATTAAATTTTACACGTTGGTAAAGTTAACTTCCGACATTGAATAGCTTTCTAAGGGGCGGTGACTGGCTCCGCCCCCGTGTTTCCATTCTTTTTCTCGAAATTCTAGGTCTCAAATATTGACCCAAATTCGAAAATTAAGACGTAGAGGAACGATTTCTCTTCGCGAATCCTATCTCGAGATGTGTAGGAATCGTTCGACACCCGAATCCATTCTCCCGGTAACCCTGTATAAATTGGACGGATGAAAAACACAACTTATTTTAAGAGCTCGACGTTAATCAATTTCTGGCCGTCAGAGATATTCGTAATGAAGAAGGATAATAGAGCGAAATTTTGCAAATGTCCGCCGATGGCCCTTCGTTGAATCGAAGATTTTTCAGTTTTCCCGTCGTTAAATAAGGATGGAACTATTGCGGCGCAACATGCGAAATTCGAGGCTTACTCTTTGTCCAGGTTTTGAAACGATCGAACGCGAAGAAAAAATTTGTATAGACAAATATATAATATAATATATATTATTATATATATATATAATATATAATAAATAAAGTCAAACGAAATTATCCCCTCCACTCGCGAAAAATCGGAGACTTTTTTTATTTTCGCTTTTTCGGGGCTTACTTTTTGAATTTTTGCTCGATCGAAAGACCGTTTCGACATTCCGTTCGCTCTAGGCGACGTTTCGGCGAAAATTTTCGAAAAATCCTCAGGGCTCCGTCATTCAAGCTAGGGCACCGACCCGGTTCAAACTACCGTTATCTCCTCGGATTATTCCCGAAAAAGGCCTTACGACTTCAATAGTTTAGATTATATTTATTTTTAACAAATCTGAATTTGCCTCACTATCGGAAAAACCATAGTACAGTATGCCAACTTTAATGCGAAAGTATATGGGTGGGAATCAAATGTTCAGGACAAGAGAAGAGTATTGACGGATTAGATGGCACAGCATAAATTATTTACGTCAAACACAGGTGGGAAACCTACTTTGGTGAAAGAAAGTAGTGAATCCATTATAGATTTGACTCTAGGAAGTGAAGATATATATGGGAAGCGTGAAATATGATAAAGTCTCCATAAGTACATAGTTTTTGAGATCTGTACAATGCGATGTATCGTAGCATCTAGAATTAAAAGAGACGAATGGTGCATCATGGCAAAAATAAATAGAGAAAAATTTGAAAATGCTGTGGGAGAAAACATAAGAAACACAACAGTAGACGGCCCCGAAGAATGCATGAGAAAGATATCAAGAGCTTATCGATGCTTGAAAGAAAATGCAATAATTCGAGGAACTACATATACTGATCAATTACGAGTACTGGTGAACAAACGAAATCAAGAAACTGCACATGCTATGTCTAGCTGCAACTCAGGGATTTTTCACGATAAAGGAGAAAGCTTAAAAAATAGCCAAATATGAGGACGAATACAGACATGAGAAAAAAGACCTGAGTGTGCAAATAAAGTCAGAAAAAGAAAAATGCTGAAAGCAAATAGTGGAAGAAGTTGAATCGAATGCCTTCAGTCTCGCACATAAGATCGTCATGGAAAAAATGAAAATAGTGACAAGGACAATCTAGCCAGAGAGAGTAGATGAGATAAAAAGGGACCTCTTTCTAATGAGAGAAACGAGAGAACCACTCAGCATTGCTTTCGAAAAGCCAAAGCGCTTTGCTTGTGAAGACCTCATTTCCGCCAGCAAGAACTTAAAGACAGAAAAAAATATAAGATCAGACATGATTTCAGCTGAAATATTGAAGCTGGTGTTCGAAATCTGTCTGGAGTACATTCTTGCGGTACTGAATATACTATGGGAAAGAAGGAATTCCCCAGGACTATAGATGGAAGCAAACTTAATTCTAATTATGAAAGACTGAACCACAGAAGAAAATAAGAAAATTATATCGTCCTATCTGCCTTATAGATGCAATAGTTGCGCTATACGAACAACTTATAGCAGAATGGATGAAAGAGGAAATTGAGAGTAGAGAGATGATATCAGAAAAACAAGTCGTGTTCAAAGAAGGCACATGTCAACGGATGCAATAGAAACAATAAAAAACATTGCTCTGCTTCAAAGGGTGGAGATGCTGAGAAAAAGACGACTATACATCTTAATAGCACGCAGACTGGGATCTGATGAAAAGTAAAATAGAAAATTGCTCAGCATTTGCTCTGGTAAGGAAAGATTGTTGCGATTTCAGTCCGCGCTTCAAAGTTTCAAATTTTTCCGTCTGCAAACTTCCTGTATATTTAGAGCAATTATGAAGATGTTTCGATTCATATTGACGTTTGATGTTAAATTCTTTGGGAACAGCTATGGTTTCATTACAAATTAGACATAACGCCTTATTATTGCACTCAATAACAAAATATTGAAAGTTCCATTTATCTTGGAACGTTCTGCATTCACTGTCTATTTTTCGCTCCTTTCCATACTAATAAATCAAACAAATGCACGGGTGTTACTTTATTTCACTATAGGCAGTTTCGCTTCCTTCGCCTTTCCCACGCTAACTGACTCGTAATGGCGTCGCTAGCCTATTTATACCTATGCAATTAATACCATCTAGAAGTGATCGAAAAAAGTAGTCAGAACCATAACTTTCTCGAACCAATCCGAAAATTCTCAAACATGCCACCTATTAGTATTTAGTGGGTAGTCAAAATAGATAGTACCTGCATCATAGACCTGCATAGTATTATTACTCGACTCTAGATGTCCGTACTTGTCACAATATACTGAATACATAATCAATATTAATTGAAATGCAAAACGCCTATGTTTGCTTAGGTGGGCAGAAAAATTAAAAATGTTTTCGCCCTTGGAACTTACCGAAAAAAATATTATGGTCCTAAGGCTTCAAAGTTTGGAGAACCCTGCTTTAAATCATAAGTTCGGAGAAGATGAAAATAAATGCAGTTGTGGAAATGTTTTCTCGTTCAGTGAATAAATATCAAGTTCGATAGGAAATGGTGGCAGCAAGACATTCAATGCTTAGCAGCGGTTTATAGAAAATCTTAGCAACAGAATAATACATTATGATCAGGGATCAATATTAGTCCCCGTGTTCTGGACTTTCTGGATCTTTCAAAATAGCATCCTCAGTATAAAAATGCCAACAGGAATGTCAACTGTGGTCTATGCAGAGGATCGTGACCGTTAGGTTGATAACAAAAACACCTGAAAGAAAATAAGCAGTTGAGAAAACTAATATATTTACTTTCAGCGGAAAGAGAAAACATTTTCCTTGAAACTTTAGGACGGATGGCTTTATCATAGATGAGGAAAACCAGGCGAAATACCTTGGGCTAAAAATGGACAGACACCTAATGGTTGGGCATCATATACTGGTGGCAGTAAAAAGGACCGCAAAACGATAACGGTTCTTGCGCGAATTATGTGGAAAATGGTTGCTCTGAAAAAAAAGAGATTATTAGCAGGAGTAGCACAGTCTACTATGCCGTACGATGCGCTAATCAGAGAAAAAGGTCTGGATAGTGGAAAATATCGGAAAAGAACGTAGGGCCTACCGAGGAATATAGGAATAAAATATGTCAAGCATATTGAGCAGGGGTGCTCAAACTTGAACTGCTGGCGATCTACCTCAATATTTTTAGACTACTTACGATCGACTCTGAGAGGCTGCAAGTATGTGTCATGCAGGGTTGTCGTTTATATACGATACACCCTACCTATCTACCTAGCTTTCCGTACAATATACATTATTTTAGTCAAGGTTTGGGTTAGGTTTAACCAGAAAATTTGAATTTGAATTCACTGACTCGATATAACCCGATAGTTAATGGAATGAACTTCTCGATATGAAGTGTGTACCAAATTCGTTCAAGGCACCATAAGACCTTCCCAATGAGGTGTCACATGATACTATTTACTACTGAAATTCTCAAGTTTGAGGAGACTGAAGAAAGGGAGATCGTCCCTACACTTTTCAGTTATCATGCTGAAACGCTTTGTTTGGTACTAATATAAATCTGTACCACCATTTATTCCAAATACATCGGGTCTAAAGGGTTGATTAATCATTATATGATTTCTCTTTGTAGTTGGAATACACTGTATCGAAAATATAACTCAAAAATATTATTCATTAATATAGATAATCGAAAGACCTTTCTAACAATGTACCACTCAATTCATATTCCTTACTATTATTTTGTTGGTAGATGATGGAGGGGATATCGCGCATGTACAATTGTTCCCTTGGATACAGAAATTTACTTGCTTCAGCGTTTTCCGCGGAAACTCGCTTCTTCTGAGTTAGAAGGTGGTCTAACTTTCACTGGAACACTATGTATATCGTTCAGGGGCTGATACTCTATAGTAGAAGATTGACTTCACTTATTGCTAACTGTCCTTCCTGAAATATTCAGGTTATGTGCTTGATTTAGTTGCGATTGTTACAATACGATTTTATAACACGATGTCTTGCCTCTATCGTTTCCTTGCTTGCCAGTTTCTCTATAACTGACAATGAATCGCGTAGTAACTGTTTGACTAGTGTACATTGTTTGTTGTTACCTCACCCTCTAGCATCTCCACTGCTTTGTCCATTCCATCACTGCGAGAATGATGATCATATTTAGATTTATTATGTTTGTCCACTACTTAATATTTTATTAAAAACGAATTTCTGTCTTGGGTGTACGAAAAATTCAAAACGAAATTTTCAACCGATTTAAAACGACTGCTTCTACGCGACAGTGATAATGAAAGTATATGTATAAGAAAACGCAAACTTATTGATTAATGTGTGGTTGTATAATGTGCGACATATAATCTCATTCTCGAGAACAATTAGATTGTGTTTCTGTACTCAACTTTCCAAGTGAAAGATGTACGATAAAGAATCCTGTTAATGAACCAATGCGTTTTTTTTTTTTTTTAAATCAAAATGGTCTCTAATACAGAGAGACCTGAATTGGCTTTGACTGAAGTCATTAGCCATCATATACAATAAAATTTGACTAAATTAATTAAAGGAACCGTGCGATTATACACTGATCAGTGATCCACAAAACTAAACCCTTCCCATTGGCGAACAAGATTAGATGATGCAATTACTCAGAGGATAGACAGGGATACATAACGCCAAGGGGCTCGTCAAGGTGATTTTGATCTTCATACACATACAGAATCAAGCCACGGATTGTAGGGCAAAAATAAACACGAGGATAGGTAATACATAGGAATTAACACAAGTGTTAGAATTTTAGATCAGCTGATCTTATATAATCATAAAGCTCTTTATACACGTTCAAGTTTTTCTGACACAATAAAAATTTAAATTATACGGTTGGTTAATTTTAATAATTTCCGTGATTTTGAGTTCATTTCTACACACTGGTGACGAAAATTACTACAACCCAAGATTAGATGATCTAGGCTGCCGAACTCACCACAGCTACAAAAAGGGTCATCCCTAAGACCATTACGATGTAAATAGGATGGACATAAAGCATGACCACTCCTTAAACGACAAAAAATTCTAATAAATTCTCATGAACCCCCGACGTTTTTAAACCAAACTACTGATGGTGGAATGTTTTGGATATTCTTATAAAAGGCTCCTCTATCGTTTTGTTGATATTCACTGCACCATCTACCAACGACAATTCTTTTAGATATTGAAAAAAGATCTGACGATGTGCATTTCGAAATTTGGACTCGATTCTTAGAAGCCAATTTCGCGGCTTGGTCCACTTTCTCATTGGCAATTATACCCACATGAGCTTTAACCCATATGAACCAGACGGAAATATTGTTTTGTTTAATTCGATTCAACGAAGAAAGAATTTTTTTATGAATAAATGTGAAGGAGGCGTCATATTTCATATTTTTTATTGAAAGGAGAGCACTTTGACTGTCTGAAAGAATGAGGAATTTTTCCTGTTGAAGACTGAACCAATTGTCCTCTATATATTCCAAAGCCATTGATATAGCATAGAGTTCACCGTTGAAAATGGAATATTTTTCACTTAAAGTTGAAGTTGAAGTTATATCTTCGACTGGGATGTAAATAGCTGCACCGACTGCTGAGAAGCATGTTTTGGAGGCATCAGTATATATGTGAAGAAATGAAGAGAATCTTTTTTCTATATACATCATAAAATCCGTTTTGACTGAAATAACATCGTAGTTAGGAATATACACATGTACTCCTATAAGGAAGAAACTATAGTCGATTGTAAAAATGGGTAGCTTATTTTCCCGATTAAGTTCCCGTGTTCTGGACTTTCTGGATCTTTCAAAATAGCATCCTCAGTATAAAAATGCCAACAGGAATGTCAACTGTGGTCTATGCAGAGGATCGTGACCGTTAGGTTGATAACAAAAACACCTGAAAGAAAATAAGCAGTTGAGAAAACTAATATATTTACTTTCAGCGGAAAGAGAAAACATTTTCCTTGAAACTTTAGGACGGATGGCTTTATCATAGATGAGGAAAACCAGGCGAAATACCTTGGGCTAAAAATGGACAGACACCTAATGGTTGGGCATCATATACTGGTGGCAGTAAAAGGACCGCAAAACGATAACGGTTCTTGCGCGAATTATGTGGAAAATGGTTGCTCTGAAAAAAAAGAGATTATTAGCAGGAGTAGCACAGTCTACTATGCCGTACGATGCGCTAATCAGAGAAAAAGGTCTGGATAGTGGAAAATATCGGAAAAGAACGTAGGGCCTACCGAGGAATATAGGAATAAAATATGTCAAGCATATTGAGCAGGGGTGCTCAAACTTGAACTGCTGGCGATCTACCTCAATATTTTTAGACTACTTACGATCGACTCTGAGAGGCTGCAAGTATGTGTCATGCAGGGTTGTCTGAACTCGAAATTGACATCCTTTTGAGAAGAAACTTACTTGCTAGGATTTCACGGCGATGAGACAAAGGGAGTTCCCGAGATTCTGCCAACACCACGTCATTCGGGGTACTCTTAAGAAAGCCTATACACAATTTCAGACACTTCCTTTGCAGTACATCGAGACTCTGCAAGTTGCAGGAAGTAGCACTGCCATAAAGAAAACAACCATAATCAAAAACCGACCTAACAAAACTACGATAGAAAAGCAGAGCGATATTTTGATCTGCACCCCAATAATTGTGACAAACGTATCTTAAAATTTGAATTCGTTTTTCAGCTCGTTGTTTGACATAAGTAATGTGATCCCCCCAATTTAATTTTGTATCTAGATAAATACCTAAGAATTTCACAGATTTTTTATGCTGAAAGGTATGATGGCCTATTCTGTAAGCATTGCGAAATTCAATGCGTTTTTTGGTGAAAGAACACATTACCGTTTTGGAATCTGATAAAGATTGACCATGTGAATGTAGAAACGATGTAAATTCTGCCATTGCTACGGTGAGAAGTTGAAGACAGCCTGCTATACTCTGGTTAATACAGTACAGAGTTATATCATCAGCAAATTGTACCAACTTGATATTTGGATTACTGAAAATTTTTTGCAATCTGTGAAAATAAATTATAAATAGAATAGGTGAAAGGATGCCACCTTGGGGAAGACCACGACTGGTGAACCTTGGACCTTCCAAAGTATTTTCAATTTTCAAGAAAATTTTTCTATTTATATATAAATTAAAGATGAACTCAGCAAATCTAGGACTAATCCTATTTCAATCATTTCTTGTTTCAGCACACCCAAACTAACATTGTCATAGGCACCCACAACATCGGCAAAGATGGACATTAAAATTTTTCCATCAGTATGAGTTAGATAAACATCATTAATGAATTGAATAAGACCGTCGGTTGTACACATTCCTCTTCGGAAGCCATATTGCGAAAGTGGAAATTTTCCATGGTGTTCCATCCACCATTCTAAACGAAATTTAAGCATTCTTTCAAACGTTTTCAGTAGGCAAGAACCTAAAGAAATGGGCCGATACGAATCGGCCAAGGAAGGATTTTTGTTTGGCTTTAGAATAGGCACAATAATATATGTTTTCCAGTCTTCTGGAATATTTCCTGTTCTCAATATGTCGTTGAAAATATGAAGAAGTATGAATTTAGATCGAGAAGGTAAGTTATATAACATCGAATATTGAAAATTGTCAATTTGGTGCCGTATTTGAATTCGATTTCAGAGATCTTTCTAGTTCATGAAAATCAAAAGGTTTATGAAAAAAATCTGAATCATTAGTTGGAGAGAGCTGTATCTCCTGATGAAATGTACAAGGAGGTGTTAATTTAGAAAAATTCTTGAGACCAATCCTTTAAAATTGGTTGGCTTTGTGACTGAATATTTCGAATTTTTTTAATATTTCTCCATACTTCTTTGATTGGTGTGTTACTATTTAGAGTCGAACAAAATTTTTGCCACGATTTTCTCTTTTCATTTTTTATGGTGTGCCTGGCTATAGCTTCTTTATTTTTGAATGCTAAGAAATTTTCGAGAGTTGACGATTGTAAATATGATTGGAACGCAAGTTTTTATTTTTATGGCACTTTCACACAATTCATTCCAGCAATGTTTAGAAAAATTTTTGTTAATCGTTTCCTTATACTTGGGAATACTCATTTCGATAGCTTCGGACAAACTGTTTTTGAATTCTTCATAGCAGATATGCTCTGTATTTGTATATGTGTACTGATTCATTGTATCCGAAAACCTAACCCAATCTGCTTTACTTGTGTTAAAAATACGTGAACGGCGCCTAATTGATTTCTTCACACGTATTAACAAATCACACCTGATTCCAAAATGGTCAGACCCAAAAGTATCGCTCACCGTATACCAATTCAATAGGGGCCTTATTGAGCCAGAGCAAAAAGTGATATCAACTGCGGACTTATTTTGACCAGGGGGAGTTAGTCTGGTAGGAGACCCGTCGTTCAGAATAAAAAATTGGTTTTGCTCAGACGCTGAAAGTAAGTGAACGCCCTCCTGACTATCATGAACAGAACCCCACGCCGAATGATGAACGTTGAAATCACCCCCAACAATGACTGACCCACTTAATAAACCGAAAAAACGATTCCATTCATTTTCTGGTATTTTGGATTTAGGGGGGTTGTAAATAGAAACAACCGATAATTTTGATCCATCAGATATTTTGATAGATACCCCGAGGCTCTCAACCCCATTAATAAGTGGAATGTCGATGTTCTCGCAAGCTATAGATTGTTTAATTAAAATTGCAACTCCACCAGAACAATTATTTCTGTCACTTCGGAAAATTCTATAGTTAGCTAATTTGAAATTAAGACTTGGTTTTAACCAAGTTTCGGAAATTAGACACACATCTATATCGTGTTGATATATAAAAATTCGAGAGATCCTTTATTCGATGATATTGACCGTGCATTCCACTGTAGAAACTTGATTTTATTGTCCATTGAAAATATTTTTCAATTTATGCATTATAACATCTTTATTCAAATTAGAAAATGTATTAAAAGAAGAACCACTGAAATCTCTTAAAAGTGACAGAACCACTTCAATTATAATGTTGATGACGGAGGAAACGTCCTCTGAATCTAGATTCAGAGGATTGATGGCAATTTGAGAGGAAATATTAGATTCCTTGCCATTCAAACACACCCCATTCCCAGACGTAGATGGGATTGGTTTTATAATTTCTGCATGTTTTCTTTTGACCTCAATATTCGAATAATCGGGTAAAATTTTACGCTTAGTTTTCAGGAGAGCGGAATGTTTTTCGTTCCGAGAAGAATTTTTAAGGGAAGGAAAATGTGTTTCATTTCGCGAAGAACTATTCAAAGGAGTTTCCACATGTGTAACTGAGGACAATTCATTTGCAAAACTATCTTCCACTGACTTGAGGGCATCCCTGTAAGATATATTTTCAAAGGCCATTTTTTCTTTAATTTTTTTTTGATTGGCGAAATAAGGGCAATTTTTATTATCATCGGATGAATGACTACCACCACAATGAACGCAGGTAATAACCTCCGCCTTACAGTCATTTTGAGAATGATTTTCCCCACACTTGGGGCATCGAATAGCGCTTCTACACATATTTTCTACGTGTCCGAACCTAAGACATTTTTTACATTGTATGACCCTCTGTATAAATGGAAACACTTCGCGAGTACAATTGAAAATAGCAACCCTGTCAGGTAAAGATTGACCCTTGAAGGTCACTAAAATGCTTGTAGTAGGAATAAATTTCGGAGACCCATCCTCAAAGATTTTTCTTGTCATTCTTTTAACCTCTAAAATTTTGAAGTAATTTCCTCCTACAGGTTCTATACAAGACTTAAGTTCGTTATCAGATATATCTAAATCAATCGCTTTCACCACCCCTTGCCTACGAATTATAAATTGAGGAATATATGCTTCAAGGTTATTTGAAACCAGAAACTCTGGGTTCAAAAATTTATTCGCAATTAAAAAAGACCTGAATGTTAACTTTATTCTGTTTTTTCCACTTTTTCTATAGATAATATATTGTTAGAAATGTTTGCATCGTGTCTGAAAATAAGTTTTCCAATCGACATCGCGTGCAAATTCCCAATATTTTTATCGAGACTTTCGACAAAAACAATGAACGGGCCACAGTCAGATAAATCATATCTGATAGACACCTTTTTTATATTGTTGTTATTATTAGGCGTCTTTGGACAAGAAATAAGTTGAGATTTTTCCTTCGATGATAGATCATTTTTATTTAATTCAATTGAAGAAGAAACAGAATCTTTATGGAACGAACTCACCGAATCAGAATCCACGTTTTGCTTCGGGAAATCATCGCCAAATTCTTGCTCCTCTAGAATCATTTTAACAGCACCTGATATTATATCAGTATTTATAACACCTCCCCCTTTATCAGGGGGTTCCGAATTAGATGACATATTAAAAGATAATATGCCCGAAAACTACGAGATCAGTTAATGAAAGAATACGCGTTATCGAAACCAAATTCGCAGAGATAAGATTAACATCCGTTCGACACGAAATCTGGAATGAACCAATGCGTTGGAGAATAAAGAAACTTTTCCAAAGGAACTCCCTTCAATTTCAAGTAGAACAACTGTTAAAAATATTAGCAGTGGTTGATAGGAAACTATCTTAGCAACAGAATAATACATTATGTTCAGGGATCAATATTAGTCCCCGTGTTCTGGACATCTTTTAAAGTAGTATTCTTAGTATAAAAATACCATCGGGAATGTCACCATTGTCGTGACTTTAAGGTTGATACAAAAATACCTGAAAGAAAATAAGCTAGCAGTTGAGAAAACTAATATAGTTAGCTTGAGCGGAAAGAGAAAACATTTTCCTTGAAACTTTAGGACAGATGGTCATATCATAGAGGAGGAAAACCAGGCAAAATACCTTAAGCTAAAAATGAACAGACACCTAATGGTTGGCCCCCATATACTGGTGGAAGAAAAAGGATTGGAAAACGATAACGGTTCTTGCGTGAATTATGTCGGAAATAGTATCAGAAAACGCAAACTTATTAATTAATATGTGGTTGAATGATGTGCAAAAAGTTGACGAAATATAATCTCATTCTCGAGAAAAATTAGATTGTGTTTCTGTACTCAACTTTCCTAGTGAAAGATGTACGATAAAGAATCCTGTTAATGAAACAATGCTTTGGAGAATATAGAAACTTTTCCAAAGGAACTCCCTTCAATTTCAAGTAAAACAACTGGGTCAAGAAGTATACTTCAAGAGGGTATTGTATAGACTGAAATTGGAAATAAATCCGAATAGCCGAACATTATCGCGTTTCATCCACATTAGGGACAACTGTAGATATTCCCACGGGTTTTGGGGAACTTGTATCTTCCTACCAAGTGGAATACTCACGTTAACGGCGTATAACACTGGGAGATCATCTGGTACCTGTTGCTACGGTTGATTTAACTCTACTGTAAGTTTAAAATACACACATGGCAAAAATGTAGGGATTTATTATGTGTTTCGTGAAAAACGCTCCAAGCTATAGCTCCTACAATTGTTGATCAATTTCAATGAACCAAAAACTGAATTACATCTTGAATGATATTCTAATAGCCTGAATCATTTGCATTGGTCTGTCACTTCAAGAAATACCGAAAGTTGATCTCCTCGTGGATTCTTTGAACGGTAACCCCATTTTTTAAATTTTTCGTCGTTTTTTTTTCATTATTCAACTTCGATATGGGGAATATTTCTTAATTCGGCTACATTTAATGTTTGAAAAAACGTCATAGATCACAGTTATGATTAACTATTATTTCTGAGGGCCATGTAAATCAGCTTCTGTCATCTTGTCTAGTATCCAAGAAGCAAATAATTTGAAAAAAATATTTTCGATAGTTTCAAGTTTCCCTAGAATTGGAAAACTTGGAACGAGAATACGATTGCAATACATGCCCAATATTAACAGCTGTGTGATAAGATGGAACAACTTAAATTGAATTAATATAATGAATTCGTAATGTGATCACATATTTAGAGTCAGGAAAATATAGGGACAGATGCGGAAAATTTTTTTATCAAGACAAAAGATAAAAAATAAAAAGGTTATTCTCCTAACCTAAGACAGTGTATTAACATAATATTTTCACGAAGAAATATTATATGGGCGATGTCAACCCAAATTATTGGGATTATAATGAGTCTAGAACATCTACAGATCATAATCGGCATCATTAAGAAGACCGAACCTTGCCATCGGTGCCCTCTTGGTCAAACAGAGAGGAAATTGTTTTGTTGAATTTTGAATATTAATCCAAAGGTAAATGCGATTATACTTCAAAATTCGCAAGCAAGAACAAGGTGGAAGTGATTATGCTTCAGGAGACTCACACTGCGACGGAAGAACATCTCCGCGAAAGAGGAAATATCGCAGTTTATGTACTTTTTGATTATCTCCTTAGTCCTATTTATGGCCTTGCTTGCTATGTAAAATCATCATTCGTGAAATGGGGAGGAGCACAGTTAACTTGAAAGTACATTCCTCTTCTGTCGATATAAGCATTGTCAACAAGATCGGTTAGTTGGTTTCTCAAAAAATTTTAGTAACTGTTTCCATTCAAATGGTCGCGAAGAAAAACAGGCTCAAAAAATTAATTTGAAAAAATTTCACATCAAGTTTTCAAGAATTTCCTTTCCTCTCGTAAACATATCCTCGAGCGAACTGCCAGATGCCTAATTGATTTTCTAATAACATCCGGTTGGTTTCGTATAAAATAGCAACCTTTCTCAATTCTTCAGATTAGGTGCTGCCGGTTGACTATTTTTTCAACATAGACAAAATTCTTCGGGTATCCCCACAAAAAATAGTCCAAACACGTAAGGTCGGGAAACCGCACAGGACAGTTATAAGGACCCCCTTCTTCCTACCCAATGTAGCGAAAATACATCATTCAGATGTTCCACCACATCATTCGTGAAATGAAGAGGTGCACCGATATGCTGAAAGTACATTCCTTTTCTGTCGATATCAGCATTGTCCAGAAAATCGGGTAGTTGGTTTCCCAAAAAATTCAAATAACTGTTTCCATTCAAATGGTCGCATAGAGAAACAAGCTCAATAAGGGTGTTGCGGCTAAATTGAATTATTGCTAGCTCATCTTCTGGATGTAGAAACTGGACCGACTTGAAGTGTTAGGGATGCAATTTTTCTTTTTTCAGTGCTCGCCCTATTTCACTTTGAGTCAAATTTATTGTACTCATCACTTGTCGTGTACTTATGTTCGGATTCTCCTCCACAATTTCTTGGGGCACATGGCAACCTTCCAGTTTCTCTTATGAAACGATAAACCCTTCTAATATTCTCGTGATGGGGAACAAGCCGCCGTGGATATCGCCGTCGATATTCGCTGACTTCTGTCCGAGAATTATAACAATAAATCCCATACACCAACATCATATCAGCATAGTGATTGTTCGTAAAAGTGTGAATAGAATTTGATTATAATGTGAAACTTAATCGGAAAATTCACGAACTAGATAAGTAGATCATCGAGAATTAATTCTATGTAGCACAGATCTCTCAATACTGATTCTGAGCTCCTTCGATTTTCTATGGTTAACAGTTAGTGATTGACAGAGCCAATTATGAATAAAATTTTTGACAGATCTTTGGAACACAGAGCCTTACGTATTTGGACTATTTATTATGGTGAAGAGATAGTTAACCGAGAGCGGGTGGTTGCGATTTTATTCGATTGACGACTTTTAAATGATGCATTAATTATTTTCTAAATATCAACCGAAATGTCTCCTAGGGATTGTTTGCTTTGATTGCCAGAAATTCTTGAAAATAAATGGTTGTTGTGATATTTCCATGGAATTGGAAAACTTCATATAGAAGAAAATATTATTTTTAGAATACGCATCTGTAAGTGTTTCTCGACTTCATTATGTGGGGAGAAGATTAGCTGAAGTATTGCCAGGACAAAAACAATAAATACACAATGCTGAATTGTTAGTAGAAAGGTGAACTGAATAACTGAACTAATATTTACGAAACGATATGGAATCACTTATATTTTTCAGTACCCAGAAGGTCCACCTCTGTTATTAATGACACCACGGCATCGTCGCGGCATGCTCAATATTGAATTGTCTATTACATTTCGGCCTAAGTCATTCCAAGCCCCTGAACTGCTAATCGAAGCTCCTGTTCATGATGGAAGACGTTTTGACGCAGGAGATTTCTTTTTAGGGTGTTCTTGGTATACTCTAAAGCGTTTTTTACTATGGATTGAAATTTATTAGTTGGATCTTCATAAATTTTTTCATTAATTACCTGATTCAATGAATTTTGGGTTTTCAATAAGTGATCTGCTTTATTTAAGGCTATGACTGTATGACCTCTGTCTGCTTTGGTGAATATGATATCTTCAGACGCGGACTTAGTTTTAATGGACTTTAAAGTTGTAATTTCGAATTTCTTAGGTTGAAAACTTTTGAACTCTTTTTGAAGTAGCAACGTTGAAGAGTGTTTTAGGTGTTTGGCTTACGATGAAATAATTTAGGGCTGCTTCGGTTTCAATACCTAGCAGATCGAAATGGAGACTATCGTTATCTAACTCTAAATTGTGTTTACAACCCTTTTATAGAAACTTCATCTTCGGAGAAATTAGCATCTGAAAGATTACTGAACCTATCATATTTATAAAAGAGCAAAATATAATTAAACAAATAGCAGTCAGTAGCGGTTACAGTCCTAGTATGATTGAGACCATGATTTTACGCAAAAAATTTCAAAAATCAATCCAGGATGTATTTCCAAGTATAAAAAGTTCTAACACAAAATACAACAGCTTAACTTATATTGATAATCCTACTCTGAAATTAAAATCATTCCTATCGCATTATAATTTCAATATAGCGTTCCGAACTGATAATTCTTTAGGCCGACATATCAAAAACTGCAAATCTAAAATTGATGAAAGTCATAAATCCGTTGTTTATAAACTTTCTTGCGGGGATTTTAATGAAATTTATATTGGTAGAACTTTCAGAAATTTTTAAGTACAAACGTAGTTTTAATTATTACAAATCAGATGCCATTATTCTAATCACTTACTCGAAGAGAACCATAACTTTGATGATAATTTGAAAATTTTACACAAAAAAATAATAGACAAAACTTAATCTATGGGATCTAGAGATCAACAAAGAAATGAATTCAGGTAGGTTACTTGATAGTCAATCAGATCCAAATCCTTCTCCATTACTCAATCTTTCAATTCATAAAGTAAGCAAAAAACAAGTACTGTGTTTTAAGGAATTTTACTTAATAATTGCGATTCGTAACGCGTTTCACTACTCCGTAGCTTCTTCAGATGAATGAATATACAGAAAAAATATAAATGAGAATATAACTATCAATGTTCTTGAGTAATTGAAAGCTTATTGGGTTGCTTCTTCTTAAGTGGTTATTTATGACAGGTATATCCAATAAAATTAAGGAATAGATTGCTCCCCGAAGAGATTCAATAGAGGTGAAGGGCTTAAATCGACTTGTTCATTGATGAGTCTACCTGAGTGTTTGTATTTATTGATTTCAAAAGTTTCCCAAAGATCTACCTTCCAATATTTATTATCTGTATGCAAAATTTCAAACTGTGGGTCGAAAGAGTGATTATTTTCTAAGCGATGATTCGCGTAATTTGAATTTGATGTTTTATTTGAAAAACTGCGTTTATGTTCCGATATTCTAATAATAAAATTTCTATGAGTTCTACCAATGTAGAAATTATCACAGTCATTGCAATTCAATCTATAAACACCTGATTTATTGTTTTTACCTGGTTGGGTTTTATTATTTTTTATATATTTGCCTAAATTATTATTAGTTTGGAAAAAAGCCTCCCAAATTCAAACATAAAGTTAGCAACTCCGATGAGTTTTCCACTATACCCTTTGTACTTGTTCCTAAAGTAATACTAAGTAGGAAATAAGAATATTATATAAGACATAACTCTGTTCATTAGGTTGTATCTATCTGATGAAGCCACAGTGTGGTGAAACCGATAATAGTTTTTTAATATAGTGAAAATGTAAATACCATAGTTTCATTCAATTGAAAATATGTATATCGATTTTCATCAAGTAAAGACGTCCTCAATCAAATTATTAAAAATTACAACTAAAGGAAAAGGTTATTAACAGTCAATTCAAAACAACAAGGACTAGAAAAGAAAAAGTTATTGATAGAGAGGAAGCAGTGATTAATATAATGGATGCTATTATTGCCTATTCATCAATTTTACGCAGGAAAACTGGAGCTCAAACAGGGAATCAAGGCGTCGAACCCTGAGTATTGTCAACCACTGGAGTTGCCCCAATTCCCAAAAGAAGGGAATCTACTAATTTCGGGGGTATTTCAGCGTGAACTTGGGGAAAGGCTGTTGAGGAAATGGAAAAGTTGAGTTTAGTTTATCATCATTTCGACATAAAAGAAGTGGTGGGGACTTCTGTGAACAAAAAAAAACATTAAAGAAAAACAAAATTGAAAGATTGGAGTCCAAAAAAAATACAAGGTGTCCGCGCTTAAGTCTCTATCAGAAGTATCTAAGGAATGGGTTTATTAATTTCAAATTTCGGCATTAGAGTAAATGGATACTGATTGACAATTTGTTTTCAGAGTGTTACCACTTCCGTTTATACGGGAAATCGACTTTGCTATTTCAAAAAGCATGGTTTACTTTTCATTTTTTTATAACAGAGCATCATTTGTGAAGATTTGTCCTATCTATAATTAACCTTCATTGAGCTATGATATTTTCATGAAAATTGTCGGAATTATCATCTTCTTCGCCCGAAAAAATTGACTCCGATTTGAATGAGATTGAAAATATTTTTGAGTTTATCGAGAGAAGTGTTATTTTTGAGGAAACGTTATTTTTGATGCCATTTTATACAGGGTGTTCCATAATACACTCGGAGGAAAAATTAGCGGAACACTCGAAAATTTAACCAAATTCGAAGTTCGATATTTTTCCTAATTCTCAACCGATTTAGATGATTCATTCGGCAAGTTATAGATCAACTCTTCTGCTTTGTAGAAATTATAAGAGAGAACAAAAAAAATTTTATACGGGGGCAAAACTAAAAGTGGAATTTCGTGGTCCGAGTTGAAACGTACAATATCATGGTCTGTCAAGACACATCTTCCTACAATAACGCCCTTCTTGTTTTATGCATTTATCTCTATTTTTGCAAAATATATTTAATTTCAAGTGGAGAATCACCATTTTGGAGAAATTCCATTGAATCAAGAAATTGTCATTGAAATTCGTCTATCAATTTGGAATTTTCTTATTATCACTAAGGCGTGTCGAAATTGTCATTTGCGATTTTTATGTTCGAATTGCATTAGTTATTTAAGACAATTTGGTTAATTTGGTGAAAATTTGGAATTCATAGGAGATAACAGTCGGTAGGTATTAAAATAACAACAACCATTGATAAAAATTACTGGGACCATTGATAAAACTTTTCAGATTTGATACAAATTCGATCGGTTGCGGTGTTTTGTGATTCTTTTACTGTTTACGATTCGAAACGGTATTTTTCATTCAGAATGAGAGATTAACCACCAACCTCAGTAGCAAGGGCAGTTACATTGATCGAGGAAGGCGCACCTACCGCTCAGTCGGTCCATGTTGGGTGTCTCGACGTCGGTTATCCATCGAATCTACCGACGTTACAGGAAACTGGATTGTACGTGAGGAGGCGAGGACAAGGAAGAAATCGGGCAACCTGAGCTATACATGACCGTTTCATCGTCAATCAAACCATAAGAAATCCTCGTCTTACTGCTGTTCAGACACGTAACCTTTTACAAGCAGTGGATAACATTAACGTCAGTGTGAGGACAGTCAGAAGACGATTAAATGAAGTTGGTCTGAGATCATACGCGCAAGCAAGAGCACCAAGACTCGATAGAGCCCATCGGGTAGCAAGATTGGCGTTGCTAGGAAGCATGTAGCATGGACAATCAATCAGTGGAGACGAGTTTTATTTAGTGATGAGAGCCGATATTGTGTGAATTTCGTGGATGGTAGAGATAGAATATGGAGGCATCGAGGGAACGGTACAATCAAGCGAACTTCGCAGGAACTGAGCAATACGGTGGATGGTCAGTTATGATATGGGGTGGCATATGCTTGGGAGTACGAACAGAACTGGAGATCTTGGAGCCCAATATGTGCCTTTTGCACATGGAAAATTTCCTTTTATGCACGATAACACGCGCCTCATACTGCGCGCATAGTGATAGAATATCTCAATGAAGTTGGGATCACGCGAATGGACTGGCCGTCGCGGTCACCGGATTTAACCCGATCGAACACGTTTGGGAATTCTTGGAAGAAGGGTTCGACAACGGAATCCAGGCAACATGACATTGGCTTTGGTGGAAGAGTGGGACAACATACCGCAACAGATGATAGACAAATCATTGGGAGTATGCGAAATCGTATGCGCGCTGTAATAAGAGCTCGGGGGGGTCATACTCCTACTAAAATCAAATGTTTTTTTGTGGGTCATCATGAACATTTTCTATGTCCATTTCATTTCACGAGTGTATCGCCAGGATACACACCTGCTCTCAATTTTGGACAGGAATGATAATTATTATAGAGTGTCACAAAAAATTCAAAAATAAATACTGAATTTCAAAATTTTCATTTCGTTAGCGCTAATTTTGATTTTATTTTTGGCTAACCTCCGATGTTATGCACCTACGCAAGATTAAAAAAAATTCTTGAAATTTGTGACTTTTCGCTCAAATTGGATAGTTAAAATGGAGATAAATGCATAAAACAAGAACGTTAATGGTAGATGTGTCTTGACAGACCATGATATTGTACGTTTCAACTCGACCACGAAATTCCACAGGGTGTTACGAATTTTTGACAAAAAAACACTTTTAGTTTTGCCCCGATTTAAAGTTGATCTATAACTTGCCGAAAAAATCATCTCAATCGGTTGAGAATTCGAACTTCACGTTTTAGGTAGTATGTCACTTCTTGTGCAATTTTAAGAAAAAAAGAAGGTCCGCAAAAGGTTACGGAGCTACACGGTGTTGAAACGAAAATTGTTATTTTCTTCAAAACTCCTTACAGCCCCCATCATTACAGTCCTAAATTTTAACTAGAATCTACAAGGTGTTTTCTTGTTCGAAGCCATGTCTTCTTTAGCCCTTTCAAGCCAGCAGTCATTTTCGTTCAATGTAGAAACTTTCCTCGGGCAAAAATCATTCTAATAAAAAATGACTAGTAAGCTTTAATTGTATTTATTTATTTTGCAGTTGCTAAAATTGAACCAGTGTCTGCTCGAATTGTTTATTAAATTAACGATTAGTTTTAAGACTTTTGAAGTTACTAAAAAAAATTGGCTAATTTTACTACGCCGAATTGGCTGATTACCATTAAATGTACGGTCTGGCTGACAGAAATACAACAGAAACTAGGCGATTATATCTGGTACGCTTTTCAAATCGAGTATCAGACAGGCGAAATCGTATGCAGATATCCACAGAATGATCGGGAAACTGGGGTTAGTTCATACTGCAAACAAACGTGCAACTCAAACTATGAGAACTCCAGATATCGAGGAAGCGGTTTTGAATTGTATTGATTTGAATCCTGATGTTAGTAAAAGAAAAATTGGAATCGCCAGGATACATCACCTGCTTCTAGTTTGGAGGATTCTCCACGACCTTTATTATTACCCGTGTCACACAAAACGCGTCCAAACTCTGCAAAATCAAGATTTTCCCTCAAGACTGAATTTCTGTCGATGGTTTTTAGATAAAATTAGAGAAAATGCTCATTTTGATAGTGAAATAATGTTCACACATGAAGATAACTTCTCGAGAAATGCTATCACAAATTTTCGCAATCATCATTATTGGGCTGAGGAAAACCCCCATTTGATTGAAGAATCTCATCATCAAGAACAATTCTCACTAAATGTCTATGTCGGAATAATTAGAAATTGTTCAATTGGGCCATTTTTTTGCCTAACAACTTAAAGTGTCCCGCTTATTTGCGATTTTTTGAGGAGGAGTTACCTTTGTTGCTCGAGGATGTGCCACTTTTGGTGAGAAACATAATGTGGTTCATGCATGACGAAAACCCAGCACATTTTAGTGGAGAAGCTAGGGAATTCTTGAATAATACATTCAACAACCGATGGACAGGTCTGAGTTGGCCAGAACCATGGCCTCCTAGGTCCCCAGACTTGAATAGTTTGGACTTTTTCTTCTGGGTATATCCCAAAAGTTTAGTTTATACCACTCCAGTGAACACTGCAGAAGAATTGAGAAATGGAATAATAACATCTTGTGACACGATAAGAAATACCCAAGGAATATTTGACAGACGACTGTATTCTTGTAGGTGGATGACATTTTCAGCAATTTGTTTAGTTTTTAATTCTTCATTTTTTAGTTTGATATTGAATAAGTATAAGTTGAGTCTCAGAAGATGAGCTTTCAAAATAAAAGCAAATTTTGGGCATACCTATCGAGTATTTCTATAATTAATTAATTCAGTGAATAATAACAATTCAAATAATTCAAATTCAATAAGTTTTCACTCGAAAACGGTTGGAGATACGAAAAAATTACAGGCGTCAAAAAAGTTTCAAAATTGAACGAAGATGACGAAAATTGATTGTACGCTGATCAGTGGCGTACTGCAAAAAAGTTTGAAAGGCCAAAAGGAGACATGGCTTCGGAAAAGAAAACACCTTGTGAGTTTCAGTTGAAATCTAGGAAGTGTAATGATGGATGCTATAAAAAATAGCTTGCATTCCAAATTTGGGCTGAGTATCTCAAAAACTGCAGGAGTTTTGAAGAAAAAACGAATTTTTTTCTGAAAATTTCAACACTCTGTAGTTCTGTAACGAAACTTCTCGGACCTATGTTTATATAAACCTTTTTTCTTAAAATTGCACGTAGATTTACCGCCCCAAGTTGTGACATACTATAATGTAACACCCTGTATACAGGCCTTTCAATGTCAATTAGACCGAATTATCAAAGAAATGTTCTTCTCAAATAATAAAAAATATTTTTTCACTTTATTATAATCGTTTTTCAATTAGTATATATTGGCAATAGGTTTCAGTTAGACGTTTGGAAGGTATTCAAGTTTGGAAGGTATTTATGTAAATTAGTTTACTGATTTATATACGCTGGCGCTAATTACGCTCGAAATGTTTCTCTTCGAATATCGATTTGTTTTTACCTTATTCAATAAATTTAAAAATAGCCAGAAGATGGCTTCTTTGAGATGAAAAATTTTTTTGTCAAAAATATTCGTCAACATTTCTTTTCCCATACACCTTAGTAAAGAGTCTTGGAAGAACTTTTAAATGAGGTATCACCCGACCCATTTGCCTAATTCTATTTGAGTGGTTGAGCGCCGCTCTTGGGGAGTTGTTTGTTGAAACCTCGAACATACGTTAACAGAATCACGCGACGTGTTTCGGCAAATTTTTCCAATTGCTACTGGCTCCTTTGGGATGGAACACCCTGTGTAGATACTTGTGTATAAGGATTATTAAATATTCAGACGTACACCGGTTGCTTATTCGCCGACGTTCACGAATATTTATCGCATGGGGGTACGAGGATTGTGAATAAATAATATTGGTAACGTCGTTTCCGATCCGACAACACGTTGGTAGCGTCAGGTACAAATAATGAGTTTGACTTCGCTACAGACCTTTCATTTGTTCATAACGTCAGTTTTCTTGAAATATGTTCTTGTGTGTTCTGAAAATGAGTGGCATCAATTTGGATCAACGGTGTGCTGTAATTTTTTTGTTGGACACAATGCAACAGAAATATTCAATTTGTGCATTCAGATTGACAGTTAGAATGATCGTGGAAGAGTAGAATTTTAAGCACACCTCTGAAGGAAGGAATCTTGTTTTTTTGAGATCTATTGAAAGTGATCCCCGTTCTCTTTAACGGGTAATTATTGGAGACGAGTTTTCAATGCTCGTGTGGAGAAGGCGCGGGCTAACCAAATGACTCGAACCTGGAAAAAATGTTACCATGTCTGTGAAAGTACAATCGAAACACCAGAATCCGTTGACATAATAATCTTAATTTAAGTACATAAACATATTTTCTTACTGGTTCAAGAAAACTTTCTGATAGCGGTAGCAGAAAAAATTCAGGAACAGCAAAGAAAACCGATAATTTTAAAATATTTCATGTAGTGAATTCAAGAACAACAGTTCTGATTGGGTATGAAGTACTAATCATTGTTCGAGTTTATAGTGACAGCAATATTCGATTTTTTAGTTGTAGTAGAGCTGAATATGTGCGTTTCACGAACATTTACAACTCAATAAATGACAAAGCGAAAACTTACCTCAATTAAAGACTTACGAATAGACTTCTAGGTTATGACGAAGGCAGCCAGCAACAACTTCTGTAAATCATCTTTCCACCTTTGATTAGAAAAGGTTCTGTCGTATCATCACCTAAAGAAAATGCGGACACATCAAAAGCATTGCCGCCAAGTATTTCACATGTGCAATCGAATATATCTATAGTTAAAATCAGAATGCGTACTCAATCGTCTGTTTCAGATTTCGTATAAAAGAAACGGAAGAAATGCCTACCCTAAAATTATCGCTCAATCGCATTGTTGGTCATCATGTCGAAAGTCATGGAAAGAGTAATAAATGATGAGCTCATACAATATCTCGAGTTACAGGGTATCATCAGCGCTCAGCAATACGGTTTCCATAGAGAAGGATCATCTGGTGACTTCCTTGAATAATTTATGCATTTATTGATATCAACAATTGAAAAGCATGATCGTTGCTCTTGACGTCGTAAAGGCCTTCGACGGGGTTTGGCACACAGTCTTGATGAATAAACTAATCGCATATGGACTGCCCGAAAAATTGCGGCCTTGGATTACTAGCTTTCTCTTCAGTAGATCGATTGGAATGGTATTTGATGGTATAATCATTCATACAGGAAAGGATCTCTACATCCCTCATTCCATGAAAAGAACAACAACACAAAAGCTATGGTTCAACAACGACTGCGAAAAAGCCTCTGCAGCCAAAACCAGAGCTAACAAGTCATGGAAGATAGATCCAACAGAGGAAACAAAAACAACCTTCGTACGAATACGGAACGTATGCAACCTGACAACTGCAAGAGCAAAGGCCAATTTCAACGAAGGGTTAACTAATAAACTCCTTGAACATGCAAGAGGGACTAGACAATTCTGGTCCCTGGCGAAGACTGTCAGTGCCAATGTCTGCAAATCTGCGTTTCCGCGTCTTATTAGAGAAGATGGAAGTATAGTATTACCTCCAAAAGAGAAAGCCGATCTATTTGCTCTCTTGCTCTCAAAAAATGCTGTGCTAGATTCATCTAACGCAATACCTCCGAATATACCACCTACAAATTCTTCCATGACAGAAATCAAGTTCAGAGTCCGCAGTGTGAAACGGGCTCTCGAGCAGCTGAACTGCAAGAAGGCAGTTGGTCTAGACAAAATACCGCCAATCGACCTGAGAAAGTGTGCTCCCGAACTGGCATCCTTTCTTAACCGTTTGTTTTAGATTTCTTATGAAAGCCAGACTTTTCCAAGCAGCTGGAAAAAAAGAGTGAGAATTCAACCGATTCCAAAGAAAGGAAAAAAAGTCCTTACCCCAAACATTCCGCCCCTGTTGCGGTTGGTCCCATTGTGTCCAAAGTGATGGAGAGAGTCACAAATGATGAACTCATCAAATATCTTGAGTTGCAGGTAATTATCAACGATCGCCAGTATGGTTTGATCAGGTAAAGATCGACAGGAGATCTGCTCGCCTACGTCACTCATGTTTGTACATCAACGATGGAAAAACATGGGGAATCTAGAGCAATAGCCCTCGACATCAAGCCTTCGATAGGGTTTGGCATGCAGCCTTGTTGAATAAACTTGTTGCATATGGGCTTCCCGAAAATATGCGAGGTTGGATAAAAAGCTTTCTTTCAAATAGATCAATACAAGTTGTGATCGACGGCACAACATCTAATTGTTTTTAATTGCAATCAGGAGTACTTCAGGGAACCAATTTTTTTGCCAACCTTGTTTCTGTTGCAGATAAACGATCTTCTGTCATCTACAGAGAACAAGATCTTTGGTTTCGCAGATGATTGCACCCTGGTGTCGTCTTTCTGTAGTCTGCGGCCGATTACAGCTGCGGAATCTCAGCGCCAGAGATGTCAACGAATTAATAATTTAAACTCTGACTTACAGATGATATCTGAGTGGGGTCAGTTGAACCTGGTGAGCTTCAACGCGAGTAAGGCGCAAGAAACTATGTTTTCTAGAAAGGTCCCTGCTGGAGAACCTCCTCTGAAGATTCAAGGCCAACAAATTGCATTCAAAGATTTGATGCACCTTCTCGGAATAATGGTCAACTTCGGGTTTTGCTGGCATGAACATGTATCAGTAATAGCTATGTCAGCATCAGCTAAACTTAGTTTTCTTTTCAGAGCCAAGCGATACTTCTTGTCATCCCAGCTGTTGCTTCTATGTAAGGCGTAGATTCGACCTGCTTTGGACAATTGTTCCCATGTATGAGGATCTGCACCCAAACATTCGTTGCGGATGTTGAATAGTGTCCAAAAAGTGACACCTAGAGATCACCCACCATCTCCAACCGCTGGCTCTCAGAAGACAAGTTGCTGATCTCTCTCTGTTTTACAGATACTTCCACCGAAGATGCTCCAAGAAACTGAAAGACATTGTTCCGGGAAAACTCATGTTTTGCCGCAACACTAGGCTGTTAAGGAAATCCCATCATATGACGGTACATTTAACGACCCCTCGAACCTCTCTCTATAAGAATTCCTTCGCTTACAGGGCCGGTGAGCTGTGAAACTCGCTTCCGTCCAACATCTTCCCAACATCCTACAATTTGGCTCTAGTCAAGAAGCGAGTAAACAGACAACTCAATTCTCCTCAGGCGCCCACTCATGTGGTGTTATAGTTTCGCCTATTCCTGGAAAGCGCGCATAAAAAAAATAACGTGTGAACCTTTCAGGTTAATGCAGAAGTAACCTAGGGCTCCATACACTTGCCAACCCTCTTTCTGTTACAGATCAACGATCTGCTCCACTCAACCGAAAACAGAATATTTGGGTTTGTGGACAAATGTATTCTGGTGTTCTCGTTTTCCAGTCAGCATCCTATAATTGCTGATAAGTCACACCGACAAAGACACCAACATTTACAATTGGAGAAGATATCACAGAGAGGCTGATTGAATTCGATCAATTTCAACGCGGATAAGATGAAAACAACAACGTTCTTCAGAAAAGTCACTGCTGGAGAACCTCCTGTAACCCTGCAAGGACATCGAATTTCCTTATAAAAGAACTAGGCGTCACAGTTAATACTGGAGTTTGCTGGCATAACCACGTGTCAGACATTGGCAAATCTGCTTCTGCTAAAGTCAGGTCAGGGCTGAGCAGTACTTCTCACTATCACAGCTGATGATTTTATACGAAGCACATGCACAACCTGGTCCGTAATACTGTTCCCATCTATAGGGCTCCACTCCTAAACATTCATTACATCTCTTGAATAGTGCCCCGAAAAGAGCAGTGCGCATCATCGAACAGACGGCAGGTTGCTGATCTTTCTCTTTTCTACAGGTACATCCATTATCAATGCTCTGAGGGACTGAAAGGCTTGGTTCCAGAAAGAATCCAGTGTCAAGGAAAAACCAGGCTTGCGAAAAACTCTCAACAGCGGACGGTGTAACTAGCTAACCCACGTACTATGGAAAATCCTTTGTTTACAAGGCTAGTGTGCTGTGGAACGCTTCAATGGAATATTTTTCCGATAACCTACAATTTGTTCCTCTTCAAGAAACGAGTGAATACACACATTAAATAATGTTGTCGGCCACACCTGTAGTATGACAGGCACATCCTCCTCTCAAGAGTTAAGAATCAATGAAAAAGTACTGATACCTCAATGCCCCATCTCTCCAAAGACCATCCGACGAGGTATCTTTTTATAGTCGATTTATGATAGCAAGACTTTAAATAACATTTTCTCCATTCTAGCCGGACATCACTAACTGTAGTAGGTCGGTGTATATAGGAAACACGTTGCATGTCAGAGATAATAGGGCATAATAATAATAAGACTGCAGCGAAAACGAAAATATCAAGTTTTATTGGGACAAAACTATACTTACGTCGATCGAGAAGTCCAGCATAACCGGCCAGATATAGTGGTTTTCCAAAAGAAAGACAAAACGGCCCATATTGATGACATGACGGTACCTGTCGATAATAATATTCGTGAGGCAAGAACAAAAAAGCTAACAAAGTACATTGACTTAGCACATGAAATCAAAGATATATACCAGCTTCTGAAATCGATGTTGAAAAAATCAAGCATACATCCAACCGTTATCACTGCAAATGGACTGGTAGAAAGCCACCTCAAAAAAGAACCGAATAGCTTGAGAATAGATGAATCTGCAAAAGTAATAGGACTGGCACAGAAGGCTGTGATACTGGGCACAAGAGCAATGGTAGAACGGTTGGACGACATGAGATTGTAGAACGGTTCGACGTGTACTAACCAACGAGTACAAAGATGTTGAACCAAGATAGGTGCAGTGCCATATAAGATCGGAGACGATACAATTTGCCCGAAAGTCTGGCCAACAATAGGCATGAAAAAACATTATCCATAATAATAACTTCTGAATACCTTCCAGCCATATTCCGTGTTGGAAAATGACTCTATCAGATTATACTACGATAGGCCTATTATCACTGACAGAATGGTGACGAATAATAGGCCGGACATAGTGGTGTATGATAAGAGAGCCAGAACAGCAATGCTGGTGGATGTCGCCATACGGAATAATAACAACGTGCTGAACAAGTTCCAGGAGAAAAAGTCCAAATACACAGACCTTGCTATTGAGATCAAGCAGATGTGGCACCTCGACAAAATAGATATCGTTCCTGTCATCGTATCCTCGACTGGTTTAATACCCAAAACTTTGCATGATAGCCTTAAGAAATTAGAATTGCATAAGAATACCTATATAGAAATGCAAAAAGCTGTAATTCTTAATACATGTAGGATAGTTAGGAAATTTATGTCAAGTATATTGTAATCGAGCCTATTCCCTTTGATTGCTAAATCTGGGAAAGGTAAATTATATCCAGCTACTAGCTGAGATAGTGCATAAGTCCACGATAATAAATAATAATATCGTATCCTCGACTGGTTTAATACCCAAAACTTTGCATGATAGCCTTAAGAAATTAGAATTGCATAAGAATACCTATATAGAGATGCAAAAAGCTGTAATTCTTAATACATGTAGGATAGTTAGGAAATTTATGTCAAGTATATTGTAATCGAGCCTATTCCCTTTGATTGCTAAATCTGGGAAAGGTAAATTATATCCAGCTACTAGCTGAGATAGTGCATAAGTCCACGATAATAAATAATAATAATATTATTCCTGAGCCCACAGGGGCTCAGGAACATTGTTTCTGAGTACGAGCTTAGCGAACCCGAGGTACCCAAGCTGAACCTGGCAGTAGGTATAAAATGCAACATATCCAATGATGTACAATCTAAGGAATAAACGGGTGAATCGACATTGTACCACCATAACCTCTTGTCGAGTTCAAGATTTAGGAAGAGGGTCTTGTTCGTAAAGTGAGTCACAGTCTCCCTCGGTTAGCGACGGAAGCAGCGTGATATCGAGTAGGGATACTGTAACACAAAGCCAAGTGGAAAATAACATCAACACCTCCCAACCGACTCTTGATGTTTCAACGGTGGCGCAAGCCATTATGCCTACGACCACGAGAGCCGGACTCCCTAGGAAACGCATGAAGTGGACCCCAGAAATGAATTCCTTCATTATGCGTTCCTATTACAAGATTACAAACTTGGAATTGGAAATGACAGCATACAGATACGCGTTACATCTTGCGTTCATAGAAAAATATCCTGAATTACGACACATATCCGAGCAGAGAATTTCGGATCAACGAAGAACAATCGTTAAAAACAGGCTACTTTCTTCAGAAACACTGCAAAGCATACGAGAAGAGGTCATAATGGAACTCAGAAGCGAAAATGATACTCATAACGGTATACCTGCCGGAGTCAATGAAAGTGTTACAGATAACATCGAAGCCACGGAAACGAATATTTACATGGAACGCCCTCCTGAGCCGAATCAGCAGAACGAATATATGTATTTAGCACGATCAGAACTCAACAGAGCAATAACTGAATTCAGTGGTAGTAACCCAACTAAAAGACATAAGCTGCCCAAACTCAAGACGAACAAGAACACCAATATCATCCTAGCAAGCGTGAACTCAGTGTTTGAAGAATATACCGACCAGAACACCTTGGAGAAGATTCACACTTCGATTTACTGTGGAGCAATAGCGGTTCTTCGACTTCACAAACAACAAATCTCCACAACTCTGATTCAAGCTGAGCCAAAAAGCGTCAGAAAACCACCATGGCAATAACGACTGGAGAAGGATATTGATAATATTAGAGCAGAAATCGGTCGCCTCACAGAATTCATGAGAAACAGAAAACCCTCAAGGCGCTTGAAATCACATATACGCAAAATTTATAGGAAAATTGGTACGAACACAAAACACCCTGATCACAAACAACACATCGACGTGTATATGGACACTTTGAAACAGAAACTAGATGTAATGCCAAATAATCGACGCATACTTCAACGTCTAACTATAGTCTCAAAAAGACGAATTAAAGTATTTGATTTCGTAGAGTGCTTTCCATTTCGAATTATGAACCCATATAATTTCGAGGCGGATGTAAATAAATAGTTGATATGAGAAACTCAACTGAATTTTTGGTCGAACATAAGACCAAGATCTTATATCATTGGAACGTTTCAATGCACCATTGTTTATAATATAATCAAAAAAAAGGATGTTTTCTTGCGAGAGTAAATAACGACAGTGGACTTAGATACATTCACGTCCAAACGATTAATCACACACTACTTTGACACGGAACTTATGACCTCCTGCAAGACCTCACAATCGCGTTATGACGCTATCTTCAGATATGTTTTCAGATTATCCGCATACATCAATTTGGGTGAATTAAGTCCATGGGATCATCAATGAACATTATGAACAACAATGGACCAATATTGGACCCCTGCGGGACACCTGAAGTAGCAACAAATTCGCGGAAGCGAAAACTTTCGAGCTGTACGAACTGTCGGCGGCCGACTAAGTAACTCTCCAAAAGAGCAGCTAAGGCTTCCGAGAAACCGAATCTGTACTTCAGTTTCCAGAGCATAAAACGATAGTTCACTTTATCGAATGCTTTTTAAAAATCTGCGTAAATAACGTCAACTTGACCGGAACAGTCCAAAATCTCGAGTATATACTGTGATAACACTACCAGATTGCTGATGCACGATCTCCCAGGCATGAAACCATGCTGCTCATCATGAATCCTCCCCCTGATCGCGGGAAATATAGCGTTGTATAAATAATCTCGAGAAGTTTTGAGAAATTGGATAGAATCGCGATGAGCCTATAGTTACCTATGATGGTAGAATCTCCTTTCTTCAAAATGGAAACAATCTCAGCTACCTTCCATGTCGAGGCGTAAACTCCACTCTTCAAGACAATATTGAAAATATGACATAAAGGATGTGCAAAGACACGTATACAGTCCTTAACAACAAAGCTGGGTATACAATCTGGACCAGTGGTGGGCTTGCTAGATAGTTTTCTCGCAGCCTAGATTATATTTTCCACAGAAATTGTAGTCAGATTGATGAATTCAGTACCAAGAACTTTGCCATCACCAACTAATACATCTCCATTATATCCATCATAGAGACTACCAAAGTACTCCGTGAAAGCATCAACAATGTCTTCCGGCCTCTCATATGTCCTCTCATCATCTCTCCTGGTATACGTGAATGTTTTTTTGATTTAATGAATGACCAGAAGTCGGAAGGATCACTGGAAATTCGCTCTTCGGATGTTCGAATGAAGATCTCATAAGCTGTGTTCATTTTAGATTTCACAATACTCCTTAAAGACTTGAATTAATTATAGTGAAACTCGGACCTATGCTTTCTATAACTATTAAAGGCTTTTTCTTCAATTAAAATACTTTCAATTAAATCTGAGGTATACCATGTTGGAAAACGGCGCTTGCGCCTGGACTTGGGAAGTACTGTTTTTTCGAAAATTTTCTGTAGAATGGAGTAGTACTCTCGACAAGCCTCATCAGGATCGTCCGCCACTTCCATAACTGTTGACCAATCGGCATTGAGAATCATGTCATACAATACAGTAAAATTTGCTTTCTTGAAATTGAACTCCTTTCGAACCGCGTGATTCATACCCAAGTCTGTTATACTTTGCACTCGCATATCAAAGATAAAGTTGATGTGAGGGCGATGAGAATCCTTTTCCACCAGAGGGGCAAAATCGTCCAGTATTCGGCACTCATTATTGGAGAAAATGAGATCTAGGATTTTGTTATTATCATTCACATGATTGAGTTGTTTTAGGGCTAGAGTTTCTGCAAAATTTTCAATGATATAATTCGAAAGTCAATTCGAAGTCCGATATTTTCCTAATTCTCAACCGATTTAGATGATTTTTTCGGCAAGTTATAGATCAACTCTTCTGCTTTGTAGAAATTATAAGAGAAAACAAAAAATTTGAAAAAAATTTATACGGGGGCAAAACTAAAAGTGTTTTTTTTGTCAAAAATTCGTAACACCCTGTGGAATTTCGTGGTCCGAGTTGAAACGTACAATATCATGGTCTGTCAAGACACATCTTCCTACAATAACGCCCTTCTTGTTTTATGCATTTATCTCTATTTTTACAAGAGATATCCAATTTGAAGCGAAAAGTCACAAATTTCAAGAATTTATTTTTAATCTTGCTTAGGTGCATAACATCGGAGGTTAGCCAAAAAATAAAATCAAAATTAGAGAAGCGAAAATCTAACGAAATGAAAATTTTTGAGATTCACTTGCCAATTTAACGCTCCGGAGGAACTCGAAGTACACTGGAAAAATCGTTGATTTTGCACATTTATTTCTGACACTCTATAATAATTATCATTCCTGTCCAAAATTGAGAGCAGGTGTGTATCCTGGCGATTCACTCGTGAAATGAAATGAACATATTGAGAAAAATGTTCATGATGACCCACAAAAAAAAACATTTGATTTTAGTAGCGAGTATGACCCCCCCGAGCTCTTATTACAGCGCGCATACGATTTCGCATACTCCCAATGATGTTGTCTATCATCTGTTGAGGTATGTTGTCCCACTCTTCCACCAAAGCCAATGTCAGCTCTTCAACGTTGCCTGGATTCCGTTGTCGAACTCTTCTTCCAAGAATGTCCCAAACGTGTTCGATCGGGTTTAAATCCGGTGACCGCGACGGCCAGTCCATTCGTGTGATCCCAACTTCATTGAGATATTCTATCACTATGCGCGCAGTATGAGGGCGCGCGTTATCGTGCATAAAAAGGAAATTTTCCCCTATGTAAGGAGCAAAAGGCACAACATGGTGCTCCAAGATTTCTGTTATATACCGATGGGCATTAAGTGATCCATTGCCAATAATCTCCAGTTCTGTTCGTACTCCCAAGCATATGCCACCCCATATCATAACTGACCATCCACCGTATTGCTCAGTTCCTGCGAAGTTCGCTTGATTGTACCGTTCCCCTCGATGCCTCCATATTATATCTCTACCATCCACGAAATTCACACAATATCGGCTCTCATCACTAAATGAAACTCGTCTCCACTGATTGATTGTCCATGCTACATGCTTCCTAGCAAACGCCAATCTTGCTACCCGATGGGCTCTATCGAGTCTTGGTGCTCTTGCTTGCGCGTATGATCTCAGACCAACTTCATTTAATCGTCTTCTGACTGTCCTCACACTGACGTTAATGTTATCCACTGCTTGTAAAAGGTTACGTGCCTGAACAGCAGTAAGACGAGGATTTCTTATGGTTTGATTGACGATGAAACGGTCATGTATAGCGCGGGTTGCCCGATTTCTTCCTTGTCCTCGCCTCCTCACGTACAATCCAGTTTCCCTGTAACGTCGGTAGATTCGATGGATAACCGACGTCGAGATACCCAACATGGTACCGACTGAGCGGTAGGTGCGCCCTTCCTCGATCAATGTAACTGCCCTTGCTACTGAAGTTGGTGGTAAATCTCTCATTCTGAATGAAAAATACCGTTTCGAATCGTAAACAGTAAAAGAATCACAAAACACCGCAACCGATCGAATTTGTATCAAATCAAAGAATGGAAAACTCTCATTCTTTAAACGAGTGCAAATGTGGTCATATACAAAAAAACGTGTGTTGTATTTCATATTTGATAAAAAAAGGTGTGCACATGTGTAAATGAAAAGTTTTATCAATGGTCCCAGAATTCGGTTGTGTATTTTAATACCTACCGACTGTTATCTCCTATGAATTCCTAATTTTCACCAAATTAACCAAATTGTCATCAATAACTAATGCAATTCGAACATAAAAATCGCAAACGACAATTTCGACACGCCTGAGTGATAATAAGAAAATTCCAAATTGATAGACGAATTTCAATGACAATTTCTTGATTCAATGGAATTTCTCCAAAATGGTGATTTTCCACTTGAAATTAAATATATTTTACAAAATAGAGATAAACGCATGAAACAAGAAGGGCGTTACTGTAGGAAGATGTGTCTTGACAGACCATGATATTGTACGTTTCAAATTGGACCACGAAATTCCACTGGGTGCTACGAATTTTTGACAAAAAAACACCTTTAGTTTTGCCCCCGTATAAAATTTTTTTCAAATTTTTTTTGTTTTCTCTTATAATTTCTACAAATCAGAAGAGTTGATCTATAACTTGCCGAACAAATCATCTAAATCGGTTGAGAATTAGGAAAAATATCGAACTTCGAATTTGGTTAAATTTTCGAGTGTTCCGCTAATTTTGCCTCCGAGTGTAGTGTCGCACAAGTTTTCAACATACGATGACGCATTGAAATCGCCTACAATCAACAGTTGTCGGTCTAAGATCATATTCATGGTAGAAAGCATATTGAAAAACAGTTCATAAGTATCAGCTTCTGTTGTAGGAGGTACGTAGAGCACTAACACAAATAGTGTATTTATGTCGGTTTTCACCTTGGAACAAGCGAGATCAATTAAGGACGCGAGATCATGTAGAACCGTTAAATCGACAAATTCCGTTTGAAACCTTTCGTTGATTGCTAATACTCCACCCCCTCTCGTACAATTGGTAGCTGTCAGATTTCTGTCATCCCTGTATACTACGTAATGGTCCGGAAAAATCTCAGAGTTGGAGACATCATTCTGCAACCAAGTTTCACTGATATATATAAAATCGTAGTTGGACGCAGACACCGCGGTAAAAAAAAAGAGACATTGAATACTCAAGTAATAATTCAACTTAAATGACCAAGTTTGGTTTAAAGGGAAACTGAATTGGGAACTGATTTGCAAAAAAAAAAAAATTGAGAACCCTTTGAAATATACCTACAGGTCTATTATTTACCCTTGTTTTTCGAGTCTCTTTCGCACTTTGTAGATTTATCATGTATGGATTGAATTTGTGATAGCATTGAGAGATCAAATTAAGAAAAAATTGAAGCTGTCATTACCAGGATAGAAACTTTTTACCTCCATAATTACAAATTACAAAATTTCATAACAAAAGAATGAATATCTCTTGATTGAAAGTCATTAGCAATCGTATTACCACAAGCTTTCTACAGAGTTGTTTGATTAAATGAAGAATCGATTTCGAATTTCGACTCGGCTAAAACTTTATTAATTACTTATTCTAGGCAGGTGAGCGTTGCCTAGACGTGAACCTCCGAGAAATATGAAAGAACCAGTTTAAATTTCTTCTACTTGGCGGAACTTTCAAGATATAAATTCATACTACACCGGAAAATCTCAGGTACTTGAACGAAATTGTCTACGAGAATTTTCCAACGAAAGATGGAAAAGGATACTTAAAACTTGCATTGAAACAATTTTTCAAATGAATATTTTATTCTATTTTCATTTAAAGTTACTGCCATCTCGCGCAGATATTTTGGAAACGTTGGAAAATTGGAAAAACTCGAACGTTAATTAAAATTCTATAGAGGTTCAATCAGTTGACTAAACAGCCAAAATTTACTAATGAAAGAAATCACAAAACAAACAGGAAAGCTTACAAAGTTTGGTGAAGAAGAAAAACGAAATCTAACAAAATACAAGCAAACAATAAAATCCGATTATAGTAATACCACAAGAGTTCAGATTTGGCCGGATATTTTTCTATGCTCGTTTTCTCATACGAGCGTAGCTCGAGTGATTTTTTCGAGCAGGTCAAGTTCAATTACCGAAAAGTAAGTATGAGAAAACGGGCATAGAAAAGTATCCTGCCAAATCTGAGCTCAAGTGTATTAGCTGAGAAAATTCCGCGAATGACAAAACGTACAAAATGAACATTATTGAGAAATACACACAAACTCAACGATAAAATCATAAAGCATTCCTTACAAACATGTTTAGCTAGTATTGGAATGTTCAATTATTGAAAATGCAATTTCTGGATACAATTCTTTCACTCCGGGTCGATTTTATATGGGACGATTCCTGAGGAATTATGGAAGATACGGCATTCGCAGAAGTTTTTCGAAGATTTGAAACAAGATTCAAATGATGCTCATTGTTCAGTTGCAGGTAGAGCTTAATAGAGCTTGCCGTAGTGTCCGGTTAGTTGATTAATTCTTGTTCACTGACACCTGCCTCAGATAGGTTCGAAACAGCACTGGATCTATGAGAATGATTTGTGATCCTTTTATTTTTCGTATACAACTTTCTCTGATTAAATTTTTGTCCATTTGGATATTTCATTTATTCCCAAAGGCATATTTTTGTACCAACCCTTAGAACTACTGTTTTTCCAAAATTGATTGGGAGCCAGAAATGATCTATCACTTGTAATATGATCGGGTCTTTTCGACAATATCTTATAAAAAAACCCCACAGGACATGAATCTGGTTTTTCCTTATTTTTTCTAGTCATTTACAACAAACCTATCAAGGAATTTTCGTCCCAGTACAGAGCCATGATGTCAATTTCAGTTCTTGTTAATGCAACGAAACTTTCTTTGCGCTTTTCCACATCCCCTTGTAACATCTTCCTTTCAGAATTGCGAGCTTCACGAGCCTTTCTAAATGCTGAATCGGTAAATGGGTTGAAACTCATGTGGAATTTTTCGAAATACATATGCTGCATCATTTCACCGTTGTGTTACACATTATTTTCACAACGTATTCTTTCTAATATTGTCCATTCACTTGTTTCATATTGAAACCCCAATCCATAAGAATTTCTGCAATATATTCAATAGAATGCTTTATATTTAAATCGAACGTTCGTTCCTTGCAGAATATACTGAATTGATTCCAAATCGAGCTGTTCGTTTTTCTTGTATTTTTGGGGACAGAATTCTGTATAGAACTATTTATTTCTGCTCCACTGGAGCTTCCAGAACGAGACATTTCAATTTATATCGGCAGAAACTTATCGACCTACAACACCACAAGCAATGGGTCAATGGCTAATATTTCTGCTTGAAAAACAGTCGCAAGCCCGTCAATACAGATCGACTGTTCCATGGCAGCACCTCGGCCATATACACCACAAATCAGTTTGGCCATTACAAATTCGCTGTTTTCACTTAGAGTGGACGTGATTTCCATCATCTCTAAAATGTCCATCTTTCTCCCCATATTACCTGAATGTATAAGTTTAATTCTCTAAAAATCTAGGGAATGTTTTTGATCTTTACAATGAAAACCAGTAGACCTATGAAGAAAGTCTCTTATTCTCGAGTATTTTATATTTTATTCCAATAATTTCATTTTATCTTCATTATCAATAACTAATGAACCCAAATTGTTTCTATTAATTGATGGTAGTAATATTATTTTTGTGAAACCTATCACATATCTTATTACTAATATTTGGTATATAGTGAATTAGGACTTTTCTTTTCGATTTCTCAGTTTGTAGTAAAATTCTATGTTGTTTTTATTTTCTTGCCATTAAGCTCTTCAACTGGATACTCCACTCAATAAGAATATAACCTTGAAAATATTTCAAAGAAAAAGTTGAGAGGCATCTACTCAAGTGTGCTTTTTACGACTCAATATCATTTTCATCAACAATATCATTAGTCCCCTGTGTTGGTTCTATGAATAGTTGAATGTTGCTCCCTGAATGAAAATCTTTATGTGTTGACACCCTGTATAATGTATTCTAATTACTGAATAATATATTCTGATGAAATTTCCAGATTCATAAGACCTTGAAATTTTATAATTAAGTCAATTTCTCCATCACATTTTGTTACCTAGATATAAATTAAACAAAAATATCTAATTCAAAAAATTCCGAATTAACAAGAAATAGATGAACGAAATAATTTTCCTGAAAATAAATTGTATCCAAGGACTTTCCTGGAAAATTAATGAGCATTTATTCTGAAGGTATAAAGCTTTAATTAAAAAATAATAGGGTTAGTTAGATGTCCGTATTGAGTAATACAACAATATTAACACCGTCAAAATATTAAAAATTACTTTCCAACTTCAAAATTAAAACTCTGCAAGTATGAGAGAAATACCGGGCTAGTGGACGACAGAAAAAAGTTACTGAAATGCAAACCCGAAAGGAATGAAGGCAAATAAGCTCTGATTCAACTGGGGAGATGAGCAAATCGTTAAATTTTTTCAGTACAATGAAATCTATCATTCCGGTTATTAGTGCAGTCTTCAGAGATGAAAAAGCGGAAACAAAGGAACTTTCCTTTTATTTCCTCATAGAAAATTACTTCTGTTCAGTTTCTTTTATAAGATGCTAATCAGTCGTAAAGCTTGGAAAATTTTTGGCTTTTCAATGCATTTGTACAATTAAAATGAAAGATTCTGCACGAATTCTACATACAGTGTGTTCCATTTTAAGCCACACTCTATATTTCTTATCTCATTGTATTTGGAGAAATTTGCTGGAATACGTGAAATGCTTTTGTTTAGGGGACAGAAATTTTGACGAATCACTTCTCATCTCGAAGGACGCACCTGAAATATTTTGGCTATTTCCAAGAACATTAATTTCGTTTTTGAAGGAATAGCTTTCGGGTAGTTGGCGCCTACGTTCATCAATCAGTAATTTAACTTTTTTCAAATTAAATTGTTTCATTTGAGCTGCAGAATATTTGTTTTGTCTTTTTCTGTTCTTAGAAGTAAGATGATCATCTGATAATATGTTCATTCCATCATTTGATTCACTGTAAATCAATCATTGAGATACTAGTTTGCTGGTTTGATGATGATATGTTTATTTGACTCCTAAATGATTGGAACCCTGCTGACTTTGTCCTACTCAGTGAAAACTGATTGCTAGGTCATGTTGCCCTCTTGTATTGTAGGAGAGAATATTAGCATTTGTCAGGTATTTAGCCTTGTACGTGTGGACATGCTCTAAACAAGCCAGTATAAAGGCGGATGTAACAGTGAGTATTCCCTGCTGATTGAAACGTGTACGACAACTACTTAGACGAGGAACCCCGCAGAGTATTCTTAATGCCTATTATTGCTTTATGAGAACGCATAATTGCCCCAGAGCATAATGGCATAAGTGGCCATAGAATGAAAGTTGGCGAAATAAGTAATGCGGCAAATAGCTGGTGTCGAAACTTCTTTAATCTTTCTCATGGTATATAGCGATAAAGTAAGCCTATTCAATAAATCATCCACGTAGTCTCCCCATTTAAGACCACTTTCTCATGTCACTAAAAGCATTGTCACCTCGCATTCCAAAACAGATCCTCTGAGTCTTATCTATATAGATTTTGAGTCCAGTTACACTAAACCACTTATCTGCGTGATTTAGGGATTGGATGGACAAACTCTGAGGTTCCTTATGAGAAGATGCCACATTGAGAAAAGTTGTATCGTCGACGTATAAACAAGTTTTTTCAGCCATAATGTTTTGCGGAAGATCATTGACGAAGATGATCAACAACAAAAGGCCAAGTATAGAGTCATGAGGTACCCCGTAGCATATATCCGTCTCTACTGAATAACCACTCTTCCAAAACACCATCTGCTTTCGACGTGTCAAGTACGACCTGAAAATCTCCAAAGCAGCACATCGGACACCATAGAACTCCATTTTTCTCAATAAAAGGTCTCTGATTACATTGTCAAATGCCTTGGATAGATCGCATGCCACAACATCCGCGTATTTATGTCCATCCAGGGCCTCAGTAACTCCATCAATTAAATCCACCAAGGCTGAAGTAGTGGACCTACCCGATCTAAAATTATCCTGGCATTGGCTGAGAGTATAGCACCCTTCCAAAAATTGTACCAGTTGGCTTCTGAGTACATCTTCCAAGGTCTTTAACATAGTTTGCAGAATGGAAGTCGGACGATAATTGTTACAATTATTTAGGTCGCTTTTTTGTGAACAGGAAATAACCTTGGCATATTGGAGCTTTTCAGGAAAGACACCCTCTTCTAGGCATTGGTTGATGAGTTTGCAGATAAAATCCCTAATATAGGGAAAGTTTCTTTCAGGAGAGATGTCGATAAACCGTAGATATCTGCATTCTTACTAGCTTCCATATTGTTTATTGTGCTCTAGAGAAACGTGAGTGAACGAATCTATGATTGAGGCATTTGTCTTCTAAAATTCAGCATTTTCATTGAGTCCTGGACTGAGGGCTGAGTGATTTCCAGAATGTCAGGCTCAATGTTAGCAGAGTAGCAGTTCAGGTCATCAGATGTATCAAGGTGCTATCAGCTGCCTTGTCTTGACTCATGTTTCCGTTTATAACGTCCCAAATAGCCTTAGTTTTGTTTTTAGCATAAGCAATGTATTCTTGATTCTCTTCATTTGTATTTATCAAGTGGTCAAAATTTTGATATCACATGAACGTGCTGGTAAACCTTCATTACAAAAATCAAAATTGTGCTTGAGGGGGTAATTCATCAAAAACAATCTTGAACCTAACGTTCGCCATTAGTATAGAATTAATCAAAATTTATTGAGGTGGGTTTTAAAATGGAGAAAAAGAAAGCGCTCATTTGTATTGTGAATAATGAAGCAGCAGTTGTGTCGATATTGGGACATATCAAACTCAGATCCAAAAACGCAATCTGTTCGATGAATTTATGCAACTCCGGTGTACGCTTATCTACTGTTTTCAGAATTTGAAATGAATACAAGTTCCATCCAAACAAAATTAAAATAATTTTTGAATTGAATTATGACGATTTGGATCGGTGGCCGAGTGTAATAACAATAACCCGTATTTCTTGTACAACGTTCGCTTTTTCGACGAATGCACTTTTTCACTTCATAGAGAGATATACTTAATTTAGGACCGATACAATTCCTCATATATTTCGAGAAATCAACAATGAATATCTGAAAAAGCTAAAAGTTTGGATGGGAATTTTGGGAGACTACCTAATTGGACCTCTGTTCAGTCCTAGTAATTCAAACGGCGAAATTTATCTGGATTCGCTGGAAACTGCGATTGACCTATCGATAACAGAAAAGTAATCAGACGATTCTCTACTATTTGAACAACAATTGCATTTACAATGGGACGGGATTCTACCTCAATGCGCCATACCAGTTTTGTTATACCTCAATTTGCAATATCCTGGTCGTTGGATGGGATGAAGAGGACCTAGGAAGTGGTCTGTCCGATCTCCTGACCTGAACCCTCTAGACTTTTTTCGTGGAGATATCAGAAGTTTTTGTGTTTGAAAATTGGACAATCTTCACCAATGAATTGTAGAGGAATGTCTTCAAATAACTCCAAATATGCTGAACCACGTCAGAGACAGTTTTCGGTCAAGATTGATTTATTGTATGCAAGAAGTTGGAGAACAATCTGAACATTTGCTTTTTAAGTATGAGATACCCTAAAAATAAATGTTCAGGAGCAAAACTTTTTATAACATGAACAGGTGCTTTGCTTGGAAGTCCATGTGGCTTGGAAATAAGATGAGATTAGGATATATTAGTTTTTCCAAGGATATAGAGATCCTCTTCGACCTGATTATCATGTTCTCAGCAAACTTTCCTATTTGTCTAAAATGGTTGATTGGGTGACCAAATGTTCTGTCCTGTTGAGTTAAAGAAAATTCTTGGCCCAACCAAGTACAAGTTGAGTACAAAAGCTAATTTTCCGAAGGACCAGTTCCAAAAATTTCATTGTAGGATCAGACTCCTCTGGTATTTCCAACTTTTCAGAGCATCAGTTAGATGGATTTTTGGGAAGCTGCAAAATGGTAATGTTGAAATCGGAATTTGCTTATTCTCTTTTCAACAGCTATTCAGCAATTTCACAGTCACGTAACTATTGTCATGCACACACTTAAGACCCTGTTAGTTACACCGAGATAGTTTAGGAAGTATATACATTCGAGATAATTTTCGAGCGACGTTGTGTTACGCATACTCTTAGAGGGTAAGCTTCCATTTGGAATATGGAAGGCCGAGAACGCATTGGTAATGAAATTTGACCCTGCGATCAAAAATTGTACCCCAATCAGTCGATTTTCCATTTAAGAGCGATCAGTATAGAATGAAATAGCAAACAATTTCTACTTTCGTCGCTGGGTTGAACCACGTTCTAGTTTTTCAAGATCTTGAAAGTTGAAAATGCTCATGTGTCTATCCTTTTCTCTTGGAATTTTGATTGTCCATTCGGTTGCCTTTACAAATATTTTCATTGGACAGAAGTCAAGTACCATGTATAGCAGTTCTAGGGCCTGTCTGCGTTATTGCGAGATAAGTTACCTTTTTCGCTTTTTCTAATGCTGTTTTTTTGGTCTCGAGAATGAAATAAGGCCGAAATAAAATCGTATATTTAAGCTTGAACATACGGAAATACTGCGTCATCAATCATAGAGATTCTGGATACTGAAAATATTTAACTTTTTCTATATATTTTTGAGAGTAATTGTTTTTATTTACAGGGTGGACAGATTTAGATGTTTTATTTCTGGATCTATGTGAAATATTGTCCTTCCCCTACCCTGTCCTCTTTTTGCGAGAGGAATTCATTGCCGCAAACTGATTAGAGCTAACATTTTTCGTTTTCGAGTCATTTGCAACTTGTGAAAATTTTTGCAATCGGTAAAGTGCTAATATCCTATCCAATATTATGTAAAAATGGTTCCAACTTTCTACGGACATTTTTCTACGTTGAATCGAACTACATGTGGATATTTCTTTTGGTCCAGCGGGTTTTGTTATAATGCAAATTAGCGTTTTTTTCAATTATAAACCATAGACAATTTTGATTTCGTCAAATAGAGTTTTTTTTTCGGGAAAATTGTATAACTTTTCCTCAATTTTATAATTTTATGTAGAAACTCTATGTCTATTCATAAAACTTACATGAAATGATTGAAATAGCTTAAGTATATTCTGTGCTCTCATTAGGACAGTTGGAAAATGAGTTCTGGCAATGGCAATTCACATAAATTAACGAAGATTTTTCTCATCAACTTACAATATTATGTAAATATAAAATCGTTTGTGATAACGAAGCAATCATGCTATACGAAAATGGTCAGCCCTATCGGCCTTGAAGTTGAATATTAATATGGCGATAAGGGTTGACATCCCGCTATCAATGTTCGTTTTGACGATTGAATATTCGATTTTTGCTAATGTGAACTTCATCACTCTAAATTATTTCTCGCAGAAGTTGGGAATCTTCCTCAGATTTTGTCAGAAAGCACTTACAAAAATTGAGTCGATGTTGCAAAAACTAGGAGATTCTCATTTTATAAGGTTCATACTTATTCTTCTTGAAAATACTGAGCCCTCCACTTTAAGATACCTGTTTTCATTCCAATTTGCCTGCTCGAACTCGATGGGTTATAAGTTATCTTACCTATTATATCAACTGTTGCATATTCTCTATCAAATACTTCATTCTCTTCGTTTCTTGGAAAGTTTAATGTACCCTATTTCATGTTATTTTTCCTCAATTTTTTCTTATGAGGTTTTCATTCCTCAGGAAAACGATTCGAATAAGCAAGTTCTGCAGCATCAGCATCATAAAAATTTTGAATATTACATTCAATTTTATCAAACTTTTCAAAATTTTCGTATGTCCTGGTCGCTTTGTTATTACAAACGATACTTCATTCATTCAATAGATGAAACTCGACCAAAATACATCAAATAATTTATAAGAATTTTCATTGAAAGAATCAATTTTCGAACTATCATAATGATACTCAAGCGATTTCAATCAATCCGTGTGAATTATGTGAATAAACATAGATTTCCTATTACATAAATTAGGAACAAGTTACAGAATTTTCGGTTTTTCATTGAAACACGTTCTAGGTGAAAAAATTGTGTGCATAGGTATGTGATATATTTTAGAAAGGGAAAGAGAAATTCTAATCAACAAATCAAAGTTGACTACCCCTCATATTTAAAAAATACAAGTGTGGTGTTGGACAAAAGAAAAATAACCGCTGGTACTTTGATTCTACTTGAAATAGTGACTGTAGAATGTCAAAACCATTTTTACAGAAATTCAAAAGCAATCGAGATATAGGCTGATTTCGAAGATTTTCAAAATTTCCAATTTACTTTGAAGCGAAAATAGCTTCATTGCATATCTGTTTGCAGTAATAAATCACACAAAAAATATACTTGTTATTTTTCTCCATTCACAATATTTTACATAGTTGCAGTACTAAAACAAAACATTAATAAATGATTGGTTTATCAATTGGGAAATGTTCGATATATATATATATATATATATATATATATATATATATATATATATATATATATATATATATATATATATATATATATGTAAACTTGAGACAAGAAGAATCATTCAAAAATCCGTAGATCAATGAATAATCCCTCCTGACAAGAGCTAGTTCCCAAATCTGCCTGCCATGCACGCAGCCCCCAAGCGCCACAATAGTGCAACTAAGCAGGATGCCGAGAAACGAAGCGGCAGACTGCAGTTTCGCCCTTATTAGAAGCATATCGCTTCTCAGCATCCTACAAAGCTACGTCGGGGTACCCTATCAATTCCAGACGCACCTCGTACATACGTATGAGAGTCGCCCTCTATGGACCGACACGGCGAACCCGCTACCGGACCTCGAAAAAGATACGAACAATAACAAACAATGGTTAATCATGATAAACCAATCATTTATTCATTATGTTTCACCAAGCGTTAAGCGAGAATTCCAGAATACTTAAACATTAAGCTCAATTGAGGAAAAATTGAAGGGTCAACACAAAAATTTAGAAATTCATTTGAAATTAGTTCTGAACAACGTTTTTGCGGTCAGCTAGTTAATCCGTCACCGCCTTTTCGTTTTATGGACACCTCTTATATTCTAGAGTTCACAGTTGTATGTTATATCACACTCATTTTCTTCAATTTCAGCACACTAAACATAAATGGCCAGCAAATCTCAGTTGACACTATGAAACCATCCACCTGCATGGACCATAAATATATGTAAGAACTCATAAACATTCGAAATCTTCTATAACTGCAGATTCGTCAATCTTCCCTACTATTTCTGCCTATTTCACACTTTATCGAACTTATATATACACTTCTTCTTCTATCTGCTTTGTTCTTCATTCCTTGCCTTTGCTTCGTTTTGATATTTCATAGATATTTTTTTAAAAATAGATGCATCAAAAATGAATGAAAAATTAGCAATTTTAGATTTTTAGCTACCCTAATTAAGTTTTTGTATTTGTAGGAACCCTTCAAAGCTAGTATTGGATACTTGTGTACTAGAACTCTTTTGTATAATCGACATCTTATATACTAACACCTTTATATGCTCGACGCCTTGAATATTAAACGCTTGTATCATGATGTATCATAATAGAAAACTCGTGAAATTTAACCAGGTTACTGATTTATAGGATTACATGGGCTACATACGATATTTATGTCTTCTTTAATAATGAAACATCTCTGGAATATTGTCCTAAATGCTCAAGTTGATCCGAGTAATAGTTTTCGAGATACAGCCTTGAAAAGTTGCGCGCTCGAGGTCAGGTATGCTTAGCTCATAGCAGGTATAACAGAGTACCTTCTCGTCTATTGCTCCAAGGGAAACTAGTTAGAAATATTTCATTTGGTGGTTTCTCGTCGAATCAGGATGTTTATTGTAAGGTTAGAAGTGTTTATTTCAAATTTATTCGATTAAAAATGCCGTTAGAAGTTGATAGAGTCAAGTTAGCAGAAAACGAAACAGTCGTTCAATCCTGAGATGGATATTAGTTCCTTCACAAGTGCGCAGCAAAAAATGAAAAGGCGATGATAAACAGCACGTACCAGAGGAAGCCAAGCTTTAATATTCGATCATTGACGTTGCTTTGGTATTTTCGACACTTTCGTGTTTTGTTCGGTGTTCAAACATTATTAAGAGCGCAGGTGAAGATAAACAGTGAAATGGAAAAGTAGATTTTAAGCAATGCTGCAAATTCGGTCTGGTATTTAAAATTGTAGTACAATGTGAACGATGTAATCCAAAATATATTTTATCTTGCCGAAAAAATGAATGTATGAACTTAATCGGCGTTTCATTTTTGTAATGCGAAATAAGTTTTGCGGTTTGATGGACATAAACAGCTCCTTTTTGAATCAGTCAACTTACGATTTTTACATTGATGTATTGTGACAGGTACTGAAACATTGTTTTCCTCTGCTACTAGAGAAGAAAAGCCATTGACGAGTATTGAAAATAACCTTGAAAATACAACAGAAGTGACTGTCTCTAGTGATGGGACGTGGAAAAAGCGTGGTTTTTCTTCACTTTCACGACTTCAAAGTCTTGGATGTCATTGTAGAATGTTCTTACTGTAAAATATGTGAGTCCTGGAAAAACAACATAACTACGGCAGAATTTGAAGAGTGGAAAGAAGAACACATGCAAGCTAATCAATGTAACGCCAACCACACTAGAGGATCTGGAAACAGGGAAGTATCTTCAATTATTGAAATGTTCAAACGTTCTTTTGTAAAGCATGGCTTGAAGTTCGCGAATTATATAGTTCTCTGGTATTCTGAAGCCAAGCCTTATGGTGAACAATTTGTTGTGGATAAAAAAGCATGCGTTGGACATGTACAGAAGAGGATGGGCATCCGTTTACGTAATTTGGTGAAGAAAATCATTGAGGAAAATATAGTCGAAGACAAAAAACTCATAAAAACTCTTTCTGGCGAAGGTAGAAAGACTATCAAACTAATTGACAAATTAACTATATACTATGGTTTAGCGATTAGAAGAAACAGTGATTCAGTGGATGAAATGAACAGGGCGATATGGGCTACTTACTATCATTACAGCTTCATGTACAAAAACCCTCAAAGGTCCAGACTCGTGGTGCATCTGGCAGTGAGCATCGGCAACAAATACTCTTGCACCGTAGAATCACAAATATACTCCATTACCAGATGATATTTTGACAGTAATGAAATCTATTTATGAAGACCTGAGATAGGATGAGCTTTTGGAATGGTGCGTTGGCGGTTTTACACGAAATTATAATGAATGTTTTAATCAGTTGATCTGAAAAATGAAAATTACTCCCAAAATACTTCCTGCTGGTTCTAAAATCGTCCAAATCGCTTCATTTATTGCTGCTAGTACTTTTAACGAAGGAATATCAGCATCATTATTAATAATGCACAGTATGTAATCTAACCTAATCTAATTCCCACGAATTAGCTCAAAAATTGATGAAGACCTTGTGAACGCAGCCGAGAAAAAATCTGCTTGCGAGACTCGGAAACCAAGATTCGTCATAGACAAGACCAAAAGGACGCCCTGCACATTGCAACTGCCACAGATTATTTGCTTTATAACCTAGAAATCGACGATTCAATGTAAGTGAAAAAAAAATTTTTCCCACTTTTGTTGTCACTTAAAACTTTTAAAGCGTTTTTCTTTCTCGAAACTGTGTTTTCAAAGTCGGTTGTCAAGATTTCTCGAAAACTACTCGACCGATCTTCATGAATTTTTACACAGGTCTTCAGGATATAATTTTGAAGGTATTGAACGAAGGACTTTTTTTTCGATTGCAACTATTTGAATAAAAACCCCAAAAATCTTCACCAAAATTTGCATTGTTTTGTGAAAATTTCTGCCAAGAATACATTTATCACTTTATTTTTTCCTCCTGTAGGAAGTTCTGGTGTCAACACGGAGGCATCTTTTCTCCGAGACACTACCGGAAATGACGTCGTAATAGCCGAGTTTGGAAAATTTTTATTTGAAAATTCCACAAAATATTTCTAAAATATGTATCTTTAGAATAATACAGAGCTTCAATAAATTATTGTATTTTTATACGGAGAAATAATTATTGAAAATAGCCTTTTTTTAACACGAGGAAACCCATGTAACCCCTAATGGAAACTCTCAGAGAAATCCTAATAGAATCGACTTTTACAAATTTTCCTCACGAAATGTAAACGAAGGAAATGAGGCTTAATGAATCGAAAACGAAGAATCTGCTATTATCAATGAGAGGTCGTTGTTCGTCTAGAGTTATGGAATTTTAATGAAGTATTTTATTATTCATAGTCGGGTTTTTCGTGAAAAATTACTTCAAACAACCATATCTGATGACCTTCGGCAAAAATACCAACGATCGTTCGGATACCGATTGCTAGGCTATAATCAAAGTAAATATTTTGATTTTTAAGACTCACTTCAAGAGTAACCCGATATTTTTCCGACGGTAATTGTATTCCGATTTTAATAATGATAATAATAAGAAGTTTATTGCATCCAACATCACTACAACATCATATAACATAATTGGAAGCAATATGTATGAGTTCAACTATAGCTGCTCTTCCACTCAACCAATTAATGAATAAATTCATGAAACTAACATACAATAACAAACTACATAAGACTTTCATTTGATTGTGTCTATAATTGAAATTTCTTGAGATTTCTCTTAAAACTGTCCCTGGAAAAAACCGCATGATAAAAATTGTGGTACTTATTCAGTTAGGCAGAACATTTCTCAAATTTCACAGTTCTACGATAGGGTATTGTATACAGTTCTTTGCTGCGAATGTTGACACTATGCACATAATTTTTTCTAGTATCTTGGAAAATATTGGTATAAGGGAAATTGGCCTTTAGTTCAACAAATTATTGTCATCCCCTTTTTTGAAGAGTGGGATTACCTCAAAAATTTTAAAACTATCAGGGATAGTTCCTTGTATAACACATTTATTTATAAGCTTTGTAAGTGGTGCAATAATAGAGTTGATATTTCTTTTAATGAGTACAGTAGAGAGTCCGAAAACATCTTTAGACTTACTATTTTTCATGTAACGAATGACACTTCGTACTTCGATGCAACCAACTTCTTTGAATGAAAACTTTATATCACTAGGGATTACCTTCAGAAATAATTTATGAGTTTAAGTTCCTTTATCTGGAATAGATCTAGCAATTTCATGGGGCTTATGAGGAAAGTAATTATTGAAATCATTAGGTGACAACTCAGAATTAGTTCTACTCTTTAACAGGTTTCTTTTAGAATTAATAATGCCCCACATAGTACTCTGCCGATTAGTAGATTTACGTACAACTTCATCATTAGCTGTGATTTTGGCCAAGTTAATTTCCTTCCTGTAACTAGTTTTGAGTCTATCTCGAATGAGTCTCAGGTTATTACTCTCATATTTAGCAAATAGTTCATTAACGAGTTCTAATTGATTTCTCATGTTCTTTAGTTCTTCCGTATACCAATGCAAACGAGAGCTGCACCCAGTCCCCCTAGCCTCTATCTCTGGGAACGCAAACTTGAAAGCATCAACAAAATTTTCTTGGAAGGTTTTGAAAGCATCAACAAAATTTTCTTGGAAGGTTTTGAAAGCATCATTGACGTTAATAGTATCATCCCCTATAAAATCCCAACTAAGCTGATCAAGTATAGAATGGAAAGTATTAAACCCCTTTTCAGTTAAGGGACGTACCTGTATGAACTTGCCTTGTCACTGTCCTCTCAAGCACATCCACAGTCACCTGCTGAGCGCTATGGTCTGAGAAATCACAAGAATGGACATGCACATTTTCAGACGAGGTACCAAAATTTAGAGAAACTTTGTCTAAGCAGTTTTTCCACGGGTAGGTTCGAAGATCATTTGTCTCACAATGATTCTGCCTCCCTGTCTCCAACATTAAAACGAACATTGAAATCGCTACATAGCATAACATTACAAGATATACTTAAAGAGCACAATACCCTCTCAAGTGTATCCAAAAAGAGTTTGAATCTCTTTTCGGTGAACGATAAAAACACAAAATTGTCATATTACGTGAATTCAGACGCACATCACTAACCTCACTATGAAGTTCCACACTCAAACAGTTTATACGATCAAGTGCAGTGAAGTCATCATCTCTTGAGAAAAGAGCAACACCACCTTGTTGCAGGTTCGGTCGACCATAAGTAGTAGCTGTATGATAACCTTCCAACTCAATCTCCCTACACATAGCAGCATTCACAAAGTGTTCGCTTATGCATAGTTTATCTGGCATACACTTACTGATCAGAAATCCCTCAAGACGATTGTGCTTCTCCATTAGGCCTTGAATATTCAAGTGCAATAGAGATAATTTTTTTACCTTATGTGTGCTAGGTTTGTCAGTATTTGTTTTATCGACACTCAATTTGGATCTTTTACAGACCCTGTCTTCAGAAAAAAAACTTCTTTATGAGAGCACCTTCAGGCCACATATTGACGTCCTTGGCTAACTCGAAGTTGTCCGCATTTATACACACCCTAAATGAGGTATAACTATCTAGATGCTTAGACGATAGAAGTTCGCAAGTCTCCTCTGGTATATTGACTTGAACGATACTAGAAAAGTCTTCTAGCGATGTCTTGGGGCATATTCGAGACACAAAAAAAAATATTTTCTTCTGAAAAGCTTTAATGATGATGTTTTCAGAAGACTCAGTTATAGGCCACTTATTAGATATTCTATTGCTATGTTTATAATGTACAGTTTGATATTTGTTAATCTCTTCACCAACAATATATTTGTCAACCACTCTTGGTAGTTCAAAGCTTTGAGTTGCACTACCTATAGTGACAGAATGGATTGCGACATTGCTGTCAGGAACGTTAGAGTGAGGTGTTACATGGTCCCTGCGGTTAATATTAAATGAGAATCTTAGACAGGAGTTCTGCAATCTCCGAATAAACCCCTGAAAGAACCCAGAGGCAAAGAAGAAATACACAGAACTACGATAGTTAAAAGAGCTGAGAATAACGCTATTGGACAATTTCCACTTCACACTGCTACTTAAAAACATTTTGAACTTGAACATTGACTTGTGTTTGATGTAGGCATTTTTATAATTTGATTGAGGAGGTCGTTACTTGATGAAAATCGATATACATATTTTCAATGAAATAAAACTAAAGTATTTAGATTTTCACTATATTAACAAAACTATGACCGGTTTCACCACACTGTGGCTTCATTAGATAGATACAAACTAATGAACATTATCCTTATATATTAGTCTTATTTCCTACTTAATATTACAATAGGTACAAGAGGTATGTTGGAAAACCCATCAGGTTGCTTACTTTATGAATTGAAAAGATTGAGTAAAGGAGAAGGATTTAGATCTAATTGACTATTAAGGAACCTACCTGAATTCTTTTCTTTGTTGATCTCTAAAATTTCCAATAGATTGAGCTTTTGTCTCTTATTTTCATTGTGTAAAATTTTGAAATTATCATTAAAGTTATGGTTTTCTTCGAGTAAGTGATTATACTAATGGGAATCTGATTTATGATAATTAGAACTACGTTTGTGCTCCGATAATCTAACTTTGAAATTTCTGAAAGTTCTACCAATATAAATTTTATTACAATCCCCGCAAGACAGTTTATAAACACCGGATTTATTACTTTTATCAATTTTAGATTTGCAGTTTTTGATATGTCGGCCTAAAGAATGAAAAAAATAGCATTGCGAACTGATAATTCCTTAGGCCGACATATCAAAAACTGCAAATCTAAAATTGATAAAAGTAATAAATCTGGTGTTTATAAACTGTCTTACGGGGATTGTAATAAAATTTATATTGGTAGAACACAAACGTAGTTCACATTTTCATAAATCACATTCCCATTATTCTAATCTCTTACTCGAAGGAAACCATAACTTTAATGATAATTTCAAAATTTTACACAATGAAAATAACAGACAAAAACTCAATCTATTGGAAATTTTAGCGATCAATAAAGAGAATAATTCCGGTAGGTTACTTAATAGTCAATTAGATCTAAATCCTTCTCCTTTACTCAATCTTTCCAATTCATAAAGTAAGCAACTCCGATGGGTTTTCCAACATACCTCTTGTACCTATTGTAATATTAAGTAGGAAATAAGACTAATATATAAGGAATAACTCTGTTCATTAGTTTGTATCTATCTGATGAAGCCACAGTGTGGTGAAACCGGTCATAGTTTCGTTAATATAGTGAAAATCTAAATACTTTAGTTTTATTTCATTGAAAATATGTAGGAATTTTTAATCAGTTTACCAACATGTTTTTCAAAATGGAGTTCACAATCAAACAGCACATCTAAATTCTTCACACATTCACTCAACGAGATCACAGATTCATTAATTTTAATATCACAGTCATTAGCTTCAATTGACTTAGAATATAGTTGTTTCGTACCAATGCATATTGCCACCGATTTAGCCGGATTCAACAACAGACCATTATTTGCAGACCAAGTACTAAGACTAGAGAGATCTTCTTTGATTTTTTCAATTCCTTTGTTAATATTCCGCATATAGGTGAATTAAGGAGTGTTTAATGAAGCCACATAGATCATAGGTGTATATTGTGAAGAGCAGGGGCCCAAGGATGCATCCTTGTGGGACACCCTGGTTGGCTATATAAACTAATGAAAGATTTCCATTGACATCAACATACTGGGATCGATCAGGTAAATAGCTTGAAAACCAATTTATAACCGTTTCATGAAAAGAATTGTAATAAAGCTTTGTTAAAGTGAGCAAGTGATTCATCAAGTCGAAAGCTTTGCTATAATCGAGCAACACAAGCAGTGGTACCTGAGCATTGTCCATTTTTTCCATGATATCACTAGTATTCTTCAACAGAGCCGTATTAGTGCTGAACATTTTCCGAAACCCGGACTGTGTTTGTGGGAGAACATAATTGTTTACGTGATCGGATATCTGTTCCAAAATTATCTTCTGCAGTACCTTGCCTGCCACCGGTAGCACGTTAATGGGACATAAATCAGAGGGTTATGTTGGCTTATTAACTTTTGGTATCGGAGTTTTCCTAGCCAATTTCCAAGCTTCAGGTACTATACCTGAAGTTAGAGAGCAATTTACTCTATGAGTGAATTGATCGTCGAAAGCTCTTCAACTTTCTGTTTAGTTACTGTTTGGCTTTACACAATTCCGAAAGAAGTTGACAGTGGTTTCACCCAACTCCGGACAGGGCAGGGATTGAACAAAGAAATTACCAAGTTCCTCGGCTGTGATGTTAGCTGGAATTGTTCCAGTAGCTTTTTTATTTTTATGTATATTCAGCTAGTAAGAGTTTTCCATTGAGACTTTGGGTTGTTGTTAATGTTGACTTGTTGTTCGATGTAAGCCTTCTTCTCTCTATGTATGGCCTGAACAAGATAATTTCCAATTTTCCTGTAGAAATCCAGATGGATGGCGGATTTAGATTTAAGATATAGATTGTAAGCATCTTTTTATGCTTTACTTATCTGCAATATATTATGTGTGATGTAAGGGAGGCAAGCCCTCCTGACTGTCGCAGTTCGGTATGGCGCATGTACATCAAATAATGATAGAATAGCACTATTCATGAAGCCAATTTTTCATTCACATCAGCAAAAAGGTATATACTGTCCCAGTCAATGACTATAGCATCGCGAAGGAAATCTTCATCATTGAAGGCACCGAAATCGTGGACTTTCTCTATGAACCTCCACACTTATTTCACAACAATTTTGATGCTTCTTCTCGATTATTCTAGTATTTCAAAATCGAAAAAAACGATTATTTATTTTGGAAAACAATATTTCATTATTACTTTCTATGAAGAATTAGAGAAAAATGTAGAAAATGTATTTTTACATTATGTGAAATATCAAAATGATTCTGGTTTTTGTTTGCCAACACTGCTCTTGTGCTCTGATAACCTGAAATTGAAATTTCTGAAAGTTCTACCGATATTGCTTTTATCACAACTTCCACGAGAGAGTTTACAAACCCCCGATTTTTTTTAATGGATTTTAGAATGAAGGTTTTTGATATATCAAATTTTGAAATGAGAAGAATTGTTTGAAATTTTGGCTGGGTTAACCAAAATAAGTTGGTTGATCTCATTCATATTAGAAAATTAATACTGTTTAAATTCTTTACTAGAAAGCGTTCTGTCAATCAATCAAGAATTATAATCACTATTTATGTTGAAGTAGATGTAGGGAAGAATTATGACTGGTGATAAATATGTGCGATGATTTATGGTAATTGGAGAAATCATGTGTGCGGTCAATTTGGGTATGGTTAAATCTAAAATTTAATGGAATTGCCAGTTTCCATATCCAAAGTGAACTTTATATTATTTATATTATAGTAAATTGAATTTATGGAGGTACTAAAGGAATTTAATTGTCTATTTGTACCTGTGAAACCGGATTTTGTTGAAATTTCTGAAAGTTCTACCGATATTGCTTTTATCACAACTTCCACAAGAGAGTTTACAAACTCCTGATTTTTTTTAATGGATTTTAGATTGAAGGTTTTTGATATATCAAATTTTGAAATGAGAAGAATTGTTTGAAATTTTGACTGGGTTAACCAAAATAAGTTGGTTGATCTCATTCATATGAGAAAATTGATACTGTTTAAATTCTTTTCTAGAAAGCGTTCTGTCAATCATTCATGAATTATAATCACTATTTATGTTGATGTAGATGTAGGGAAGAATTATGACTGGTGATAAATATGTGCGATGATTTATGGTAATAGGAAAAATCATGTCTGCGGTCAATTCGGGTATAGTTAAATCTAAAAATTTAATGGAATTGCCAGTTTCCATATCCAAAGTGAACTTTATATTATTTATATCATAGTAAATTGAATTTATGGAGGTACTAAAGGAATTTAATTGTCTATTTGTACCTGTGAAACCGGATTTTGTTATCCTCAAATCCAAATCAATAAATGCAGTGTTTCGACATATATGTAATTCCATATAATGCTAAACATAATCGGATGTAGTTAATCTCTACCCTTATGATCCACTTTACGATCCATTGAAATTGATTAATCAATCTTTGCAGAATAATAATGTGATTCCCATTATATAACTATAATTTATGTATCTTTCAGAAGTATCTTTAGAACAAAGTTACTCAAACCTCACTGATCAAATTTACATAAATAACAACAGATCTATAATGACAAATCCCTCTGTACTAGCTGAAATTTTCAAAGATACTATCAAGAAAATAATTGATAATCATCGGCTGTCAAAACACTGCATTTATTGTTTTAGATATGTGTGTCACATAAATTGTTGTTTTACAGATACAAATGATCAATTTGATTTCTTCACTTTCAAAAATTCAATTCAGGTTTTTTGTTCGTCGTGTTTGTATTTGGTTCTTGGGAGAACCAGTTGCTTTATTGCAGTTCCAGCAGTGCTTCTTCTGCGATAATCAAGTGATAACTCACTATATTCAAGCCAGTACCAGATACCTAACTCTACAAGTTCACGAATGCGTTCACGATCACATTGACTTGTTCATACTGTGACTTGTCTATTTATACAAGCTCTCAAGTTGTCGGACGATCGAGTTGTGGCTCCGCCCACTTGTGGCGCGTTATCTCTGGAGTATGAAAAGGAGGCGTTCGCGTGTGGTTAATGGGCGGAATAGTTTCTTGATTTATCTCATTCTTTTGATCTTTTAGGAGATTGCTTGGTTGAGTATGTCTTCTCGTTTGTTGAAATTGTTTGATTTCTGCATTTCTATTGCCTCTTGAATTATGCGTTGTTGAGAATCTTCCATGTAAGCAACCGTTTTTTGACCAGGAGAAGTCGATTTCGTGTTTCATTGATTTATAATGCTGATAAATAGCTTAATAACGAGTTTTTTTTCTGAGGGCACTTTGATGATCATTGATGACGGATACGCGGCAATATGATCCTAATCGCATCCTATGCATGGAATGCTGTAAACTCTTTGTTTTTCTAGAAGAAAGATTTTCTTGCGATTTCCCACTATCTTAGATACTGTTTTGTGTGGACGAAATAGGGTGGTTTGTTCGGAGTAGTCAGCCTATTTCACCTATCGTGCCTTCAACATATGGATGATAGGATATACCCTAGTATTCAACTTTTTTGTCTACAGTGAATCTGTGAATCTTTGTCATCGATTTCATAATCGTATGATGACTATTCATTATTTTCCAATATTTAAATTTGATGTTTCATATTGCAGTTATTATTGTTGGTTGAATGGTGTAATTTTGCATTTATGTATCTGTTTGTGTCCGTTGGTTTCCGATATACTGTAACGTGTAGGGTATTCCACCAGGAAAACGTCTAGAAAATGGCTGCTGTTATGGATCAAGGGGATATGAAGAACTCCTGGTGATAGAAAGTATCGTAACCAAGCAAGCGAAGAAGAAGCTACGTAATTTATCGATAGCGTGGATCGATTATAAAACTCAGTACCGCACTCTTGGTAAGTAAAGGTTCTCAAGGTTTATGGAATATCTGAACCAATTGTTGGAGATGGAGAACCTCACTAAAGATACGAGATGGTAGGGGGGAAACAACGACATCAGAAATTAGAATCGAGCGTGGAATATTTCAGAGAGATACCCTGAGCCCCCTGTGGTTCTGTCTGGCACTCAACCCCCCAAGCACGTTACTCACCAGCTCTATATGGATGATCTGAAGCTATATGCCGGTATTGCCGACAAGTTGAGGGGACAACTAGAAACTGTGTCAGCTTTCATTGACTGACGCAATCCATATGGAGCTAGGTACTGATAAATGCACTGTGGTAAACATCAGAAGGGGAAAAATAGTGGATGGTGACAAGAGCACTACCTTAATGAACAACACTGTCATCCATATACTACCTATAAATACCTCGGAGTCCTTCAAAAGCTCGATATCAGAGCTTCTGAGATGAAATCCATTTTCAAAAAGAAACTATACAGCAGAATAAATAGAGTTATCAAATATAAACTCAACTCGAGAGCACTTTTCCAGGCACGCGTGGGCCATCCCGAGCATCGCCTACTCGTTTGAATTCTGAAGTCGTCACAGACAGATCTCAGGGCCGTAGACACAAACATTAGAACGCTCCTCACAACACATGGAATACATCATCCGCACTCGTCAATAAGTCGACTCTACTTAAAGCGAAACCAGAAAGGACGAGCTTTGTCATCTTTGGGAATGTTCCATAAAAAAAATGTCGAGAACCTGGGGTCATATTTGGCTACTAAAAACTCACCTTTTTACCGAGCAGTGCGTGATGCGGACGATGAGCTCTTTGCGCTCCAGCTTTCCAATCCTGCGTATCAGGTCGACGCACGTACACTCCCACAGTTAATGGAAGACTGCACTCGAAATCTCTTCATGGCGGTAGCGGGTTCGCCGTCTCGGTCTACAGAGGGCGACTCTCGTACGTATATACGTGGTGCGTCCTTTCTTGAATCGATGGGGTACCCCGATGTAGCTTGATAGGATGATGATTATCAGGAAGAATTATTCATTGATCTACGGATTTTTGAATAATTCTTTTTTGTCTCAAGTTTACATATGTAGTCTCCTCGCGAAGTTTGTCGCGGAAGATATTTGTCCCATCATATATATATATATATATATATATATATATATATATATATATATATATATATATATATATATATATATATATATATATATCTTCATGATTATCTTCTTTTCCATACAAGATGGCGATTGTGCAGGAACTTTCTGAACGTGACTTCAATTCTCCGAGGCAAGCGTGTGAGGTTCTTCTGGAAGTCGTTTCTGAGGACGCCATCGTTCTTTTTAGTGATGAAGCCCATTTTCATTTGTGTGGATCCGTCAATAAACAGAACATGCGCTGCTGGGCTGACAAAAATCCTCGGCAATTGCATCAGAAGCCTTTACATGCACCTAAAGTCACAGTGGGATGTAAAATTTCCTCAGGTAGAATTATTGGTCCCTGGTTTTTTGAGGAGAATGAAGTACCAGCGACAGTGAATTCGGACCGGTATGTAAATATATTACAGGATGTTTTTCACACGGCTAGAAGATTTGAACTTAGGGGACACTTGGTTTCAACAAGACGGTGCTACGGCACTTCCAGAGCATCGATGGCTGTTTCGAGGGAACACTTCTCAGGATGCCTCATCTCAATTACAGGTTGTTTGGAATGGCCAGCCCTCTCTTCCGATTTGACGCCTTGTGATTTTTTCTATAGGGTTTTTAAAACCCCTTGTTTATGTGAACTGAACAAGGAATCTACATAATTTGAAGAACATCGAGGAAGCAATTGCCAACATAACGCCTAAAATGCTGGCAGGAGTCATGACATACGCCAGAAATCGGTTTACTCAATGTATGGAGAATGAGGGCCGTCACCTATCTGATTTTATCTTCAAAACTATATAAATAAAACTTTATTTATGTGTCTATATTACAACAAAATAAATACAAAATTTCTGACTTCAAAAAGGGTTTTATTAACTTTTGAAAGAAGGATTTTATGCTGTATATACAGGGTGCTTCAACGTGCAGAACAAAAAACAAAGGCTATATCTACCAAGATATTCATTTCTGATCAAAACGCAATACCGGGTCAATTTTGTTTCAAGGGCTATACCTTTTGGGGTACAAAACTTGCCTGAAAGATAAACCCCCTCAGCAGGGGTTGCAATCTTTGAACATTTTGAGTAGGGAAGATTGGTTGAGTGATGACTCAAAAGAAAGGTGGTATTTTTCTCTACATTGCCTTGAACGAATTTCCATTTTTGATTGAAAACCGTAAAAGATACAGCGTGAGAAACTGAAAGATAGGGAAGACTATTTCCCTGAGACTATTCAAGTTTCAGTGAAGTAAAATGGAACAGATTCATGCTGATCAATGACAGTCATCATCAAGTACCATCTTCATCTCGAATTGCAACCCCTAAAGCAGGGGTGACCACCCTTGAAAATTTGGAAGAGGGTAGATGGGACGAGTGATACCTCGAAAGAAAGGTATTGTCTTTGTCTGCATCCCCGTGAACGAATTTCCATTTTTGATTGAAAACTGTAGAAGATACAGAGTGAGGTACTCTAACTCTTATGGAACTTGATGAGAATAGAATTATTGCGAGCAGCCATGAAGGCAATCGAAATCCTTTACTTGAAAGGTTTCACTAGATTGAAATATTACCCCTGCTCTAGGGGTTGAAATTTGAGATGAGGGTGATTTCGGAAGATGACAGCTTTTGATCTAAAATGAATCTATTCCAGTTTTTCGCACTAATACTCCAATAGTCTTTGGGCGATAGTCTTCTCGATTTTTCAATGGCTCACTCTGTATCTTCTACAGTTTTCAATCAAAAATGAAAATTCTTTCACAGGAATGCAGACAAAGATAATACCTTTCTTTCGAGTTATCACTCGACCTATCTACCCTCTTCCAAATTTTCAAGGGTGGTCACCCCTGCTCTAGGGGTTGAAATTCAAGATGAGGATGGTGCCTGATGATGACTGCCATTGATCAGCATGGATCTGTTCTATTTTACTTCATTGAAACTTGAATAGTCTCAGGGAAATAGTCTTCCCTATCTTTCAGTTGCTCACCCCGTATTTTTTACAGTTTTCAATTAAAAATGGAAATTCGTTCAAGGCAATGTAGAGAAAGATACCAGCTTTCTTTTGAGTCATCACTCGACCCATCTTCTCTATTCAAAATGTTCAAGGATTGGTATTTCAGGCAAGTATTGTACCCCAGAAGATGTCCCCCTTGAAACAAAAATTGACCTGTTTTGGCATTTTGATCAGAAATGAATATCTTGGTAGATATAGCCTCTGTTTAGTTTTCGTTGATGCATCCTGTATGTTAAATTTAAAAAGACAATCATGCCTTGTTGAATTATAAAGAATTATCGGGTGGAGCATTCTCGTTTTAATTCTATTTTTCGAATAGTTTGTCAAATTTGACAGTTCGTTGTAGCTACAACATTGCTTGTGTCGCACTGAAAATTGTGCATTTTGACTAAAGATAGAGCTCAACTTTCAAGATTATCAGTCGACTCCTGGCTCCCTTTATGTATCAATATGCACTAAAAATGAGATCCTCGATCCGTCAAAAACTCACTGTTGAGTTATTAGAAGTGTTTTAAATACCTTTTCCTATTAGATTTTGTTTATTTTGCTAAAATTCCTTGAATAATTCTCTCATAATCCGGTTCAACCAACATTTCCCATCAGATTCTCTTGAAAGATAATCATATTTTGTCGGCGTATAAACTTATAATAGTATCCTGCCAACTAAATGAAAATCGGTGAGGATCAGATTATAATGAACCCAGATTATTCAACGTTCGAAAACGAGAAGTAGTTCATCCAACTCTGTTTGCGTAGGTTACCATCATTTCCAATTAAATTTTGTTCATTTTCATGACAACAGAGAAGGTTATCGAAATATTGATGCTGAGCCTTTTGTACTCCTCGAAATTACACGAAGTCTGATTGCTTTTCTAATTACTTTGGAGGCAGCTACCACGTTAATAGTCCAATTTATAGGCTAATGTCTACTTGACATAAAAATGAAAATATGATCCTTTAATGTCCTTGATAACCTAAAAAATTTTTATCTTCGCAAGTAAAATAAAAATGAAAGCGAAATTTTGAACAGAGAGGCTTAAAATGTTCAAAATATCTATCTCAACTAGTAAATAGACGTTCTTTGAGGTTTTAGTTAAGGAAAATATATTTTATTGTAATGTCTCTTGAATACTTCTTACAAAGTACAACAATCTTAAGAAGATATTATTCTCTGATCATGCCTGAAGAAGAAATAAAATCCAATGATTCCATATGGAATGATGGAATTCCCTTTATTTATTTCCATAAAATGATACAATCTTGACTAAAACCGTCTTTAACATGGCTAGCATATTTCAAGTTATTTGACGACACTCATCTATAATTGTATATCTATATATATATATATATATATATATATATATATATATATATATATATATATATATATATATATATATATATATATATATATATATCTTGAACTCCTATAAAGCATAGGGCCTCTAGAAAGGTCTTCCATCTGGATCTATTTCAGGCAATTCCTTTCACTTGGTTCCAGGTCTTGCCAGTTGGTAATATTTCGTCGAGAATTGTTCTCCATGTGTTTCGGGGCCTTCCTCGTTGTCTTGTTCCCTGCGGGTTCCATTCCAGCACTTGCCGGGTGGTGTTCGTGGTTTCCTTTGCAAGATATGGCCGATCCATTTCCATTTTCGCAGTTTTATCTCTTGGCTAGTTTTGCTCTGATGGGTGATGTTGTAAAGCTCTTCATTGGTTATCCGTTCAGGCCAGTAGATGTGTAGGATTTTACGGAGGCATTTGTTCACACAGACCTGGAGGCTCTGCTCGATTGTTCTTGTTTGCTTCCAGGTCTCGCACCCATATAAGAGTACCGACTTGATATTCGAGTTGAAGATGTGCAATTTTGTTGCGTTGGTAATGGCGTTTGATCTCCACACATTGCGAAGCATTGCGAAAGCCTGGTTGGCCTTGGCTATTCTGTTTTTGACGTCTGCCTCTGCCCCTTCTTCTGTCGTTATGAGGCTGCCCAGGTAACAAAAAGTCTCCACATTTTCTATGGGGATAGCATCTATCATAAAAGGCTGTGAGTTTGCAGTGCCTATACGCATTGACTTTGTTTTGCCAACGTTTATTTGAAGACCTGTGCGTTTGGCTATGCTGTTCCAACGGTCCAGTTTGTTCTGCATATCTTGATGGGTGTTAGTTAGTAGGCAGATATCATCCGCATAGTCGAGATCTTCAAGTCTTCCGGTCAAACCCCAGGTGATTCCTCTTCTTTCATTGTTAACTTCCCTCATTATCCAGTCAATAACTATGTTGAAAAGTATGGGCGATAATAGACATCCTTGCTTAACCCCCGCCTTTACTGCGATCTTATCTGAGATTTTTCCCCTATGGAGGACCCGACATGTAGAATGTACGTAGAGCTCTTTTAGCATGTCAATGATTTTTTGGGAAAACCCACAATTTCCAAAATGTTAAACAGAGCCGCCTGGCTGAGGCTATCAAAAGCACGTCTGAAGTCAATGAAGATGATATACAATTTGCAGTTAAATTCCGAGGATTGCTCTATTATTATTCGTAGCGTGTTAATGTGGTTTACGCAGGATCGGTGGGCTCTAAAACCGGCCTGCTCTGGCCTCAATCGGGTTTCCATTTGTTCTTTGATCCTCTGGAGAAGGATGTAGGAGAGGATTTTATTTATGTTGTTAAGAAGCGTTATACCTCTCCAGTTGATGCACTCTGCTAGATTTCCCTTCTTGGGTACCTTTATTATGAGGCCTTCTTTCCAGGTGACAGGAATAGTTTCTGAGTTCCAGACATCTCTCATAATCGGTTGTAGTAATTGCGCTACACCTTGGGCATCCGCCTTCAGGATTTCGCTTGGTATGTTGTCTGGGCCAGGGGATTTGTGGTTCTTTAAATGTCTGATTGCCGCTTCGATTTCCTGGGATTTTGGCTCGCTGGTGTCTATGCGTAGGGGTCTAGTCGGCGTGTTATTTGGCAGGTTGTTTATGCCTTCGGCAGATTCAAGGAGGCAGGTAAAATATTCTTTCCATCTACTTAGCTGTTGTTCTGCCGTGGTAAGCAGATATCCGCTACGGTTCTTAATCGGATGATTGCTGTTTGGCTCTTTACCGCTCAGTTTCCTAGTAATGGCATATACCTCTCTGATGTTTTTTGTTTCAGCCGCTTTTTCTGCTTGTTCTGTCAAGGTCATCACCCATACTCTCTTATCTCTTCTAGCGCCGACCTTCACCTGCCTGTTAAGTGCTGAGTATTCTTCAGTTAAGGCCCTTTTTCTATCGCGGGTCCGCGCTATGTTCAGTCTGTTCTTGACCTCTTTTCTTTTGTCGATGAGCTGCCATGTATTCTCTGATATCCATTCCTTCTGTCCATATTTCTTTGCTCCAAGCTCTTCCTCCGCACTCTGCAACATCAGCTTCCCAATAATTTCCCACGAATGCGGCAGAGTTTCTTGGCTGAGTTTTTCCACTACTTTTGCTTTGTAGCTAGTGAGATGCGAAGGGTCTTTCAAATTCTCTATATTGAGCTTTGTTCTTCTAGCCGATTTAGTTGACAGTTTTTGTCGGGCAATTTTCAGGCGTAAGGTCGTTACCAAGAGATGATGGTCGGTTGCGGCGTCGGCCCCTCTGAAGCTTCTAACATCCAGCAGACTTCTTCGCCAGGGTCTTGTTATCATGATATGGTCAATTTGGTTTTTGGTTTTGTGGTCAGGGGATATCCAAGTTATTTTGTGAATCGTTTTATGGGGGAAGAGTGTGCCGCCTATAACCAAGTTGTTCTCTTGGCAGAAGTCTATAAGAAGTTGACCATTTTCGTTTTTCACTCCTACACCTTGCTTTCCCATAGTTGACTCAGTGCCTTCGTTGTTAGTGCCCACTTTTGCGTTTAGGTCGCCCATGATAAGTTTGATGTCGCCGTTGGGTATTTGATTGAAGGTGGCATACAGACTTTCATAAAAAGCTTCTTTCTCAGAAACGTTCGATGGCTCTGTTGGTGCATAGCATTGAACTATTGTAAGATTTCGGGCCTTTGTTCTGAGGCGTGCTACAATTATTCGGTCTGATATGGGCCTCCAGTTCATTAAGCTATTTTTGGCCTCTCTTGTGAGTAGCATTCCAACTCCATTTTGGCGCCTTTCTTGTTCTTCTTTACCTGAGTACAATAGCACGTTCCCGTGTGTGGTGATGTGCTCACCTTGGTTTGGCCATCGAACTTCGCTTAACCCCAATATTTTTATCTTGTATGACTGCATCTCTCTTTCCACCTGGGCGAGCCTACTAGCCTCTGATAGTGTTTTTATATTCCATGTTCCTATTCTAGTCCTGTGTTTAAAGCCAAAAGTCGTCGTTATAAGATCCATCCGTTTCTTCCTTCTATGGGTTTCAGTAATCAGTTGATTTCAGAGTAACAAGTGATTGGCCTATTGCCTCCTAGTCTGATGCTGGGGCTGCCAGCTTTTGCATTCAGACCTGCCTCGGATTTAGTCCGGAAGGTACGCGTAGATCGTCTAAATTCTCAGGACCCCACAAGAAAAAGCCTAGAGGGTTCAGGTCAGGATATCGAGCAGGCCACTTCATAGGACCTCTACTTCCAATCCAATAACCACGATATTGCTAATTGAGGTTTTTTATTTCAATTGGTGCATAACTTTCTTTGATATATCGCAAAAACCATCAAAAACTCTTTCATTTTGCGGTAAGACATGCCTAAGGTAAAACAAAAAAAATAGTTCCTTTCGGATATTCAAATAATATTAGGATATTTTAATTTTGCAAAACAAAAAGATATATTTGAAAATCAGTGGTTTAATCTCGAGAGATAGTCCTGGAAGAACAGATTTGGTTACGTTTTTGTTCTTGAAGAATTATACAATGGTACTAGACAAAAACAATTAAATTGATATAATGGTTCCAAATATGACTGAAATATTCGATTTTTTCGGACGCGTTGTTTATGAGCACTTCTTTCAATTTTCTCTTCTCAAAAATCGATACCTTCGATGAATGTAGAGCCAGAAAATACTTTCTTTGAATTCCCTTAGAATTTATTTCCGTAACAGCTATTATCGAGTAAAGGAAAATTGGAGGAGATTCACGGAAAAAATTGATTTGTTGTCATTTTCGGACAACTAAAATCAACGAAATTATAATATTTAATTGTTGTGGTAGTGCAATTCTTTAAGAAAAATAAATGAGTCAAATTTTGTTTCTCAAGCACCATGTTTCGAGATATGATGACAGAAAAAACTTTTTTTATAAAAATTAATGGATCTCAAAAATTGTTGAACACTTTTAATTTCTTGAAACGTTATTTCTTTTTTTACCTTGAGATTCTGTAACAGCAAGTAGTCACTTGCAAAACATTGATTTGCAATAAGTGCGTCGAAGACAACAAAAGTTTTGATGATAGATATAGAAGTCTCTGTAATCACTTGGTGAAACATTTTAATAAATAAATAAATAATTGATGTTGAAACATGTTTCGAAAAATACAATGAATAAATTATGTTTGATATATGTTCTGGTTTTCATTCCAATTTCAAATCCTGAAAGAAAATTGAAACACTACAATGTCAATTATACCAAAGAAACAGATGAGAGAAGTGGGGAACGAAAATCAAAATGATCGTTAATTATTGATAGATAATGTTTGTGAGCTGATAAAATTTCTACGAATTCTAATAAATCTTATCTCTTGCTTGTTTTACCTTGATGTAGAATTTGGGTTTTTGTTTAACAAAATTTTTGATTAACAAAATGTTTAAAAACGTTAATTCGTTATGAATTATTGATTTTTTATGCTCGTGTACTCTTATATTGATGGAGCGACCAGTAAGACTTAAGAAAAGCAGAACAATCATTATAATATTATTTTCATACTCCGCTTTTTCCACCTGCATCAATTCGATTTTTTCACTGACCAAGAGTGAACATATGTTTGTCTAATTCATACATATATTCTTGTTTCCATATAAGGCATAATTTAGTACTTAGTTGTTGGACATAATTATTGCTGTGATATTTTACTGTTAATTTCATGAACCTGAAGGGTGGTGGTTTGAATAAAGAATAATGTCAAATGAAACAATAATATCATAGACAAATTATTACCTAGTTGCATTAATGACACAAATAAATACTTAGACAAATAACGACAAACTTCGCTAGGAGTCTACATATGTAAACTCGTACGTATGTACAAGGTCCGGTAGCGGGTTCACTGTCTCGGTCTATAGAGGGCGACACGTATGTACAAGACACGTCCTTTCTGGAATCGTTAGGATATCCCGATGTAGCTTGTTAGGATGCTGAGATGAGATATGTGACACTGGCTAGATCCTAATAAGGACGACACTGCAGTCTGTCGCTTTGTTTTTCGGCATCCTGCTTAGTTGCACTATTGTGGCTCTTGGGGGCTGCGTGCATGGCGGGCAGATTCATTGATCTACGGAATTTTGAATAATTATTTTTGTCTCAAGTATATATATATATATATATATATATATATATATATATATATATATATATATATATATATATATATATATATATATATATATATATATATATATATATATATATATATATCTCTTGAAAAGGATTTACAAAAATTCGAATAATTGTATTTACAATGAACGCTTACATCTATAATTTTGGTGTATGTCACGAAAACACAATCGTAAAAAACAAGTGAACAAATAGAATACCAGCGGAGAAAACAGACCATGCCCGTTCCTTAATCAGGCATCTAAACTCGCATCATGCCTCCTACGATTGCCCCTAAAGTGTGAGCACAAGAAATGAAACAGGGGAACCATACAGTCTTGCGTATAATTCAATAAATCTGTCGGAAAAACTCGTTTCCCTTTCGCTATTTTACTAGCAATAGCTGGTCTGTTTATGTTGTGTGTACAAAAAGAGTACCAAAAATTTTTCTTCTGAGCAACTTCATTCTCTCATTCTCATATTGCACTTCCTTATTTCCAGGACTTCTTCACGAAGACAAGGGTAAGAAGGAAGGGGGTTTGGGATAGGAAAAATCTGGAACAATGGAGAAAACCAGCAGAAAAATATTTCATCGAAACATACCTAACTCTTATATGTCTAAACTCGCTTGAATCTAAGAACTTAACTAATGCTCCTCTGTTTTTCAACAGGGAACATCTCATACAAATTTTGGGAATAAAGTCCTAAGGGGGAGCAGTTCTAGCCTTATCTAAGAACTTAACTAATGCTCCGTTGTTTTTCAACAGGGAACATATCATACACCATTCGAGGGTGTAGCCCATAATAACCTCAAGATTCAAAACTAATCTCTTAAATAGACTTGAAGTTCTCTATCCAGCTAATTAAATTATCTGAAACGGAATGAATTTCTTGAAAACCACTCGTAAAATGGTAAAGAGGAAAATCGAGGACTAAATTATGCTATATGTTAAAACAGATTGAAAACAATATATACAAATGGGAAACATCTATGTTCACTTTGGTCAATAACAAAAATCAACTTGATACTGGTGAACAAAGCAGGGTTGTGAATCATATTGTAATGATTGCCTTGCTTTTATATTGGTCTAACAAGTCGTTTCATCAATATTAGAGTAGATGAAGAAAAAATAAATCATTAGATTTCATAAAAAACCCAAATGTTACATTCAGGTAACATAAACAAAAGATAAGATTTACGAGGACTCGTAGTAATTTCATCAGCTCACGAACATAATTTGCCAACGACCAGTTTCTTCTCCGTTCGTCTCTACTTCTCTCATCTGTTTCTCAGGTATATACGACATTGTAATATTTCAATTTCCTTTCAGTTTTCGAAGATGCGATGAAACGGTAAACAAAGGTTAAACATGTTTTTATTCATAATATTTTGTGAGGCTTGAGCTATATGTATTTTTTTACATTTTTCAATTATTTACAACAAAAGTGGATTTCTGATAGTTTCGATCGATTTCTGATGGTTTCGATGCACCGGTTGATATAAAAGTGAAAATGAACCGACAGATCATTTAAACCTGCAATTTTATTATTTAAAAGCTAATTTAAATAATTAATAATAAATTAATTAAATAATTAATTAAATTTAGTATTGAGATCGGCAGCAATTGGTGTGGGGGAATTGGGCTTGAACTTCTTTACCCTCCTGTTGCAATGAAATATGCAGATTATTCCTTCATAATGTTAACGAGGAACAGATTCATGAAAATTTAATTATTAAGTTGGAAACAATGTAATACGTTACCTTTTAATATTCATGAAATACGCTTTAGCCAAATAAAGAAAACTTACTACAAATATTGAAAGCCGGATCATATTTTTTCTAACATGTATAAGAACTACTTCGAGACTTCGTTTACTACAGTCAATACAGATACGTCGTTCAATGGGCTGATCGATCGTCAAACCCTTGAAATTGAGTAAACCGCTCACATGACACCAATACACAAGTTGTTCGTTGGATGAAAAAAACTGCAATAAGCTTCATTCTTTTGTGGGATATATAGGCACTCGAATGTCTGAGGAAGCATTTTTTTTCTTTTGATCTTGACGGAAGTAACTCGGCACATTCTTTAGGAAGCTCTTTTCTCTGAAGAGGTCGTTAAGCTTATTCTGCGACGATTGCCTACGATTTGATGTTTTTCCACAGTATTCGAATTCATCTACTTGGGAAGAAATAGGTATTTCAGATTGATCCTCCTGAGAATGCTGCAGTACCTGGTGGTATTGGAAGATTTTCTGACTAAGGAATAGATCTTTTTTCTGAAGAAACATTAGGTTATTTCCATTTATGGCGATTGTTTTCGTTGCTGCCCACCATATTAGTCATACGAAAGTAACAGTTATAGACACTTTAAACTTCTGAGGTTTATGTGTCGCAAATATTCGATGCATAATTTACATACACCCTAACTTCATCGTATCGTTCCAATGTGGTTACAAATTTCAATAACAGTAAAATACAAACACTCATAGTGTTTATAATCGATTCACGCTGAACTCTCAGTATGTATTCACCATAAACATAACAAAATATATCAGCATCGTTAACGCAACATCTGGTTGAACTAGCCATAATGAAATAGTAACATAAACTTTATCGATGTTATTGTAATAATGGCTATTTACCAACAAGATCAGCAAAAATTCAGAAGTGTATTAGGTAAACTAGAGCTCATGAGTTGAAATGTCATATGCAATATATTGTACATTACCTACTTCATTGGCCATAGACACAGAGTTTTTGAAGGACCCCAAGATGATTTAATGCAGGGGTGCTCAAACAGTCGATCGTACTTTTTGAGTAGATCTCGAGCAGAAGAAATTTTCAATAAGTAGGTAACTAAACTACAAAAATTTATTACGTAATGAAATAACACTCTGCCAGCGGCAAAAGACGGCTTTATCAAAGGAACGCACGGTACTTGTCAAAGAAAATCCGCGTTTCATATTCTTGCCGCTTTTCTAGAAATTTTGGGCGGCGCATTTGACGGGAACATTCGAGACTTTCGTTCACGCCGATATAAATGCTGCGCCTGCAGGAAGTGGAGTCATTTTGAATTGTAACTTGAAGGTAATACTACGTCGATACAAATTGTATCATTAAATAGTACAAAATGAGTGCAGCGAAGAAATCTAAAACTAAAATTCTCCGATTGGGAGGAAGAATTTTTCTTTTGTATGGTGAAAGATAAGTGCATTTGTCTTATTTGTCGTGCGTCAGTTGCAATACCTAAGTGTGGAACTTAGACAGGCATCATAAGAGGGTTCATGAAAACTATGAAAAGAATTTTTTGCCACAGAGTGAATTAAGGAAACGAAAAGTACGTGATTTGATGTTTTGTTTGAGAAAGACCAGTCAGACAATCAAAAGCTGCTACGATAGCGGCATTTAAAATATCTCATATATTGGCAAAATACAAGAAACCATTCGAAGATGGATTGGTTGTGAAGAAAGCATTTATTGAAGCGGGTGGGACAGAAATCATGTCTGCTATTAAAGAACTTCAGTTGTCTCGTCCGACTGTCACAAGGCGTATCGAAGTCATGAGTCAGGACATGGCAGATAAACTAAAACATGATATCATGAAATGTACATACTTTTCTTTACAATTCGACGAATCCACCGATATGACAGACACTGCCCAGCTGTATATTTTTATTCGGATGGTATTCAATGACATGATGGCTAAGGAAGAATTTTCGACAATCATTCCTCTGAGGGGGAAGACCCGTGGCCAAGATATATATGACGTTTTCTTCAATTTTGTAAAAAACTACAAGCTATTAATATATAAATTAGTGTGCATTACAACCGATAGAGCACCAGCAATGACTGAAAACACAAACGGTTTTGTGGCATTGTGTCGAGCTAATGAAGATTTCTCTTCATTTTTTTCATTCCATTGCATTATACATCAACAAGTTTAGTGTTCAAAAGTTTTCATCCGAACACATTGATTTACTTCCTCACACGGACGTTAGGTGGTTGAGTCGCAGAAAATTTTCCAAAAGGTTTCAAATATGTTTGCCCGAAATAACAGCTTTTCTAGACAAAAGAGGTGATGACACTCAGATGTTGAAAAACGAAAACTGGCTGACTGGTTTGGCAATTTTGACTGACATCACAATGCACTTAAACACCATTAAGTTGGAGTTTCAATGTAAAGGAAAAACTATTATTGAGATGATTAGCACAGTAAACGCATTCAAAAATAAATTGCAACTTATGATAGATCAACTGAAAAGAAAGGATCTGAAACATTTTCCGTCTCTGAAAGCAAGAATTCCTCAGTTGAATTATGATACGTATGGGGTTGAATTAACAATCATTTTGGAACAATTCGAAATGCGTTTTTATGATTGCAGTAAATTGGCAAATATAGCATCATTTATGAGTTATCCTTTTTCATGCAAAAACATTGAGGAATTAGCTACTGAAATAGCAAGACAGTTTAATATGAATTAATCTTATGTTGAAAACGAGTGGGTGCAGATTATATCAGATGTACATCTAAAAGCTACAGCATCTGATTATATTTGAAGATAAATAGACGAATATAAGGTAAATCGCCCTACAACTGAAGGCAATGTTTGGGTCAACTTACTTGTGCGAGTTTGCGTTTTCTGAAATTAAGATGATTAAGTCAAAATATCGCAATCGACTAACTGACGATCATATGTCATCATGCTTGCGATTAGCACTCAGTGGTTACGAACCATCTTATGAAAAGTATGCTGAGGACATGCAATGCCACGCTTCTACATCCAAAGTCACTCCTTAGTTAAGTGTAGCACCAGATGTGACTCTTTTGTTTAGTAACGACCAACCAATAAACTCATAATTTTGAATGAATATGAGTTTTTTAATTGATATTTCAGATGAGAATCTAACTAAACCTAACCCAAACCTGGACTAAAATAATGTATATTGTGCAGAAAGCTAATATCTATATATGCTACGGTAAACCCTACCTAGGTAGGTAGGTAGGTAGGGTGTATCGTGTATGTACGACAACCCTGCATCATACATACTTGCAGCCTCTCAGAGTCGATCGTAAGTAGTCTAAAAATATTGAGGTAGATCGCCAGCAGTTCAAGTTTGAGCACCCCTGATTTACTGTGTGTATTCACTCGCTTCTTGAAAAGGGCCAAACTATATGTTATCCGAATTATGTTCGAAAGGAGCGTTGCTAGTTCGACCGTCCGCTGATGACAGTTTTTCAGTAGCAAGTATAGTAAACAAAAGCTGATGCATTTCTCTGAAGGTAAACTCTACGGCGCTCACAGTTTCTATTCCACCTTCTTGAATATTTCCCAGTCTCAAAATATTTGAGTGAGTAGGTCTTGTGTCGAGATGTAAACTAAATCTGGTTTGATTGCTAAGCAGTTCAGGTGTTCAACGTTTCATTGAATATGATTTCTACCTCAATCTATCATAGCGTCAGGAATGGAAGAATACTGTGAGGTTGGATTCTTGTAGTCTGTTTATCTTTGTTTTGAGACTTATCTGTATGTGGTGGTGTTGTCTGCTACAGTGGTAAAATCACAAGGACAACAATTGTTGTTGATAACTTGCGAACAGAAAATCTGAACAGAATACAATTTCAACCTTTCAAGTCCCTTCAAAAAAGACATTGAAAGAGTGAAACTCATAATTTTCTTGATCAAACTCAATATCTTTGCACAAAGTTTTGAGAAATATTTTTGCCGGTGTGAACACCGCTTCAGAGTCGTTGACGTGTATTATTCACGACATTATTCGGGATGTTAGACCATATTGTTATAATGAAAACGGCTTTTCTGCCCTTCTTCACAAGATGATTTATATGTTCCAAAGTTGAAAAGTGGACTCAAAAGCACCTCAACGAACGATCCGTGAAAATGAATGAATAACAGATGAGATTAAAAACATGCGTTTTGGAATAGAGTAGTCAAATACTTGTATCCTAATATCAGGATATAATTTTAATCAACTAGTTAAATATATTCCCACTTGTGTGTTTGGAAGTGCGAGTTGAATAATCTCGGTATCATTTCAGCCCAACCCAAAAGGGGATCATTCCATTTCCCTCGAAGTAATTTCAGTCTAAACCAATTTACTCTAATGCCTGTTACATATAAAGGGTGAACTTCTATTGCTATATTTTCAAAACTGAAATTTAAATTCTATTAATGAATATTTTCACATGATTATTAAAAAAAAACAATTTCACCGTATGATGTTCCATACCTAGTATGAATACTTTTTACTTTCAACGGAATTTGAGCGGACGTTATTGATCACAAAACTGTTTAACATCATAATTCAACACGGAAAAATACCAGAAGAATGGAAAAGAAGTGTAACAGTGCTATCTTCAAAAAAGGAGACAAAACAAATCCTGCCAACTATCGCGGAATAACCTTATTAAGCACCTCTTTGAAACTGCTTACAAAGATTCTTGCCGATGACATAATGTCAACAATGCCAATCAGCGAAGAGCAACAAGGCTTTCGAAAAAACCGGTCCACGGTCGATGCACTATTTATAACAAGGCAATTAGTAGAAAAGTCTCTTGAATATAACACTGCAGCATATCTTTGTTTCATAGACTTAACGAAGGCCTTCGACAGAGTCCAACTGAAGGATGTAATTAAGATACTGGAAAACAAAGAGGTGCCCAAAAAATATATAATACTCATAAAAGATCTGAACACTAATACAACAACGCAAATACGAACAAACCACACCCTAACGCAGCATTTCGGAACAACGTCGGGCATCCGCCAAGGTGATAGTCTTAGCCCTCTACTATTTAATACTGTTATGGACCAACTTGTAGAGACCGTTAAAAACTTGGGACTAGGATACCGCATGGGAACCTACAAAATTAACATCTTATGCTATGCCAATGACGCCGTACTCATTGCAGAATCAGAAGACGACCTACAAAGAATTTTATACGCCTTTAGCAAACGCGCAAAAATTTCAATATGGAAATCTCAACAAGTAAGACAAAATGCATGACCGTAGCTAAGGAACCTCTGCGCTGCAAGTTAACAATAGACAACGCCACTATAGACCAAGTCATGTCATTCGAATACTTAGGGTGCAAAATAACAAGCACAGGATACCTTGAAGAAGAAGTGAGGAGACAAGTGAACAAAGCAGCTGCAATATCGGGACATCTTAAAGAACCAATTTGGAGAAATAAACACCTCACTATACCATGCAAATCCAGAATCTACAAAACATGTGTGCGACCAATTATGACATACGAGGCAGAAACAAGAGCGGAAACGTCGGTAACAAAGAGTATACTAAGAACAACAGAAATGAAAACGCTAAGAACTATAACCGGTTACACATTGAATGACAGACAAAGAAATACCGACATAAGGGAAAAATGTGAAACAGACGATATTGTAAGATGGTTAAGAAAAAGAAGAAGAGAATGGAACCAGCATGTAAACAGAATGACCACAGATAGAATAGCCAAAATCGTATATATTAACATACCACACGGAAGAAGACCCGTTGGACAACCACCAAAACGATGGCAGGACAGTTGGCAATCAACTTCACAAGAACTGCTGCAGGGAAACCGGAACTGAACAGCCGCTACGCCTTCTACACGGTTAAGAAGAAGAGAAGAAGTTATTGATCGTTTATGGCGTTATTGGGCAAATATCTAGTGGAATATTACCTGATAACAAGTGTTTTTGACAATGAATTTGATCACATTGGTTTATGAGTACAAATACTACAAAAAAAACATTTCAATTTCGTAAAATGAATATTGACAGACGAGATTGGAGTAGCGAAAAGATGTTGAGAACCAGTGATATGCTCCAAGCTGGGAGCTTTCAACGAGATGTATCCTGTGTTCTAGAAGATATTCCAACTATAGTTAGGCTTAACTGTGAAATTCGAACCACAGGTATAACTGTGATTGTGAAATTCCACTAGCTGTGATTTTAACCTGCGACTGTGAGTGTGAATCATTCAGAGCTAGAATTGGCTGTGACTGTGACTATGTATGCTGTTGCATCCCAATCAATAGTACCTAATCTCATTAGTTTAAACTAGATGGAGCCTGGCATAATCTCTTTTTGTATAGGAGTGTGGTAAATAAAATCAATGAAAATAATAATGATAATATACAGGGTATTTCATCATTATTTCAAAATTTTAATGGGGATTCATTTTGTTAAATTGTATGTTTCGTTTCTGACATAAGTATTTGAAATTTCAAGAATTAAAATTCAATTTGCGTTGATATAGCTCTCAGTTTTCGGTATAACGATCTGAAATTTGAAAGAGCTACATCAATTCTCTAATCTTACACAATTAGGTGTTCAAAATTGTTACGAAAACTGACATGATGTTAGTTGGATTTATGACATTTTATTAAATTTTGCCAATGAAAATTCAATTTGAAATATATTTATTCTTTTTAATATTTAAAATCTCTCTTCTTTTTATATCAACAACTTCTTTTTCATCAAATAGACAAGGAATAAACGTTTATTTTTCGGCGTTTCGTGTTCTCAATGTTTCAAGGTATTATTCAATAATTTGAAAAAATTGCAGGCGCAACAAAAAGTTTTACTTTCTGTTTCAGAAAAACTAAGAATAATTCTCGAGATAGTTTTGATCAAGGGAGAAATTCTCTTGCCTTTAATATAAGGATGACGGTAGTTTGTAGGGTTTGTAGGGCCGAGGCGGGCGAGCGGGGGGAACGTTAGTCTTCTGTTTTTGCTAGAAGAAATTCGGAGGAAGGTGTTTAGTTGGCATCTCTAGCTCGAACGACCGAGCGACGGAAAGTCGAAACGGCGAGATTTCTTCAGAATCGGAAACTTCCGTCTATCGGAAGGAGATTGGTAAACTATAGATCTAGCAAAAATTCCCAGAAAAAGCCCGAAAAGCAAAAACAAATTTTTTCGCGAGTGGAGGGGATAATTTCACTTCCATAATTTTTATAGCGTTCGATCGCTTCAAAACCGGGACGAGGACGAAACCTCGTTATTAATGAAATTCTACTAATAATGGTACATTAGCACCTAACCACCTAACCTAACCTAATGTTCGAATTCACATTCCAAATAGATTATGTTTCCTTTCACCGAGCCATGGTCATTCGAAGGAGAGAAATATCAATGTTCCTCCCTGACCATCCTTCAGAGGCAAAAACATCTTGCAACATAAACAGGAGCTTCACTAGGTTTGCCTAAATGTCAGGGATAATTTAATCTCAAGTTGCCAAAGTGTCACCAATAAGAGGAGTGGACCTTCTGAAAACTGAACACCATTCTTATTTCAGATTGTACTTCTATGAAAACAACTTATTCGGAACAATTGTGGTTAACTTTGAAATTCTGAGGGGAGAAGTATGCACTTGGTGAGTTGTTAGGACTGGGTCAGCATATGCAAGCTTCTTTGAAGTTTTTGGGTAACATATTATTGGAGCATAATTATTCAGTTTGCTCTAGGGATATAGACACTTTTCGGGATGTTTGTCACGGTAGATGTCTCAGCGAGTTGTTGCAGACATTTAGATTAGTGCAGCCTGTTGTTGAGCCGACGTGTTTGACAGCTACTTCTGTTAGGACCGTAGATTTGTTTTTATGTTCTGAAGAATTGAACATAACCGAGTGCGGGGTTGTTGAAACTAATATTGATACCGATTATGAGATGATTTATTTAAATATCCTCATTGATAGTCTGAGACGAATTTCTGAGTGGCGTTCGTTCCGTGATTTTCGTAACTTAGATAGGGAGTTACTGATGGATCTGGGTCGAGCTGATTTCATGTTGTTTGATTGCGATATAGAGTGTTAGGTGAACTATTTTGAAAATATAACGATTACACTTTTTGACAGGCATGCACCGTTGAATACTGTTCTGATATAGAAGAAGAAACCTCCCTTTATGACCGATAATGTATGTTTTTTGATTTCAATAATAAAAAACAAGTACTGTGTTTTAAGGAATTTTACTTAATAATTGCGATTCGTAACGCGTTTCACTACACCGTAGCTTCTTCAGACGAATGAATATGCAGAAAAATATAAATGAGAATATAACTATAAATGTTCCTGAGTATTTCGACAGCAAAATCATTAATCACAGACCACGAAAAATATAAATTCATTAACTCCAATCCACAATCCCCCGAATTATATTCGTTGATAAAACTTCATGAACCTAATTACCCTATTAGACCTGTTGTTTCTTATGTAACGGCACCTTCGTTCAAACTTTCAAAATTCCTCAACGACTTGCTAATAAAACATTGCAATTTTAAATCTATATTTTCGGTCAAAAATTCATACAAACTTATTGCCAATATCAAAGATACCACTATACCACCTAATTCCAAACTCATTTCTTTCGATGTTAAGAATCTATTTCCCAACATTCCTCCGAAAGATACGTATTACTTAGTTGAAGAATTATTAGAAAAGAATCATGTCAATACTATCATTAAATCAGATATTCTTTCATTATTACAAATTTGTTTAGATCAAAATTATTTCCATTTCAATAACAAATATTATACTATTGAAGACGGCTTGATTATGGGCAATCCGTTAAGTCGTTTGTTAGCAGAAATATTCATGAATAACTCAGAGAAATTAATTCATAATCATCCACTCAGTAAATATTGTTTATACTGGTATCGCTATGTAGATGATATCATTATTTGCTTCACAGGAACAGATAGACAGTTGAAAATTTTCGAAAATCATATAAATTCATTACATCCAAAAATTGCATTCACAACCGAAATAGAAAGCAATAATTCGATAAATTTCTTAGACGTAACAATTTCGAATGAAAATGGAAAACATGTTTTCGCAATTTACCATAAGCCGTCACATACAGATATTATAATACATAACTCGTCGTGTCATCCATATCAACATAAAATGTCAGCATTCAATAGTTTTATTCATAGATTGATTAACATCCCGTTATAACCAGAAAATTTCAACAAAGAACTTAATTTGATTAAACAAATAGCCAAAAATAATGGTTACAATCCCAAACTAATAAATAATATTTAAAATAAAAACAAAGTAGAATCGCATTGAATGAAGTTTACCCTGTCGATAAATTGAAATAAAAATTCAACACCTTAACCTACGTTGGCATTACAAGTCAGAAACTGAAATCATTCTTAAGTAGCAATAATTTCAAAATAGCTTTCCAAACTAATAATAATTTAGGCAAATGTATAAAAATAATAAAACCAAACCAGGTAAAAACAATAAATCAGGTGTTTATCTATTGAATTGCAATGACTGTGATAATTTCTACATTGGTAGAACACATAAAAATTTTAATATTAGAATATCGGAACATAAACGCAGTTTTTCAAATAAAAAATCAGATTCAAATTACGCGAATCATCTCTTAGAAAATAATCATTCTTTCGACCCACAGTTTGAAATTTTGCATACAGATAATAAATATTGGAAGGTAGATCTTTGGGAAACTTTAGAAATCAATAAATACAAACACTCAGGTAGACTCATCAATGAACAAGTTGATTTAAGCCTTTCACCTCTATTGAATCTTTTCGGGGAGCAATCTATTCCTTAATTTTATTGGATATACCTGTCATAAATAACCACTTAAGAAGAAGCAACTCAATAAGCTTTTAATTACTCAGGAACATTTATAATTATATTTTCATTTATATTTTTCTGCATATTCATTCGTCTGAAGAAGCTACGGTGTAGTGAAACGCGTTACGAATCGCAATTATTAAGTAAAATTCCTTAAAACACAGTACTTGTTTTTTATTATTGATAATGGAATTTTACCAAGTAAAAGCCTCCTAAATTCAAATTTTTTGATTTCCTTGAGAGAAAAAGGATAAAAAAAACTGCACTTTTTTTCTTATTACAAAGAACTTCGCAACTATACAAAAATCGTAATTTATAATGAAAGAAAGCCTTTCTGCGTCATAAAACTAAAGATAATGCGAATAATGTCTGAAAATATCTCATGGAGTTTTCTTTGAATGGAAAAACACAGCATCGTTTGCCGGAAGGTCTCATCGATGTTAACAAAACCAATTAATTCTCTACTCATGTACTCTCTTATAATCCTGGACCGTATATAAAGATGCTGAACAGATATAACAATACCTTGCAGGATGAGTCGCTATCTTTTAGAATTTTGATGGTGTCTGAGGAACAGGTGCGTGAAACTTTGAACTCGATCAAGTCAAACGCAGTGGGATCTGATGGGATCAGTATGAAAATGTTGATTATATGTACCCCTGTCATTTTGAACAATCCGTGTTTCCTACTTCATGGAAGATGGCACATGTAATTCCAATACCAAAAGTACAATCCCCAAGAACTCAAAGACTTGTCCAAACTTTGCGAAAAACTTGTTGCTGCTCAAATAAGGAACTATCTTAAAATACATAATATCATGTCGAATATATAACCAGGTTTCAGAAAGGGTTATAGTTGTACTACCGCGTTGGCTCGATGATATAATTCAGTTTATAAACAATACAGAACTGATCATTTTGACCTTCCTTGACTATTCTAAAGCTTTCGATAACATTAATCACGACCTGCTTTTAGTACTTCTTCATTTCATTGGATTTTCCAGAGATACAGTTATTCAGTAGATATTTGTGTATTCGGAAACAGATGGTTGGATATGAACTGTAAAAATCAAGTGCTATTCAGGTTTCTTGTGGAGTGCCACCGGGCTCAATCTTTATCCCAACTTTCTTCACATTGTACAAATTTCAGATTCTCAAATGCTTATCTTATTCCCATGATCATTTACGTGCTGACGATACCCAATTGTATTACTCTTTTCCCAGGGATTCGTTGGATGAAGCTCTAATCAAGGCAAATATGGATCTCGAAAGACTCTCAAGTGTTTCTGAAGTTATGTGTTTCAAATTGAGTCCAAATAAGACAGTCGCAATGTTGTTTGGAAGAAAGCAAATGAGAGAACAGTAAAAACACTTTGTACATATAGTTTTGGGGGACACTGAGATTCCGTTGTCCGATGAGTCAAGAAACCTGGGATTGATTATCGATACCGATTTGAGATTCATTTTCACGTCAACTTTCTTTGCAAAAGAATTTTCTCAAATATAAAACTTATTTATGGTTGCAAAGAATTCCTTGATAATGGACAGCGTAAAATGCTGTGTGAGGCTATGGTGTTGTCACATGTCATTAATACTGATGTTATTCATGGACCGTGTTTGACGAAACTTACCGAGTTGAGGGTGCAAAGAATACAAAATTATTGTGTAAGGGTTGTACTTGGATTGAAATGCTTTGATAGAGGATTACATGAACTTGAGTTGTTAGGCTGGCTCAATATGAAAAATAGAAGAGGCTTGCGTGTGCTCTGCATGTTCTATAGGGTGTTACAAGATAAAAATCCCTTATATAAGACACAATTGCCGATAATGAGGCACCCAAAATCGTCATCTCTACAGTGGAATATATATACAGACCCCACAAAAATGTTATATTTGGGCAGGGTTGTTGGACCGTTCCATATCAGAGGCTATGTTTATGAATATAGTTATCTATATCTGCTAGAAGAATAGATTCATTCTAGAATCATCGAGATTTTGCAAAACGATCTCACTTTCTAGGAAGATCAATTGCATTTCCTAAAAGATGGTGCCCCCTTCAGTTTGATATTCGAGTGCGACAATATTTAGATAATAATTTTTCAGGAGACTGGATAGGTAGGAGGGGACCGATTGAGTGGCTATTAAAGTCACCTGATTCGAATCTTTTCGATTCTTCTTACGGTGTAATTTGAAAATGAAAATGAACGCTTCGTAGCCAGAAATTTTCGAAGGAAAATTGTGACAGAAAGGCAGCTATCATCACCTAATGTCTATGAGAAGGTAAAAACTCAAGACTTTGGAAACCATATTCACATATTTATGGAACGTTTAGAGGAGGAATAGTTGTAGACACATTTGATCCTCTCAATGATTTGTGTCGAATATTCTCGCCGTTTTGTTTGGCACAACTGATGTTGTTAAAATGAATAGTAGTAATTTTCTGTTGATCAAACAATCTTCTAGTTCTTCTTGTATCGAATACATTATTTGAATTTGACTTAATCGCCTGCTAGCTAATTGAATGAATTCCTCGATTTAAACACCCCGTATTGACCTCTAACACAAAGTATTGACCACATTCGTTCAGAGATGCTAAGAGTAGAGGGTCAATCTACTCATTTAAATTAACATGCTGATACACCTTCTTCTATAGTTATATCACTCTGTACTACCATTTATTCAGAACATTATAGTATATGATGATATCTTTTTGTAGTTGAAACACGAAAATTTGACTCAAAAAAAATTATTGACCCCTAATCACAAGACCTTTCAAACGATGTGCCACTCGATCCATATTTCCATGATAATTTTGAAGGAAGGTGATGGGGCGGGGAAGGGGTTGATATGACATGCTCCAAGTTGTTATCAACAATATCCCCCCTCAAAACATGTTTAGAGTGTTCCGCAAACACTGCCCTTTTCTAAGATTGTAACATTTTAAAATCGACATTCTTTTCAATTTGCTTACTTTCAACAATTAGATTGTGATTTCGATAAAGGTAGAGATAATATCAACATTTAACTTTACATGGTTCCCCTCAGTAAATAATAATAACGAACATGTCTTATTATTCTGGGTATCCATTCTATGAAATTCCTACCCTAACATATTTCAAATTACTATCCTGTAACCCCTCGACATTTCATTGTTTCGTTTATTTTTTAATTTTAGAGGTTGATAAATTTGTCAACAAACTCTGTTATTGCTGCGACGTTGGCGGTGGAGTTAATCGTTTGGTGAATACTGATTTCATGTGACGTAGACCTCCACGTCCTAGTCAGTTATCCATAAATTTTCATGATGGAATAGTTGATTTATGGTTTGAAATTGACTGACGATATGGGATTACGTTTGTTCGATCTTGGCTTGTTTCGATATTGTTGACTTTGTTTAATGGTGTAAATATATAGGCCCACGGTATCAGTGGTGGAATTTTAGGTAGACTTGGCTATGGCAAAAAATTCGATGATCTTCTGTTTCGTTTCGAATTATAACGTATTTTCTAATTTTTTTCCGAATGTGTCTTCAACGAGTTAACAGTTTCTGTAAAGTGCTTTAAAAGTATCCAAATTCAGGGATTAATAGAGAGAGTTTTGGCTTTGTGATAATCTCTATTCTGACGTTCTGGATTTGCTTTGAAGCGGATTACTTGGCTGAATACTCTTCTTAGAATTCTTGGAACTCGAAGAATACGTCTTGTACGGCTCATGCCGCCATTTTGAACTTGAAGGAAGCACGTTTTCCCCTTCTACATCTTGGGGCAAGGTATAGTTCATTTGATTGCTCAATCATTGGTATTCTCCGTTCAGGTGTATTTGTGGGTTCTATCGCAATAATTTTTTGGTATATAGGAACTTCGGTGTCCTACAACTTGGGTGTTCTACAACTTGGGTGTCCTACAACTTGGGTGTCCTGCAACTTGGGTGTCCTACAACTTGGATATCCTACAACTGGGGTATTTTGGAAGTCATCAATAGCAGGAATATGAAGTAGGAGTATACCGACTGGATTTGATTCATATCTGGAAAACTGTAGGATAGGAGTTACAAAAAAATTCAAGGTTGGGTCTTCAGGACGTCCACAGATAAGCATCAACTCATTTCATTTAAATTGCCAATTGATCATTTGTTTTTACCTGATTTGAACGATATCCCACTTGTTTTTTCAAATCTGAATTGAAGAATATATATACTGTGCACTTTTTGTGATCACAAATTGACCCAATCGATTAAGCTTCATTCAATCGATTGTTTTCTTTGGACAGTAGGAGAGATTTTGAGATTTTGTCTTATTGTTGTCGCAGTCACCGCCTATAGCAGTTGTATTACATTTATTAAATTTAGAGTGGATTGACAAATATGTTTTGATTTTGAGTTACACTAACAACGTGACTATTTTTTCACGTCTATCAAACGTGGTGGCGCAGAAGATCTTAACATTGAGGTGGTTTAATCCATCCCTTCTCCAACTGAGCTAAGATGATAAGTTCTAAAGAGACTCAAAATTGAAAGATGATATTATCAAACTCATTTTTGTATTGCTTATTCTTTATTCTGGCGCCCGGGGTGATTCCGCGTGATAAGATAGAGAGTGGGGTCAAATTTCCGCAGAAACACCCCATATACCTTACTCTACTTTCTATTTTATATGTCTGATGAAGAAGCAGCTAGATTAACTTTTGGCGAAAACTGAAACCAAACAGTTGTATACATAACTAATTTAAACGGAGTTCTAACGTCCATTGAATTATTATTATGTATGATAGAAAGGAAACTGTAGATGTAGTTTACCAGTATACACTTGTACTCATTAATATATTTTGAAACATGCCGGCGCCACTCCGGTTATTAACTACGGATCAAGTAGGTTGTTCGTCCCAATGGAGAATACCTAAATGAAATATATATTCCCTAGTAAAGAGAGCTTCAATTAACTCTTCGAGTCTTTCATCTTATAACCTATACTCTACTGAAAATGACAGTTATTAACTCAATAGATAATCAACAAACATGATGAGTTTGTGAGCGGGGAAGATAATATTAAATCGAGTTTTCTTGTAACATTATATTTTCGTCGACATTACTTCCAACTGAAAGGATTTATCCCTTCTGGATACTAAGAAATTTCTATTGAACGTAGGGAACACATAGACATTCTCAAAAGGGGAACGAGTGAAAGGATGTAATTAATGATCTCTGTCTGAGTTCATTCTTATTGACGAAGGTCGTATAGACTAACTTAATGTTTTAAGTTTACTTTTATTTTACCATTAGTGGTCCTGTATTAGTGCTTTAGGCTAGATCCATGTTGGATTATCGTATTTTTATTTCTTAGATGAAACCTTTACTGCATCGTTTCTCAACTTTCTCTCTTTTTATGTCGCGACCCGCGATGAAGCCAAAGAGTTAAGTACAAAGTCTTGCAACCTCGTTATTAAAAAATTAGAATAATATTTCAATTGATATAAATGAGATTTTTCTAAAAACACAAGGTTTAACTTTAATCTACACTTTATTTGAAAAAATTCGACGACGAAGCTTTATCGATTCATTAGATCACAATAAGTTATGAATAACAAACACCGAGCACAGTTATCAAGGTAATGAACATAATTAAACAAGTTATATAATTCCTACCTGCTCATTCAAAGCTTAAAGTTGGTATCTATTTATTTCTAATGCTTCTAGGAGATCTAATTTTAAACTTTTGATTTTATATGTAATATGTCAAAGTTTTTATTGATTGAATGGTTTTCTTTTATTAAGTGGTTTGAATAATTTGAATCAGATTTATTTTATCGAAGCTACGTTTATGTTCAGATATTCTTACCAAAACTCCTATAGGTCCTACCGATATAAATTTTATCACAAGAACCGCAATTGAGTTTATAGATTCCTGATTTACTTGATTTTTCAATACGAGATTTATTATTTTTAATATGTTTACCTAAGTTATTAGAAGTTTTGAAAGTTATATTAAGATTTTGTTTGACGAGAAAGGATTTGATATTTGTACTTGCAGAACCGCAGAATGTTAAACTGTTGAATATTTTATAGTCTTTATGAATAGGATATACTTCATTTATTGCTTTCTGATACAGTTTTTACGAATGATTAGATCTATCATATCCGGATATTATGAATTATTAATGGCTGTTTGATGATGTTTAACTCTTTATTATAATCTTCTACTGATAAAGGTAAATTGAGTAACCGATGTACCATGCTGTTTAAAGCTGCAACTTTGTGTTGAATTGATGTAATGAGTAGTTATGTATAATTGTATCAGTTTGTGTTGGTTTACGAATGACCGAAAAAACATGATTATTATTTCGTTTAGTGATTTTCAAGTCCAAAAATTAATGGAATCGTTCTGTTCAATTTCTATCGTGAATTTAATGTTTAAATGGATGGAATTAATGAAATTAAGAAATAAGTCAAATTGACGAGTGAACGAAACAATGAAACATACTAAGATGTCGTCAACATATCTATACCAATAAAGAAATTTGGAAATGATTGGATGTGTATGAATTTTCTGTTCAATATTATTCATAAAATCTCTGCTAAAAGTGGACTCAAAGGATTTCCCATGATCAAACCATTTTCACTACTGTAATAGATGTTGTTGAAAGAAAAATAATTTTGTTCAATGCAAACGTCTAACAGATTCAATATTTCTGATTTAATTATGTGGTTAACATGATTCGAATTCAACATGTTTTCGATCAATATTTTGACATCACCTGGAGGAACACTTGGGTATAAATTCTCAACATCAAACGAAGTAAGTTTTGCGTTAGGTTTCAAACACAATATTAAATCAAACAAGATAAAATCTGATTTAGAGGAACTTGGCATAGATACTGAAATTTCTCTGAAAAATATTCCTAATAACACTCATCTTAAATATTTAGCATCTAACATTATAAAAATGAATCATTAGCTGACTTTAAACCGAGTAAAGAACAAAATATTTTAAAGGCCATCAAACCAAAATCTCAACTAAATGAAGTTATTTTTACAAAAGCAGATAAGGGTAATACTGTTATTGCGTTAAATAAAAATGACTACCTATTTAAAACTCTAAATTTCATTTCGTCCGAAACTATACAATTTTTAAACAAAGATCCAACTATTAAATTCCAGAAAAATTTTAAAATTGCAATAAATGACGCAAAATCTTTGATTAAAGCAATAGATAAATACAAATTAATTTTACCAAACCCTCAACCACCTCAACTGTATTCACTCATTAAATTGCATAAAGTAAATAACCCCGTTAGACCAGTCGTATCTTACGTTACAGCCCCAGCCGTGAAATTGTCGCACTACCTTATAGATATCATTAAAAATTATTGTTTATTCAAATCAAAATTTTCTATAAAAAATTCTTTCGAATTGATAAATAAAAAAAACGCAAAACTTATTTCGTTTGATGTTGAGAATTTATACCCAAGTGTTCCTATAGGTGATGTCAAAATATTGATCGAAAACATGTTGAATTCGAATCATGTTAACCACATAATTAAATCAGAAATATTGAATCTGTTGGACGTTTGCATTGAACAAAATTATTTTTCTTTCAACAACATCTATTATAGTAGTGAAAATGGTTTGATCATGGGAATCCTTTGAGTCCACTTTTAGCAGAGATTTTTATGAATAATATTGAACAGAAAATTCATACACATCCACTCATTTCCAAATTTCTTTTTGGTATAGATATGTTGACGACATCTTAGTATAATTTCATTGGAACTACTCGTCAATTAGACTTATTTCTTAATTTCATTAATTCCATCCATTTGAACATTAAATTCACGATAGAAATTGAACAGAACGATTCCATTAATTTTTTGGACTTGAAAATCACTAAACGAAATAATAATCATGTTTTTTCGGTCATTCGTAAACCAACACAAACTGATACAATTATACATAACTACTCATTACATCCAATTCAACACAAAGTTGCAGCTTTAAACAGCATGGTACATCGGTTACTCAATTTACCTTTATCAGTAGAAGATTATAATAAAGAGTTAAACATCATCAAACAGATAATAAATCTCGTGTTGAAAAATCAAGTAAATCAGGAATCTATAAACTCAATTGCGGTTCTTGTGATAAAATTTATATCGGTAGGACCTATAGGAGTTTTGGCATAAGAACATCTGAACATGAACGTAGCTTTGATAGAAATAAATCTGATTCAAATTATTCAAACCACTTAATAAAAGAAAACCATTCATTCAATAAAAACTTAGACATATTACATATAAAATCGAAAAGTTTAAAATTAGATCTCCTAGAAGCATTAGAAATAAATAGATACAAACATTCGGACAAGCTTTTGAATGAGCAGGTAGATGTGAATTATTCACCCCTACTTAACTTGTTTAATTAGTTTTTATTACCTTTCATACTAACTTTGCTCGGTGTGGATTTTCCTGTTATTCATCCAACTTGTTCTACGATTTGCTTATAATACCATACTCTTCATCCTGTTTGTCATTCTTGATAAAGCTGCTGTGTCAGCGAAACGTTGTCGAATTTTTTCAAATAAAGTGTAGATTAAAGTTAAACCTTGTGTTTTTTATCTCATTTATATCATGGATCTACATCAAGTAACGGCCTCCACAATTCAAATAAAAAATTTTCTTCTTTGAATAAGTAACTTAATAAAATGTAGATTTCAGCTGAAAAAAAGCCGAAAAACGCAAAACCGCACACTATGAATATTTGAAAAAAATAGAAATTTTCGGGCGTGTAAATCGCACCTGTTTATTTGAGAGTCTATAAATTTACGTCTGTCCTAGGTGAGGTTTTAACCTGTGGTGTTATTGCACGAACGTGTGGCGCATACGCTAGGACAATATCGTACATGTTATTATTATTATAATTATTAGAAAATAATATAAGGCTGAGGACAGAAGTCCTATGATAGCCTAATCAAATTAAAACAAAACAACAATAATGCAGCTAAATTTCCACAGAACATTTTAAGAGTATATCATAGCTAGTATCAGAAGAGGGTGAAAATAATGCAGTTAACAGCGTAAATATTAACAAGTATCAGGCAAACAGAAGAGGACCAATTTTGTTTTTGAAACAGTTCACAGAGTTGCAATTAACAATGTCACTGGGAAGCTTATTCCACGCACTATAAATTCTGTTTACGGCACCAAACCGCACCGGCGTACTCCAGAATCGGACGAACACACGATTTGTAAAGTGTTATACTGCTTGCGAATGAGAGATAAACGAAAGATTAACGGAGGAGATAGATCAGAGTATTGGCGCGTTTACAAACTTTGATGGTGTGCTCTGACCATGTAAGATCAGAAGTTACAATCAATCCGAGGTCCGTGTGGGATGACACAGCACTAAGCACACGTCCGTCGATAAAATATTGAGTAGATGTTACCAGTTACCACATCACTGGTTTAATGCGTTTAGATCTTGTTGTAGTACATAGGAGTCGGTAAATGGATTTGCGTATAATTTTGTGTCATCCGCTTAAAAGGACTTTCGTGATTTAGTATGATGAGCAAGATCACTCACAAAAACTAGGAAAACAAGCGGTCCGCGGACGGACCTCTGAGGTACTCCACTGATTACAAGTCTTTCTATAGGAAAAGCGGCACCAACTCTCACTGTAAAAGTTCTTCTCGACAAATCTTCACGGATCCAGAAGGGAAGATTTCCACTTACGCCTATGTATTCCAATTTGTAGATCAACATTCTAGCTGTAACTCTATCAAAAGCTGTCGCAAAATCAAGGTATATAACGTTGGTGGGTATTTTAAGATCGGAGGCTCGAGTCCAGTCATTTAAGCAGTGTAGAAGGTTAGTGGTAGTGGATCTCCCCGCAACAAATCCGTGCTGTTCACGAGGGATGATTGCATGTTTTGTTAGAAAGTTGGTCATTTCATCGACCACTATAGCTTCCATTACTTTTGATGGCACAGAAAGTAAGCTGATCAGTCTATAATTTAGCGGATTCAGATTGTCGACTTTTTTAAAGATAGATGTTACATATGATTTTTTCCATATAAGAGGTAGCTATGATTTCTCATAAGAAATTGTCATTATCTTCAACAGTGGCAGGCATGTTAATTGCTTAATAGTTAGGAAAACAAAAGGACGCGAGGAAGAGCTTCATAGTTACTTGAATTTTTAGGAAAGCAACATGGAGAAGCAAGTACATACAACAACTTATCTCACTCATTCAGTGTTCAATTTTTATGAATAGATAACAGTAAAAAAATAGATTAAAATGGACGAATTTGTGACGAAACGAAACGTTCCTTCTACGATTCGTGAAACTGTGGAGAGAAAGATCGACTTATTATTCAAAATATGGATTTATTGCGTTAGATGACAAGCCATAACGGGTTATTGGTTTTCAAGTCCTATCGGTAGAAAGCATGAAGTCTTTGAAATTAATCGTGGATCTGAAAACAAGTGTTTACAAGGCAAACCGTAAGAATTCTCGAAGCGTAATTCATTAGATTTGAAGAATCAACAAATTGCTATAAAAAATCTAGCCATAATGAGAATCTAGCACTTCATGCACACTATTTTGTAGCACAAGTGGAATCTAAGCCACATTCTATAGCGGAAAGACACATTTTACCTGCTGCCATTGATATGGTCAATAATATGTTGAGCCCGGAAGAAGCTAAAATATTAAAAACTATACCTGTAAATATTGGGTTTATTTCCCTGATATTTAAATGTTGAGTAACTGTGAATTATCTTAGTCTACGGTAGGAGACTAGGATAGATAAAATTGTAGAAAATCTGCGATGAGAGACTAAGATTCAGTAATAATTTGGGCAGAGTGACGACTTGAATAAAATGTAGATATTTCGTGATCGTTTATTGTACAGTTTAAGTTTACTTATATACTGACTATTGCATGACGTAATGGATTGATGTCATTGCTCCGAGTTCTGCGCGTGGTTCGTTTCCACGGAAATCCATCAGAGGCTAGCTTGCAGAATTTCATTCCATATTTCCCGTCACGGGTTGTCGAATTGTTGATTTGGCGACTTGTGGAGTAATTTCGCCTTATGCTGGTTTAAGTGAATGAAATTTTAAGGGTGAAATCAACATCTTGGCCCGGCCGCAGGGATGTAGGCGATGGTCATCTAAGTGCGGGAGGCTCGTTGCGCCTCTCTGGATAGCGCCCACTTCTTCTGTTGATTCTTTTCGCAGATGAAGACTTCGAGGGATGAAACTGCCGCTTAAATTTGAAGATTTTTCCCGTACACATCTCGTTCGTCGTAAGCGTTGAATGGCTCATTTGCAATGAAAAGCCAGGTGTTTGGTTTGTGGAGTTCTTTCCATGCAATGGTTTTTACAGTGTACATGGAGTTCTGCAGACAGGTTCGTCTACTCTTCGGTAGTTCTGATCAATTATGCAGTTGGGATTCTTATCCATACTTTTTATGATAGTCGGGTCGTAGATATAATCGTTTCCACCAATTGATATGGCTTGAAAAACTTGGTCGTTCGAAACTTCGAAAGGTATCATAGTTGACAGCCAAGAAGGGAGTTGATACTTGTATGCTAAAAAAGGTTCCATTCTGTTGCTTCATGGGAACTGTAGTTGTCTTAATTACTTCGAAATTGTTATTCTTATGATATGCAGATAAGCATAAACCTTAATAAATTGATCGTCTTGCTCTATCTCCGTTTTTTGTATTGGTTTGGATAGCACCGTTATCGTAGCTGGTAGGCTCCTGGAAATTGACTATTTTTGTAATTTCTGCTGGGGCAAATAATTCTGTTATATGGCTTTTATGGTAAGACGTTGGCAAGTTTTCTGTATGTAGCAGCAACTTCTTCTAGGTAGTTTTTTGCCAATGAAAAGCTTATCAGCAGATCAATTTGAGCCTGATTAGTATCCGATATTTTGAACCATTTTGCCATTTTCGTAAGTTGAAATTACTCTCATTCATGAGTTCTTTCATTTCTTCTTGAATTTGGAAAGCTTTCTCGAATATTTCGGCTCCTGCCAGTAAGTCATCTACCTAGAAGTCGTTTCGTGTTATGTGCACTGCCCTTGGGTAGTTTTCTTCTTCGTCCATGGCTAGCTGATGCATTGTTATGCAGTTCGTATTCTTCAATGGATTGATCTTTTGAAAATCTCCGGACTATGGTTAGGGTAGAATATCATTTAGGCTGATTCCTGTATTGATTTTTGAGAAACCATCGAAAACCACCCTTATACATTTGTCTTCTCTTACCACCGCCATGTGTGGTATGTAGCATCGGATAACTACGGCATTTCTTCTGAATAGATCGACCTTTTCCATGTGAGTCAAATCAAGATATTCCTTCATAAATTGTTTGTAATCAGATTCGAGCCTTTAATCAGCATCAAATTTCTTCTCTTCTCGAGTTATATTAGACGTACTATAGCTTTGTTGCGAGATTGGGAATTTTTGCAATGTATACACCTTCTTGATTACGGTTGTATGACTACAGGACCTACAAATAGTGACATTGATGAAAAAATATTCACATATAATATAATTATGACACAGTCTATCGACAATTCTACGAAGGGTGGTGAATGGATAGAAAAGAAAAAGGGAAAATAAAAATAGGTGGTCCTTTACTTAATATACTTATAAACTGATTCTTGCATGACGTAATAGATTGATGTCATTGCTCCGAGTTCTGCGCGTGGTTCGTTTGCACGGGAAATCCATCAGACGCTAGCTTGCAGAATTTCATTCCATATTTCCCGTCACGGGTCGTCGAATTGTTGATTTGGCAACTTGTGAAGTATTTTCACCTTATGTTGGTTTAAGTGGATGAACTTTCAAGGGTGAAACCAACATCTTGGCCCGGCCGCAGGGATGTAGGAGATGGTCGTCTAAGTGCGGGATGCTCGTTGCGCCTCTCTGGATAGCGTCCACTTCTTCTTTTGATTCTTTTCGCAGATGAAGAGTTCGAGGGATGAAACTGCCGCTTGAATTTGAAGATTTCTCCCGTACACATCTCGTTCGTCGAAAGCGTTGGATGGCCCGTTTGCAATGAAAAGCCAGGTGTTTGGTTTGTGGAGTTCCTTCCATGCCATGGATTTTACAGGGTACAGGGAGTTTTTGCAGACAGGTTCGTCTACTCTTCGGTAGATCTGATCAATTCTGCAGTTGGGATTCTTATCCATACTTTTTATGATGGTTGGGTCGTAGATATAAGCGTTTCCACCAATTGATATGGCTTGAAAAACTTGGTCGTTCGAAACTTCGAAAGGTATCATAGTTGACAGCCAAGAAGGGAGTTGATACTTGTATGCTAACAAAGGTCCCATTCTGTTTCTTCATGGGAACTGCAGTTGTCTTAATAACTTCGAAATTGTCATTTTTAATGATATGCAGATAAGTATAAACCTTAATAAATTGATGGTCTTGCTCTATCTCCGTTTTTTGTATTGGTTTGGATAGCACCGTTATCGTAGCTGGTAGGCTCCTCGAAACTGTTCGGACTATTTTTGTAATTTCTGCAGGGGCCAAGAATTCCGTTATATGGCTTTTATGGTAAGACGTGGGCAAGTTTTCTGTATGTAGCAGCAACTTCTTCTACGTAGTTTTTTGCCAATTGAAAGCTTATCAGCAGATCAATTTGAGCCTGATTAGTATCCGATATTTTGAACCATTTTGCCATTTTCGTAAGTTGAAATTACTCTTATTCATGAGTTCTTTCATTTCTTCTTGAATTTGGAAAGCTTTCTCGAATATTTCGGCTCCTGCCAGTAAGTCATCTACCTAGAAGTCGTTTCGTGTTATGTGCACTGCCCTTGGGTAGTTTTCTTCTTCGTCCATGGCTAGCTGATGCATTGTTATGCAGTTCGAATTCTTCAATGGATTGATCTTTTGAAAATCTCCGGACTATGGTTAGGGTAGAATATCATTTAGGCTGATTCCTGTATTGATTTTTGAGAAACCATCGAAAACCACCCTTATACATTTGTCTTCTCTTACCACCGCCATGTGTGGTATGTAGCATCGGATAACTACGGCATTTCTTCTGAATAGATCGACCTTCTCCATGTGAGTCAAATCAAGATATTTCTTTGTAAATTGTTTGTAATCAGATTCGAGCCTTTAATCAGTATCAAATTTCTTCTCGGGTTGAAGTAGACGTGCTATAGCTTTGTTGCGAGATTGGGAATTTTTACAATGTATACACCTTCTTGATTACGGTTGTATGACTACAGGACCTACAAATAGTGACATTGATGGAAAAATATCTACAAATAATATAATTATGACACAGTATACCGACAATTCTACGAATGATGAATGGATAGAAAAGAAAAAGGGAAAAATAAAAATAGGTAGTCCTTGACTGGAACCCCAAAAACCAGAGAATCGAGAATCGACCCGAACACCACTGAAACTGACTTCACACGAATGGTGAAAAATAATCTTCAACAAAATGCAGTCTGTGAGAGACTGACTTCGAAATATCCAAATTTCTTTTCCTCTAATAAGATCACAATTGATGAAAACAACTTTGAACGTGCATGTGATGACTCAATCTGGCCTGAAGGTTTCTTGGTCACGAAGTTTTTTTCAGCGCAACACGACAAAGTTGATACACAACAGAAAAATCAGGAAACATCTAAAAAGTTTTCCTTATTACACCTCAATGTACAAGGCAATGTTAACAAAACCAACACTCTGGAGGCTTTTCTAGTAGATAAGGTACCTGTCGTACTTTGTATAACCGAACACTTCTTAAATGCTAAGTTCATTGATGATTTCGTCCTTGATGGATGGAAGAGAGCAGCCGTGTTTGTACTAGAAAGTCTGAGACAGGGTTGTGTTGCTGTTTTTTGTAAAGGTGACTTCGAAGTGATTGTATCTGTGAACTTCTTTCTACGGAGGTGCACTGTGAAGTGCACCTCCGTAGAAAGAAGTTCACTGCTATTCAGGTGACTGCTGTAGATATGTATGTATTATGTATATATGGATTGTTTGATCGTTTCATCGACATAATGGAACAGATTTTACCTAAACTTAATATTGATGAGGAAATCATTTTGTGTGGTGACTTTAATGTAAATTTTAATACTGCAAATGACACAAAAACTGCATCCTTGTGTAGTCTGCCCGAGTCCTATGGTTTTCGGCGTACATTTTTTGCTCCCACTCGTAAAAGCAACTGTTAAGATAATATTTTTTTTAATTTTTCCCCACCGGACTTCAGTTCTGAAGTTTGGCCATGTGAATTTTCGGATCATAGGGCACAACAGGTGCAAGGGTAGCTCTCGCCCCCCGACGGAAAGAGGTTTCAATAGTTTGCATTCAACACTGAAACAACTGAATTGGGATTTCATTGATGATAGGAATATTGGGGCTAATGTAGGTTTCAATACATTTCATGATAATTTTGTAGATGTCTACAACATTGCTTTTCCTATTAAAGAACCGAGAAGTGGGAGTAATGATGCGAGATAGCGGGGGTCGCACTTACACTAATTCACTGATCGGCTGAGGGAAATGCGTGATGATCTGAGGCTTTAATCAGAACTTTACGAATGAAATGGAACTGGCGAGCTCAGGTCGCGCAGAAATAGTTTGAAACTTAGGTACCGATTAGAGTTGAAAAGGGCAAAAATATAATACAATGATTCTATTATTCAAAGATCATGGAATAAAAGTAAAACATGTGGAATATGATCAATAATAAGAGAAATATCAAAGTTGAAACAGAAAATCCTCAAATTGAACCACACTCGTTCAACAAATACTTCACCTCCATTCCTCATGATATTGCAAATTCGATTCCCAAACAAAATAAGACCTTCAACGAACTTTTTTTGAAAGATGTTCCCGAAAATATTAAGTTCTCTTTTTTTGAAGTCTCCTACAACGAGATAAGAGAAATAGTTTGTAGTTTGAAAATTAGCAAGTTGAGAGACTTTTTGATTTATCGACGGTCCTCATTCAGAGAAATATAAACACCATAATATATCCACTAACTAATTTAATAAACAAATGTTTATCAGAAAACATCTTTCCCGATTGCTTAAAAGTTTCTAAAACAATTCCCCTCTACAAGGAAGGTGATCATAGTGATATTTCCAACTACCGCCCAATATCCTTGGTGCCAGTTTTCTCCAAAGTTTTTGAGAAAGTTTTGTACTTGCAAATTGTAGACTATTTCGAAACTAGTTTGCTTTTTTCATGCAGTCAATTTGGTTTCTTTCAGGAAAAGTGCCACAGATGCAATCATTGAATATGTAAACAACACCCTTCACTGTTTTGAATTAGGCCTTTATTCGCTTTCTCATTCTTTGGACTTGTCGAAGGCTTTCGACTGTGTCTTTCACTCCGCTTTTCTGCTGAAACTGGAACGTTATAGGTTCGGCGGTGACAGACAACTGATAGATGCCAAGTGGTTTTCACGAACGGACAGTGGTCGAATAGGGACAAAATAACAATTGGTGTGCCTCAGGGCTCGATTATTGGCCACATTCCTTTTCATAAATGATCTACCCAAGTATTTATCAGACTGTCTAACTGTTTTGTTCGCTGATGACTCTGCTGTCCCTGTGGCTTGTGATGTTCTGGAAGAGGCGGAGGCGGCGAGTGGGAGAACGGAGTCGAGGGCCGTGGAGTGGTTCTTGGGTAACGGATTGAATGTAAATCTTGAAGAAACTGAACGAATATTCATTAGCACACGTAAAGTTGAGACCTCCAATGTAAAATTTCTCGGTATTCATTTAGACACCAAACTCACCTGGGTGGCGCATATTCGTCACCTCTCGTTTAGACTATCTAGAAATACTTTTGTAATCACAAATCTAGCATCATTTGTTTCTTCTATGGTTCTGAGAACTGGTCACTTTGCCCTGTGCGAGTTCCATTTGAAATATGGATTGCTGGCGTGGGGAAATTGTTCTGACTTCGACAAGATCTTCAGATTACAGAGACGGATAGTAAAAATAATCGATAACATGGAGCCGATTGTTGGACAACTAGCTGTATATTTTTGAATATTTATTATATGCACATAAAAATGTGATGTCCTGGCAATTCATTGGTGACTTCCACACGTATAATACTCGACATAAGAAAGACATACATTCAAACTAAAACTCAAGAATTTTTTAACTGAAAACATATTTTAAACCAGAGATGAGTTCCTCAATTTTAACTTCCTGTCGTGGTGTTCTGTGTATCTTTTATTAATTTTAGAATTTTACAAAGATGAGATCCAAGATGAAAATTCCCTAGTTCCCTAATATTTCACTATTTTCTCATTACCCCGTTTTCCATCTGGCTCATTTTTCTGTGTGTTTTTGACAATTATAAGCATATAAATGTATGGTGGGCAATAAAGAATTTGAATTTGAATTTAGGAAATTGATGAGAGAAGAATATGTAACAGAAAATATCCCCATACAAAAATTGAGATAGTTCAGGAAATTCACAGAAAAATCAAACCAGCCGAGTTATTCGAAATAGTATCGAATTGATCACTCGTCCAATTCTTAAACCACCCCCAGCCCTGTATAACGGGAAACAGTGCTCCCAGTTTGCAATAATATAACGAAAAGGACATGTTTAGCATATAAACATTAAGTTAATTAAAATGGTGTGTACTCAAATCCGGCAATCCATTTAGTTCAGATCCTAAAATATTTGAAGACGTTATATCCTTCGGCTTCCGGCAAAGTTAGCAAATCTACTTCTCATCTCGATTCATTCAACCTTCCTAAATCGTGCTCTGCCTACAGCATGTGAAGATAAGGGGAAAGCCGGCTAGAGCCTCATTTTTATGATGCTCTATTCTAATATAAATGATCTCTGTAATAGGCGCGACGTGTATGAATGTAATAGTATCAATAAAATGAAAAACAGGCCATTTCACTTTGAAATGAAAAGTTGAAGGTTGGAAGAACATAACTCTTAGATTATTATCATGTTTTTCTAGGTTTGCGTTGAGAAATGAACTGACTTTCGAATCTTTTCACGTAGTGGTCATATTTAACAGAACCAAAGTGATATATTGAAAATCATAGCATACATAAAGCATTTTTGTTTATACCTCTGGTGCAGAATTTCTCTCGGGACATGTAAATACCCTTTTCGATGATGAAGGTCAAAAAGTCTTAAGTAGATTTGGTACCGAAGATTTAAGGTTAATCGTTAATCCTATGAGTAAATTTAGTCCCGCCATATAGGAACAAGAAGTAAATGTAAAATATAAATGGAATGCCCAATTTGAAATACATTCACACAAATTTATTGAAAAAGCTGGATAAAACATGTGGAGACTAAATAAAATTTATTCAATATTGAAAGGACTTTTTATACAGTATATCTGCGCTAAAGGGCCCATTGAAAGTATCTGGTTAAGGAGTACATCGATCAATTTCAAATTTTGGCATTAGAGTGAATGGAGGCTAATCTACAATTTCTAATTGTTTTCAGAGAGGTACCACTTCCGGTCGTACCGGACATTGACTAGAACTTTGCTTTTTCAAATGGCATGGTGTACTTTCTAATTACTTTCATTTAATGGTATCCCTTTTCAATTATACTTGATAAGATTAGTTCTTTATAATATCAACCACGATGAGCTATAATTTTTTTAATAAAAACTTACATTCATATGAAATTTTATATATATGCTGTTCAAAAAATCTTAATAGTAATAATAATAAACTTTATTGATAACTTGTGTTAATGGTACATAGTATAGCTTGTTGTGATGAGTAACTGAAATACACTATAATATAAATAAAAACAATATGTACCTACAAGATATCAAAAGGTAGGATACAACTTAGATCTGATTAATCCAACCAAGGCTATACAGACTCGATGCAAGTTGCAGAATTGAACCATAAAACTAATATTAAAAACATCTTAAACAAATACAAAACTACGTGAACCTAATGTCACTCTAAGAGAATTTTTCACACTTATTCTTGAAACTGGTCAGGCTATCATTATGACAGATTGAATCCAAAAAATTATCAGCAGTGATGACTATATTATCAGAAAAACAGCACCTGAAAAGGAAAGTATGAAACTTAGGTAACGTTAGATTATGCTTGAATCTAGTATTAATTATGTGTACATCCGTTCTGAATGTAACCAGTCTATACAAGTATGGGGGCTTCTTCTCCTTCAAAACTTTGTACACTAGATATATCATATGCAATGTTCTGCAGTTCAACAGGCCACGTACATTTGCGTACGGGATAGACAATCATTATCATATCCAGTTTGTAGTATTCGGTGAGTTTAGGTAAACGATTTACTTAAGTTTTATACAAAACTCAATTGCAGCTCTTTGTTTCAAACTCATTTTCTTACCGATGTAATAGACGCACTAACAAACATGACGCAATAACTCAAGTTCTTAACATATAACATGAAATTTCTAACAGCTTTAAATGAAGTACCAAGTTACCGATGGGGACAATGTTACAACAGATGGCACTAGTAATGCTGTTTTTTCAAAACAGTTTGGTTGCTTTTGGAATGAAGGATCTACATCGGTATCATATACATTATAACATGTCAAACATTTTTCAATCAAAAAGTATTCAGCTTGTGATTCGTTAATGAACAATGTGAACAGAATATTAGACTAATTTTGACATTGTGAGCATACAATTGGAAACAATTGGGATGTTTTATGTGAAGTCGAACCAGTATACCAGATGAAATAAAAGAATGTTCGAAGAATTTTTATTTCTGAAAAAATTCACATTTTTGAGAAAAGGCCATTGTCAAGTTCACTACATACAGGGTGTTGCATAACAGTATGTCACAACTTGAGGGAGTAAATCTACGTGCAATTTTAAGAAAAAAAGGCTATTGCATAACGTGGAGCATCTCACAACGAAAAGTTTTGTTTATAAAAGGTATTACACCTCTGAACATGAAAGTGATCTGGTGCCGGGGTTCGACGAGAAGTAATTTTGAACCTGAAGGATTCTAGTAGAGAAGGAGAACAAGGCATACCATTAATCTGTTTGAGCAGAAATGCCAAATCCAAAATTTTTCTTCTTATGTATAAAGCCTGGACATTGGTAGTCTCTCTTGAATTGACATAATTCGTTTGCGCTAAAGGTATATTCAGCTTATATGTAACAAACCTCATAAATTTATTTTGGATTCTTTCCAACATTGTACAGGCTGTTATTTCCCTCGGCGACCAAACCACAGATCCATACTCCAAAATAGTTCTTACTAACGTGCAATACAAAATTCTCACGGTAGCTAATGAAAAACCCTGACTTTTTCTCAAAATTAAACCAAGTGTCCCAAACGCCCTCTTCTTAAACATATCAATGTGAGCATTGAACGCCATTTTAGAGTCGAGTAAGACTCCCAAATCTTTCAATTCTGAGGTATGTTTCAGGTGACAACCCTCAAGAATATAATTTGCAAGTCTTGAGGACTTAAGACTCGAGAAAGTTATGACTTGACACTTGGAAACATTCTGTTGAGATGGCACCAATCCTCCAAACGAGAAAGATCCTTCTACAATAATGCAATATCCTCCACCGAACATACCGTACGAAAAATTTTTAAATCACCGGCGAACAAAATATACTTGCTGTTCAAAATTACCGTACCCATATCGTTGATGAAGAGGACGAACAACATCGACCCCAACTGCGATCCCTGTGGAAACCCCGAGATAACCGAAATCGAATACGATGTGTAACCCTACAATCTCACTTTTTGTACTCTGTTCCTCAGGAAATCAGATAACCCATGCATCACCTTATACCCATTTTATACAGGTTATCTAAAAGCAAAGTATAATTCGCCTTATCAAAGCCTTTGGAAAAATCAGTGAAAATCGCATCTACCTGCGACCTATTATTCATGGATGATGTGATGTCACCGATGAAGAGGAGTAGGTTAGTAATAGTTGATCTATTCTTGAGAAACCATGCTGCTCTTCATTCATCACCAACATACACTTTCAAGTAAGGTAGTTACAAACTAAATTGTCCAATAGTTTCGGAATATCTGATTGAAACAAACCTCTCTATAAAAAGAAACATCAGATTCATCACCTGATTCAAAAATAGGAACCATTAAGACCTCCTTCCAGTATGAAGGAAATCTTCCAATACTAAGAGAAGAATTAAATATCCTCGTCAGAGGAAAAGCAAGCGAAGAAACTTTTCGAAACTGTTGATGGTATACTATCTGGACTCAAAATATAATCATTTTTAATGCTTTGGATTCCCTCAAAAATCTCAGTGGAACTTAATGTGATTGACTTATATCTAGCCGTTCTGAACTCGTACTAGTAAACACTAATTTCACAGGTCCACAAAAAAATAGAGTGGTCTGTACTTGGTAACGGATAAAGATTTTCCAAAGTATTTTTTATCGCTGAACTCGAATTTGAAGTCATCATTTGGGGTTATGCTGCATACAATGGAGAAAAACACAAAAAATCGAGAAAAACCATGATCTAATAGTTTTCAGTATGATGATCTTATTCTTATTGCTTTTGTCGTTTCCTGACCCTTTTCTCTTCAAATGATCTGTGCAATGAATTTTTGCTGCATTTTTTCCACTCTGTCCTTATGTAAGCATCAGGAGTTTTGCACAGCCATGTCAATGCAAGGAGCAAATAAAGGAAAATACCATTTTTTTCCCTTGATGCTTACTCTAGTATCACCGAGATTTTAATCGCCACGGTCCAACTCTCCCATATTTTCATTGTAAGATTTTATCAAGCATGGTTGATCTATATAAATATATTTGTTCTCAGATTGGGAATAGCTCTTTAGTCTATTTACCAGAAACACTGTTGAAGCATTTGATGCTACATTCACAACATTGCTGTCATTCCATTTGGTAATGATGATTTCGTCATCCGCCAAAATATGCTCAAAATAACCTCGATCTTTTTTTTTAGTACACTTGAACTAGATAAGGGTGATGAGTGGTTCAGTTTTTCCTCAGCGTTCCAGCAGCTTTCAGGCCCCTCAATTTCAATTCTTTGAGCAACGAAAGTGAGGTGAAGTAATTGTCAAAGTATAAATGAACTCCTTCAAAGGGCATATTTTTCAATATATCTGCATATTGTAAAACTACTGATGCGCCAAGACCCATATGTTTTTTTTTTGGAGAAAGAAAAGACAAATGATTTTCATCTGACTAAGATATTATGGTGGTCTCCTGTTTTCCCAATCCAATCGGTCTCACATGAATTTCAGCAATTCCATTTTGTTGAATTTTCCTTTCGTTAGAATTCATTCGTACAGATGAAAGTGAATATAAGAAAAGTAATGTGTAGAGAATTGAATAGAGTCTAATGAAGGCCCTCTGTAAATGATAAGAACACGTGCATTAGGGAAAAGTTGATTTTCTTTTTTTTTGTTGGCGGAATTGTCTTACATGATGTTATGCGGGCCAATCGAGTGGTTTTATTTTGTGCAAAATCGAACAAACGAAATAGGTATTAACGCACTATTCTCATAAGGCGCATGTACTTCGTCAATTCAAAAATCCGCCTGAAAAAATATAATATAATCACGTCGAAGAAGTCAACCAACAAGTGATTTCAGCGATCAACTTCCCTGCAGCAGGTTGTTCATATCAGAAGAGGTAGGCGCAAAAAAAGTACTCATAAATAAAACGTTTACAGCGTACATCATTCATGCGAAAGGAATGAAAATGTTGACCAGCGGCGGAACTTTACATTGGGTTTACTTCATTCATAATTTAAAGATCAGTTTATTAATTATAGAAGGAAGAATGGAACGTGACACAACTGGGATTTTAAAACATAGTACCTTCGAGGAAGAAATCAACCAGCATTAATTTCAGAAATGTGAAAAATTTCTGTATTCAATAATAACATTCAACAAAATATTGATGTTGCTTACAACCTACAATGTATTTCTATATAATATAGAACAGTTTCGAATCAATTATAAAAATATATAGAAAACTGAAAGTAATTGATGTAGTTTCGTCACCTAGCGGCCACAAGTGTAAGAATAATAATCTATCGATCAAGGTTTACTGCATTCGGCGGTGTTCTGCAGAACCCTTTCGGAGAATGAGTGAATCCCTGAGAACCGATATTAAAAATCCAGACACTTTTAACAAACAAAATATTTTAGATCCAACACAATCCCACATATCTCACCAAGAAGCAATGCGAATGCAGTAATTTCGAGTCGAATCGATTCGAGATAGACCTACTAGGTTTATACAAATATTTGTTTGTACCTGGACTGAATGATGACTTTGGCGATATGTGATAGAATACCTGAGTGACTTCCGTGAAGAAAGCTCGGAAAATATTTGAGAGTAGTGTGAAAGGCACGAAGCCATATGTCCAAATTTGGCGAATATGGTAAGTGACTTTTTGGCCACTTCGGTTAATAAAGAGGCGATTCGTAAGAGCTGCGTTAACTATTACCAAGACTCGAAAAGAATTGAGTTTCAAATTAGTTAGGACGTTGACGTGTCTCAGTTCTTGGTTCAAAAATAGCGGACTATCAACCATTTGATGATGTGGGAATGTAATTTCGCATATTCTTATTCTTTTTGACTTAACTTTCAATGAAGGTATTTTTTTTTCACAGGAGTTCAATTCAGTTATTTTTATTTTCACGAAAGTTTATTTCACCTGTTTTATAGAAATTTTATTCATGTAGTTTTTGTTATGCCATGGCAGTGTTTTTTTGAAAATATACATTTCACTTTCACTCTTGTTCTTGTTCTGTAATCGTGTTTCCTTCAACACTCTACGAATTCTTTTCACATCCTCGATGATTCGTTGAATTTCATTTGAATATTTCCCGATCGAATGTTCAGTATTGTTTAAACTTTAATTCTCGGTCTTATTGAATATAAGAGGAAATTGAATTTGTGTTCTGATTCAAGCTTTCAAGTTTTGCGATTCAAGATTCTTGAATTTTCAAACTTCTTTGAAAGAAGCTTGACTTTACTTGAATTCTGAAAACAAAAGCTGACTTGATTTCGAGATAAGTTATGTCAAGCAGCTTGATTTTCAAGTCAAGCCGTGAATCACTTCACTGAATTTCAAAAACAAAAGCAAATATGCCATTTTTATGATGCTTTTTTTACTTAGTAGGTGAAAATAGTAGACCAAGAATTAGCTATAATCACCCTGTATCAAATAAAAAACACTTCAATATCTCTAAAAGCTTTAACTAGCTTTCTTTCTGCTCTATCGGCAATTTCAAAGTGAAGCTTATTTATTGAGAGAATTAATTATCCGCGTCTTTCTTATGTATCCACTTGGAAACGACACTCAATTAATTCTTTTCGTCCCGCATCTATACAAGTAACTTCAGGGGATTAAGACACTGCTAAATTGATAAAGTTTTATAATTAACAAGTTTTCGATAACTTAAACTCATTACATCGAAATATATATCACTCAAGAATATCAAGTTTCATACTTGTTGATAATGTGTATTAACTGTAACGCGATACTTCAGAAGTTGGCAGGTAGAATCAATTATGAAACAATAATTTTCAAGAAACTTCAAACCTTATTCATTAGGATAGTTATATCGGAGGATATTTTAGCCTTTGTTGTTTGAGGTTATTGTGTTTGACAGTTGGCGCATGATTCTTGACATGACATTTCATGTTGAATAGCTTCACGGCCGAAAACTCGGTATCTGTGTACTTCCTAAGCCTTTGAACATTATCAGGTGGTCTTTATAGTCGTATTCGTCTGAAATTTCAATGCAGTCCAACACGAGATTCTGAAAATAAAACATTGGATCTATCTTCTGGTCGTCGTTTCACATGAATTTGAGCCCTTTCTAATCATGTTAACACTTCAAAGATGTTCCAAGGAGTGAAGATTGAAAGGTTATTGCCAATTGTTATTTTAGAAACTGATTCAACTGAATACTCAATTCGTTGTTCGTTATAGTGGAATTCTAACGAACACGAAGAAATACCTACCCCAAAAGTATTGTCCAATCACATGTTTGCCAATATGTCATGGAAAGAGTGACAAACGATGAGCTCATAAAATATCTCGAGTTACAGGGTATCATTAGTGATCGACAATACGGTTTCTTTAGACAACGATCAACTGGTGACCTCCTTGCATATGGACTTTTCGAAAAATTGTGTGATTGTTTAAGTAGCTTTCTCTTCAGAAGGTTGATTCGGGTGGTAGTTGCTGGTGTAATGAGTGAATCTTTTCTGGTTAATTCAGGACTATCCCAAGGCTTCATTTTCTCGCCCACTCATTTTCTGTTGCAGATTGATGATCTGTTACACTCCACTGAAAACAGTATATTTGGGTTTGCAGACGATTGTACTCTGGTATACTCATTTTCTAATTACCGTTATGTAACTGTTGAGGAGTCACACCGACAAAGATGCGAACAAAGCATGTCACCGAATTCAAACTTGGAGAAGATATCAGACTGGGACCGGTTAAGGGAAGAGTCACTGCTGAAGATCCCTTTCTCAATCATACAAAGGCATGGAATGTAGTCAGAAAACAACATGCATCTACTCGGAATCACAGTCAACACTGGATTTTGCTGGTATGACCATGTGTCAGCTATTGCTGAATCTGCTTCTGCTAAACTCAGTTATCTTGTCAGGGCTTAGTAGTACTTCACGCCATTTCAGTAGATGATTTTATAAGAAGCGCAGGTGTGACCTAGTCTGGAATACTGTTTCCATGTGTGGGGCTCCACATGTAAACATTCATTACATCTATGGGATAGTGCGTAAGAGAGAGCAGTGCGCATCATCGAACACACGAAGATCACGCGTGATCTCCAGCATTTCGCTCAGAGGCAGGTTATGCTCGCGAAAAACTCGTTAGTGGATGGCCCACTACGCCACGTACAACTCTCTATAGAAATTCTTTTGTTTATGGGTAAGAGTGGTGTGGAACTCTTTGCATCGTACATCTTTTCTATTACTTACAATTTGGCCCTTAACGTTTTTTATTCATAAATTCATCCGTTTTGGAATTATTTCATGAATATATATCCATACTTTTTTCCAGGATGGAGTTCGTTTCCAATGTGAAAGGGAAAAAATAGAGTGAGAATTCCAGAGAAATAATTGCGAATGTCATTCATTTCATGAAACCAGAAGGAATGAAGAATGAACTTGTATGGGAAAGGTTCAAGAACGTGTAGCTGACAGGGGTTTTCTAACTGTGTAAAAAATTTCGAGCGAAATGAAGAAGATAAAAGATGACGAAAATAACAGTTTTTCAACTTACGATAAAAAGAGAATAAAATCAGCGAAAAAAAAATCTCGATGACTTTGATAGAGCTTTGCTTCGTAGGTTCGTCGTCAATTCATAAGTCGTCGATGTAATCGTACCCACATTACAGTGAACCATCAAATGTTCGTCGATGAGAATGCATATGTGGGAGCATTCAAAAAGTTTTGTGAGGGATGGGGTTCCATTGGATTAGACGAAAACGAATAGAAAATTAGTTTAATAACTGCATTCATGACTATAAATTGAAAAATACTACCAGGGGACAAAGGAAACTGAAAGCTAAATAAAACAATCTTTCATTCACACCTATGTACTACATTGGTAACGTATTTTGGTGGCCTGCACTATTATCAGACACATAAAAAATGAAAATTAAACTAAGGTACAACAATTTATATATGATCTGCACAATGCAAATCTGCGTTTCCGCCTCTTGTTAGAGAAGACGGAAGTATAACATGATCTCCGAAAGAGAAAGCCGATCTTTTTGCTCTATTGTCCTCAAAGAATTCTATACTAGATTCATCTTACGCAATACCACCTAACATTTCACCTACAAATTTTTCTATGGCAGAAATCTACTTTAGACTCCGCACTGTGAGACGGGCTCTCGAACAGCTGAACTGCAAGAAGGCAGTTGGTCTAGACGAAATACCGCCCATCGTCCTGAGAAAGCGTGCTCCCGAACTGGCACCCATTCTTAATCGTCTGTTTCAGATTTCTGATGAAAGCCAGACTTTTCCGAGCACAAAGAAAGGAAAGAAGTCCTTACCCTAAAACACCGCCCTGTTGCACTTCTTTCCATTATGTCCAAAGTGATGGGGAAAAGCTTTTGACTGCATGAACCACCACATTCATCTTCTCAAAATCGAAAAGTATGTGTTCAGAGGTGTTGTTGGCAAAATTCTCAGATCTTATTCAGAAGGAAGGTTTCAGTTTGTTGAGTGGGAAAACTGGGTAAGTCCACAAAAAGAAGTCAAAACATGTGTACCCCAGGGTTCAATTCCGGGTCTATTCTGTTTCTATTATATATGAACGATTTGCCATCAAACGTGGATTCCGACAAAGTATGTATATTTGCTGACGATACAACCTTAATAGACAAAGATCAAGACAGAAATCACCTGAATGTTAAATCTGAGAGTTCGATAAGGAGGGCTTCAAAATGGTTCGAGGCAAATAAATTATGTCTGAATATGGAAAAGACGCAGGAACTGATTGTCAAGAAGACTTGACTAAGAAAATGAACCGATAAAACTTCTGGGATTTTATATCGATGGTGTACTGTCGTGGGCTAGTCATATTGTAAACTTGGAAAAGAAGTTGTCATCTGCAGTGTCAGCTATTCGGAGAATAAACCAAATAACCATCAGGACCATAGCCGGAGTCAATCAAGAACATGGTTGTCGTGATTTATTCTTAAAATATAATATACTTACGGTTCCATCCTGCTTCGTCTTGGCCCGTCTGTTTTATGTTTATGATCGTAGAGGCTCGCTCACGATACGGAAGAACTTACACTGTTATGATACACGACGTAAAGAAGATCCAGTGATATCCTATCACAGACTTTCCCTCACAGAAAAAAGCTATCACTATATTGGCATAAAATTTTATAACGCGTTACCAGTTGCAGTTCGAGAAATAAACGAAAAAAAGTTCAAGCGGACCATCGAAGATTTCCTGCGCAAAAATGTCTGCTATTCAATAGAAGAATTTCTGAATATCTGCGAGCAAAGAGTTTTATGAAATTTGCAATCTTCATTGTTTCCTTTTTTTATATTTTCTGTTTTTCGTTTTTCTTTATGTTGAGATTCTATGTACGTTGACGTCTCATGCAAGTTTTTTGATGAGAAAATAAATTATTATGATTATTATACTGGTAGAATTCAGGATGATTTTCCCTTGACTTTTCCTGATATCATCAGCGAAATTCTAGACAACGTTCAGAATCCCCTGGCTGTAGAAGCTAAGATTTCTTCTTATAAGGTTCTAACTTATTTTTTTCGGAGGATTCGCGACACCTTAGATTTTGGTTTTGGGCTCTCTGCTTCAAGTTGTCTACTTAAATTGAGGAATTTGTAGTAACATCTCCCGAAACTTCCATCAAAACTTCCTCATTACTTCCTTTATTACAACATTTTCACTGAGTACTACGAAAGTTCCAGTAATCATGTTTTGATCTGTGGTATATAGAATTGTATGGTTTCTTTCGGTCAGGAGAACAAAGAGAACAATTTTCTGCAGATACATCAGAATCGTTCCTGTTCTAAATGTAGCATTTTAACATGTCGAATTTCTCAAAATTCGTGAACATTTTTCAGTCGACTAAATTTCAGCCAATTGTTTAAGAATCAACAATATGAATTTCTAATTGGGATGTTCTTAAAATATTAGCACCCGCAACCTAGATGAAACCACCGAATGCTCAAAGAATTCAAATTCCTGAGAAAATTCTTAAGTTTGAGGTAATTTGTCATGTATATTCTGAATTTTCCGTTAGAGAAAAAATTCCCATCCGATTTTATCCAAATTGAACTATGCTTTACACAGGTTTATATTAATTATATTATTCTAATCAAAAAAATGGCAGTATAATGTCAAAATTTTCACCTAATTTGGATACAATCAAAAGAAGATAGCTACGATCTGTTCCCACTAATGAATTTTCCTCGAGAATCAAGGATGAACATGGGGTGATGATTTTTTTCCATAAACACCTCGAAAAAGTCTAGGGAACACTTCTGAATATCGATATATCGTATCCAAAACGATCAATGTGGATGATTTTTTTTTAAGAAATGAACACCAGCATCAGTTTCTTACCAAATTATATAATGCCGCAACAGATTGCAGTTTTTTTTATAAAAAACTAAAAATGCAGCAGATGCGACGCTGTTTCATAATCATTTCATGTATTCAGTGTTTGAAATCAGTTAGTTGGCACTTTGTTTCTGTTGTAAGCACAAATAAAAGATTCAAGTTTTGTGATTCGACCATAGAAAGACGACATTTGACTAGAGAAGAGATGTTACGAGCCGTTGGCATGCTCCAAGCTGGGAGCTCACAACGGGAAGTATCCAGGGTTCTGGGAAGTAGCCCAAGTATCATAAACCGTTTATGGTCGCGTTTCAATGAAACAGGTAGCGTAGAAGAACGCCATACAGATCGTTTCAGGATTACTACAGTCGCCCAAGACCGATTTTTGGTTTTGCAAGCCAGGAGAGATCGTACTACCACAGTATCTCAATTAGCTCAAGAGCTATCACGAGTTCATAATGTACAAATTTCCGACCAAACTGTGAGAAATCGACTGCACGAAGGTCAACTCCACTCTAGACGTCCTTTAAGAGTTCCACAACTGACCCATGGAAATCGCTCTGCTCGTTTAGCTTAGTGCCAAGAACACGTAAACTGGTATCAAGAGTGGTGAGCCACAGTTCTCTTCAGTGATGAATCTAGATTAAGTTATTATCCCGATTCGGGAAGAATTCGAATATGGAGGGAACCTGGAAAGCAAAACCGTCTCCAGCATGCTCGAGAAGTTGTTAGACAGGGAGGCGGATCAGTGATGTTTTGAGGAGATATACGCCTTGTTGGAAGAACTGACCTCGTTTTCATACAGAACAACCTCACGGGAAATTCTTACGCAAATGAGATAGTTTTACCTGTAGTGGTACCGTATCTCCAAACAATGGGTCAAAATCCACTCTTCCAACAAGATAATGCCCCTTCTCATCGTGCAAGAGTTGTCTTGAACGTTCTTGAAGATAATAATATCGATCTCCTACCGTGGCCATCCTGCTCCCTCGATCTGAATCCCATCGAACATGTGTGGGATACCTTAAAAAGAAATCTCCTGCGTCGAAACGTCTTCCATCATGAACAGGAGCTTCGATTAGCAGTTCAGGGGGCTTGGCATGACTTAGGCCAAAATGTAATAGACAATTTAATATCGAGCATGCCGCGACGATGCGAAAGTGTCATTAATAACAGAGGTGGACCTTCTGGATACTGAAAAATATAAGTGCTTCCAAATCGTTTCGAAAATATTAGTTCAGGATTTTTTTTGTGATTTACCAAATTTCGTCATTTTCAAATTTAAAATTTTTTTTATAATAGGTGCTTTGGAGAAGTCAAATATCATTTTGTTTTCTTGAGAAAACATTATATACAATACATCCTAACAAGAACAGAAAGATTTCTATAAATTCGAATCATCAAATTCATATTTTAAAGATATTGGTAAGTGTTCCCTAGACTTTTTCAGGTGTTTATGTAGAATTTCACAAAGTGGCCATACTAGAACATCGAAAATGGAACACTCTGTATAGTTCAGAATTATTTTAGATTGTATCCCTTAATGAGCCGCACAGGGTAAGCGTTCGGGTAGGGTTTAATAGAGAGGATCATCCCACAACTCGTGACTAAGCCTTCACAGTTGTTTTTCAAATCCTAATTAGATCTGTTGATGAAATACATAATAATGAATTGAAACTTTAAAGAAAAGAATGTCTCAACCTATAACAAACACCAGGGTCTTCCATTGATATTCCATTCCTTCATCAGAAATGAAAATTGCAAATTGGAACATTCAGAATAATTTTCTCATTATTGTTTTCTCTTCCAGCTATCCTCAAATCTCTGTGCAAGGAATTCCTGTCGTACAATGTATCCGCCATTTTATATCTCATGAACTACGAGCAATATGGCCGCAGCACTGCATCTGCTCAATATTTCCTCCAACTTGCGGGATATTTGGGAATACCAGTGATAGCCTGGAATGCCGATAATTCCGGTTTGGAGCGTCGGGCTTCCCAAACTTCGCTGCAATTACAACTAGCACCATCATTAGAACACCAAACAGCTGCCATGCTAAGTATTTTGGAACGATACAAATGGCATCAATTCTCCGTTGTGACAAGTATGATAGCTGGCCATGATGATTTTATACAGGCTGTGAGAGAAAGAGTGTCTGCAGTACAGGTGAGTTAATTTCACTTCAAAGGCGGATGTTAATGCCAAAAATATATCATGCAGATTGTTCTGCTTGGAGTTTGTAATAGAAATATCTCAGGAATTCATCGAATGAGTTTAAGAAAAATTCGGTAAGTCTATAGAATTTATCCGGGATATTGTCGCAAACTAGAATAATATTAGTAGAGACCGGATTATATGCAGCCAAAAATTTGAAAATCTGCGCAGGTTTTCATCAAAAATATGCAAGTTTCTCCAAATATATGCACAATATTAGGAATGAGAAAGAACAAAGAAAAAGGCTTTCTAGAATATTTTAATAAGGTGATAATAGAAATATTCATATACAGGATGAATCCGATGCTGATAGCTAAACTTCAGTAGGTAATTGTACATATCATTTGCAACAAAAAAGTCTGATAACATTTTTTGAGAAGTTGTTAGTTACTCTTTTATTGAATATTTTTGATTTCAAGAATTTTCGTGTTTCTTTCCATGAAAATAAGAATATCTCCGATCATACCATCGGCAATAAATTTTCCATAAGAAAGATATGTATGAGTCTTAGAAAAATGTTTTATATTGGGTGTTGTAGGAGTTTAAATGTAACAATTTGGAAATGAGCAAATTTAGTGGTATTTTCTAGGTGGTCATATCGCTAGAATTTTATCAATGAGTACATGATTTTTTTCGGCAAAAACTATTGCATTTAATGAGCAAAAAGAAACATCTTATTTTATTGCGTTTTAAGACTATTACTTCAATAAGGGGTTACATGGGTTTCCTCGGGCAAAAAACGGCCCTTTTTCAATAATTTTTTTTACATATAAAAAATGAAATATTTTAATGAAATTTTTTTTCATTTAAAAGATACATATTTAATAAACATTTTGTGAAATTTTCAAAAAAAAATATCAAAATGGCGGTCATTACGACGCCATTTCCGGCAGTCCCTCGGAAAAAAGGTGCCTTCGCGTTGTCAGCAGAACTTCTTTCAGGATCATCTGAAATAAAAATAAAAAATACGTGTTTTAGTAAAGACAATAAACTAGGTATTGGACGAAGGAAAAAAAATGAAAATTGGATTTTTGGCAGCCGTTTTTATAAAAAAATGCAAATTTCGATGAAAATTTCTCGACATTTTTTTTTCAAAAATAGTTGTAATTAAAAAAAGAAATCCTTCGTTCAAGACCTTGTAAATGATATCTCGAAGACCTGTGCAAAATTTTATCAAGATCGGTTGAGTAGTTCGCGAGAAATCTTGACAACTGACTTTGAAAACATAGTTTTGAGAAAAACGCGTTTAAAGTTTTGAGAGACAATAAAAGTGGAAAAAATTTTTTTTTACATTGAATCGTCGATTCCTGGGCCATAAAGTAGAGAACCTGCTGCAGCTGCAATGTCCAGGGCATCCTTTTGCTCCAGTCTATGACGAATCCTGGCTTCACGAGTCTCGCTGGTAGATTTCTTTTCGGCTGCGGTCACCCAGTTCTCATCCATGTTTCGGGCATATTCATGGGAATTTGAACCAAGTTTTAGGTCCATACCGTGCATAATTAATAATAATGCTGATATCCCTTCATTGAAAACACAAGCAGCGATTAATGCAGCATTTTTAACGATTATCGACCCAGCTGGAAGTATTTTGGGAGTAATTTTCCAAATCAACTGATTGAAACTTTCATTGTTATTTTGTGTAAATCCTCCAACACGCCGATCCAGAAGCTCATCCTTACTCAGGTCTTCATAAATTGGTTTCATTGCAGTCAAAACATCATCTGGTAATGGAGTATATTGGTGTTTGAACGATGAGAGAGTACCTGATGCTGATGCTCGCTGCCAGGTGCACCCCGTGTCTGGATATTAAGGGCAATTTTGATGCTGCGGGTTTTTGTCTGTAGAACTGTAGTGGTAGTAAGTTGCCCATATCGCATCCCTCATTTTATCAGCTGATTCACTGTTTCATCTTATCGCTAAGCCGTAATATACAGTTAATTTGTCAATCAATTTACTAGTCAATTCACCTTTACCAGAAAGAATTTTTTTTTGAGTTTTTTTGCCATTGACTATTTTTTCCTCAACAGTTTTCTTCACTAAATCACGCAACCGGGTTCCCATCCTTTTCTGTACGTGGCCAACGCATTCTTTCTTGTTGACAACAAAATTTTCACCATAAGGTTTGGCTTTGAGAATACCAGAGTATGTTTTAGAATCTCCATCTCCTATATAATTTACGTACCTCAAGCCATGTTTTACAATAGAACGTTTAAATATTTCAATAATTGAAGATACTTCCATGTTTCCAGATGCTCCAGTGTGATTGGCGGTACATTGTTCATTTTTGATGTGTTCTTCTTTCCACTCTTCAAATTCTGCCGTATCTAATTTTTTTTCCAAGACTCACATAGTTTACAGTATGAACATTTAACAATGACATCCAAGACTTTTTCTGAGTGATATCCGATTAGAGAACTGACACCATAAAGTGATGCAAAACCACGCTTTTTCCACGTCCCATCACCGGAGACAGTCACATCTGTCGTATCTTCCATGTTGTTTGCTAAACTCGTCAATTGCTTTTCCTCTGTAGCAGCAGAGGAGAACAGTTTCTCAGTAACTATGGTAATACATTAATGTATTTTATTAATATAAAAGTCGTATGTTGATTGATTCAAAAAGGAGCTGCTTAGATCCATCAAACCGCAAAACTTCTTGCATCCAGCAAGACCCAAACCCAATACTCGCATAACAAAAATGAACCGCCGATTTAGTTCATACATTCTGCCAATTTGTTGACATGATAAAATATATTTTGGCATACATCGTTCACATTCTACCACAAGTTTAAATCCCAGACCGAATTTGGAGCATTGTTTAAAATTTACTTTTCCATTACAAAATTTTTCTTCATCTCCACTTTCAATAATGTTTGAACACCGTACAAAACACGAAAGTGTAGAAAAAAACCAGAGCAAAGTCAATGATCGAATATTGTAGCGTGGCTTCCTCTGGCACGTGCTGTTTGTCATCGCCTTTTAATTTTTTTGTCGACGTACTCGTGAAAGAATTATCATCTACCTCAGGATTTTTTGGATTAAACGGTTGTTTCCTCTTCTTAAGTCTATCTTTTCTACGAACACCTTCCGTTATCTGGGTTCTAGACACTTTAAACGGCATTTTTTATCGAATAAAATTCACAACAAACACTTATAAACTCAAAATGAACTTCGTAGTTTAACGAGAAATCACCAAATGAAATATTTTCCAGTAGTTCACCTCATTCTAAAGAAAAAAAGGGACAATAATTACGGCTAACAATAGATGAGCTGCAGCTGCGCTATACCTATTGCGCCCTCAGCCTATACCTGACCTCAAGCGTCCACATTTTCAAGGCTGTATCTCCGAAACTATTAGTCGGATCAACTTGAAAATTTAGGACAATATTCTAGAGATGTTATAAAATTCAATAAGACAAAAAAAATTTTCGATTTTTTGAAACCGTGAAACCCATGTAACCAAAAAATGTAATAAAAATTAAGTAATTTTTGGGAACATTATATGATTTAATCTTGATGACGATTTACACGATCGGCATTTAGACGATGATGTTTTGGAACACTTCTTGTTTCTTTCAAAATTGATGGACGCCGAGTCGGTTTCAGAAAACTATATTGACAGAACTGTCAAAGTCATAAAATTACTCTAGTGTTCCTTTTGATTACTTAAGTATCTAAAGCAGGGTGCTCAAAGTTGAACTAGTGGCGATCTACCTTAATATTTTTAGACTACTTACGATCGACTCTGAGGGGCTGCAAGAATGTGTAATGCAGGGTTGTCGTACATTGACGATACACCCTACCTACTTAGGTAAGGTGTACCGTAGCATATATAGATATTAGCTTTCCGCATAATATACATTATTTTAGTCAAGGCTTGGGCTAGGTTTTGATAGGTTCTTCTCTATAATATCAATGAAACAAGTTATAGTTATTCAAAATTGCTACTTTATTGGTTGTTACACAACAAAAGAGTTACATATGGTCTAAAACTTAACTAAGGAGTGACTTTGTCCTCACAATACTTTTCATAAGATGGTACGTAACCACTGAGTGCTAATCGCATGCATGATGACATATAATCGTCAGTTAGTCGATTGTGATATTTTAACTTAATTTTCTTTATTTTAGAAAAAGCAGACTCATACAAGTTGACACAATCAGTTGAAGGGCGATTTGCCTTAGATTCGGATATTTAACTTCAGATATAAAACACCAGAAATTTGTATCAGATGCTGTAGCTTTGAGATGTATAAATATAATTCATTTTCAATAGAACATGTGTTCGTATTAAACTGACTTGCTATTTCAGTAGCTAATTCCTGAATGTTTTTACACGAATAAAGATAACTCATAAATGATGCTATATTTGCCGATTTACTTCAACCATAAAAATGCATTTCGAATTGTCCCAAAACATACGTATCATAATTCAACTGAGGAATCCTTGCTTTCAAAGATGGAAAATGTTTCAGATCCTTTATTTTCAGTTGTTCAAGTTGCAAGTTATATTTGAATGCGTTACTGCGCTAATCATCTCAATAAAAGTTTTACTTCACCTTGAAGCTCCAAGTGAATGGTGTTTAAGTGCATTGTGATGTCAGTCAAAAATGACAAATCAGTCAGCCATTTTTCGTTTTTCAACATCGGAGTGTCATCATCTCTTTCGTCTAGAAAAACTGTTATTTCTAAATAAATCAGTGTGTTCAGGAACTTCCTACTGCAACTTAAAGAGCCGCCGTTGCAAGCTACGTGCACGTATGAAATTCACGATTTTTGTTGCAATGCCCATAATTTTCTCCGTGTTTAAAACTTTTGAACATAAAACTTGTTGATATATAATGCAATTGAATGAAAAAAATGCAGGGAAAACTTCTTTAGCTCAACACAATGCCGCAAAACCGTTTTTGTTACCAGTCATTGCTGGTGTTTTATCGGTTGTAATGCACACTAATTTATATATTGGTAGCTTGAAGTTCTTTACAAAATTGAAGAAAACGTCATATATATCTTTGCCACGGGTCTTTCCCTTGAGATTGTCACAAATTCACAGCTGGGTAGTGTCTGTCATATCGGTGGATTCGTCGAACTGTAAAGGAAAGTATGTTTATTTCATGAAATCATGTTTTAGTTTATCTGCCATGTCCTTACTCATGACTTCAATACGCCTTGTGACAGTCCATCTTCGAATTGTTTCTTGTATTTCGCCAATATACGAGATATATTAAATGACGCAATCGTAGCAGCTTTTGATTGTTTGGCTGGTCTGGTGAACATGGTTCGTTTGTTTTTCAAACAAAATATGAAATCACGTACTTTTTGTTTTCTTAATTCATTATATGGCGGAAAATCCTTTTCATAGTTTTTATGAATGCCTCTCTAAGTTACCACGCTTAGGTATTGCAACTGACGCACGACAAATGAGACAAATGCACTTATTTTTCATCATACAAAAGAAAAATTCTTCCCCCCAACCGTTATTGAAATGATACGTTTTAGATTTCTTGGCTGCACTCATTTTGTACTATTTAATAATAAACTTTGTATCGACGTTACAATTCGGAATGACTCCAATTCCTGCAGGTGCAACATTTATATCGGCGTCATAGTCTCGAATGTTACCGTCAAACGCGCCGTCCGAAATTTCTAGAAAACCTGCAAGAATAAAAGACGAGTACCTCGCGTTCCTTTGATAAAGCCGCCTTCCGCCGGTAGCAGAGTGTTATTTTATTACATAATTAATTTTTGTAGTTTAGTTACCTACTTATTAAAAATATTTTTCTTCTCGAGATCTAAAAAATAACACTCGACCGTTTGAGCACCCCTGCTATGTATTTTACATATAAACCTTCCTCTTGAATCATTCTGTCTATTGATGATATATTGAGATATTTTATTTGGGCATGGTGCAATTTTTGTTCTTCCAAAAATTCTGGCCTTTTTCTGCATATAGCCTCAAGAAAACGACGCATAACGCCTAAATAATATTTTTTGTTGACTGATTGGCTACCAGGTAATAATTCCTGATACATTACATCTTAAAAATCAAAACCAGTCAACAAAACCTTGATTCTCGATCGACTTTGGCGTTCTATTTTTGGATTTAGCTCGCCCTTAAAGTGCCATCCAGATGATTGTTGCTCGGTTTCAATGTTAAACTCATGCACACAACTCTCATCGTCAGTAAAGATATCGAGGAAGGTGGGGCCGTCTCGAACGATTGAAATCATATCTTCAGCAACACAAATGCGACTGTCTTTTTGTTCAAATGAGAGCTGCCTCGGCAGCAATCGAGCTCATGCCCAAATGTTGCAATAAAATGTTATGCGCGCTCGATTCAGAGATGCGGAGTTCACGTGCCAACCCTCAGACGCTTAAACAAGTAAGCAAGTACTAATTCGTTGGCTTTTTTAAAGTGAGATGCGTTTATCGATGGTGATGACCATCCGGTATGCCGATCGTCTTCAAATGTTCTGGACCCGTTAATTCGGTTCAAAACACAGAAATTAATGCAAATTCTTTGATCGATATTTCTCGACATGAGTTTTATCTTTTGATTGTGAAAACACTTTTTAAAAACTAATTTTATTTTGAAGCAGCAATATAAGGTTCAATATATTGTACAGAACTTTCAATAAAACTAACGTAACCTCTAATGTTTACAGGGGTTTATATATGAAATAAAAGACAATTAATAACTGATTAGATTAATGTGGTGAAAGGTGATAAAATATGTCTCTAGTAAATTTTAACTACATAACTCCTTCCTACCTTGAGAAGAAAATAAGGGTTTGTTTATTTTCTGATTTGGTTGGCGTCTGGTTTCTCGCTTCTGGAGACTTATCTTGATATAGGCTAACGTGGCTACGGCACCCAAGATGATTATAATTGTTAGGGTTGTGTTGAACCAGGAATGTTTAGTATCTTGAATGGCTTGGAGATCTGTTGTTGGCTAGGTCATTTATGTGTTTGACATTCTTCATATCGATGTTTTTCGTCGGGATTTCCATCCTAGGTAACTCGAATATGAATTCTTCATGAGTTGTCTCTTCAACTTGGAAATATCGACCATTGATGGAAAGTGTGCAATGACTAATGGATACAACACATGGGACGTGGACTTCGTGTATGCCTTCTATTTCGCATTTCGATTTTATACTTGTAGTTGCAGCTGGTATGATGAGTACTTGATTAGAATTTATTTGCGTCACACTGGTTTCACTGAATCGAATGGTTATTCCTAAAAATTGTTTCTTCCCGTTCTTAGGAGGGTGGCTAGACAGGTTTGATTTTTATGTAAGTTCTTTTGTCGGCAAAAGTACCAATCTTCTACTTCGGGGCATCTTTCCGGGTTTGTCCAGAAATCTTCATTATTGAGTAATAGGTAAGGATGCTCTGGGATTATGGTTTTATTTAGGATAGGTACAGGATATAGTTGAAAATATTTAAAGTGGTCAGAAACTAGAGGGGTGTGAGTTTTAAATAATACCATGTCTTCCTTAATTATGACTTGAGTTGAGAATAAATGGTAATAACTCATAAGGTTTTGAAATTTAGGTAAATACTTGGTATCATAGATTTTATTTAATTTGCTTAAGATTATTTTCATTTGCTACGGTTCAATTATTGTGTGAAGTGTGAAGTATATTTAATCTGCCAAATGAAATTGCTATTTCTAGGTTATTGAATATATGATAACGTGAGTTTAATTGTAAGACAAAATGATCAATTATATTCGAAAAGGAAAATGCCTTTTTCAAGTCAATAGTCTCTTGGATTTTTCTGGACAATGTTCTCAATTGATTCTCTAATATTAATTGATTATCACTTAAATTTTGAAAAACTTTACCATATCAATTTGTTTGAAAATGCTCACTTGCGATTTTATTTCATTTTGAATTTTATTCTTGTTTGAATTTAAAGTTTCTATGTACTTTTTATACGTTTCTCATAGTCCACATCTAATGTTCCGAAAAGCCATTTCTGTGCTTTGATTATGGCATTAATGAATCTTCTCCCCGTTCTTACTCGACTAGAAAACAGATTTATTTTAGTGGAAATGATTTCAGAGAGAGATATTGCATTAACGATTTTATTTAAGAGAAAAAATGAATAATGATTCTGGCATTTAATGGTGTTTTGTAATTGCGATAAGGAATAAATAATTTTTAATACATCATATGGAGTGGTGAGGTTTAGATGATATAGGAATGTATGTTTAGAACTGATTATTCTAGATTGTCCTATTTGAACTGGTAATATAGAGTTATCTATTTCTTTTTACGAATTTTACCTAATAATTGTGATTCGTAACGCGTTTCACTACACCGTTACTTCTTCAGACGAATGAATGTACAGAAAATAAGAATGAGAATATAAATTCAAATGTTCTTAAGTAATTAAAAGCTTATTGGGTTGTACCCAATAAGTGATTATTGATGACAGGTATATCCATATATCCATATACATTCATTCGTCAGAAAAAGCTACGGTGTAGTGAAACGCGTTACGAATCACAATTATTGAGTAAAATTCCTAAAACACATTACTTATTTTTATTATTGATAATGGAATTTTACCAAGTGAAAGCCTCCCAAATTCAAATGTTATCTTATCTATTTCTCTTATATCTAAGCCAATTGCTACTCCTAATCTTTGGATTAATAGATTGATTTTTAGAATATTGGGGGAGATTATTGAATTGACTAGGTTTGACCTGAGGTGCAAAATCGTTTGGTCGGTTTTTATTATCCATGGGTCTTGACGTTACGTTTTTTGGTGTGTGTCTTGAATTAATTTGTTGTTCAATTAGCGAATGGTTGATTACCAACGATGTAGCTTCGTCAATATTACGTGGATTTTTTAGCATTAATAACGCTCTAAGTTCGTTACTGGAGTTGGCAACTATTATAGTAATTGCGGTTATCTCATTTTGGTCTATTAGTGCTAATTTAGTGTTAACATTTATTTCGAGATCTGAATTGATTTTTAAGTTTACTGGCATTTTGAGTAATTTTAAGCGATCTAAAAAGTCAGTAATATTTTCATTACGGTTTCTTGATAAAGGGTGAATTGTTGTTGTAGTACATGTCTGTCAACTTTATCTCCGTATTTTTCGCGGAGTGCCTTTATACTTCAGGCCAGGTACTGAGTTCCGGTCTGTAAAGTATCAAATCGCCGGCTTCATCAATAATTTTCGAGCAAATTACTGCCAATACAAATTCACATAAGGAATTATCCGTAGTTCGACCGTATTTATCGAAAAACTTGTCTACTGAATTAACAAAAGATTCTAGATCCTCACAGCGTCCAGAATAGTCTCTGAGGGTATGCGCAATTTGTTTTGCGGCTGAAAGGGCTACCATGTATTTATTTTTTATGTTTAAAGATAAACTATGTAAATAATTGGCTAGATTTTCAATATTAGTTGAAATAGAAATTTTAAGATATTATTCAATGTTTCACTTTATATAGGGATAGGTTAAAAGAGGAACTCAACAATTACGATTTTCCGCAGTTTTCGAAGTTCTCCTCAGCCTAGGTTCTTCACAGTTTAATGATTGGAACCAAAAATAGAACTTTGCAGAGATTTGCCACTTTTCCACTTACTGGATCCTACCGACTGCGCCAATTTTATCTTTTGATTGTGAAAAACACTTTTTAAAAACTAATTTTATTTTGAAGCAGCACTACAACGTTCAATATATTGTACAGAACTTTCAGTAGAACTAACTTAACTTCTAATGTTTACAGGGGTTTATATATGAAAGAAAATGCAATTATTAACTGATTAGAATAATGTGGTGAAAGGTGATGAAAGATGTCTTTAGTACTTTTTAACTACATAACTCATGATAAAAATCGTAGCGACTCGCAAACAAGCGTCTAAAAACAGCTCAAAATTTCTTTTACTAATGTGTCAAATGTCATAACACTCTCACCAGAGATGGCAAACAGTAGCACCAACATTCCAAAAAGAGTTTTGGAAATTAGTTAAGCGGGAAAATTCAAAATGGAAAAGTACTGAAAATCTTGGACAGAAGGTAAAGCTAGACCAAATATATGAAAAGCCTATATATGACTTACTCTGGTCAACCAAAGAGTGGTATACGAAGCCGACATTGTGAAACGAAAACATCAATTTCACATAAGTCTATTGCACAACGGTCATAGACAACTTTGCACTTGCGTGAAATTCTAGATGTTTATTTTCAACCTTAGATATCGTTTATATCAGGTGTTGCGCTCTAATGCATTTGTGGTGTATTGGTTTAGATCAATCACTAAACAAAATGTAAGTGCTTGAGCTCTTGAATGGCAGTGTCATAGACTTATACGAACTCAATATTTCCTTTTGATGTTGTTAGCTTTATCTGCTGGCGGTAATGTCTCATATAAAATAATTGCTTGCATAACCTATAACTTCTACAATTATTATGTTAGAGCTTTCATTTTGGATTCTTTGGAATGCCAAAGGATGATGGACCACAAGAATTGTCGTCAAATTTCTTTCTCGGTACAATTCAAAATGGCTGATAGGATCAAAGTACACTACATTTTCAATTAGCTGGAATTTTCATTCTCAGGGTAGGGCGGCCATTTTGAATCGATTGAAAATTTCAATTTCAGGACGATATTCGTATGCTTCAATTTTTCTAATCCAGATTGAGTCTAGAAGATCGATAATCACTCTAGGAGCTTGGAAGTTATGAGGTGAAACAAAAATTCCAATTTACGCTTCGCATACAAAACTGGAATTCTTTGGTTCTGAGTTTCATCAATTCTTTATGGATTTTCATGTTTAATCCCTCAAAATAATCAGAAAGAATTGATTTGATTGAGGAGGTCATTACTCGATGAAAATCGATATACATATTTTCAATGAAATAAAAAGTATTTAGATCATCACTATATTAACAAAACTATGACCGGTTTCACCACACTGTGGCTTCATCACATAGATACAAACCACTACAATAGGTACCAGAGGTATGTTGGAAAACCCATCGGAGTTGCTTACTTTACGAATTGAAAAGATTGAGTAAAGGAGAAGGATTTAGATCTAACTGCCTATTAAGTAACCTACATGAATTCTTTTCTTTGTTGTTCTCTAAAATTTCCAATAGATTGAGTTTTTGTCTGTTATTTTAATTTTGTAAAATTTTGAAATTATCATTAAAGTTATGGTTTTCTTCGAGTAAGTCATTAGAATAATGGGAATCTGATTTATGATAATTAAAACTACGTTTGTGCTCGGATAATCTAACTTTGAAATTTCTGAGAGTTCTACCAATATAAATTTTATTACAATCCCCGCAAGACAGTTTATAAACAACGGATTTATTACTTTTATCAATTTTAGATTTGCAGTTTTGATATATCGGCCTAAAGAATTATCAGTTCGGAATGCTATATTGAAATTATAGTGCGAGAAGAATGATTTTAATTTTAGACTAGGATTACCAATATAAGTTAAGCTGTTGTATTTTGTGTTAGAACTTTTTATACTTGGAAATACTTCCTGGATTACTTTTTGAAAGTTTTTGCGTGAAATCATGTTCTCAATCATAGTTGGACTGTAACCGTTATTGACTGCTATTCGTTTGATTATATTTAGCCACTTTATGAAATTATTTTGTGACATTGGGATATTAATGAGTCTATGTACCATACTATTGTAAGCTGCTAATTTAAGTGGATAAGGACGTGTAGATGAGCTGTGAATAGTAATATCTGTATGCGATGGCTAATGATAAATAGACTCATTAATATCCCAATGACACAAAATAATTTCATAAAAGAGCTAAATATAATTAAACAAATAGCAGCCAATAACGGTTACAGTCTAGCTATGATTGAGAACATGTTTTCACGCAAAAAATTTCAAGAAGCAATCCAGGAAGTATTTCCAAGTATAAAAAGTTCTAACACAAAATACAACAGCTTAACTTATATTGGTAATCCTAGTCTAAAATTAAAATCATTCCTCTCGCATTATAATTTCAATATAGCACTCCGAACTGATAATTCTTTAGGCCGACATATCAAAAACTGCAAATCTAAAATTGATAAAAGTAATAAATCCGGTGTTTATAAACTGTCTTGCGGGGATTGTAATAAAATTTATATTAGTAGAACTCTCAGAAAGTTCGAAGTTAGATTATCCGAGCACAAACGTAGTTTTAATTATCATAAATCAGATTCCCATTATTCTAATCACTTACTCGGAGAAAACCATAACTTCAATGATAATTTCAAAATTTTACAATATGAAAATAACAGACAAAACTCAATCTATTGAAAATTTTAGAGATCAACAAAGAAAAGAATTCAGGTAGGTTACTTAATAGTCAATTAGATCTAAATCTTCTCCTTTGCTCAATCTTTTCAATTCATAAAGTAAACAATTCCGATGATTTTGCAACATACCCCTTGTACTTGTACCTATTGTAATATTAAGTAGGAATTAAGACTAATATATAAGGAATAACTCTGTTCATTAGTTTGTATCTATCTGATGAAGCCACAGTGTGGTGAAACCGATCATAGTTTTGTGATAATCTAAATACTTTAGTTTTATTTCATTGAAAATAAAAGGAATAGAGTTTTTGGATTTATATTCAATATGCCATGAAATGTAGTGTACCTTTGAGCCTGTCTGCCATTTTGTATTGTACAGAAAATGAAATTTGATGACAATTGTTGTATTCCATCATACTTTTGCTTTCCAAAAAATCTAAAATGAAAGCTCTAACTTAATAATTGTGGAAGTTATAGGTTATGAAGAGCCCATAGAGAGGTATACGAGGCCGACATTGTGAAACGAAAACATCAATTTCACATAAGTCTATTGCACAACGGTCATAGACAATTTTGCACTTGCGTGAAATTCTAGATGTTTATTTTCAACCTTAGATATCGGTTGTATCAGGTGTTTATATTCGCGCTCTAATGCAATTGTGATGCATTGGTTTAGATCAATCACTGAACAAAATGTAAGTGCTTGCGCTTTTGAATGACAGATCCATAGACTTATAAGAAATCAATATTTCCTTTCGATGTTGTTAGCTTTACCTGCTGGCGATAATGTCTCATATAAAGTAATAATATATAGGGTGGTCCACGAAAAACCGAAATTGCTTGCATAACCTATAACTTCTACAATTATTATATTAGAACTTTCATTTCAGATTCTTTGGGATGCCAAAGGATGATGGAACACAAGGATTGTCATCAAATTTCTTTTTCGGTATAATTCAAAATGACTGATAGGATCAAAGTACACTACATTTTCAATTAGCTGGAATTTTCATTCTCAGGGTAGGGCGGCCATTTTGAATCGATTGAAAATTTCAATTTCAGGACGATATGCTTCAACTTTTCTAATCCAGATTGAGTCTAGAAGATCTCTAGGAGCTTGGAAGTTATGAGGTGAAACAAAAATTATTACTTAATAATTGTGGAAGTTATAAGTTATGAAATCCATTCCGGTTTTTCGTGGACCACCTTATATTTTGGCTAGTCCCATCTGTGAAAGTTGACACTTATTGAATTATCGCTTTACGAATTATTATTGAATTCGATCGTAAATATCTGAGCGAATACTGGCTTGCAGGTCATCAACCCCAGGGTAAGTTCCGTAGAATTTTCAAATAAAATGCGAGTTCGGAGTATTAGGGCAGTGACCTACGATCGGCGTAATATTTCATATAAACAAATCGCTCTTGAGGGCCAGCTGCTGCTCTCATGGGTGAAAATCAATTAGGCCTGTTCCTAAGTGATGTAATTTCCCTCTTAATCAATTTAGATATGCCATAACAGTAAGAAAGGATATTGTAGGTTAATATATTCGTTACAGCTTTCCTGATTTCTCTAATTAAGCGACGATGTACTAGTAGTTTCATACGAATTTCTCATAAAAGAACTTGAAAGGGGTACTTATAATGTAGAAGGTATCTAAAAGTATACAGAAGTATATCTCTGGAATGGATCTCTTGAGTTTTATGAAAATGTATCTACGGAGGTTTCCCAAAAAGTTTTCGCAAACTAAAATATAATCAACATTCAACCATTCACTTCCAATTTTACTGGAACTCCTTTCATTAAATATACTTCGAGTCAAAATTTCGGCGATTCGAGTAATCAATCATTTTGGGATCTACATAAACAAGTGAAAAAAAGTGGAAACCATGAAAAGTGCCCACCGAAAAGCTTCGAAATTACATCTCTATATTAGTAAATGTCTGAAGTTCTCAATTTGTTTTCGAATGATTGTAATTGGTATTATCAATTGTTTAAAATAGATGTTGAAATTGCGACAATCTGCTAAACGAATGAAGAAATGTTAAATTTTTGATTATTTTCGCTGAAAATCTAAATCCTATAATCTTAGAGTAATTTTTCGAAATTCACAAATAAGTAAAAAAAATTATTTCCAAAAAACAAGAATTGTCAAATTGTAATAATTGGTTATTTCGAAATATAATATGATGATTTTAGAAAGTAACAAAAGTTCTTATGAAATCAAATTAATACAAGACAAAGAATTGATTAATATTATGTGTTTACACATATAGAGATAAATTTCAGGTATTATCGGATATTGAGATATGATATACATCAGGTTTAACCGCCAAATAACTTAGCACTTGCTGATTTTGATGTCTGCATCGAGCAGGTACAATGTGTAGCTTTGTAGTGAATGGTCAATCAAAAGTGGCTTCTTGAAGTTTTCTTAGTTTAGCCACTCTTTGTCTTCTTCGTTTCTTGGTGGCCCTGGTTGTCTCACAGTCAGTTCGTTCAGGGGCGCCAATAGTATATGTATACATAAACCTGTACATGTATATGGATACAGTACAGTTGGTGAGTAGGTCGCAGTCTGACTTGATGTTGTGAATGGGTATGCAACACTAACGTGGTCAAGCTCGACCGAAACTGCATTACGTTTCTTCTATTTATGACATCCGACTAGATTGTATCACTACTACACTGTACTGTTACTGTTTCTTATATTCATAATCGATTTCCGAGTTTTCTCAACTCGGCAGGTTCAATTATATTTGCGGACGATTGCGCATGAATGGGAAAATACTCTAACGAGTATCTCAATTGAAGTGGAACAGGAGTCTATTTGGATCCTAAGCATCGGTGGAGCGTTAATGTGGATCAATTGGCTCACAGATAAAGTGCCTTTAAGTTTCGATGTCTGTCAAATGATATATCTTCTAAATTGTTTATTATGATTTATCATGATTTGTGTCATAGTCATCTCCAGTATGGTATTACTCTTTGGAAAAACTGTGCCGAATGGGAAAAAATCTTTCTATTGTAGAGACGGGCTATTAGGATTATCGGAGATTTATCTCATTAGTATGATTGCAAGTATGCATATAGCCAACATTATATTTTGACATTTCCATGAGCGTAAATTTTCGAGAGTCTTTTATATGAACATAAAATACAATCCAATTTTCACTTAGGTGAAAATTTTCATTTCTATAACACTTGGAGAAAGAAAGTCATAAGTACACACTTTTTCAGGCTATAGTAGTCGCAAAAAAAGCTCACTTAGTATGGTCTACATTTTTTTTAAAGTCTTGCCATAGGAAGGCCGTGCTCTCCTCTTTGAAAGATACAGAATGGAGAGAAGTATCATATGGAGATAAAGAAGTAGCAACAATAGAAGTAATTGAAGCTGTAACGGTCAAACCTTCCATTTTGAATTGGCAAATAGAGGCAGAAATAGCAATTTTGAGACATCGTGCGCTCGGTATTTTGAAGGAAAGCAATATTATGCCCTTCAAAATGAGAGCAACACAATTTCTGGAGTCATGAGATCCAAATCGTGGACTGAATTTCAGCAATTGGTATTTGGAAAAAGATGAATGAACGCAGAGACATTCAGACAAGTCATATGAACCGATGATGTCTGTATCATCAATTATGAGATGATTGATAACTATAATTGTTTTTGGTCTGATGTAAATCCCCAGCTTCATACTGATGTGCTGCATCAAGGAAGAAAGCCACAATTTATCTCTCGAAATTTTTTATGAAAACCTGAATGCTAGTCGTTATAAAGAAATCATCAATAATAGAATTATTGGAGGATTGCCCCTTGCATAAAGATCAAATAAAATCTTCCAGCATCATGGTTTTTCTCCTCACCTAACAAGGACCATCACTTTTCTGTAAAGTTTATGTTTTGGAGATAATTAAATGGAGAAATAGAGCAAACACATCTGGGATATTCTCAATAAAGTATTTAGAAGCCAGCAGAACCAACTTTCTATGCCATGTCCTAACTCATGACTTCAATACGCCTTGTGACATACGGAAGAGATAACTGAAGTTTTCTAATAGCAGAAGACATGATTTTTGTTTCATTTTCAAAGTCTCATCCGCCTCAATAAATGTTTCATTCACAACCGATCCATCTTCGACTGGTTTCTTGTTTTCTCCAATATATTAGATATTTTGAATAACGCGATCGTAGCAGCTTTTGATTGTTTGGCTAGTCTTGTGAACATAGTTTGTTCTTTTTTCAAACAAGATATCAAATCACGTACTTCTCGTTTTCTTAATATATTCTGAAAATCCTTGTCCTAGTTTTTATGAACCGTTTTATGATGCCTCTCTAAGTTACCACGCTTAGGTATTGCAACTGACGCACGACAAATAAGACAAATGCACTTATCTTTCACCATACAAAAGAAAAATTCTTCCTCCCAATCGCTTTCACAATCATACGTTTTAGATTTCTTCGCTTCACTCATTTTGTACTATCTAATAACAAACTTTGTATCGACGTAGAATTGCCTTTAAGTTACAATTCAGAATGACTTCAATTTCTGCAGGCGCAACAATTATATATATATATTTATTTCTATAAGAGCGGCTTTTCTTTGACAAGTACTGCGCTTTCCTTTGATGAAGCCGCCTTTTGCCGCTAGCAGAGTGTTATACTATTACGTAATAAATTTTTGTAGTCAGTTACCTACTTATTAAAAATTGTTTTCATCTCGAGATCTACTGAAAAAGCACTCGCGATCGACCATTTGAGCCCCCCTGCTATGTATTTTACATATAAACCTTCCTCTTGAATCATTCTGTCTATTGTTGACCATCGAATTAGAAGCGTATGCGTAGTTTAAAAGATCTAAACGTACATACGACGAGAAGCATACTATGAATGAAAACAAGAAAATTCATCTGCTATCAAGTAATAAAAGGATAATCTGAACACGAAACAATAATACCCGGTTCTGTGTCCTTTTTCGAGATAATTTTGGACTAATGAAATGTTATTAGTGGAGTTAGGATTTTCATGGAAGGAAAATTTATGCACATATTTATGCAGTATTTGAGTAGAAGTTATTCGTAAAATATGCGCTTTTATGCAGTGAGTTTGGAGAAGATAATGTGAATCATCTGGAAACAAAATCAGGAGAGCGTAATAAATCGAAGAATATATTTCATAATCTGAACAAAGCAGCTGTGAGAGAATAATTAAATTAATTAATTAAAGAACAAAAAAGTAATTCAATATGGTATATTTCCTCCTTTCCAAATTCCTCACCAGTCACTGTGGAATGCCATCTTATTATTGGATATTTTTCCAAGTTATCCACTATGAATCTCTGCCTTTTGTCTGCAATTATGTTATAAGCAGAAAAACTTCTCTAAATATCATCTGAAGTTATTGGGGACAGTTTTAAAAGAAGCTATTAAGTCAGAATTGAAATCGTTATGAAATTGTATTTCTGTCGATTGTCCAGGTGAAACCGAAGATATACTTCTTCATTATATGAACCCTTCATTCCTTGAAATAACACTGTTGAATTTGGCAAATGTAATATTTCCAGAAACGATGGAGCTACCATCATTCAGCAGAGATTCACAGTTGTTAACAATCTCTGCAAGTAGAGTAATTATTATTTTTATTATTGAATAGGGGAATGACACCAAAAACAAAAGTTTCAATTATATAATACATTGCTTGAATCAGACATTTGTTCACACAGTGGAATATAGAGGTTATAGGAAATAAGAAATGACTACCAATGATGGATCCATATCTAGTTTCGAAATGGTTCACTGAATCCGCCAATACTATCATCTCGAGAAGACCATCTCCTCTATCCACATTGGTCCACCTTATTCGAGTACTGAACTTAGAATTATGAAGTTTTATAAACGTATTAAGAGGATTTAAGGGAAAAAGTCATTCACCGTGCCACCGTTTCATATACTGTGTCGTGAAGTGACCCTACAATTACAAATCGTCAGCTCAACAAGAAAAATATGATTTGATATGATGTTCGAGGTCCGACACAAATATTGAACAAAATTTAGGCCCGAGTACCGGATCCCTGAGGTACTCAATTCAAACTGGTTGTTTATCATGAAGATCGTTGCGTATCTTTACACAAGAAGTTCAGTCAGGAATCGTTATTTCAAAGGAGTCGACGCTCTATTGAAAGCTTTCGCTGGATCTAAATGAATATCATAGACTGAAATTACCATAAGGAAACGTATGAGCTGCTCTCTTATTGGGCATTTCATTTATTTTGATATAATTGGGGCGAGGCTTAGCGGTCTCTAGTTGTTGCTGCTCAATTTGTGTCGCTCTTCTTATAGATTGGCGTAACACGTGTCTTTTTTCAGGCTAATTGTAGCTTATTAGTGGCCAAGGAGATAGTCATTGAATAAGACAAAGAGGCACTGACAACAGAGCAGGATTTTCTCAAAAACTAAGCCAGAATACCGTCCAAGCTGAAAGAGTTTTCAATTTTTAGCGCATTTATATGTTTTTCTATCGAAGTTTTGCTAAATATTGCTTGTTCAATGGTGCGAGTGTTCTTGAGAGAAAGTGCGGGAAACAGCATCTTGATGAATATGAAATTTCTCTTCTTCCTGTTCGCATGTTTCTTTCGGTCTTATTATTGATTCAGAAACATTCTCGAACTTAAGTAAAAGATCTTTGAAAAACTGAGTTGGCCAGCATGAATAAGCGCTGCTTCTAACCAAGTCCCCTAACTGGTAATTACTGGCTCAGGAGAAAGAGGCAATTTAGGTAATTTCTCCTTATATGATCTGTCAAAAAGACTTTTTTGATATTTTGGATCAAAATAATCACGAATGGAAATGCATTCCTGATTTTTTCTATAACTCTATTTATACCATGTGCTGAATATATAACGTGAATAATAATTCTATAAAGCATTTCCATGCTTTTATCATATAGGCGGCATTATTTGATGAAAATATAACTCTTTATGTTTTCCTTAATTTCTTCATTAACAAAGCGAACTATTTCTAACATATTTTTCTTTGATTGGTTCGTACTAATCTAGAAAGAAGGTTAAATATTTTCATACTTGACAACAATATTCAAAATGATAATGTATCTCCCAAACAAATCTGTCGTTTCATCGACGATCATATAGGAAAAATTATTCCTAATATGACCAACAATCAACTTTCCCAACAAACAACGGACTTCTCATAAATAAAACATTCCAACGTTTCGACACAAGATATGTGTCTTCCTCAGGAAAATACAAATAAATTTACACTCGGAGAGAAACAAACCGAAAATGAAACGAATAACATACAAATATTGCTCATATTGGGTACTTACGTTGATTAAAACTTTAAAATGTAGGTAATACAACTACAAGTTAAAATTATTGAAAATATTTCGCTCAACAAGAGAATATAAAAACTACATGTAGGTATTAAAACTTTAAGTTAAAATCATTGAAAATCTCTAGTTCACAAGTGACTATCACAACCAGTTAAAACGCAAAAGAAATTGATCGAGCAAAGAAATTCTGTTTTAAAAAACCTTATGTTAATTGACATATTATCCGTCATATAAATTTCAAAATACACTGTTACATAAAATAAGAAGTTTATTCTATGTCAATACAGAGTTCATACGCAAGAAAAAAAAGAAAAATCAAAGCATATAATATAACCTCAAACAATATCTAACCTATAAAGTTACGATACGTCAAGCTAAATATAAACAAAACAATCATGAAAGTAACGAGACCAGTCAACAATTATTCGAATATAATTAACTACAACAAGTTTTAAAAAATGTTGAAACACTCCACTACCGTCTGTGAATTGATACAATTTTCAGTCGTATGAATATACAATTATTCAAGGGCAAGACGATTGTCCCTACGTGAGCTCTTATGTAAAATTTTTGCTTCTTTGAATTTAAAAGAATGGCCAATGTCCAAAGAATTTTGACATAATGAAGAATAATCCGGATTATGTTATGTTAGCACTATCTCCTTGTAAATATTGTTTAGTTTCTCCCACTTAGGCATTCTCGCATGCACCACAATCCACCCTATACATTAGCTCTGAATGGAACTCCCCTGGATCAATAGACTTAAGTTTGGAAAAAACAGATTGAGTGGAATGCATTGTATACCAAGCAGGCGCAAGATTGAACGGCTCCAAAATATTTTCCATATGTTTCTCCATAGATGCCTAATATGACCTCTTATCGAAGACATTACATTTTCATAAAGTGGAGTAACATAATTTTTAAGCAATGAGCTCTAGTGTGGTAAAACTCTTTCACTTATATTTTGTAACAAACACTCGAATTTTGGAAGTTGCACTTTATTCAGAGTAATGTTTGCCCTTAATGAGACATCGCTCAATTGTGAATCAAACATTTCTTAAAAGTTACTTGCATTGATTGGTGCAAGGATGTTTGCGAAAATTTCGCCCTCATCAATAATTTGCACTTCTCTTTTTTATTCGCAACTCCTGGGAGGAGGCGATGCCTATCATGCTGCAGCTGTGGCCACCCAAGATGATTTAATGTGTGTGCTCGCTTGGTTCTTGAAGAAATCGCCACTAGCCCTGTAAAGAGAAGAATTTTTATGAAGAGAGGCTAGGATGCTAGCAGGACCGTCCGCGAACCTGTTTTTTTTTAGAAATTGGATTGTGCTCGGAACTAAGCCTTTCAGATCTTTAAAGCATTTATTATCTAAGCATATGCGAAAAAAAATGATCAGCTATCTCCACCTTGGAGCGAGAGGCTGAAGGTCAAGCGTGATCTGCGAGTAGTCCAGGAGGCGTACTGCTCTCTTCTGGACACTACCAAATAGATGTAATGAAAGTATGAGTGCGGAGCTATACATGGGAACAGTATTCCAGACCAGATCATACTTGTGCACTGAGAGAGCAGTCATTGCGTGAAGTAGTGAGTTACCCTGAAAAGGAAACTGAGATTAGTAGAAGCAGATTTAGTAATGACTGACATATGTTCGCGCCAGCAAACCCCGGTGTTGACTGTGATGCCGAGCAGATGTATCTTCTTTTTTGCGGCAATTTGATGTCCTTGCATGATTAAAGAAGGTTCTTGAGCAGTTACTTTGAAGAACGTTGTTGATTGCGTTTGGTTTGCATTTAAACTCTGATATTTTTTCCAAGTCTAAATTCAGTGACATCTTTTCCAATGTGACTTCTCAGCAATTATAGGACGTTGCTCAGAGGTCACTATAGTACATTCGTCCGCGAAACCATATATTTTGTTCTCGGTGGAGTGAAACAGGAATCAATCTGCAACAGAAAAAGAGCAGATGAGAGTATAGGGCTCTGAGGAACTGCTGTGAGAGATTCACCCCTCCCACCATCGATTACCATTTGAATCGATCTACTGAAGATAAATTACTAATCCAAAAACCAAGCAGGATGCCGAGAAACGAAGCGAAACTGCAGTCTGCCGCTTCGTTTCTCGGCATCCTGCTTGGTTGCACTATTGTGGCGCTTGGGGGCTGCGTGCATGGTGGGCAGATTTGGAATAAATTAATTTCATTAATGAAATCTGAAGTTTTGGAAATATAATCTTGTTTATTTAGATTCCATTAATGATTCTATTCATTAAGTTATATCCCGAAATCCAACTAATAAAGTCAATAAGGAAGTGAATACAATCATTGAGAATTCAAAATCCATCATTACAGATAGCGCAAAATATAAACTTATCTTACAGAATCCTTAACCACCTCAACTTTATTCTTTAGTTAAATTGCACAAAATATTTATCCAATAAGACCAGTGGTATCATTCACCCATGCCCCAGCATTCAAGATTTCCAAATTTTTAATACATATTCTGGAAAAATTTTGTAATTTTAAACCGTCTTTTTTATTCGTAATTCAAATGATTTGATGGTAAAATAGAAAATATTGTCATTCCAAGTAATGCAAAGTTAGTCTCTTTTGATGTCAAGAATTTGTTTCCAAGTATTCCACCGAAAGATCTGTATAATATAATCAATGATTTGTTAACACAAAGTATGACGAATCCACGAATTGAATACGACATTATGGCTTTATTAGATGTTTGCATATCTCAAAATTAATTTTCATTAATTATATAGTTCTTATAAAAAGATGAGGGACTTATAATGGGTTTAATGGGAAACCCTTAAGCCCTCTTTTAGCAGAAATATTCATGGATAACATAGAAATAACTATTCATAAACACCCGCTTAGTAAACATTTTCTATATAGGTATCGATATGTCGATGACATTATTGTGTGTTTCACAGGAACAAACAGACAGTTCACTATGTTCGAAAATTTCATCAACAACCTGCACCCAAAAATAAAATTCACTTCGTAAATAGAACAGAACGATTCGATCAATTTCCTAGACCTAACAATAACAAGATCAAATAATAAACACCAGTTTTCAATTTATCATAAGCCTTCTCATACAGATATCACAATTCATTATACATCAGCACATCCTTACCAACATAAAGTTGCAGCATTTAATAGCTATATACATAGATTCTTGAACACACCGATGTCTAATGATAATTATTTCAAGGAATTGAATTTGATAAAACAGATCGCAATAAATAATGGTTATGATGCAAATTTTGTTAGTAGCATATTACATTGGAAGAAACAAAATTAGCTTTACAACATATATATCCAATCGGTGAACACCAAGACAAGAAATTCAATAGTTTAACATATATAGGCAATATTAGCAATAATGTGAAATCCTTCTTAAAATTCAAAATTAAATATAGCGCTCAAAACATCAACAAATTTAGGTTCATTTATCAGGAATTATAAATCTCCAATTAATAATGAAAATAAATCAGGTGTTGATAGAATGGATTGTGCAGATTGCAATTGTTTTATATAGGTAGAACAGGAAGAAATTTTAATGTTAGAATCTCTGAACATAAACGCTCTTGATGAAGATACTGTGTATCGAAACGCGTCGAGCATTTAATAATATATTTAGTAGAAATCATCGTTCACTTGTATTTGTGAGAATGGATTTCTATCACGTAAAAGCCTCGTCAATTGAACTTTTTTATATGACGCTCAATACTTGAGATCGAAATACAAGCAAGGTTTTCAATGAACTGAACTCTGTTATCATTATTGAAAAGGAAAAATAGAGAACGATTATTAAATATCACAAGCACTTAACGAAAGTTCTATTCTAGGGAAATGCAATGAGTTGGTTCAAAATTTATGTGTGTATTGGTTTTATTATTTATTAGAAGTAAGTAGTAAATATTCTATGGAAGAATTAGCGTTCGGTGACAAAGATTGTTCCCGTAGTACCATTTGTTGAAGTTATTCAGATTATAAAGGTACATGGAAGAAATCGCGGTGAACAATTTGCCAGAGGAGGTACAATATACAATAGAGCGGCATGTTTGGTTCTTGTCCTTCATCCCATTTTAGCCTGAGTAGTTTTATTGCTGAGCAATAAAGTGGCTAGACAGACTTAGTTTTCGAAGACAATTATTTTCGAGGGACAATATTCAACCTTCCGTAGAATGTTAAATATCCTCACTTGAAGGATCTACTCTTCATAATCGCCCTCAACCGGGGCCACAGAGCAGCGGTACAGCACGGTCAGATGTCACGAATAGGAACAACATCTCAATTCGTTTCACTTGAAGTTTTCCTGTTTTATCTGCTCTTTGGTTTCACCGTTTCGCGGGGCGTTGGTGAGTTAGCCACTGTTTCGGTTCGTTGGGGGGGCGCAGTGACATTTCCATTATTGCGTTCGCTCCAACGAGTTGAGATGAGTAGGTAACGGCATATCCTTGTGTTACGAATGGGTAGACAATGCTGACGAAGTCAAACGAGACCGAAACTGCAGTCCATTGTTCCTATTCGTGACATCTGACCGTGCTGTACCACTTACCTGTGGCCCCGGTTAACGTCGATTATGAAGAGTAGATCAGAAAAGTAGCTCCTTCAAGGGAGGATATTCAACATTCTACGGAAAGTTGAATATTGTCCCTTGAAAACTAATTTTCTTCGATGTGTCTACACATTGCGAAATCTCGCATATAGTAACTTTTTGTTTTGAGATGTTTGTGTATGCCTGGTTGTAAACCACATAGAAATGAGGATCGTCGATCCTTCGAGGGCCGCTTCTGTCTGATAGGTGAGTGTCACATGGTGGTATGTTATCGAACTAGTGTGGCCACTTAACGTTTTCCTGTTTTATCTGCTCTTTGGTTACACCGTTTCGCGGTGCGTTGGTAAGGTAGTCTCTGTTTTGGTTCGTTGGGGGGCGCAGTGACATTTACATTATTGCGTTCGCTCCAACGAACTGAGATGTGTAATTAACGGCATAGCCTTTTGTTACGAATGGGTAGACAATGCTGGCGAGTTCAAACGAGACCGAAATTGCAGTGCATTGTTCCTATTCGTGACATCTGACCGTGCTGTACCCCTTGCCTGTGGCCCCGGTTAACGGTGATTATGAAGAGTAGATCGGAAAACTAGCTCCTTCAAGGGAGGATATTTAACATTTTACGGAAGGTTGAATATTGTACCTTGAAAAATAATTTTCTTCGATGTGTCTACACATTGCGAAATCTCGCATATACTAACTATTTGTTTTGAGAGACTTAGTTTTCTGCTGATTTGCGAAACTGTCAAGCTATGTAGTGTGACACTTGAATATTATACACGTTTATGAACACTTTCTGGAATAAAGCAAAAAAATGTAATTGATGAAATTTGATGAAAATGCAATTTTCTATCACTTAAATTATTTTTGTTCACGGTATTCATATTCACGAATATATTATAATATAAACAAAAGGATGCATTCTACATAAATTCCTAACTTTGGTTAGTAGATATTCCTTCAATAATTTCAATTGAAGGAATATCTAGTAAGACATCTTAGAAGTTTTATGATCTTTCAATATCTGGAAATAGGATTCTGCTATATTTTTTGTTTAATATAGATAATGTGCTTTTATTAAATAATGATCCATTCAATTCACATACAGAACCAAATAACATAATCCAATGTAGAAATCAACGATTTCTTGAACATTCTTTCACTGTTTACTCTCTTATTAATGGTACTCCCTTTGTTTCAAATCGCTTTTCAATGGCTTTTGTTTCGTAAAATTCCTCATATATATTCTTTATAACGGAAGCAGGTCATATTGGTTAAACTTCGTTCGAATTCTGTTCACAAAGACAAAGATGATATTAAATTTTCATCCAATTTGACTACGATAAATTTATCTTGTATATTATGTAAGTTCTTTCATCTCTGTTTGCATACTTGACAGGAAAACCCTAGAGTGAAACCAAATTAATTATATGTTGGGAAAGGCAAATGTATTTCCATCCGGATACAAAAAGATATTATACGAATATTATTTGAATATGAATTCCTGAATTTCTATTCTTCCCATATATATAGATATATGTACGAAGAATATCACCACATAAATCTTGTTGAATATAAAAGAATTGCGAATATAATGGCTTTTGAGAATGTCCTTAGATAATTTTTGAATCACATACTAAAATTTTTTCTTGTTCGTGAATTGGTTGTCGTGGGTGATGAATTAAATATTGATTTTTATCGGTATAAACACTTCAAAAAGTCTTGGGAACACTTACCAATATCTTTAAAATATGAATTTGATGATTCGAATTTATAGAAATCTTTCGGTTTTTGTTAGGATGTATTGTATATAATGTATTCTCAATAAAACAAAATGATATTTGACTCCTCCAAAGCACCTATTATAAAAAAAAAATGAAATTTGAAAATGACGAAATTTGGTAAAACACAAAAAAAAATCCTGAACTAATATTATCGAAACGATATGGAAGCACTTTTGTTTTTCAGTACCCAGAAGGTCCACCTCTGTTATTAATGACACTTTGGCATCGTCGCGGCATGCTCAATATTAAATTGTCTATTACGTTTTGGCCTAAGTTATTCCAAGCCCCCTGAACTGCTAATCGAAGCTCCTGTTCATGATGGAAGACATTTTGACGCAGGATATTTCTTTTTAGGGTGTCCCACACATGCTCGATGGGATTCAGATCTGGGGAGCAGGATGGCCACGGTAGAAGATCGATATCATTCTCTTCAAGAACGTTCAAGACAACTGTTGCACGATGAGGAGGGGCATTATCTTGTTGGAAGAGCGGATTTTGACCCATTGTTTAGAGATACGGTACCACTACAGGTAAAACTATCTCATTTGCGTAAGGATTTCCCGTGAGGTTGTTCTGTATGAAAACGAGGTCAGTTCTTCCACCAAGGTGTATACCTCCCAAAAACATCACTGATCCGCCTCCCTGTCTAACAACTTTTCGAGCATGCTGGAGACGGTTTTGCTTTCCAGGTTCCCTCCATATTCGAATTCTTCCCGAATCGGGATAGTAACTAAATCTAGATTCATCACTGAAGAGAACTGTAGCCCAGCTCTCTTGATACCAGTTTACATGTTCTTGGCACCAAGCTAAACGAGCAGCGCGATTTCCGTGGGTCAGTTATGGAACTCTTAAAGGACGTCTGGAGTGGAGTTGACCTTTGTGCAGTCGATTTCTCACAGTTTGGTCGGAAATTTGTAGATTATGAACTCGTGATAGCTCTTGAGCTAATTGAGATGCTGTGGTAGTACGATCTCTTCTGGCTTGTAAAACCAAAAATGAGTCTTGGGCGACTGTAGTAATCCTGAAACGACCTATATGGCGTTCTTCTATGCAACCTGTTTCATTGAAACGCGACCATAAACGGTTTATGACACTTGGGCTACTTCCCAGTACCCTGGATACTCCCCGTTGTGAGCTCCCAGCTTGGAGCATGCCAACGGCTCGTAACATCTCTTCTCTAGTCAAATCTCGTCTTTCCATGGTCGAATCACAAAACTTGAATTTTTTATTTGTGCCTACAACAGAAACAAAGTGCCAACTAACTGATTTCAAACACTGATTACATGAAATGATTATAAAGCAGCGTCGCATTTGCTGCATTTTTAGTTTTTTATAAAAAAAAAACTGAAATCAGTTGCGGCACTCTACATAATTTGGTGAGAAATTGATGCAGATGTTCATTTCCTTAAAAAAATCATCTATATTGATCGTTCTGGAATTTTCATATAGAATTAAATCTAGTTCTGGAAAATTATTAACTATAGGGTTATAGATGTTCAAACGATCTATTAATCAATTTTTTATTTATATCGATAGGTGCGTTACATTTCGGGATAAATTGGAAGAACCGTTATGAATCGATTTTATTTTCCTCTGTACTCGTTGCAAATTATCGATTTTTAACTTGCTACTTGCTGTTAAATGTAAGCCAGGTAAACCAAAATAGATTGTTTCAGATGTATCAAGTATTAGACAAAAAAAAGGGCATCACATTTCGACAAATATCCCGGAGACATATTTGTATCGAGCGTAGTGGACGGGTGGGGCTAAGACTTTTTCAATATAGGGGTTCTTGTTGGATGAAGCAATATCTTGTCGACAACATATAGGCCTGCTCTGTGGGAAACTTGCTACAGCCATATTCACAACCCAGAGGATATACTCTATTGTAGGATTAAATGAGGCTTTACTTACCTACCATGCCCATTTCTATAGTGTCGCCACATATGGTATAATCCTTTGGGGCGCCTCAACAGACGCTGATAAAGTATTCCTAAAACAGAAAAAAGCATTTAGAGTGTTGGCACGAGTTACCTCTACCTTCAGCTGCAGACAACTGTTCAAGCGCTTCAACATACTTACTAAACCGTGTTGTTACATGATGGTATGCCTTACTCACTTCTATAGAAATACAGAGAAACATCAAAACATGCCATCTTGCACGAGCACTTTACGAGGATCTATGAGAGATATGTACTACCAAGGTATTGCTTGAAGAAAACTCAGTACTCTCAATTTTATTGGAACCAAATATACAATAAACTACATGATTGTTTCAAATCCCAAAGTCCCAAGTATTTTCGGAATAATGTGAAGAAGATCATGATGGAAAATGCGTTCTATTCAATCGGTGAACTTCTGGATCACGTTTTTTAGTTTCAGATGCACGTTCTTATTTTGCGTGTTTCTCTGTTTGAAGGTGCAAATATATATCATATCATATTTAGCATATCAGAGATATGCTTCTTTCTTTAGAATGGAAAGATTTTCAGAATCGAACTCGTGGTTGTCAGAGGCTGCATGGACAGCTAATGCTGTCTTGGGATTTGTGATAGGTCGCTTAGTAGAGCGAATATGTTAATTGATTCTTGTACTTGAGTATCTACCAGTTTGACCGATATAAACCTGCTTACAGTTTTTACATGAAACTTTATATACAACATTAGACTGCATGAGAACAGGAATGAAGTCTTTGATCTCACTAAAAAAATGTTTCTTTGTGGTGTTGATGTTACGAAAAGCGATTTGTAGTTCATAAGTTGCAAGAATTGAGGAAAGACGTTCAGAAAGTCCTGTCATGCATGTTAAGCAGAAGTAGTATCAGGCTTACTCCCTGAATTGAGTGTTCTATTGATGATGGATATGGCGTAGCATTTGGAAATCCAAACTGATCGAATACGGTTGAAATTATTTTTCCAAAAACGTTTATCAGACAAGAGGGTGACTCGATATTTAAGGTTTCTTATGATATTAATTTTCTGACCTAAGGGGTGATGCGATGCAAAATTAATGCATCTACCGGAAAAGGTTGATTTCTGATATCAGTCAATCAAGATTAAAATGTCAGGGTCTCTTATAATTTTCAGATACAAAAATGCTACTGTTCCATTAGTTTCAGGATCTAAAGTGAACTGAAGACGTGGATAGAAGTCATTAAAAGTATCAAGTACAATTTTTTCACATCAAAGACTCCATTCCTGTTCTCATACAGTCTAATGTTGTATATAAAGTTTTATGTAATAATTATAAGCAGGTTCATATCGGTCACTACCGGCGCATATGAGGCATCTGAAAAACGAAGAACGTTGACTCGTGAAATTTCGTTTTTTCTTTGAATTCCCACAATCTGAACAAAATTTGTTGAACCGAACAGATTTGAATGTTTGAAAATAATTTTTCATTTCAATTTTCGAGGTGAATATTATTGGCAAGGTGTAAAATAAGAGAAATTGAAACGTTCGTCATGAAATTTGAAGTCTAACTTCACCATTTCTTTCACACTCTGTATTATTCACAAAGAAAAATGTTTTTAGCTTTCATTTAACTTATTTCTCCAGTAATTTGTTGCCAAATTTTATGATTCAATTTTAATCAAACTTTATGTACCCAGCTCATTCGAAACTCAGCGCACGTAGATATTTCCAATGATAATGCAATATTCTCATGCTTGAGGTCATAATAAACTCGAAGTTTGGTACTGTTATGAAACTTCTCGGTCAGAATAGAATGGCTGATATGCTGTTGGGACTCTGTTAACTAAATATGTGAATTATATGAATTGAAAGTTCGAGACTAATGCTAATAAATTCTGCTTGGATTGCGATCGAAAAGAGATGTGAAAGTTTTACGCTGTATTCAGAATTTAGATGATTTTTCCATTTGAAACTATTGTTCTTATCCAAATGCATAGTCGTTTATTTTGTTCTGTAATCGCAATCAAATATAGAAGGCTCTAGCGAACTCTGGCAAAAGAAATATATTCTAATGAACGATAATTTCACTTTTCATTTTCAATTTTTACCCTCTCAAATACACACAACAAAATTTATATGAAATCACTCGGTATTTCTTATCATTGATGGTTTTTAAACATGGATCTTTGACTACTTGTGGAAGAATGAAGTTTATTGTTGTAAAAAAGCTGGATAGTATGAAAAGAAATGTTGAATCATCACCACATGTTATTGGTGATGATTGTACTCAGTCGTCACTGAGATTTGAAACGGTGAATTTCAAAATTAAAAAAAGCCTATAATCATAATTGAAAATGCCTTACGTTGAATTGTCCGATGAGCAGAGGGGTTGAATGAATACTCTCGATGAAGAAGGGGTGACACAAAGGGATACTTGCCTGAAATATTAACCCCCTAAGCGGGGGTTGCAATCCTTGAACATTTTGAATTGAAAAGATGGGTCGAGTGATGACTCAAAAGAAAGGTGGTATCTTTGTCTACATCGCCTTGAACGAATTTTCATTTTTAAATGAGAACTGTAAAAGATATACTGTGAGCAACTGAAAGATAGAAAAGACTATTTTCCTGAGACTATTCAAGTTTCAGTGAAGTATAATGGAATAGATCCGTGCTGATCAATGGCAGTCATCATCAAGTACCATCCTCATCTCGAAATTCAACCCCTAGAGCAGGGGTGACCACCATTGAAAATTTGGAAGAGGGTAGATGGGTCGAGTGATACCTCGAAAGAAAGGTATTATCTTTGTCTGCCTCCCCGTGAACGAATTTTCATTTTTGATTGAAAACTATAGATGATACAGAGTGAGCTACTGAAAAATAGAGGATACTGTCCATCGCCCAGAACTATTCAAGTATTAGTGCAAAAAAATGAAACAGATTCATTCCAGATCAAAGGCTGTCATCTTCGGAAATACCATTCACATCTCATATTTAAATCCCTAGAGCAGGGGTGACCACCCTGTGTTATTTTTAATGCAGAAGATGGGTCCAGTTATAACCTTCTGAGAAAGGATTTTTGTTATGCGGTACTACTCAGTATAATACCGGAGTCCAGTCTTGAACGAATGATAGCTCTGTAAATTTTGAGAAGTATTTGTTCTTCGGCGTTTCATTGATAATGTGCAAGTGTCTTTGGGATGTTGAGTCGTTGCATGCAACATTGTTTCAGGTCATCAATATAATTCTTCCAGCAGAGTCTTCTGCCGAATAAAAGACCAAGAATTTTGTAATTGTCGACTTTGTTGAGGTTTCGAGTTGAACTGAGCTGAGACTTATTACTGAATTTCATGAATTTTATCATCGAAAAGTTGGAACCAAACGCTGATAACCATTCGTTGAACTTGTTTATGGCATTATGTAGTATTTTACAAGTGCTTTCTTGATTTTTTTCTTGGCAGTAAAGGACGAGATCATCGGCGTACAATACGTAATTTACTAGTGACTTTATGATGCCAAGAAGTAATATTGTTGTACTGAGCACAGACCCTTTTGGGACTTAGTTCTGCCATCAAAAGAGACTGCAATGGTTTACATTTTGTTTGTCATCGCCTGTAAAATTTCGTTGGACAAAGTAACAATGTTATCATGGGTGCAACGGTTCGGTCTTAAAAGAAAAACAAACATATGTTGGAAATTTTGTATCTATCAATTACTAGGGTTTCTCAAAATTTGATATCAAGTTTTTCGTTACAGGAATGGATGATTTTAGATATTTCGTTGAAACTATGATTTTCTTCAATTGATTGATTCGCCCAATTACAATTAATTTTTTCATTGATGAATCTACGATAATGTTCATTAACTCTTATCTTGAAATTTCTGTAGGTTTCACCAATATGCACCTTACTACAAGTACCTCAGCTAAGTTTGTATACATCAGATTTCTTTCCATTATCTTTCTAACTTTCATTATTTTTAATGTGTTTGGATAAGTTATTATTAGTTTGGAATGAGATGTGACACTGGAACTTTTCCAGTAACTGCTATAAATTATGGCTAACTTTTCCAACAGATGTGAGGCTATTATGTATGTGTTGATCTTTGGATTTTGAGTACACCATTCTATTGCTTTGAGTAGTAAATTTGTTTTGCACACATATCGAATAAAAACCATACTTCGGGTTGATACCTTTTTCAATAATACCGATTAGTTCTTTAGGAGGGATACTTGTTAATTAGTTATTTGCATCAAAAAAAGCTAATTTGTCCGTAGAAGGAAGATGTTTACTTCGTATCTATTAGTTCATAAAAGTTTTCGATTTGGGGTTAAATCGACAATATCGTTTTATGAAGTCAATAAATAATTCATGATTAACTCAGGAACTTAAATACACAACAACCCTTAGATGAACTGTTTTTATATTGGTTTCCGTATCAGGATTATATCATTGTACATTTTACAGGTATTGAACATCAACATAATATTTTCGAAAAGCTTAAAAACTCAATTCATCCAGAAATAAAATTCACTATCGATGTTCAACAAAACGATTCAATCAATTGTTCAGATTTAAATATTACCGAATTAAATAAAAGACATGAATTCTCAATCTTTTATGTACGTATATTGCAATTACAAAACTTCGTTTGACGCTGGTCAACATAAAATTTATGATTTTATCATGTTCACTAAACTTGTACGTCTCATGAACTCCTACTAGGCCAATTAAGAAATCGTAGGTGTTTCTGTTTTGTTGGTTATTGGTATATTTCGTGAAAGAAAAAACACAATAGGTCGGTGAAAATATGACGCGGGAGACGTAGGTGTCTGAGACTCGCGGTGTATGCGAGTAGTTTAGCGTACACTATATATGAATTGTAGGACTTGAAAAGATTGTTGAACACTTTAACATATCTTAGTTTATTTAAATAATGTGAAATACTGGCTATACAAAAACTGGGTAGATGTTTTTAAACAAAATACAGTGACTTCCCAAAGAGTGGGAAGATATTTTTAAATACAAATTATTGGCCATTACACAAAAGTTGGGGATAGTGATAACATATCATTGGTCGGCAAGAATTGTTGATAATTCTCTACCTTTCCAAGGTTGGTTTTCCTCCGAATTGATTTAGGGACTATTCCAAGAAATTAACAATAAATACATCTTGTCGGGCTCTATTTCATATTTTATGCGATGTAACGTAATAACCCTGATAAACTCAAATGAAAGACCGATTTCTTTTGAATACATAGTACACTCCATGTTCAGAGGGTCAGTTTACGATAGGCTAAGTAAACAATCATAAAGAATTTATCTTGTTCATCACTAAAGATTCGGATTCATAGAAGTTATTGAACATATGGGTTAATGAATTAATACATGGAGTTACCAGAATTGCAATGAATCAGGTGTGCGACCATTGGGATATTCTTGAGATGATATACAGGGCTGTACTTAAATAATGAATATTTTTCAATACAAAACAATTTCAATACTCTGTATTGAACACATCAAGTCAAACACCTTGAAAATTTTTCGAAAGGCTTGACTTGACATGATTCAAGGTTTCGAAAAATCAATGGTATGACTTTACTTGATTTTCCAAAATCACAAAAGCTTGACTGAACATAATTCTTTTTCAAGCTGCTTGAAAGATCATAAATTGAGTTACTGATCGCTTGTTGCCGAACCCGTAGGTAGTATCTCTAGTCATACAGAGTTTTTCTATTGGAATTTCAAAACTTCGTACGTTTAACCTAGTCAATTCGTTTTGCAGCGCAACAAGTAGATACAAAAAGCTCCGCGAGGAAATTTGGTTAATTTTAAGAGAATGGGAAGAATCTACAACAACACTCAACAAAATATTGATGTAGCCTACAACCTATAATAAATTTATATAAAATATAGAATAGATTCGAATCAAATAATTCTTTCAGAGGTTTTTCGTATCATTCTTTAAAACTCAATATTCCTTAAAAATTAAAGGAAAATTGAAAGAAATTTATGTATTGTCGTCATTTAGCTATATTCAGTAGAACCCTTTCGGAGAATGAGTGTATCACTGATAATCGAGTTTGAACGGTCGTCCCCCGAAACTCGTATACAGGGTGTCCGCGAATTTCGCTTACAACGTTATACCACAGATTATTCAGCTCGAAATTAGCCGATTTAGGCCAAGTTACCTATATGAAAAGTTTCTGCGTTTGGCCCCTAGACGTCGCCAAATCCAAAGATTTTTTTCTTCTTTTTCAGATAATTCAAGAACGACTAGATCGATAGAAAACATATTTGGTATGCGTAATCGGGTGCGTTATTCACAATTTTTAGTGATTCATTCAATGACCGCGACGTTTCACAAGTGTCCCTAAACGTGTTTTTAATCAAGAATAATTTTTCAACTGTTTGCGTTTCAGCAAAACTGACATTGAGTAGCTAGGCTAATTAGTAAACTTTTTTGTTTTGTCTCTTGAGAAATTTTGATATGATGTAACAATTATTTATATCGTACGAAAGTTAATATTTGTTATATTGATTTCTTATAAAGTTGATCATTCAGCGCCTGAAAGTGGTCAACTAGCAATTAGTATTACATTTCAGATAAAGGGAAGGGATCTTATCACTGCGCTAAAAATTCAGGAAACGCGAGACTTCAGTTGTTCAGTTCAGATTTCTCATGTAGTGCATGCACACAGAAAAGTCATATTGAATATTTCAATCAGTCCTAAAGTACTGGATTGTTCTCTTTTCAGTTACATGCATTTCAATTTTGCGTTTTTATTATTGAAACTGTATATTTTGGGCATAATTACCGCTATATGCGGGATAAGTTTACTACAATTTGAAATCACAATCATATTCGAAGCCGTCCACTATCTCAGGCTTCAAGTAATTACCTGCAATAGTTTGCATATTAATTGCTGACTACTTAGTATATATATATATATATATATATATATATATATATATATATATATATATATATATATATATATATATATATATATATATATATATAGGCTCTGGAAACACTTTGGAGGACACTACCACCCTCAGGCTGAGTACCGTCTATCAATTATAGTGTGATTCATTTCCTCCTTCATTTCTTCTGTCGTGATATTTCTGAACTTTTACGTCACGTTCGATTCTATATCGAAATTATATTCAAAGTGATCCGTTTGATCGGACTATAGATATTTTCATAATCAATCGATTAATTCACTTGATATTTGGTTCATCTCCTCAACTATATATATAATCTAATAAGTATTGTTATTTTCCCCACTGTATTTATATCATTTACATTGATATTTCATGTAAATGGATGCCGGCATTCACCCTTTCGTCTCTGTATTTGTCTATGTAAAAGGTTTCTATTATTATTAATAACGTAGAATTCATGATATTTAGAATATAAGGAATTATTATTTTCTGAACATGAATTGTTGAATATCTCTACAACTGATCATTTCCTCTTTTTTCATCAATATAATTATTGAATTCTAAAATGTATTTCGTAGTGTATTATTTCTTGAACTGATATAAATAGTCATTTCACTGAGCATCAAATTCAATTATATTTTTGTCAGAGACTTTGTTTAATAGTTTGTACTTATTTCAAGGGGGTTCGTTAGTCACTCCGGAATTCTATTTTCGTTCTAAACTATCTGGCACCATTCATTTTATATTGTTGGGACCTACCCCATCTCCACTGAAGACTATAGGCACGAGCATCCCCCTCTTGAATTTAATAATGTTTACAGTCGAGATAGAAAATATTGATTCATAAGTTCAATTTCAAAATTTACCGTAACAATGATGAGCGCTTCAATCGCAAAAAACAGTTTTTCAGTTTCATGATTTCATTTCTTCAACCACCAAGTCAAAAATATCACATATTGACCATGTGGGCTTTGAATTTGTTTCTGTAGTCTGGCAGATTGTCATTTTATTATGCTTGACAACCTCTTGTTGACGAAATGATGTTTTTTAGGTTGCTAAGTCGGATCAAGCAAATAGGAAATTCAATGTTCAGTAATACGTGAATTGAAAATTTCGAAGAAAAAAGTTTTTCACGATGACGATTTAAAAACTATGAAAAAAGGTTGGCCAGACTAAATAAGAAAAAACAAATCACTTAAGAATAAAGATTAATTAGTTTGCACCCAAAATTTCATTCAACTATAAGAAATGTTCAAAAATTTCACCATTTTGCTGAATACAGGAGATAATCCTCTTTAAGAAATCGAATTGGACCCTTGGCATTACTTCAGTGTCATTTCTGAAGTAGTTTTTTGCATTTAAAATTCTCATATGTAACTCTTCTCGGGTGTCAATTGGAGAAGAGTAAACTCTAGATTTTGAAGCACCCCAAGAAAATCATGTCACGATGCCAAATCCGGAGATCGTGCTGGCCAACTAGCAGGAGCATCAGCTTCCCTTCCGATACAACGATTCGCATATTGTGCATGTAAGAACTTGCGAACCGCTAAAGTGAGGAGATGCACTGTAGTGCATAAACCACATTCCTGAACGCAGTAAAACTGGAATATCGTCCAACAAATCCGGCAAAGTTTCTTGTAAAAAATTCAAATATCCCTCTCCATTTAATCGATCTGGAATCACTACCGGACCAATAATGAAATTGTCAATTATTGAAATCCATACGTTAATTTTGAATTGATTCTGTTGATGTGTACTTGTAAAAGCATGTAGATTTTCGACACTGTACACGTGTTCATTGTGAAGGTTAGTGATGCCAGACCTAGTAAAAGTGCATTCGTCAGTAAATAGAATTTTCCTACTAAAGTGGAGATCCTGAGTTCTCTTCTCTTGGATAAGTTGGCAGAAAGTTAGGTGATTCTCAGGATCCTTTTGAAGTAATTCCTGAAGTTTCTGAATGTGATAAGGATGAAATAACTGGTCCTTCAAGATATCAAAATCATTGTTTTCGGAACGACCATCTGCCTCGTGCTTAATTCTGTGTTTTCCTCAACCATGTCCAAAATTTGTTCTTCACGTTCTACCGTCTTTACTGTTCGTTGTCGTCCTCGATCCAAACTCCTGGGCTTAAAGCAACCATTCTCAGGGAGGCGCCTCTCCAGATTTTCAAACTGGCAAACGGCACTATGCAATCTGGAAATCTTTCAGCATATACTCACGCACTTTCACATCCATTGGCTTGACAAAATATATAAACCACTTCAGAGTTACTGTACATCTCCGTACCTAACAGTGATAAAAAAATCACCAAAATACCTATTAGAACTTAGAGAAGACTGTTGTGTCAAGCCTAATAAAATGACAATCTGCCAGACCACAGAAATAAATCCAAAGCCAACATGGTCAAATGTGATATTTTTCACCTGCTAGGTGGTTGAAGAAATAAAATCATGAAATTAATAAACTGTTTTTCCTGATCGAACCGCTAATCATATCAAAATTTCTCAGAGGATAAAAAAACTTGATAATAAGCCTAGCCACTCAATGTTCTAAAACATTTTAGCTCAAACGTAGACAGTTGAAAAATTATGGTTGATTAAAAACACGTTCGAGTTTTTAGGGACAATTGTAAAACGTCAAGGTCATTGAGTGGATCACCAAAAAACGTGAATAACACCCCGATTACGCATACCAAATATGGTTTATATCGATCAAGTCGTTCTCGAAATATTAGAAAAATTTGAAATTTTTTTGGATTGGGTGACCTCTAGCGGCCAAACGAAGAAACTTTTCATAAAGGTAAATTGGCCTAAATCGACTTATTTCGAGCTGAAGAATGTGTGGTATAACAATGTACACGCAATTCACGGACACCCGGTATAAAAAGAAATACTTTCCTACTCTCTCACCATTTCTTGTGAATATATTGTTACAGTTATACCATTATCATAATACCAGACCTCACTAAAAGGGAAATCTAGGAAGGTATTCGTGAGGAAATAAAATAAGTGATTTTTCTTACATCTCATAAAAAATGTAAGCAGATCCTTACAAGGACAACGGTTCAGAATATGCCGACGAAAACTCATCACATTCTGATACTGATACAGTCTCAACAGATAGAGAACTCATACCAAAAGAAAATAAGTGTATTATAAAAACTATGAGAGTGACGGATCATTTTATTGTTAGAAAAGACGTGGAAAGTAAAAGTAAACAAGATGAATTGCCTTTATGCAAGTGCCCGTACCGAAAAATGATTTCTGGCGATATGAGATAGATAAATATCTGAGTGACTCCCCTGCAGAAAGACACTTTAGTCGTGGAGGAGGAACGAAGCTATATTTTTAAGTTACGGGAATATGGCAAGAGATTTTTTGGCCACTCTTCTCAAGAGTTGCGTGAACAAGAGTCGAAACGAAACAGATTGTGTCACATATCAGTTTGAACGTTGATATATTTAAGCTCTTGGTTCAACAAAAGCGAGTTATCAACTATCTGATGAAGTGGAAATGTTTCGTCATGAAATGGCTTGAGAAATCACCTCGCAAAATCTTTCGCTCTTATTTATTTACACATTTATTATACGAATAATTTCAACAAAAATTTTGAAATCCCACATTCATCTCATAAAAAATTGAAGTGCACTTGGTGGGAATACTTCGAAATCAATAGATAAAAATTTTCCATGTTTCCAGGATATCCTTTTTCCAATGAATTTCTAATCTAAACACTGAAGAAGAATATTATTGAAATTTGTACAGAATAACGATTAACAGTCCAGCAACATTTTCAATATTAATGCGTGTAATTTTTTTTCAGGATCGATTCAAATTAACCATCTTGAATGCAGTTCTTGTCGCAAAGAAAGGTGATCTGTCTGCTCTAGTAGACTCGGAAGCCCGTGTAATGCTGCTTTATTGTACCCGAGAGGAGGCTATAGGTATCCTAACAGCTGCTCGTGATTTTCATCTAACCGGTGAAAATTACGTCTGGGTTGTCACTCAAAGCGTGATAGAAAATCCACTACAAGCACCGAATCAGTTTCCCGTTGGAATGCTCGGTAAGCTATCGTGTTCAAATTGGATTTTATAGGATTTGTCTTTGACATATTTCAAGTCTTGTAGACAATTCGCGAATTATTTTCTTGTATTTTATAAAACTTTTTCCCTTTTGAATACGCATTTATTAGTTTCACCAGTATATCAGTTTACTTGTTTGTTTTTCACGGATCTAATAACACAGACAAAATAGACACTTTCAGTTCGTATGTATTAATTCACAACAAAGTCTTAAATTTCAGTGTTTTTGTCGTGAAAGCTATTGTAAAAATGCACCTAATCTTAACCTGCACATATGCAATTCCATGAAGGGGACAATGAGCTATACACCGCACCTGTATCACATCTTGCAAAATACTGAGTATATCTGGTTGAACTTTGGACTTCTACAACCAGTCCTTAATAACATCGACCATAACACTGATTTTTTTTGAAACACCAATTAATCTTTTTCTAAGTGAAACCGGTAAAAAAAATGTATCAAATGAAAAAAATAACTCATATTTACTTTTATTCAGTAATTTGATTGAGGAGGTTGTTACTTGATGAAAATCGATATACATATTTTCAATGAAATAAAACTAAAATATTCAGATTTTCACTATATTAACAAAACTAGGACCGGTTTCACCACACTGTGGCTTTGTCAAATAGATACAAACTAATGAGCTTTTACTTTTATTCAGGATTCTTTAGAATATTTAGCGTCAGGTACATCCCTCTTGAGTGTCCAGCTGTAGTCAGCTAACATGTTCTGACTCAACTTGCCTCGGTACCTTCTTTCCGTGTTGGATATGTCCTGATGGAACCATTCAACGTGTTCGTAGCTAACGGATCCCAAATTTTGAGGAAAGAATCCGAATGCGAGTGTAACAAGTCAATCTTGAGCAACATATTGCATCCCATGTTCTTGTAAGCCGCTAATAGGTTGTCGACTAACTCTTCATAGTTTTCGGCCCTGTGGTTTCCAGAAAAATCACAAACAATATTTCGAAAACATGTCCATGCGGATTTTTCGATCGGATTATGTTTTTATTCAAACTCTTCATCATCCAGTAGGACTCTTATTTATCGCCCTACAAATATTCAGCAATAGCAATACGTCTTCAGGATTTATTAAAGGAGTGTGGAGAACATTTCCTAGATCTGGTATAAGGGCATCTCGCTTAGGCCACACAACAAAACTTCGTATATCCAAGCTATAGACCTAGCAAAATAGCAATTACTCTCAAATGTTCACATATTTTCTGTTATAGAACACAGACAGTTCTGGTTATAGACACACCACAAAAATTGTCGCATCACCTGGTATTCTGAATTCCACAATCCATTAAGTAGCTCGATCGAAGTTTCTTTATCACATATGAGGGGAAAAAAATTATCTATGTAGTAACATTTGTTTCCATATGATCTCAAACACGTCTGAAACAAGAATGAGTTTATTTGACTATCAGTATTCATTCAATTTCTCTTCAGTTTTCATGCTGAATTAATGCAAGTTTTCTGTGTTTCTTGTTGATTTTCGAATTTTTGAATTTATTATAATGGCTACTGAACTCCTGGGCACTATTTGAGTGATCATGAAGTGGTAAGAATTGTAACACTGCTAGTGGAGGGGCGAAGCCAACGTTACGTGGCTAATTTGTTGAATGTTAACCAAAGCACTATTTCAAGAGCAATTAATCGGTACTACGAAACAGGGGAATATGGAAGGAGAGCCGGACAGGGAAGAAATCGGATAACAACACCAGTTGATGATCGTTGGCTTCGTTTAACTGCACTAAGAGTTCGGCACTGTACGGCTAGAATTCAACAAAATGAACCTGCACATTCCAGAAATGTGCATATTTCATTGCAAACTGTTAGGAACAGGCTCAGAGCAGACGATATCAGACCAAGGGTGACTTCTACAAGCCCGCGTCTAACCAGAGAGTATCGAGACTTCAGTTTGCGAGGGAACATGCAAATTTTGGTATTCCAGAATGGTCGAATGTTCTCTATTCTTTTCTCTTTATCAAATGATAGACGCATGCCTGTATGAAGACGACCTGGGGAACGGTATCAGCAATGCAATATCCGACAAACCGAAAACTTCGGAGGGGGCTCAGTAATGGTGTGGGAAGGCATTTCTTTCCATGGTTGAACTGAGTTAGTCCTAGTAAATAATGGAAGAATGACAGCGGCCAGATACATCGCCGATATCCTTGAACCCCATGTTGTGCCATTTGGCTCATTGATTGAAGAAAACCTCATTTATATGCATGATGATGTTCGGCCTCATGCAGCTAGAGTAGTTACAGAATTTCTGCAAAATGCCGAAATTGAAACTCTAAGATGGTCAGCCAAAGTCTCAACTGGAATCCCATAGAACATATTTGGGACAATATGGGGTGGAAAATTCAGCAACGTAGGATGCCTTGTAGAACACTTCAACAACTAGAATATCTGCTTCCTGAAATTTGGAACCCAGTGGCTCAAGAGTACATCCAAAATTTGTTTGAGGGGCTTCCGAGACGTATACTGGCACAGTAATTAGGGCCCGGAAAGGAAATACTTGATTTTGAAAGTGATTAGTAACAATTCGATGCTAGTTCATTGGGTCTCTTCGCGAATGTTCGAAGATGGTAGAATTTTTCAATCCCTCATTAAATCGAAAATTGTTGATATTTTCCAACATAAACTCATCTCTTTTCAATGATATCTTCTTATATTACACTTCTGAAAGTTACCAAGCGACTATTGAATGACCAACCTAATAGTTTATATAGTATTGTCGTAAAAGTAGGGTGATGCCACAATTTTTGTGTGGAGTGTATTTAATATGTTCTAGCAATGATTTCAAATTTTCATATGATTCTTTCATTTTAGTAGCATGAGCGACCAGTACGGAAGGGTATTTATTACCTTTATATAACCGTACAGATTTTAAACTTACATTTAAGGAATCTATAAACAACCGCCATTCAGATGTTTTATATTCAAGAATCCAAATCGCGTACCAAGTCATTGAGATCGTTTTGAATTATAAAATGAGGTTCTCTGTTTGAAGTACTAGGCTAAAAAGTCGGATCAGAAACTGAACTCTCGGATGCATCTTCTTCGGTCACGTCATCCAGGTTTACTGGAGGCTGAGGAACAGGTAAATCATCACTGTGTGGGATAGGTAGATTGTACATATGAATAGTTCACAGAGTGCCTAGATTTGTAATTAATGCCTTCCATAGGAATTTGGCAGAAATAACAATCTGATACATGGTCTTTCGGTTCGGCCCATATCATTGGAACTGCAAACTGCAGCCCATGATGTTAATGAAGTGGCACACTGTGCACAGCAAACACTTGGAGTCCAGGTGTTGTCCTAATTTCGCGCCGGAAAACCAAAATGATTAAAATAACAGTTTTCAACTAATGGTGTCAAACTACGACGTTGACTTTTAACAATAAGTTGACCGCGAATACACTCCCCACAAAAATTTTCGCATCACGCTACTTTTACGACAATACTATATAAACTTTTATGTTGGTCATTCAAGAGTCGCTTGGTAACTTTCAGAAGTGTAATATAAGAAGATATCATTCAAAAGACATGAGTCTATGATGGAAAATAACAACAATTTTCGAGTAAATGGAAAATTCTACCATCTTCAAATATTCGCAAAGAGACCAATCAACTAGCACCGAATGATTACTAATTATTTTCAAAATCGAGTGTTTCCTTCCCGGGCCCTAATTACTGCCAGTACACTCGGAAGCCCCTAAAACAAATTTTGGATGTACTTTTGAGTCACTGAGTTCCAAGTTTCAGGAAGCATATTTTCTAGTTCTTGGAGTGTTCTACAAGGCATCCTCCGTTGCTGAATTTGCCATCCCATGTAGTCCCAAACATGTTCTATGGGATTCGAGTCAGGACTTCTGGCTGGCCATCTTAAAATATCAATTTCGGCATTTCGCAGAAATTCTGTAACTACTCTAGCTGCATGAGGCCGAGCATTATCATGCATATAAATGAAGTTTTTGCCAATCGATGGGCCAACGGTTACAATATGGGGTTCAAGGATATCTGTGATGTATCTGGCCGCTATCATTCTTCCATTATTCACTAGGACAAACTCAGTTCGACCATAGAAAGAAATGCCTTCCCACACCATTGCTGAGCCACTTTTCCGGATATTGCATTGCTGATACCGTTCCCCTGGTCAGCTGTATACAGGCATGCGTCTATCATTTGATACTAGAAAGAACCTAGACTCGTTGGAAAAGAGAACATTCGACTATTCTGGAATACCCCAATTTGCATGTTCCCTTGCAAACTGAAGTCTTGCAAACTGAAGTCTTGCAACTCGATGCTCTCTGGTGAGACGCGGGACGATAGAAGCCACCCTTGGTCTGATATTGTCTTCTCTCAGCCTGTTCTTAACAGTTTGCAATTAAATATGCACATTTCTGGAAAGTGCAAGTTCATTTTGTTGAATTGTAGCCGTACAGTGCCGAACTCTTAGTGCAGTTAAACGAAGACAACGATCATCAACTGGTGTTGTCATTCGATTTCTTCCCTATCGGGCCCTTCTTCCATATTTCCCTGTTTCGTGGTACCGATTAATTGCTCTGGAAATAGTGCTCTGGTGAACATTCAACAAGTTAGCCACGTAACGTAGGCTTCGCCCTCCTCATACAATAACCACTTCATGATCACTCAAATAGCGTCCAGGACTTTCAGCAGGCATAACAATAAATTCAAAGATTCGAAAATCAACAAGAAACACAGAAAACTTGCATTAATTTAGCGTGAAAACTAAAGAGAAATTGAATGAATACTGATAGTCAAATAAACTCATTCTTGTTTCAGACGTGTTTGAGATCATATGGAAATAAATGTTACTACATAAGATAAGATTTTTTCCACTCATATTTCCAAAAACATAAGTAGACAACGAATTTGCGATCGAGCTGCTTAATCGATTGTGGAATTCAGAATACCAGGTGATGCGACGGTAAGTATAACACTAATCTAAAAAACTGTTTTAATTTTAATATTTTTCGTTAATTTATTCGGAAACACAAGACAGTAAGCAAAATTCGCGTAATCGAGTAAGTGTTATTGATAGTCAAGAATATCAAACATATCTACATACAATCTTTTCTCCTTACAAATGCGGACGTAATGAAGGCTCAATACTTCAATTTTCACAATTTATTTCATTTACAAAACTTCTTTCAGCGATGTGAAGCATTGTAACACGTTCACAGTTTTTGTATATTCTAGGAATAAGAAATTCCAGATAAATTATTTTGGATATCAGTTACAAGTTTGAAGAAATTTAATTGTTATTTCAAAAATAGACTAGCTTAGACAAAGTTTATTCCTGTTTAGCATTCAGCTGCTCCAATTCAGATTAATAGCATGGGACCAGCTGTAGGCTTTTCTGCCACCTTAATCTCTCCTTTTTGAGCGGAACTTCATATCATATCCGGTATTCTACCGCTTTTGATAAATAGGTCCCTTGAGGTGTTTGGCTTTCTTTCGGCTTCTGCGAACCAAGTAATTGCTTTCGAGTAAAGCTAACAATTTGAAAGAATAAAAATAAAGAGTAGAGGGAAAGTGGAATTCCATAAAATACTAGTAATTAGTGTTTGAGCTGATAGGTACTAACGAAAATCGCTTAGTGTTTTCTATTCAATATCTATATTATTTTCGAAGCGAAGTAAAATTCGAATCGATCGTTTATTATTCATAGAAAACTATATGTAGTTTTGGGAGGTTCAAGCAGCTCATATTAGATAATATCCTTTTGATTCCATCGAATATTGCATTTTCTCAAGTTCATAGCTTTGACCAGCACCAATTGGATTACCCTTGGTTTTTTATGGATGAGGTAATGAAAAATCCATTCCTCCATCTCAATTTGAGGAAGAAATCAATCACATTATATTGAATAGGCTCGTTTGGATCTAGACCCATTCAACTACTTGAATTGATCTATTGGTCATAAACTAGCTTTAATTGTTTCCCAGTGAATTGAGTTCTTCGGAAAGTTTAGGGATTACCTATGATAGCTACCCTGTTTATTTTGAGATGTCACGCAACTCTTAGAGTGAGAGCTGGCAACATTGCGTTATCAGAAACCTCAATCCACAACTTATAAAGCTTTGACTTCATGGGGTAATACACTTTTTTGCACTTTTTTAAAGATTTTTTTGTGCTCAACTTCATTTAAATCTTACGAACTTTTTATATATGATAGCTGTAACATTTAACAATATAAAATTTTTTTTCATAGAGCCCAAACACGGCTGAACCATTTTTAGTCTGGCTGACATGATATCTCAACTCTGGATCGTCTGAAAAAATAACCGATCGGTTAAATATTGACCGATTGCCACAATCGTGGTTCGGACGAGAACTACACATACATAGTGTGTTCCAATAAAAATTTTCCACCCCTTCTATCTCAGGATGGACTGATTTTGGTAGAAAAAGCTCAGATACGTCAATTTTTGCGTGGCGTTTGATTGAAGATACACTTTATTGCAAAGTTTTATCTGTTCTTAGTGACTTATCCTTGATTATAGGTTTAAGTTGATTGGTATTGTATTGGAAATACATTTTTTTTGTCACCATTGTTAGTAGATATAGAAAAATGAAGTGGTAAACCAGTGAAAGAATACGAACAGAAAGTTATAACATTAAGCCTCTCACTAGCGCGTGATGCCTCCTAGAGCTCTTATCATGGTTTGAATGCTTCTTGGCATACTCTAGATAAGATTATGATTGTACCCTTGGTCTATTCTTGCCCTTTCTTCTTACAGAGCCTGACATACCTTATTTGGATTTTGCGGAGCTGGTCTTTTCGTTTTCTTAACCTTATAACTATCATGTCTACACATACTCAATTGGATTGATATAAGGGTTCCTTGCCGGCAAGGCTATAGGTAATCACCGACCACTCTAACGGTAAGAGGTGTGGCATTATCATGCATCAGCATGAAATTTTTGCCCACGTTATAAGTGGATAGGATAAACTTGAGAACCTCAAACTTATTTCTCAGCAGTCATGAGTCCCCTATCAACTTTAATTAATTATGTTTTCCCCCCATACTTATAACACCTCAAACCATTCTGGACCCGTGTTCATAACAGATTCATTTAGCAAAACTCTCTTGATTCAAAAGCTCCCCAGTTCGTCGATAACGTTCATCTAAAGATTTCTGGACTTCTGGTATGGAGGTATATTCCTCTCAAACGCCTCCTCACTGTTAACTCACTTACTGATACTTGCAACCCTCCACCTGTATTAGATCTATATCTCGAAACGATCATCGTTAGCAGCCGTTTTCTTTCTTCTTTCCGATCTTTTTCGCCTTGTGAATTAACCAGTCTCTTGAAAACACTCACATGCCTTTGTCCCCTGCTTCTTGAAATACAAATTTGTCTAGCGCTATAATTTTATGATCTTCCATCAATCATTAATTGTACTGCTCCACCAGCATGAACTGTTGGAAGAGTCATGGTTGAAAATCTTCAACAATTATTTTCAACATTCACTAATTGCTTTAAATGTACTAGTGTTTGTCAAAATGACATGAAATATGTTTTTACATCGAGTAGCCTCCACAGCGTCCTCATTTGAGAAATAATTATATTCTCACGATCACGATCTGCTTATTTCAATCCACTGCTGGGTGTAGGCTTTTCCCATATTGAACCATTTCTTTCTGCTAATAGCTTCTCTCATCCAAAGAAGACCCGCTGATTTTTTAATATCGTCTCTCCACCTTGTGTTTGGCCTGCCGATACTCCTATGTCCCACTCTTGGCCTCCATTCCATGAGCCTCTTGGTCCACCGATTGTGATTTCTTCGAGCTACGTGACCTGCCCATGACCATTTTAGTTGAGCTGCCCTCTCCATGACATCTGTCAGCTTGGTTTGTTCTCTTATCCAAGTATTTCTTATGCGATCTGATAGTTTAATATTTAATATTATTCTCTCGTGGGCTCTTTGGGTTTTCGTCAATTTTTGGGCCAACTTCTTAGTAAGACACCATGTTTCGGCTCCATATGTAAGCACAGGAAGAATGCATTGGTTGTAGAGGTTTTTATTGAGGTTGTGGGGTATGTCTGATGTCAGGACATGTTTTAATTTGCCAAATGTCGCCCACGAAAGGACACTCTTCGTGTAATCTCGTCAGTCATGTTGTCTTTTTAGTAGTGAGTTTTTGTCCCAGGTATATGTAGTTTTCGACATTCTCTAGTTGTTGACCTTCTACGTGGATTACGGGGTTATTGTTTGTGTTAGTCATTATCTTCGTCTTGCTGATGTTCATTTCTAGGCCAACATTTTTTGAATGGTTGTTCAAGTCTAGGATCATATCTTGTAATTCTTGGACGTTACTACTTATTAGTACAATATCGTCGGCAAAGCGTAGATGATGTAGAAGTTCGCCATCAATGTTGATTCCTTTCTTATGCCAATCCATTTCTCTAAAGATTTCGTTCAAAGCTGCAATAAATAGCCCCGGTGACACTGTATCTCCTTGTCGAACACCTCGTTTTATTGGAATGTCGTTGGTTTTATTCGATAACTGGACATACATTATGGCGGAAGAATAGATGTTTTTTATCAAGTTTGTGTATCTGCTGTCCACTCTACATGCATTAAGAGAATTAAGGACTGCCCAAATATGACTATACTGTCAAAGGCCTTTTGGTAGTCTATAAAGGCTATATAAAGATCTAAATTATACTCATCGCACTTTTCTATTAGGTGTTTAATTGCATGAATATGATCCAGCGTACTGAACCCAGATCTAAATCCAGCTTGTTCACGGGGTTGCTGGAAATCTATTTTTCCGTTAATCTTTTGGTAATTATTTTGATGAATAATTTATATAGCTGGGATAAAAGGCTTATTGGTCTATAATTACCAAGGTTTCTTATGTCGCCTTTTTGTGGAGAAGAATTACTTCAGCCTCAAGCCATGCTTGGGGACTTGACTTTGATCCTAGCATTTGTTGAACAGTATTGCCAGTTCTTGTTTTAGGCGAGGACTTCCACATTTGAGCATATCTGGAATTATGCCATCTGGTCCAGCCGCCTTGGAATATTTAAGATTATTCAGTGCTGAGTTTAATTCATTAACAGTAATTTCGGGAATATCCTCAGAACCGACATTACATATTTTTCTCTTTCCATCTTCCTTTTACTGTGCGTTTAGTTGTAATTTGGAATCATATAATTCTTTATAAAAGCTTTCTATTAATTTGAGCATTTGATCTCTATTTGTAATGACCTTCCCAGCTTTGTCTTTAAGTGATGTCATATCTCTTCTTCCTATACTAACATGTCTATTAAAAATTTTTGGGCCTTTGTTATTCTCAATAGTTTCTTTTATGATCTTGGTATTAAATTTCCTAATGTCTTTTCTAATTTCTCTTCTTATTAATTTGTTCAGTTCAGCACATTCTCGCTGTGTCGAAAATATATTTCACTTTACTACTTTTCATTCAGAGAAGTCAGTTTAATTATTGTGAGGGATGTGATAAAGTCCTTGAAAAACATTAGGTCGAAAGGTGTTTACGGTATACCTGTTATTTTGTTGAAGAAAAATATCAATACAATCATAGAGCCCCTGACAACTCTAATCAACCGCTGTTTGACTGAGAATATATTTCCCGACTGTCTAAAAATTGCCAAGTTATTTCTCTGTTCAAGAAGGGTGATAATAATGTTTCTTCGAATTTCAGACCCATTTCACTGTTGCCTGCTTGCTCCAAAGTCTTGGGAAATGTTATGCGTCAACAAATTGTCGATTTTTTCGAGGACAACAGTCTATTCGACTGTCGACAATATAGTTTCCGGAGTAAAAAAGTACGATTTATGCGGGCATACACTTTCATGTTTTGAGCATGGGACGCTCTCCCTGTCAGTTTTCGTAGACCTCACAAAAGTATTCGATTGTGTTGTGCATTCGTTGCTTCTGGAGAAGCTGGGAAGGTACCATTTCGATAGTGACAGTGCAAAACTCATCAAATCATACTTGTCAAATCGTTATTAGCTGATCTTTTTTGAAGGAGAGGTTTCCCAAAACAGTTTAATCAAATGTGGGATGGTTCTTTTTCTGATATTTATAAATGATTTTCCTAGTTTCTTGGATTCCGCGGAATCGATTCTATTTGCTGATGCACTGTCACTGTCGAGGGTGCTGATTTGGTTGCGTTGGGTGATTCGGCACGATTGTCTGCAATGCGATGGTTCTATTCGAATAAATCGTGCATGAATGATGAAGGGACTCAATCAGTGCTCTTCTTCTTTAAGGGAGACGGTGGAATGAGCTTCGCCGAATCTGTCAAGTTATTGTGTCTGTATCTGGATTCCAAGCTTCGATGGGGAGTTCATGTGGACCAGCTGGCTCAAAATTTGAGCAGGAACATGTTTTAATTACGATGCCTTTCAAATAACACCTCTCCTAGAGTGTTGATCTCTGTCTATCATGCTCTTTTTCACAGTCACCTTAAATATGGTATTATTTTGTGGGGTAACAGTTCGGTACGCGAAACTGAAAGGATATTTCGATTACAGAGAAGGGCAATTAGAATTATCACTGGTTCATCATATCGAGCAAATTGTAGAGATTTGTTCCGAGAACTTAGCATTCTTACTTTTCCAGGTGCCTACATTTTTGAATGTTTATTATATGCACACAAAGAACAACATAACTGCCCTTCAAGCGAGGATTTACACATGTATAATACAAGGTGTAGAAAAGACATCCGTACTGACTTTTGTGGATTTTCGAAGACCCTCAATAGTCCTTTCAATATGGCATTTCAATTTTTTAATAAACTACCTCTAGATTGTCGTGCTTCGACACACAAATCTTTCAAAACACAGGTATTTATTTAAGTTTCTGGTGGAGAAATCCTTTTACTCCATAAGTAATTTTTTGTCCACTAATGTTAGTTTCTGATATCTGTCAAATTGTTTGTTTTTTATTCATATATTTTTTGGGAGTACTGTGAACTCATGATTCATGGCGTTTGATTATCTTGGCCACTATAATTTGTTTGACGAATGTAAAATGCCTTAGTATAAGCATGAATGAATAAAAATTCTAATTCTAAATAATTCTAATTCTATTGGGCTTCGTATGAATTCAGGTAGGTCAATCTATCTGATTGACTGTTTACCGATAAGTGTACAAGTCTTATGTTTTTCGAAAAGCTCACCACCTGAAGGAAATAACAGCGTTAGATGTTTCTCTAGTTTTTCTGAACAATCATTTGGAATTCAAAAGAAATAATTTTAGAGAGCAGGAAGAATACAACATACTGAACAATAATCTTCTGCGTTGGGTCGGTGTGAACGTCTATTGCGTCTGCTTAATAGCACCAGTTTTCATTGAAGGCAACTTGAATCAATGGAGAGGGATAAATGCTCCTGTTAGGTAGCCATCCTGCTCACAAGTTTTGAACCCTCTTGATTTTTGGCTCTGGATTAACCTACAGGATCGAGGTTACTATGCTCCACCAGAAAATTGGGAGAAAGAATAAGAAATTCCTGTGATGGAATTCCTTCATATATATGCCGTTCTCAATGCAGCACGTGCTGTATACAGAATATGCAATTTCTCCGATATGAGTTCTCCATATATATATATATATATATATATATATATATATATATATATATATATATATATATATATATATATATATATATGAGAGGATATACAGAAATTTGAATAATTGTTTTTACAATAAATCCTTATATCTATAATCTATAATATAAATCACAAGTATGAGCTCAGAAAATGTATCAGAGGAACCATACTATCTTGTATATGATTCAATAAACGAGTGAAAAAACCTGAGGAAAAACTCGTTCTCCTGTCGCTATTGCACTGGCAATAGCTTGTCTGTTTATGTTGTGTTAGTGTCGTGTGTACATAAAGAGTACCAAAGATTTTTCTGCTTAGCCGCTTCATTCTCTCTCGCATTCCATGATTTCCAAACGAAGACCATGGTGAAAGGAAGGGGGTTTGGGACAGGAATCTGTAACAATGGAAAAAGAAAAACCAGCACCAAAATATTTCAAGAATCATACTTCTTATATGTCTAAACAAACCTGAGAAAAGATTTTACATAGCAAGCAAGGTCATGAAAAGGACTAAGGAGATAATAAAAAAATACATCGCCTGCGATATTGCGTCAAATTCCCTATCTGTTTGACCGAGAGAGCCCTGATGGTTAGGTTAGGTTAGATTTCAGTTCAGTCTTCCAAGTGATGCCGATTATGATCTATAGATGTTTTAGAATCATTATGGACCCAATAATCTGGGTTGACATCGCCCATATATAATTTCTTCGTGGTTTAATTTGAAGGAAAATTTGCGAAAAATTTTGACAGTCGTTCGAAAAATATGACAAATGTCATATAATAAACTTGCATGATGTGGGAATTCACTCGATTTTCGTCAGCAATACTTATTAATTCTCCATGAAGAAGAATATAAATGAAATTATAAAAGGTATCAGCTGATAGGTAGCTAATCTTTCATAATTTTCAGTTAATAATTGTGAATGACATCCATTATAATTCTAGATTACCGGTGATTCCGCCCCTGAGCTTACTTCACGATTCATTAGAATATTACCTTGTTTTGAGTCTTTTTTTACCCAAAAAGCGAAATAATGTAAGTTATCCGAACTCAAATTATGACCAAAAAACTTCCTAGGACAGTAAAACTCCATTACAAACTCTACGAATTACATCGATGAATTCGAAATGTGAGTTTTTTCCGAAATTTTTCGATTATTTCTTTTTTCTAGGAAGATAGAGCATTTTTAGTGATACTTCTCCTACAGAAGATACTCCAATTTGAACGAGTACTCAAAACAAAAATGAAAATATATCATTTAGAAAATCCAAGTGAAGGTCAACTTCCGGCATTTCTTGAAGTGACAGACCAATATGAATATTTCATTTAAGATGCAATTTGCTTTTAGTGTCTTTGAAATCGATCAATAATTGTTGAAACTATAACTTCAGGCGTTATTCACAGAACATCCGGTATACGACCCCCTTCTGTGTTCTTGTTGGTTCCACAGAATTGCTAATAAAAGCAGAAGTTAAACTCACTATGACCGCTATCTGATGCAATTAATGTCAAAAAATTTAACTCTCATTTTGAGTTATCATTCTCAGTTGAGTGGTTATTGTGAACAAGTGTGGTGCTGTGATTTATGGTAACCAATAACCCAAGCAATATGTTTCATGAAACCATAATACGTCTAGTTTAGGTGGAACTTTATGTGCTTATCTGGGTTGTAAACATAGAACAGGAGGAACAGTTTCTCTATTCAGATTTCATAAGGCCAAGCGAGGTAAATGGATCTTATATCATCATCATTGCGTTGACTTGATATAATATCGAAAGTGTTGGGTTAATCTCCAAGCAATAATTACTGACATGCGACCTAATTTTATAAGTCTATTTATTATTTTAGGAATGGTTCCAAAGCCAATGTGTGAAATGTGTAACAGAAAATTAATTCATTTGTCTGATGATACTTTAAAAAAATACATATTCTTTTGATAACAAGCTGACTTCTTGATCATATATTGAAACTTTTCATGAAGCCTAAAAAGCATATCTTCAGATCTGAACTAACCGAATCACATGTTCATCCCTATAATTTCGAACGAGGGTGAAACTTGCCTCACAAGTTCAAAGTCATACCGTGGCAAGTGGGATGAATTTATATTTGAGTTTAAGTGGTCTTCTCCCGAGTTCTGAAGTACAATTATTATAATTGATAGATTCAATTGATTATTTGATATAGTGAATTCATCTTCAAATTATGGAAATCTCGAAGTCAAAGATGTTTTCAATGGTTCAAAATATCAGTTAAATATTGTGGATGAGATGGATGAGGAAATTTTTTGAAGAAATAAATATTTATGGAAACCGTTTTCGTTCAATTCCGATAATTGAGTTAAGCAAAGAAACGGCACTACTTATAGATGTTCGTATTTCTGAACGTAGGTGGGGGTTCGAAATGGTCTTTACCCTTTTTTAAGTCTTGTGGTTGTCTGTCGATCTTCTAGTAGTATTAAATTTTTTCTATGGACAACTCAGTATTAGATCGTGAATTCTCTGAACTGGGTTCGAAAATGATTCAGCATTGATGAAATAGTCAAGTGTTATATATTTCTGAATTCCTGAGAAAAATGGAATGGTAAAAAATCATACAAGGTGTTCCATAGAAAAACCGCATTCAATCTTTATATTTCCAAAATTACAACGAGAATACAGAATTGACATTGCCTGCTGAATTGCATTTAAACTTTTCTATAAAACGCGGTTTTTTAATGCGTTAGATCCAAAGACAATGGAGATAGAAAAGGTATTTTAAAACTGGACACTGTATCTCGAAATCTAATTAAAATATTCTGATTCTGTTGACGAATTCTTCATTCTTATGAAGAAGTAGGACATTGTTTTTTTTATGCGCGTTTCCCAGGAATAGGCGAACCTGTTACACCAAATGAGAAGGTGTCTGGGAAGACTTGAGGTGTCTGTTTACTCGCTTCTTGAAGAGGGCCAAATTGTAGGATGTTGGGAAGATGTTGGACGGAAGTGAGTTCCACAGCTCACCGGCCCTGTAAACGGAGGAATTCTTATAGAGAGAGGTTCGAAGGGTCCTTAAATGTACCGCCATATGATAAGAACTCCTTGCCAGCCTAGTATTTGCGGCAAAACATGGGTTTTCCCGGAACAAGATCTCTGAGCTCCTTGGAGCATCCTCCGTGGAAGTATCTGTAAAACAGAGAAAGGTCAGCAACTTGTCTTCTGAGCGCCAGCTGTTAAAGATCTCCGTGTGGTCGATGAGGCGCACAGCCCGTTTTTGCACAGTATCCAACATCCGCAACAAATGTTTGGGTGCAAATCCCCATACAAGGGAACAATATTCCAAAGCAGGTCGAATCTGTGCCTTATATAGGAGCGACAGCGGAGATGACGTGAAGTATTGCTCGGTTCTGAAAAGAAAACTAAGTTTAGCTGATGCCGACTTAGCTATTGTTGATACATGTTCATGCCAGCAAAACCCGGAGTTGACCGTTATTCCGAGAAGGTCATCGAATCTTTGGATGCAATTTGTTGGCCTTGCATCATTAGAGGAGGTTCTCCAGCGGGGACCTTTCTAGAAAACGTAGTTGCTTGCGTCTTGCTCGCGTTGAAGCTCATCAGGTTCAATAGATATCTGTAAGTCAGAGTTCAAGTTATTGAATTGTTAACATCCCTGACGCTGTGATTCCGCAGCTGTGATCGGCCGCAGACTGAAAGACGAAACCAGGGTACAATCGTCTTCAAAACAGAAGATCTTGTTCTGTGTAGATGACAGAAGATCGTTTATCTGCAACAGAAACAAGGTTGGCGAGAGAATGAATCCCAGATGTATTCTTGCTTGCAACTGGAAACAATCAGATGTTATACTATCGACCTCTATTTGTATTGATCTTTTCGAAAGAAACATACTCATCCAACCCCGCAATATGTCGGGAAGCCCATATGCAGCAAGTTTATTCAACAAGCCTGCATGCCAAACCTTATCGAAGGCTTTAGAGGTGTCGAGGGCTATTGCTCTAGATTCCCCATGCTTTTCCATCGTTGATGCACAAACATGAGTGACGTAGGCGAGCAGATCTCCTGTTGATCTCTGCCTACGAAAACCATACAGACGGTCATTAATAATTCCCTGCAACTCAAGATATTTGATGATTTCATCATTTATGACTCTCACCATCACTTTTAACATAATAGAAAGAAGTGCAACAACGCGGTAGTTTTGGGGCAAGGACTTCTTTCCTTTCTTGGGGATCGGTTGATTTCTCATTATTTTCCTGCTCGGAAAAGTCTGGCTTTCATAAGAAATCTGACACAGTCGGTTAAGAATGGGTGCCAGTTCGGGAGCACACTTTCTCAGGACGAATGATGGTATTTCGTCTAGACCAACTGCCTTCTTGCAGTTCAGCTTTTCGAGAGCCTGTCTTACAGTGCGGACTCTGAACTTTATTTCTGCCATGGAAGAATTTGTAGGAGGAATGTTCGGTGGTATTTCATGATAGTGAAAACTAGAACCTTCTTTCATTAAAAACGTAGGAGGTTTCATTCAAATGTATCGAATTTGGTACACCCTAAGCATTTAGATGCTATGTTCTGAGTCATCTATCATAGACATTAGAAATTTCTTCTATCTTCTTCTTCTAGTGATCATTCTCTGTGGATGTTAGTGATCACATAGGCCTATTTGATTCAGTTTACATTGGATCTAAGTAAGTCTGTTGATGACATCCCAGTCCATTGTCTTATGTTTTTCAGGCAGGAAATTCTTCTTCGGCCTGGACCCCTTCTTCTCTCGTTTTTTCCTTCTAAAATCAGCTGGAGTTGGCGATACTTTTTATTCCTCATGACATGTCCAAAATCAGCCGCTTTTCTAGTTTTGGTTGTTAATATGATCTCTAATTCTTTCTTCATTCTCTCTAAGACTATGTCATTCGTAACGTGATGAATCCACGATGCGCAGCATACGCCTGTAGCACCATATCTCAAAAGCTTGTAGTTTTCTATAAGACGCGTCAGTCAAGGTCCATGCCTCAGCGCCGTACAGGAGTATGGAAAATACATAGCATCTAAGGACTCGTGTTGTCAATATCAGACTCAGCGTTTTGCTATACAGTAAAGTTTACAGGTGATTGAAGGCACTTATCTACCTAGAGAATGATCCCAATCCTTGTTAAGATTACAGCCCAAGTACGTTACTCTTTCGGCTTACCGCAATACCGAATCACCGACAAGGAATTGTGATTCTACATGGTTACCTCTGCTGACTGTGAGGGTATGGGTCTTCTTGCAGTTCAGCTCCATTCCATACCGCCTACTCACATTTACCACACGGTTACAGGTTCTGTAATCCCTTTGCATTGTTAGCAATGAGAACGGGTCGTCTGCGTATCTGAGGTTGTTTATTATTTTGCCGTTGATATTGACACCATCCTTCCTGAATCATTCTTTCCGAGTAGGCATTAAAGAGCATGGGAGAAATAATACAGCCCAACCGAACTCCCATATTCACAGAAAATTTAACCTTTTCTTCCTGTTTCATTCCTACTTTCGCTCGCTGATTCACATATAGATTTCTAAAGAGTCGCAGATCTTTATAACCAATATCTGTTATTTTCAGAGTTTCAAGAAGTCCTGGATGGTGTATTATGTCGAAGGTGGTTTTGTAATCGATAAAGCACATGTGCATATCTCAGTTAATATCTCTCAAAACCTGTACAGCATACAGCACATCTCTTGTACCAAGGCCACTCGTGAATATAAATTGTGTCTCTAACATGATCGTATCAATATTTTTATAGATTCGTGTGTGTAAGATATTCAAAAGAACTTTCAATGCATGGCTCATTGGAGTGATAACCCGATTTTCTTCACATCTCGTTGCTTTCCTCTTCTTTAGTCTTGGTATAAAAGTTGACAATAACCACTTCTGCGGCTTTTGCTGATGAATCCATCATAAACATCGAATGAAAATTTGTTCCCTCTATGCATAATCAAAACTGTATTATTTTGAGTAAACCCATAATAATTCACGAATATTAAAACGTCTAGTTTTAATAGCAATGAAAAACATCAGACACGAAACCCTTTAGAAAGCGAATTAACCTCTAGAGATGTGAAGAATAATTGTTGCAAAACTTTCCTCATAGCAAGCTGTAATTCGTTGGTTTAATCTATGCGTCTGGTACAACAAAGAGGATTTACATCTTCCCCAACTAATTACTGTTCTGTCAATTCAGCAGAGGAGGAGCGCCAGTGATGAAATCCAGCTAAATACAGAGAGGCTTCGCGATTATAAAAAGAGCTGACGGTGTCTGCCAAAGTATACATTCATCGTGTGTTCGGAACAATATCTCATATAGCTCGGAGGAACGAATAGTATCAGAATAACGACGGGGAAAACAAACTAATTACCGAAATAAATTGAATGCCATTATCATAAGTGCTTTTATCAAACTGAGTACATCATAGAGGGAGAAATAGCTCGTTGTCTCTGCAGGATTCCATTGAAATTACCACTATCTGTATTAGAGGAATACGGGACTGATTCAGATGACCGTTTTATGGTGAAGTCAAAATTTAAATTCACTCAGAAAAAGTTGAGATATGTTATCCAGTAATCATGTGCATGCGAGCTTCAAACTGTGCTGCAAAATCATGAAATATTGTGATTTCTACAGAAATTAAAATTTCATATCGGTGGCTTAGGTGCAAAATGACGTAACGCACAAAATTTCGAAATTTTGCATGTGGTGGCTATGAAATAATATTTATTATCGTAGACTTATGCACTATCTCAGCTTTTAGCTGGATATAGTTTACCTTTCCCAGATTCAGCAATCAAAGGGAATAGGCTCGATTACAATATACTTGACATAAATTTCCTAACTATCCTACATGTATTTAGAATTACAGCTTCTTGCATTTCTATATAGGTATTCTTATGCAATTCTAATTTCTTAAGGTTATCATGCAAAGTTTTGGGTATTAACCCAGTCGAGGATACGTTGACAGGAACAATATCTATTTTCTCGAGGTGCCACATCTGCTTGATCTCAATAGCAATGTCTGTGTATTTGGACTTTTTCTCCTGGAACTTATTCAGCACGTTGTTATTATTCGGTATGGCGACATCCACCAGCATCGCTGTTCTGGCTCTTTTATCATACACCACTATGTCCGGCCTATTATTCGTCACCATTCTGTCAGTGATAACAGGCCTATCGTAGTATAATCTGATAGAGTCATTTTCTAATACGGGCGCCGGTTGATACTTGTAATATGGCTGGAAGGTATTCAGAAGTCCGTACTTGTGTGCAAGTTTCTGATGGATAATGTTGCACACTTGATTATGCCTGTGAAGGTACTCTGTATTGGCCAGTTGTTCGCATCCGGACGTAATATGCTGTATAGTCTCCGATCTTATATGGCATTTTCTGCACTTATCTGTTTGTAATGTTCCGTCCTTCATTATAAATTTTTTGTAGTTGTTTGTAGCGATCACTTGGTCTTGGATGGCCATAAGGAATCCCTCTGTTTCCGCGAATAATTCGACTTTCATCAGCCATTTGTTGAAGGCTCCTTTGTTGATGTGTGGTTGATTAATCTCATGGTGATGTCGTCCATGCAATTCTTTATTCACCATTGCTCTTGTTTTTTAGTATCTGATAGGAACGGTAGATTCAGCAGATCATCTCTGGTAGCAAGATTTAGAGGTGTATATCCCCTATCAGCCAACGATACCACTCTATGGAGGTCAGAAGTGAGAGCTTTTGCAGAGAAGAATTCTCTGAGATTTTTTATCTGTTTCGGTAAATTGACAACATCTATTAATCCGCGTTCTCCTTCTTTCCGCTTCGAAGTTGTTCGTATCACAGACGATTTTGGATGATGATTGTTGTACTTTGTCAGCATCGTTTGGGTCTGCCTTTGAATATCATACAGTTCTGTCTTAGTCCATCTGATTATTCTAAATGAGTAAAGCAACACTGGAATGGCGTAGGTGTTGATTGCCTTGACTAGATTCACCGAGTTCAACATCGATTTCAGTACAGACTTCAGACGTTGACGTATTCTGAACGAATCTTCTCCTTTGATTGATTTTGGTCTAGCAATCTGGCTTGTTGGTATCCCAGATATTTCTATGTTTCGCCATCCCTCATGCACTGTATAATATCACCGTTTGGAAGTTGTGTTTCACCATCTATGACTTTCCCTCTTTGAATGTTCAGGGTCTTACATTTCCAATCCCGAATTCCATATGAATATCTGCCGAGAACTCACTGACAGTTTTCAGCAAATCATCCAATTGCTTCTTGTTCGAAGCATATAATTTTATGTCATCCATATACAGCAGGTGGGAGACTGTATGATAATTCCTATCTGTTTTTATCCTTAATCCGTATCATGTTCTATTGAGCATTGAGGACAATGGGTTCATAGCTTAACAGAACCATAGTGAACTTAAGGAGTATCCTTGAAAAATTCCACGACGTATGTTTATCTCGTCGGTTTTAATTGATCTATTTTTATGTTGACCTGCAGAGACGTGCGCCAGTGTCATTGTTGTCTTCAGGGCTGGGTGAATTTTGTATATGCAATACTTCAGAATGGGCGGTACTATCGAATGCCTTCAGACAATCGAGAAAAGCTGAATGAACATTCCGATGCCCTACGTGTTCCTGTTTCATTATCACAGAATCGATGATGAGTTGTTCCTTGCACCCGTGGTGTTTCTTTCTGCATCCTTTCTGCTCCTCTACTTATATATTGTTGTCGTCAAGGTGTTGGTATATTCGATTGGATATGCATGAGGTGATTATTTTGTAGAGTATTGGCAGAAAAATGATTGGCCTATATTGAGACGGATCCTGTGTTCTATCGCTCTAAGGTAGCATATATGATAAGCCTTGTGTTAGGAAAGTGGGTGTTTTCTTGAGATGTTGAAGAACATACGTGAGCTGTTTCGCTAGGGATCCATGGAGCTTATCAAACTTCTTTTAACAGTAGCTGTGGATATTATCTATACCTGTGGCCTTCCAATTGTTGGTCGCTCTAACTACTGTTGTGAGTTCTTCCTCCGTTATTCCTTCGAAGTCCATATGTTTGATATCAAGGCGTTCTTTTTCATTCGTGATCCATTCCGCATCTCTATTGTGTTCTTTGGGGTTTGAGCATAGTGATGACCAATAATCGGTCAAACACTGTGCGTCAGGTACTTCTCTGTTATTGATGGTTGCAGTTTTGTTATTTCCCTTATGAAAATTGGCTGCGTTTTGGAGGAGCTTTGATTTTGGTGTTTCCTTTCAGTACATTCGATGTATCTTGAAAGCCTCTTTGCTTTTGCTTGGAGTTTCTGTTTCAAAGCGTCCATATACACGTCCATGTGTTGTTTGTGCTCAGGCTGTTCTGTGTTCATACCAATTTTCCTATAAATTTTGCGTATATGTGATTTCAAGTGCCATGGTTGTTTTCTGTTTCTCAGGAATTACGTGAGGCGACCGATTTCTGCTCTAATTTTATCAATATCCTTCACCAGTCGTTTTGCCATGGTGGTTTCCTGACGCTTTTTCGCTCAGCTAGAATCAGAGTTGTGGAGATTTGTTGTTTGTGAAGTCGAAGAACCGCTACTGCTCCACAGTAAATCAAAGTGTGAATCTTCTCCAAAGAAAAAATTCTTCAAACTTCAAACGCTTGCTAGGATGAGATTGGTGTTCTTGTTCGTCTTGAGTTTGGGCAGTTTAGGTCTTTTACTTGGGTTACTACCACTGAATTCAGTTATTGCTCTGTTGAGTTCTGATCTTGCTAAATACATATATTCGTTCTGCTGATTCGGCTCAGGAGGGCGTTCCATGTTAATATTCTGCTTCGATGTTATCTGTAACACTTTCATTGACGCCGGCGGGTATACCGTTATGATTATCATTCCAGTATGACCTCTTCTTGTATGCTTTGCAGCGTTTCTGAAGAAAGTAGCATGTTTTTAACGATTATTCTTTGTTGATCCGAAATTCTCTGCTCGGATATGTGCTGTAATTCAGGATATTTTTCTACGAACGCAAGATGTAACGCGTATCTGTATGCTGTCATTTCCGATTCCAAGTTTGTAATCTTGTCATGGGAACACATAATGAAGGAATTCATTTCTGGGTTCCACTTCATGCGTTTCCTTGGGAGTCCGGCTTTCGTGGTCGTAGGCATAATGGCTTGCGCCACCGTTATATATATATATATATATATATATATATATATATATATATATATATATATATATATATATATATATATATATATATATATATATATTCATTTCTGGAACTGGAATAGATTTATTTAGATCGAAGATGACTTTGCCTTTGATCTGGAATGAATCTGTTCCATTTTTTTGCATTAATACTCGAATAGCTCAGGGCGATAGATAGTCTTGGGTACTCCGATTCACTTAATGGTATTGAAGTTGGGCTAATATCGCGGAAGTCTATATTAAGGTCTATGCCATCATCATAAGCTACACAAAAACCCCGGGGTATAACAATCACTTTCTTTTTGAAGATTATTACATGAATCGGACACCATTGTTGCACTATTTGAATTATTTTAATGTTGCACATTGTTTTGTGCTAACTTTATCAACAATTTATTACGATAACTCATTGTTATATCTTTTGATTTAATCAGTTCACCAATTTCTTCGGAAACAAAGAATGAACGGTGTTAATATCAACAACTCACATAGCACTAACCGAGCATACACCACAGAATCAATAATTAGTGAGGCTGCTTCGAACTGAATTCGTTAAATCGACCCATAACGATCGCCAAAATGTACCTCAACCGCTCTGTGATTGGCGAGCCCGCATCGCTCGAGTGGTTGGCGGAAACACATTGTATCTTCATTTACCGTGTTTTTCTATTTTAGAACTCCAATTTCTTTCAAACACAGTGTATGTTGCATTGTGATATCTCGAGTGTTTCATAATAAAAACCATATATATGAATGCAGGACTATGTAAAAGGCTAAAACAAATTGAACGGACGTTGTTGATTTAAAACACTGTAACTGAAGATACAGTATATTGGAGTCACAGGGTACTATAAGGAAACATATAACAGATCGATGCCCATTCACATTACAAGTTAAATGGTGTGTGCAAAAATAGGTATTCTAATTTGAAAAAACGGACCATTGTGCCTTTGAATGTACTACGATTTGCCATATGCTTTGGAAACAGCCTGCGTATCGTGAAGTCTCTAAATGCATTTAATTCTGTAGGATGGTGCCTTCTAAGAGACAACCAAAAATCCCAAGTGTCAACTTCCAGCATAACCGTATGTGTCACAGCATTGAAAATATTTTCGGAACTTAGTTGAATAACATTCAAGACAACAGCAAAAAATTTCTCCAATCGGTCATTCCTTTCTCCATATACTTTTAATGTCCCATATCGCGTGGACATCTTGTATAACATAGCTCATAAATTTTTCCTCTGATCATAGATTGTACTTCTTTTGTAATTAGGAGCTGGAAATTGGCGTAATATTTGCCTAGCAGTATATCCACACACAAATGAACATTCAATGAAACGCTTATCCTCATTTGTTAAAACCATTGTTAACTATTTCAAACATCAAAAACAAGCAGCACAGATAAAATTCAAGTTCAAACCAGATGTCGTTTAAAACTCGATGACATTTCATTATTTTTTGTTTATCATAGAGTTAATGCATGCAGTCTATGTTTTATGTGCATATGATGGTGGAAAAGAGAAACATTATTGACAATTGATACAATTTTGGCTCAATATTCGAGTTCGACCCTTCAAAATGATGGGAAAGTTTTAATCTAGTGATTGAATTTCGCAGTTGATTCATTAAGACCTCGAAAACTTTTTCAATGCGCGCGGAAAATTGTTTATATTTGAGGAAGTCGGCCATTTTGAATTCCAACGGAAGTCAAATTCTAGGTTGGTTTTAGTAAGAAATGGTTCTTTGTTTTCCTAGAACATCCATGAAAAACACAACAACTTCAGGAGTGCCAACGCCATGAGGTGAAAAAAATTTTTCGATTTCAGCTAAAGATACGAATGAAAAAAATTCTTTACGCTACTTTTTTACCAATTCTTAGAATATTTTCAAGATCAATACGTCAAATTGTTCAAAAAAGACTGAATTATCGACTGAATGCCCCATTTGAAATATTGCTCATTTTCGAATGAGTCAGCCATCTATTCCTTTTGCTTTCCAATGAAGCAAGAACGAATGATCCAGCTCTAAAATTGCGAAAGTTATAACGGAAAAGAAATTGTCCGTTTTCCGCTGGCGCATCCTATAAAATCAACAACATAGTTGACATGACCAGTAAACGAGAGTTTTGAATCAAATACCTCCCCTAGATCTGCGTTGCCCTAGAAAATAACACTTTTTTCGTTAAACTAAAAAAAAATTTAATCTAATTGGAACCTGAGTCAACTTTTTGGGAAGAGATGACAGTATAAATCCGAAAAGTTTGTAAAAAAATAATAGCTCGAAGGGGAGTTAATTTTGGATAAGATAAATTTCAGCGAAAGATGCTTAAACAAGAATGCACTTTTAAAAAAATTGAAGAGATGGTGTACTCTATGCTGAATCGTTGCGAATGCTGAAAAGTTTATGAAGCATCTGTTTTATAGAAAACGAGTGTATGAGTGGTATAAAACCAGGAGTGTATTTGCCTCGAGTGGTATCAAGGAAACCTGCCAGTGTTAAGTTAGATGTGAAACCCTTATGCTGAATCGTTGGAAGAGGTTTTGTCAAACTCAAGTTTGCCTCGATTTGCCTCGTTACCGACCACCTTCAACCTCTTCAACCGACGATACCGTCCACAAAATCAAGGAAATGCTGCTCGAAAATGCCAGTGTTAGGGAGTTAGCTCTTTATATCAACATCTCTAGTGAAACCCTTATGCTGAATCGTTGCGAATGCTGAAAGGTTTATGAAGAATCTGTTTTATAGAAAACTCAAGTGTATGAGTGGTATAAAACCTTAAAAGATGTTGAGGAGATTGTCAAAGATTTGCCTCGTTACCGACCACCTTCAACCTCTTCAACCGACGATACCGTCCACAAAATCAAGGAAATGCTGCTCGAAAATGCCAGTGTTAGGGAGTTAGCTCTTTATATCAACATCTCTAGTGAAACCCTTATGCTGAATCGTTGCGAATGCTGAAAGGTTTATGAAGAATCTGTTTTATAGAAAACTCAAGTGTATGAGTGGTATAAAACCTTAAAAGATGTTGAGGAGATTGTCAAAGATTTGCCTCGTTACCGACCACCTTCAACCTCTTCAACCGACGATACCGTCCACAAAATCAAGGAAATGCTGCTCGAAAATGCCAGTGTTAGGGAGTTAGCTCTTTATATCAACATCTCTAGTGAAACCCTTATGCTGAATCGTTGCGAATGCTGAAAGTTTTTTGAAGAATCTGTTTTATAGAAAAGTAAAGTGCATGAGTGGTATAAAACCTTAAAAAATGGTCAGGAGATTGTCAAAGATTTGCCTCGTTCCGGACCACCTTCAACCTCTTCAACTGACGATAACGTCCACAAAAGCAAGGAAATACTACTCGAAAATGCCAGTGTTAGAGAGTTAGCTCTTTATATCAACATCTCTAGTGAAACCCCTATGCTGAATCGTTGCGAATGCTGAAAAGTTTATGAAGAATCTGTTTTATAGAAAACTAAAGTGCATGAGTGGTATAAAACCTTAAAAAATGGTCAGGAAATCGTCAAAGATTTGCATCGTTATCGACCACCTTCAACCTCTTCGACCGACGATACCGTCCACAAAATCAAGGAAATGCTGCTCGAAAATGCCAGTGTTAGGGAGTTAGCTCTTTATATCAACATCTCTAGTAAAACCCTTATGCTGAATCGTTGCGAATGCTGAAAAGTTTATGAAGAAACTGTTTTATAGAAAACTAAAGTGCATGAGTGGTATAAAACCTTAAAAAATGGTCAGGAGATTGTCAAAGATTTGCCTCGTTACCGACCACCTTCAACCAAGGAAATGCTTCAACAGTGTTAGGGAGTTAGACGATAATCGTTGCGTCCACAAAATCAAGGAAATGCTGCATCTCGAAAATGCCAGTGCTTAGGGAGTTAGCTCTTTATATCAACATCTCTAGTGAAACCCTTATGCTGAATCGTTGCGAATGCTGAAAGGTTTATGAAGAATCTGTTTTATAGAAAACTCGAGTGTATGAGTGGTATAAAACCTTAAAAGATGTTAAGGAGATTGTCAAAGATTTGCCTCGTTACCGACCACCTTCAACCTCTTCAACCGACGATACTGTCCACAAAATCAAGGAAATGCTGCTCGAAAATGCCAGTGTTAGGGAGTTAGCTCTTTATATCAACATCTCTAGTGAAACCCTTATGCTGAATCGTTGCGAATGCTGAAAGGTTTATGAAGAATCTGTTTTATAGAAAACTCAAGTGTATGAGTGGTATAAAACCTTAAAAGATGTTGAGGAGATTGTCAAAGATTTGCCTCGTTACCGACCACCTTCAACCTCTTCAACTGACGATAACGCCCACAAAAGCAAGGAAATACTACTCGAAAATGCCAGTGTTAGAGAGTTAGCTCTTTATATCAACATCTCTAGTGAAACCCCTATGCTGAATCGTTGCGAATGCTGAAAAGTTTATGAAGAATCTGTTTTATAGAAAACTAAAGTGCATGAGTGGTATAAAACCTTAAAAAATGGTCAGGAAATCGTCAAAGATTTGCATCGTTATCGACCACCTTCAACCTCTTCGACCGACGATACCGTCCACAAAATCAAGGAAATGCTGCTCGAAAATGCCAGTGTTAGGGAGTTAGCTCTTTATATCAACATCTCTAGTAAAACCCTTATGCTGAATCGTTGCGAATGCTGAAAAGTTTATGAAGAAACTAATTTATAGAAAACTAAAGTGCATGAGTGGTATAAAACCTTAAAAAAGGTCAGGAGATTGTCAAAGATTTGCCTCGTTACCGACCACCTTCAACCACTTCAACCGACGATACTGTCCACAAAATCAAGGAAATGCTGCTCGAAAATGCCAGTGTTAGGGAGTTAGCTCTTTATATCAACATCTCTAGTGAAACCCTTATGCTGAATCGTTGCGAATGCTGAAAGGTTTATGAAGAATCTGTTTTATAGAAAACTCAAGTGTATGAGTGGTATAAAACCTTAAAAGATGTTGAGGAGATTGTCAAAGATTTGCCTCGTTACCGACCACCTTCAACCTCTTCAACCGACGATACCGTCCACAAAATCAAGGAAATGCTACTCGAAAATGCCAGTGTTAGGGAGTTAGCTCTTTATATCAACATCTCTAGTGAAACCCTTATGCTGAATCGTTGCGAATGCTGAAAGGTTTATGAAGAATCTGTTTTATAGAAAAGTAAAGTGCATGAGTGGTATAAAACCTTAAAAAATGGTCAGGAGATTGTCAAAGATTTGCCTTGTTACCGACCACCTTCAACCTCTTCAACCGACGATACCGTCCACAAAATCAAGGAAATGCTGCTCGAAAATGCCAGTGTTAGAGAGTTAGCTCTTTATATCAACATCTCTAGTAAAACCCTTATGCTGAATCGTTGCGAATGCTGAAAGTTTTTTGAAGAATCTGTTTTATGGAAAAGTGAAGTGCATGAGTGGTATAAAACCTTAAAAAATGTTCAGGAGATTGTCAAAGATTTGCCTCGTTACCGACCACTTTCAACCTCTTCAACCGACGATACCGTCCACAAAATCAAGGAAATGCTACTCGAAAATGCCAGTGTTAGGGAGTTAGCTCTTTATATCAACATCTCTAGTGAAACCCTTATGCTGAATCGTTGCGAATGCTGAAAAGTTTATGAAGAATCTGTTTTATAGAAAACTCAAGTGTATGAGTGGTATAAAACCTTAAAAGATGTTAAGGAGATTGTGAAAGATTTGCCTCGTTACCGACCACCTTCAACCTCTTCAACCGACGATACCGTCCACAAAATCAAGGAAATGCTGCTCGAAAATACCAGTGTTAGAGAGTTGGCTCTTTATATCAACATCTCTAGTGAAACCCGTATGCTAAATCGTTACAAATGCTGAAAAGTTTATGAAGAATCTGTTTTATAGAAAAACTCAAGTGTATGAGTGGTATAAAACTTCAAAAGATGTTCAGGAGATTGTCAAAGATTTGCCTCGTTACCGACCACCTTCATTCTCTTCAAACGACGATACCGTCCACAAAATCAAGGAAATGCCGCTCGAAAATTACAGTGTTAAAGAGTTAGCTCTTTATATCAACATCTCTAGTGAAACCCCTATGATGAATCGTGGCGAATGCTGAAAAGTTTATGAAGAATCTGTTCTATAGAAAACTCAAGTGCATGAGTGGTATAAAACCTCAACAGATGGTCAGAAGAGTGTCAAAGGTTTGCCTCGTTCCGGACCACCTTCAACCCCTTCAACTGACGATAACGTCCACAAAAGCAAGGAAATGCTACTCGAAAATGCCAGTGTTAGAGAGTTGGCTCTTTATATCAACATCTCTAGTGAAACCCTTATGCTGAATCGTTGCGAATGCTGAAAAGTTTATGAAGAATCTGTTTTTTAGAAAACTCAAGTGTACGAGTGGTATAAAGCCTTAAAAGACGATCAGGAAATTGTCGAAGATTTGATTCGTTCCGAAGAACCTTCAACCTCTTTAACAGACAATAATGTCCAAATAATCAAGGAAATGGTGCTCGAAAATCGTCATGCCAGTGTTAGAGAGTTAGTTCTTCATCTCTACATCTCTAGTGAAACCTCTAGTTTGATTTTGGTGACCAATTGAGCATGCGGCGCGTCGCCGCTCCTCTCGCTCCGATAGAGCTGAATTTTCTTTAAAAACAGTACCAGATGCAGGTAGCTGCAGACATGCTGGATCGTACGAATTCTGATCCCACGTCCATGGAACGGATCATCACTGGTGACGAGACATTGGTATAAGAGTATGACACATAACGAGCCAACAATTTTCGGAATAGGTTTGAAAAAATGAGCCAAAACCGTGAAAAACTCGCCAAAGTCGTTCGAAAATCGAGAGGATGCTGATTGTTTTCTTCGATATTCGTGGTGTGGTTCATCATGAATTCGTTCCGCAAGGTCGAACGGTTAATAAGGACTTCTATTTAACCGTTTTGGCACGTTTGCGTAAAAATACTCGTCATATACGGCCAGATGACGATAACGCATCATCTCATCGAGCCACATTCATTAACGACTTTAAGACCAAACACTCTATGTATACCATCTAGCAGCCTCCTTATTCGCCTGATCTAGCTCCATGTGACTGTGATTCATCTTTGGTCATTTAGCTATCTATGTACTAGAAATTATAGGTAAGTCGGATTAGGAAAACATACAGTGAACCATCCAAAGAAAATAATCCAGGCGGAATAACTGTGGATTAACAGAAAATATCGCTCCTAGACTATTAGATGAAAATAGCAGGCTATTTGGAAATCCTATATAAGGTAGGTGTTCAGTAATAATATCTGAGGAAAGAGCGATGCTGAAGGGACCAGAGATACTCAAAGGAGAACTGAGGAAAGCCATCAATCAGACAAAAAATGGCAAAGCTGTAGGTTCTGATAAGATACCATCGGAAATAGTGAAGTTGATAGATATAGACAAGAGCAACGTTCTTCTTTGTTTGTTCAGTGCAATATATGACATTGGAGTAATACAATCAGACTGGCTCAGATCCAAAATGAATGCCAAAAACTGCAATGATTTACGGATCATTAGTTTGATGAGTTATACTTATATAATATATATCAGATACACTCCCGATTATGGAGGAAAATAGATGAGGGGATTACTGTGATCCAGTTCGGATTTTGAGGTGGACTTGGAACACGAGAAGTATCGTTTTCGGTGCACGTTCTCGTTCAAAATGTCTAGACCAACAGAAAGTAGTGTACATCTGCTTTATAGATTTCGAGAAAGAATTGACAACTTCAAGCATGATATCCTTGTGGAGCTAATGAAAGGTATAAATAAAGATTTAAATATCAGTGTTAAGCTTTACTGGAACTGAAGTGCACATATAAAGGTTGGAAACAGAACAACTGGTGATATCAAAATAGAAAAGGTCGTGAAGCAAGGATGCATATTATTCCTTAATTCCAAAAATATCTTCAAGAAAGACCTAGATGCAGTAGAAAAAGATATCAAGGAGCAAGGCCATTGGATGAAAAATATCAGTAACGCTGATGATACGATTCTCTTAGCAGATAGCACAAATACAGTTCCTCTTGGATAGCGTATACAATGCAATTAGATAAGTAGGACTTAATATGAATATCTCCAAAACAAAAGTCATTACAGTAAAGAAGACAAACACTCCTAACCTAACAACACAAGATTACAAGTCACACAATGTCACGTGCTTCAGATGCTTTTGCATGGATGGACTCTGAAAGTGACAACCATGAACTGAATTGTGGCCTTTGAAAAGTGTCTGTACCGGCGAATACTTAAGATTCCTTGGGAGGACAGAGTTACTAACGATGAGGTTAGGTTAGGTTACTCAATACTGAATTTGTCTTTCCGGGAAACCAGATTTGATTCCATACAAGTCATAAAAAAAGAAAATTCGTAGAAGGAGCTGAAGGCAATCCCTGAAAGCGCATATAAAAAGTGTTTCGATGATTGGAAAAAACGTTGGCACATATGTATCGCTTCAAATGTGCATATTTTGAAGAAGATTTAATAAATATTAAAGTAGGTTAAGATTTTTGCGTTCTATTTCAAATTTCCGTATACGTTTTTTTAGCAGAATACATATACAATTAAACGTACAGAAAAAGAAGTTACTACAAGGGCCACCGAACAACTCAGCTTGATATTTAACTTTCTACGAATATAATCATCGATGTGAAAACGGTTCAGTTTAAGCATATACTCTGAGGTACTACATCTTTTGAAAATATTTGTGAAACCTGATGGTCTTAATAGATTTTGATAGAGATTATGTTATCTTTTGCAAATAAAATATCAGACGCTGCATAATCCAGTTAATTCTTGTTCCAGGTGTTCATTTTGATACTTCCAGTTCAAGCCTAGTGAACGAAATCACCACTGCAATAAAAGTCTACGCCTACGGCGTGGAAGACTATTCTAACGATAATCGAAACTCAGGACGTTCATTAAATACCCAACTATCTTGTGAGGGTGCTGGTGCATCAAGGTGGGACACAGGAGACAGATTTTTTCGCTACCTTCGTAATGTGAGCGTGGAAGTCGACACTGGAAAGCCGAATTTGGAGTTCACGCAAGATGGCGTTCTAAAGGCAGCTGAGTTGAAAATTATGAATCTGAGGCCGGGTATTAGCAAACAGCTAGTTTGGGAAGAGGTGAGTTGAAATTCAGAATTAAGGAAATAATCTACAGGGTGACATAATAGTATGTCACAACTTGAGGGGTAAATCTACGTGCAATTTTAAGAAAAAAAGTTCATATAAACATAGATCCGCAAAAGCTTCAATACGGAGCTACAGGGTAGCTGCAGTTTTTTAGATGTTCAGCCCAAATTTGGAATGCCAGCTATTTTTTACAGCCTCCATCATTGCACTTCCTAGATTTTAACTGAAATTCACAAGGTGTTTTCTTTTCCGAGGCAATGTCTTCTTTTGCCCTCTCAAAAATTTTTTGCAGTACGCCACTGATCAGCGTACAATCAACTGTCGTCATCTTCGTTCAATTTAGAAACTTTTTTGACACGTATAATTTTTTCGTACCCCCAACCGTTTTTGAGTGAAAAATTACTGAATTTGAATTATTTGAATTGTATTTTATTCGAAATTGCATACCTATCGAGTATTTCTCGATAGGTATGCCCAAAATTTGCTTTTATTGTGAAAGCTCGTCTTCTGAGACTCAACTTATACTTATTCAATATCAAACTGAAAAAAAAATCAATTAAAGAGTAAATATATTTCTGGAAGTGTCCTTCACCTGCAAGAATACAGGCATCTGTCCTTCTTCGCATATTATCACGCACTCTTTGAAATATTCTTGGGGTATTTCTTATCGTGTCACAAGAGGTTATTATTCGATTTCCCAATTCTTCTATAGTGTTCACTGAAGAGGTATAAACTGAACTTTTTAGATATCCCCATAAGAAAAGTCTAAACTATTTAAGTCTGGGGACCTAGGAGGATATGATTCTGGCCCACCCCGACCTATCCATCGGTTGTTGAATTTATTATTCAAGAATTCTCTAGCTTCTCTACTGAAATGTGCAGGTGCCCCGTCATGCATGAATCACATTATGTTTCTCACCAAAAGTGGCACATCCTCGAACAATAAAGGTAACTCCTCCTCAATAAATGGCCGGTAAGCGGATCCGTTTAGTTTGTTAGGCAAAAAAAATGGGCCAATCAAATAATTTCCAACTATTCCGACCCAGACATTTAGTGAGAATTGTTCTTGATGATGAGGTTCTTCAATCAAATGGGGTTTTCCTCAGCCCAATAATGATTATTGTGAAAATTTGTGATAGTAGTTGTCGAAAAGTTAGTTTCGTCTGTGAACATTATTTCCCTATGAAAATGAGCATTTTCTCTAATTTTATCTAGGAAACATCGACGCCTTGAATATGAAACGGGTACAATAAAAAGTCGTGGAGAATCCTCCGAATTGAAACATGTGAAATATTCAACTGATTTAAAATTTTTCGTGTACTCACATGAGGATTCAAATCAATACAATTCAAAACTTCTTCCTCAATATCTGGAGTTCTCATTGTTTGAGTTGCACTTTTTAAATGATTATTTGCAGTAAAAGTACCAGTTTCCCTCAACTTCTGTGGATATTTGAAAATGTTCGCCTGTCTGGTGTTACTCGATTTGGAAAGCGCACCTGATATAATCGCCTAGCTTCTGTTGTGTTTCCGTCATCCAGACCGTACATGTAATGGATATCAACCAATTTGGCGTTAGTAAAATTAGCCATTTTTTCTTACAGCAATAACTTCAAAAGTCTCAAAACTAATTGTTAATTTAATAAATAATTTGAGCAGACACTGGTTCAACTTTAGCAACTGTTAAAAAAAAATAAATAAATGAAAAGAATCAAAGCCTACTTACTAGTCATTTTTTTAATTAGAAGTGCTTTCAATTCACTGAGTGCATACAATCGTTCAATAATTTTTTGCTCGAGAACGGTCGGAGATACAAAAAAATTACAGGTACCAAAAAAGTTTCTAAATTGATGAGGAAGAAGAAGATGAAGAGATGAGGAAAATTGATTATACGTTGATCAGTGGCGTACTGCAAAAAAGTTTGAGAAGGCAAAAGAATACAGGGCTCCGGAAAAAAAAACCACCTTTAAGATTCAGATTAAAATTTAGGACGTGTATTGATAGAGGCTGTGAAAAGAAGTTTGCATCCCAAATTCTGGCTGAATGTGTTAAAAACTGCAGGAGTTTTGAAGAAAAAAACAATTTTTTCCGGAAATTTAACACTCTGTAGGTCCGTAACAAAGCTTTTGCGGACCTATGTTTATATGAACTTTTTTCTCAAAATTGCATGTAGATTTACTCCCTCAAGTTGTGACATACTATTATGTAACATCCTGTATAATACTGTTGACTATTTCTATTTGACTATTGAGACTGAGTTGCTTACAAAGTTTGTTAATTTCCAAACTTTCCAACAGATGCATTGTCATCCCTTTGTCGAACTTGTGAAGCATATTTGAATTATCTAATGTAATGATATGATTTATAGATTTAATATGTTCAAAAACTGCGGATTATCTGAGGGGGATGTTATTTGAACCTAGATGCAAAATTCCGACATGTTTGTCCTACGTGAGCTGTTGGATATTGCATTGAATTCTGTATACTCAAGACTGTTTGAATTCATTAGTTTTTTTGTTTAGCATTGAATAGTAAGTCTCTTAGGTTGGTACCACTGGAAAAAAAGGTTTTTGAATCATATTTGGAAAGATACTTGCTTATGTTATCAGAGAAGTGGCGAATATAAGTCAGACATTTTCTTGGTTTTTTATGATGGATTTAGTAGTCGAGAAATTTGGTTTTGTTCTATGCGGTTAATTAGACTCTGAAATGTTATTATTGGATGCAATTTTGCTAATGATATTGATTTCTCAATCAAGCCTGTTATGGATAAGGGATCAGATGAGTCTCTATGAATCAGTCATTGGGATTGTTAAACCTATCAATGTTTCTTTTCGATATATGTTGTAGATAAGATTTTTTTTTAATTATGTGGTGGCCTAAGGGACACCCAATAGCCATGACCAGAGCCATTAGCCAATAGACTACAACAAATTTGCTTTAGTCATAAAAAGGAATAAATTTCAATCAAACTTCAACAGTCTCTTCTTTTTTTTTCCTTCTTATACTTTAAGAAGTTACTAACTCATGGGATTAAACAAGGATGCAATATGGCGAGGGACACGTAAAGGCGATTTTACTCTTCATACACAGACATGAGTGACGAATAGGAAGGTAAAACTTATATTGGGTAGTAGATAAACCTCGGATACCACAACGTTGTTCAAAATGTCAGTCCAAGAGATTTTTTATATTTGTGAATTACTTCAGCGACATCTAAGTTGTTTAATGATAACAAGAAATTTAAGGTATAAGGTTGGTTGAATTTAATGATACCGCTAAGTTCTAAGATAAAATGTTCAAAGTTGCTGCCGAACAACAGAAGATGCACCTTAGTACCTAGTGCATCGCACTCACATAATAGATTATCCGAAAGACCAATTTTATGCAGATAAAAAGGACTTCTAAGACGAGATATAAATCGAATTAACTACCTACGCTGACCAATTTTTTTATACCATACAACAGTGAGAGGTAATGGTTGAATATATATGTAATATAACCTTTTATCAAGATTAAGATGGAAATCGTAGAACCATTTCTGTTGTTGATAAGATTAATTGATTTTAGTGATAGTTATGTCTAGGGAATTTATTGAATTGTTGTCTTCAATTTCAGCAGTGAAGATTATTTTTCATGTATTTTGTCTAGAAAATGTAAAAACTGGTTTATTTGTCTATTTGAGCCTTACAAACCCACAAAAATATCATCAACGTTTATGCACCAAAAATAATATGTTTTTGTGCTTACTTATTATTCATTATACAGTACAGATTACTCATAAAAATATCTGCTAATAAGGGGATTAGTGGGTATCCCATAGGAAGTCCTGAGTTTTGTTTAAAAAATTAGAATAGGTCTCTAAAACATTATCAAATTTATCTATATTGTGTGGTGAAGTGTGATTTCGATAAAAGATTTCTTTCGTTCATCTGTTGGATGTATGGGTGTAAATTTTTCACATCAAAAGAGACAAATTTAAAATTAAAATTGTTAAGTGTCGAAAGTTTACCGATTAGGTCTACATAATTCGAACTGGTGTATTGCAGTGATTTTCATGAATTTTTGATTCAATAAGCTTGCTTCTTTACCTGCATGTGTGCTTATGTATGATACAATTGGCCTTTCGTGGTTTTCCTCTTTTTGTAATTTGATTAACCGAAACGTTTTGGAGCTTGAGGATTTATTGGATTGAATTTCATCTTGTTCTAGATTCCTAGATAACTCCATTGTTCGATTACTTCGATAAATTGTTTTGTGTGTACTCTAGAGATTTCTGTTACGTCCAAAATATCGATGATGTATTGCGTAATTTCTTGGTACTTGTTTTCGTCGAGGCACACTTTACCATTTCCTTCATCTGCTTTCGTAAGAGCTAGATTTTCATTCTGTTATTTCATTGAAATAGATTTTATTGTTTCAGTGTGATTCTGTTCAGTGAGTCTCAAGTTGTTTCATTTCATTCATATTAAGATGAAAATAAATCCATGAATAAGATTATTAAAAAAATTCAGAAAAGTTTATGCTCGATATGATTTGGAATAAATTGAGGGTTTGGAATGCAATTTGGAATAGAAAAATAGAATAAAATCATTTAAAATTCGCTAACTAATATGGACCTCTGGTGCAACTGAAAATGCCGCCATCTTGAAAATATTCTTGCCGGAATGCCACATTCGATTTAGGTGTATTACCAATTTTCCCTCGTTTTCCAATGTCAATTTCACCTGTATTTAACTAGAAAACTTCCTTTTTTCACATATAAATGTTTGACAGAAAAAAACTATGTTTTCCAAGGGTAAACATAAAACTTCCTCTCTTTACGATCTCTTATTTTGACAATTAAATTTTAATTTCTTCACCCATTTCAGTATTTCATTGCCCAGTAGGCAATTTGATTTTCAGATTATAATGGCTTTGTGGATTCATCGGGCTATACTTCATTAAATTACTGTGGAAATTCGGTGAACTGAATGGTTGTTGAAAAAGATATTTGAGATTAATGGGAGTCTGGAAATAAACCTTCAAAAATTCATATTATATACTAAACCATTTTTAGAAGAAAATAATCAATTGGAACCTTCTGCAATATATATTGAATTCTTGGTTCAACTGGTACTGGTATTCTGATTCAACGAATGTTGTTATATTCAAAACTTGATTTGAATAATTGAAGTTTTTCTGAAACCACCTCATGAATGAGACAAAGTTTCATCAATAACACTGCTCCACAATAATTTCGATCATTGAGTTATGGCACAATATATTAGCCTAATTGACGATTTCAAATCTGTGATCAAAACTTCTGGATTAGCTCTAGTTCTGAAAATATGAAACATGACCCATTTTAAAATAGGACACATTTTCCTTAAAATTGATCTCATTTTACTAAATTCTTTTATTAAATAAACTTTCTTTTGCAACATTTTCTTGCCGAAAATCTGAATGCTCTAATAATCATCAGCCATCATCATGCGTTCCAGTAACCTTACTCAACCCGGGACAGGTAACGTCACTCATTGGTCCGTCTAGGGCAAGGGTGCTCAAACGCGCGGTAATTGTCAGATAAAAGCCGCGTTTTTTATTCTTGCCGCTTTTCTAGAAATTTCGAGCGGTGTGTTTGACGGGAACATTCGAGACTTTCGTTCACGCTGATATAAATGTTGCGCCTGCAAGAATTGTAGTCATTCTAAATTGTAACTTGAAGGTAATACTACGTCGATACAAAGTTTATTAATAAATAGTACAAAATGAATGCAGCTAAGAAATCTTAAATGTATCATTTTAATGACGATTGGGAGGAAGAATTTTTCTTTTGTATGGTGAAGGATAAGTGCATTTGTCTTGTTTGTCGTGCGTTAGTTGCAATACCTAAGCGTGGTATCTTAGAGTGGCATCATAAAACGGTTCATAAAAACTATGAAAATGATTTTCCGCCACCGAGTGAACTAAGAAAACGAAAAGTACGTAATTTGATATCTTGTTTGAAAAAGAACAAACCATGTTCACAAAACCAGCCAAACAATCGAAAGCGTCTACGATCGCGTCATTTGAAATATCTCATATTGGCGGAATGCAAAAAACCATTCGAAGATGGATCGGTTGTGAAGGAAGCATTTATTGAAGCGGGTGAGACTTTATTTGAAAATTTGAAAAAATTAAATGGAAATCATGACTGCTATAAGAGAACTTCAGTTATCTCGTCCGACTGTCACAAGGCGTATTGAAGTCATGAGTCAGGACATGGCAGATAAACTAAAACATGATATGAAATGTACATACTTCTCTTTACAGTTCGACGAATCCACCGATATGACAGACACTGCCCAGCTATGTATTTTTATTTGGATGGTATTCAAAGACATGTTGGCTAAGGAAGAATTTTTGACAATCATTCCTCTGAAGGGCAAAACCCGTGGCGAAGATAAATATGAAGTTTTCTTCAATTTTGTTAAAAACTGCAAGCTACCAATATATAAATTAGTGTGCATTACAACCAATGGAGCACCTGCAATGACTGGAAACGAAAACGGTTTTGTGGCATTGTGTTGAGCTAATGAAGAATTCCCTTCATTTTTTTAATTCCATTGCATTATACATCAACAAGTTTTGTGTTAAAAAATTTTAAACACGGAGGAAATTATGGGCTATGCAATAAAAATTGTGAATTCCACGTAGCTTGCAAGGCCGGCTCTTTAAGTTGCAGTTGGAAGATAGAGAGTCAGCCGAACACACTAATTTAGTTCTTCACACGGACTTCAGGTGGTTGAGTTGCGGAAGATTCCTAGAAAGGTTTCGAGAATTATTGCCCGAAATTACAGCTTTTTTAGACGGAACAGCTGATGATACTCAGATGTTGAAAATCGAAAAATGGCTGACAGGTTTGCCATTCTTGACTGACATCCCAATGCACTTAAATACCATTAACTTGAGGCTTCAAGGTAAAGGAAAAACTATTATTAAGATAATTAGTGCAGTAAACGCATTCAAAAGTATATTGAACTTATGATATATGAACTGAAAAGAAAGGATCTGAAAGCAAGGATTCCTCAGTTGAATTAGATACGTATGAGGCTGAATTATCTAATATTTTGGTACAATTCGAAATGCGTTTTTATGATTGCACTAAATTAGCAAATATAGCATCAATTATGAGTTATCCTTTTTCATGTAAAAACATTGAGGAATTAGCTACTGAAATGGCAAGTCAGTTTAATATGAACTCATGTTCTGTTGAAAATGAGTTGGTATAGATTTTATCAGATATACATCTCAAAGCTACAGTATCTGATACAAATTTCTGGTGTTTTATATCTGAAGATAAATATCCGAATCTAAGGCAAATCGCCCTTCAACTGACGGCAATGTTTGGGTCAACTTGTGGGAGTCTGCATTTTCTGATATGAAGATAATTAAGTCAAAATATCGCATTCGACTAACTGACGATCATATGTCATCATGCTTGCGATTAGCACTCAGTGGTTACATACCATCTTATGAAAAGTATGCTGAGGACATGCAGTGCCACGCTTCAACATCCAAAGTCACTCCATAGTTAAGTTTAACACAATGTGTAACGCTTTTGTTTTGTAACAGCCGATAAACTCACAATTTTGAGTATCTATGAGTTTTTGTATTGTTATTATAGAGAAGAATCTAACTAAATTCTACCCAAACCTTGACTAAAATAATGTATATGATGCGGAAAGCTAATATCTATATATGCTACGGTAGACCCTACCAAGGTAGGTAGATAGGTAGGGTGCATGGTGTATGTACGACAACCCTGCATCACACATACTTGCAGCCTTTCAGAGTCAATCGTAAGTAGTCTAAAATTATTGAAGTAGATCGCCAGCAGTTCAAGTTTGAGCATCCCTGGTCTAGGGTAATGCGTGAGTCAACATGACTCACTGGGCCAAATGGTAGCAAATTGTGTTTAATTCTGTATTTCCTTCAAAATAATACAGAGTAGTGTAAAACACATTTATTTTGATTGCAGAACAGGTGGGATTTATGCGAAATTATGCCAGAAAACCTCTAGTACTAAGTATATCAAAATATGCTCGGCGTCCTGTTGGCAATTATATCTACTAAAAATTGGAATTTGGAAAATTGGAATAAACAAGTATTGTTGGCGTTGTTGACAAGAAAAGTCATGAGTAAATAAAATAATTATGGAGAGGAATGAAGTATTTTAGGTGCTTAGTCAGTATTTTTGTCTGTGAATAATGTGCATAAACAAAAAATATCAGAACAACGTAAAGAAAATTGGACCTATGTAAAACGGATCACAACAAGCTCATTCGTCATTGCTGCCCACACATTCTCAGCACTCTTTTGGCTGAGGGCCAATGTGCTCATCACAGATGGAGCGGTGACATTGAGAGAACATCTACTGCGTCTTCCTTTTCTTCTTGTAGTGGCAAAATGAACAGTAGACCCTAGCTTTGGGGTGTCGCTGTTCATTCGGTAAAACCACATTGTGCTCGTTCGGGGGTCACCCACAGTCCCATAAGATGATCCTTGGCATCTCATAATTGAACAACGGAGTGTTGTAGGTATCTAGAGGCTAGAACGATGAGCCCTCCATGGTCCACTCAATTCATCAACATGCTGCATAAAAAAAAATTTGAACTTTGAAATTACTTTCGGTGATCCTCTATCAGAAAGTTATCGCTGATTTCGGTGAAAGTTTTTCAGGTAAACTACGAAAGCGTTGACACCAGCTATATTCAGCATGTTATAAAAAAAGCGAGAAGCCATCTTTTAGTTTTTCTTCCTGTATTTGTATCATGGCAAAGCCGGTCAAGGACTTCGACACCTCCTTTTGTTTCGTTGTAATTAAGCACAATTTCAGGCTAACCACCTACAGGTTTGAGGGTTTCTTCATCATGAAGAGTAGAAATTAGAGTGGCCATATTTTTTTCAGAAGCTTTGTATGAAGCAGCTATCACACTTTCAGAAAAGAGAAAGAAAGACGTGTTAGCCATCCTACCTTCATATATCAAGTTCACGAAATCATATATCATAATCGTATGGTTCCAATCATCGTGAGTTTGTGATCATTCAGCAATTTTTCTGCAAGCGGGGTACTCGTGAACCAATTGTCCATCGTCAAGTTCTTGTTGCTCCCTGCAAATTGTTCAATAAACTTCAGTATGAAATAAGTTATAGCTGATTCACTTGTAGGGTTGGATCCCTTTCCCAAGTAGGGATGGCATTCAGCATTTATTTGGTACTGTTGTCGCATAGCATTGTGATGTTCATGCCGTATTCATTCGGCTTGCTCGGTATATATATATATATATATATATATATATATATATATATATATATATATATATATATATATATATATATATATATATATATACAGGATAACCATCGGGAACTTTTTGAGTTCCAATTACAATATCAAGCTGAAATTTTATACGCGGCCATAACTAGCGATTCCCAATTGAAGTGAAATATATTCGAAGGGATACAAAGTGGGTCATCACTTTGTTATTTCAAATGGCAATCTACCTTTTTATTAAACATCTAGAATCGACATTTGAGCAAGGCATAAAATACCCAAGTTGTTGGCACTTATCTGTCAAAACTTTTGACAGATTCAATTATTTTTGTTATAAACTCGATTTTTGAGGAACGTTTAAAAGAATTGTAGATCTTTTGCACTACAGACACAATTTTTGCTTGGGTGGATAGAAGAAGGATCAATGAATTTCTTAAGCAGTCTATACATGTTTAATGTTTATTGCGTTGTTTTGTATGATTTCAATTTGGCCATTTTCAAACAGCAATAACTCAATTTTTTCAAATTGCACGTGCCAATTTTTATACCGCCATCAGATGAAGCGTCAAATTTCAGATGGAATCGTATCAGCATGTACTATACCCATCTCTTATAGTTCTGAAATAATTTGGGAATATATTGAATTTTGATGATTTTGCAAGAACTAACAGACAATGCTTTGAAATATTTGAATCAAGTAGCTGAACTGGCTACGCTCACCTGACAGGTGCCTAAAATTAATGTACTTGTCACTTCGTTCATTCAAATTTGATAGTTCAACAAGAATTGTCGTTATTCCAGATTGAACATTTCCAAAAATACAACATTTTGAAAATCGATAACCTCAATGAAATGTGGATTTTCTGTGGCCCAAAAATGTCGATTTCTCCTGTTGGTTATTCCACTTCCATTGGACTTGGCTTCATCAGACCATATAATTTTTTGCAGATTTGTCTCATCTTCTTGAAGACGAATTAATAAATTTTCACAGAAATTTAGCCGTTTGGGAAGGTCAGTTGGTTTCAATTTTTGTAGTCTGATAAGAGAATACGGGTGCATGTTATGTTTCTTAAGGATCCTTTGAATGGAAGTATAACTCAATCCAAAATCCATTGATGCTGACTTAATGGACGCATGTGGATTGGCACGAAAATACGCTAGCGTATTAATTTTATTGTCGTCGTCCTCGAGACTTGGTTTTCTTCTAGTTTCTATGTATTTTGTTCCTCCAAATTGCAGAAAATTGCTTCTAATCCTTCGAATTTTATTTTACTCATAGGCGCCAAATTTGGAAATTGGTTATTGAATTGCCTGCAATATCTACTCACTACTTTTTGACATTCTAAAATGAATTAAAAATAGATTGAACATATCCTCGTTTGAATAATCAGCCATTTCATTATCAATCAGGTGTTTTTCAAAAATTTTCATTTCAAATTACCAACAATTCTTGTTGAAATATCAAATTCGAATGAACGAAGTGACAAGTACATAAATTTTAGGCGACGGTCAGGTGAGCGTAGCCAGTTCATCTACTTGATTCAAATATTTCAAAGCATTCTCTGTTAGTTCTTGCAAAATCATCAAAATTCAATATATTCCAAAATTATTTCGGAACTATAAGAGATGGGTATAGTACATGCTGATACAATTCCATCTGAAATTTGACGCTTCATCTGATGGCGATATGAAAATTGGCACGTGCCATTTGAAAAAATTGAGTTATTGCTGTTTGAAAAAGGCCAAATTGAAAAAATCATACAAAACAACGCAATAAACATTTGATATGTGTAAACTGCTTAAAAAATTTCTTGATTCTTCTTCTATCCACCCAAGCAAAAATTGTATCTGTAGTGCAAAAGATCTACGAGCTACAATTTGTTAAATGTTCCTCAAAAATTAAGTTTATAACAAAAACCATTAAATCTGTCACTTCGAAAATCGAAATCGCTAGTTATGGCCGCGTATAAAATTTCAGCTTAATATTGTAATTGGAACTTGAAAAGTTTTTAACGGACGGTCCCGGTTGATGTCCCTGTATATAATGTTCTCCCTATTATGTATGTTGACTTGACGAAGTTATGACATATTTTGGCCTAAGTGTTTCCGTTTCTCTGAGTCATCTGAATACTGAAGTGAAAAGTGTACAACCGAATGTGTTTGAGGAAAACTTTTCGTTCATTTCCATTGCAAAAATCATAAACATAGATCATATCTGCATATTCGTCTTTACTGGAGCAATACATTTTCAATTCAAGCAATTTCAGTGGTCAAAACAAACATTATTTGTCGAAAAAATATTCTGATATTTATCTATCGAAAGTTTCTTGATCATTATTTTGCTATGATTACGAATTTCACCTTCTGTATAACGAGGTTTTTATTTCATTCCATCTATAGAAACAGTACAGAATCGCTCTCGTATGTTGAGAATTGTGACTTCAGGAGCAGCGGGGATCAAATTTTTAAAGCTAAATATCTCCGAATTTGAAACGATTAGGACCGTTCTGTTCTCACTTATTTGTCTTTGAATTGCTTTGAGAATCACTTCTCAAAGGTTGTCATAGAGATTGGGGATACGCTGTATTTCTGTTCAATGAAAATACTGGACAACAAAATTTCACATTTCGTCTGATGAATGACTTATGTCACTTGATGTTTACTAATTCGACGTTGCTTATTCTAGATATACCCTGATTTGTTTTCTAATAGCTCTTTTTTACGAGTAATAGCTTTCCTTAAAAAATCACTTACAGTGACCAATTGCTGTTACTCAGGGCTCCGTGAGGGCTACTGGCGCTTATTTGCAAAAAAGGATTTTGGCGCTCCTTAAGGCATTTTGGATCATGTTTTTTTTTTTAAGTAGGAGGTAGGAAGGTTGGTGCTTGAAGTGAAGCAAAAAACTGTACTTTAGAAGTCATATTTATTTGTAGACTAAAATATCAAAATGAAACAAACATAACAAAATAAATTCTTTTTCACATCCATTTTAAAACATTTACTTAAATAATGGGATACAGACATGTTGACTCGTTGTTTATAAATACTACAAAATAACCTAAAACTAAGAATCAGATTTTTTCTAGGAACAAATAACAGAAATATTGCCTAATGTCTCATATATATATATATATATATATATATATATATATATATATATATATATATATATATATATATATATATATATATATATATATATATATATATATATATATATATATATATATATATATATATATATATATATATATATATATATATATATATATATATATATATATAAGTACTACTTTCTACTTATACTTAGATATTATAAAAATATGCCGATATTTGTAATAACAAATACCTAGGAACTTCGTTTTAAATTCAAAAATGATAGCTAGGTCTAGGTGCAATAGAAAAATAACAGATAGCTATTGTAGTAGCGATATTTTCCGAGATTTTGCTGTTGCAAATTCATTAATTACATCGCTAAAATTTATACCGTCAAAAATTTCTTGTTCAATTGCTAATATTGTTAGCCCAGACAATCTTTCTTGAATCGTTGTCGATCTTTAATAATTTCTAATGATTTTTATCTTTGAAAAAGATCGCTCGCCAGAAGCTACAGATACACGCAATGTCAAAAGAATTCTTGTGAAATGCTTACGTTTGGAAAGGTGGAGATTTAATTGTTTTCAAATATATGTTGTAAAATACTTAAGGGGTCAGTATCATCAGGTAATGAAAACAACTTTAACGCTTTAATTTCGTTAAACAGATCATTGGAATCTATATCCATACTATCCGGATCTGTCAGTCGCTTTTCAAGAATAGAACAATGTTTTAAGAGATCGTTGTCACTTAATTTGAATATGTCGATAAAAAATTCGAAAATTTTATCATACACATTTAATAAGTCAAATCGGTTTTTCAGAGAGCTTATAGTTTGATCTATAATTTTTAAGAAAAAACTAATTTTAAAGGCGGTTTTTGGATCATGAGGGGTCTCATTTCGGTGTTCGTAGTTAAACAGTTTTGGTTTAAATTTCCTCCTAATCGTTGGTAATGGCGGAAAGTCTTCTTCAATTTCGAGGGAGGATGCTACTTCTTTCGCTTACACAAGAATTTCTTGAAATGATTGGTCAGATCTATATTGCTGGAAGTGATCAACTAAATTTTTTAGATAGGTTTGGCATACTTTGATATTAATTGTAGCACTTTGCATTTGTTTGCTGACGATATTTATATGAAATGAAACGTTATGCCAAATAATAATTCCATAAATAAATTGAAAATTTTGTACAGAGGTTAAGAGGGAACTCGCTTTATGTCTTGCATCAATGAGAAAGGAATTATCTTCAGCCACTTCTAGAAGACTTTCGGAAACCTTAATTAGATAAACTTTAAGGGGCTTTATTGCGTCAATTCTGCTGGACCTTCTTGTCTCACTTAGAGGTTTTAAACTTATCCCGGAGACATTTTTTCTCAAAACATACCACCCTTTTGTGGATGACGAAAAAAATATATAACTCTTGCACAAGATTCAAAAAGTTTATTGTAGTGTTGTAATTTACTGTTAAGTTCAAAGTATGAGCCGCACAAGGTACAAAAAGGGCTTTCGGATTCGCATCAAGAATGCGTTTTTGAAGCCCAACATGTTTTCCCTTCATATTTCTCCCATTATCATAACGTTGTCCCCTAATGTGTCTTAATTCTAAATTTAATTTTTTCAAATTCACAAATGTATATATCCTTGCTCCTGTAGAGTCCGGTATTGGATCAAACGCAATAAAACTTTCCTTAACTTCAAACTTTTTGAAGTGGTGTTAAGGACATTATACCTCACAACAAGACTAATTCTTAGTGTTACTAGTGTCTGGTGTACAATCTAATATTATTGAAAAATATTTTGATCTGTGAAACATTTCTAAAATATCATTTTTTACTTTGGACGACAATAATTCAATTATTTCATTCTGTATTTGCGCGTCTAAATAATGAGTCATTTCAACAGATTTTTTTTGGGAGTTATACACTCGGCTTACGTGCTGTCTCATCACTGAATCAGAGGCAATCATCTCAACAGCTTTTAGAAAATTTCCATTATCATGTTCGAAAAGCAATTGAGAAGAACCTTGAAATTCCAAGCATTGTGTAGGTAAATACTGAACAATCGCAATAATTCTTTCCAACACGTCTCGCCAATATTTTTTTTCGCTTTCTAAAATCCGCAGATGATGAACATTAACAGTCATAGATGTCTCCAATATTTTTTCTAAATTTACCCAAGTGTTTATAGAACTGTTGTGTAAAATTGACGTTTCGTGTCTCTTAATTAGCAAAGACAAGTGTTGCCAATTAGATACTCCATTTGTATCACAAAAAGCGTTAGGAGTTTCACATTTACAAAACAACTTACAACAAAAACAAAATATAGAATCTTTAGAAATAGAGTGAATAAGCCAAGCCCTTTCGACTTTTTCTCCATTTGCTGGATTTCTTTCAACGTATTTGCACGAAAACTTCCTCTTATATTTATTACTAGGAAAGCTGAAACTGATGTCTGTCAAGGGCGGACCACGTTTAACCAATATTCTAGCCATCTCATTGGTCATTCTTTCGGGTCACAAACCGGGGTCGGACGGAATTATATCGATACTAGCCTCATTACAGCCGTCATCGAAAGTGTAACTTGCAGCAGGTATTTCGGTAGCTGACGTTACCGAACTTTTTACACAAGCTAAATTACCTGAAGTGGATTGTTCAAGTGCTGTAGAGGAAGATGGTGTCTTCGCTTCATCGGGCTCTGCATCAATAGAAGCTGTTTTGCTGCTACAACGGCTGCCACTTGTTGCAGGACCTGATGTTACTGTTTCAGATGGTCCACTCACGGTTATTGATATTACGGATTCAAAATCCTGAGATTCGGACGATTCGGTCGCACCAACATCGATAGTTTCCGTGGAATCTCGATTGTTTTGCGAGAAATGCCTTAAAGGTCCTACCATTTGTCCCCTTTCTAGTAGTCTCAGTTTCTTTTGCTCGCGAAACTTCGCGCCTGAAGGTCTCTTTCTTTTATCCTGAATAAATAATTAGTACTCATGGGAATTAGGAATTAACTTCTAAAGTAACCACAATAATAAGCACGATGTGAGTAGGGTAGGAAATATTCTTGAAAAGTTAACTGACTAGCCAAAAGTTTTTATCCCTTTATAGGGCAGACTATTATTAAGTAAGATATGACCGATTGAAGTTTGCATATTTGAGTAAAAAGCAATTTGTTCGAGCCCTTTCAGCTTAAATCCTTTCGAAAATAAAGGCAAAAAAGATATTAAACTGATTTTATCTTAAAGCCCTTAAAAAACCCTACAAAATGGTTTTTTAAATAGATCAATTGAATAAAAACTAAGTGAGTTATGGATAAAACCAGTTACTTTTTTTAACTCGTACATGACATTTCAATTATATCTTTCTAGTTCAACATATTGTATAGTAGGGCTAACTTTGGTTTAAAATGGATTGGCCTACTTGGAAAGTGCTAATTCTAGGACAACAAACGAGATCAATCCACCTGTAGTATCAAGGAATCGAATAATATTGCCTCCGTTGAATATAAAGTTAGGGCTCATGAAACAAGTTTTTGAAGCTCCTAATAAAAATGTACATTGTTTCCTTTTCTTGTCCCAAAAGTTCCCGAAACTGAGTGCGAAAAGATAAAAGCTGGCATACTTGATGGACCACAGATTAACTCATTGATAAAAGACACAAGTTTTACGCGACAGGGATTGAGAAAAATGAATGGAATAAGTTTGTTCGGCTTGTTCAGAATTTTTTGGTGAATAATAAAAGTTCTGACAACACGTTAAACAACTAGTTAGTCACTTTTAAATGCTTGGTTGTATCATGAGCATCAAGTTACACTTTCTACACAACCACCTAGACTATTTTCCTGATTATCTTAGGGATCTGAATCAAAGAACAGGGCGAGCGATTTCACCAGGAGCATTCAGAACTGCTCACTGTCTACAACATCTGCAAGAAAAGCTTGAAAAATTTTCTTCAATTCAGGAATTTAATAACATAAGATCAGTTTCAAAGAAGTTGTGTTTTACTGAAAATGGGCGATGTTTTATGGTTTCTAAACTAAAGCTGATGGAGAATTTTTAAGCACGGATTTGAAATGGTCATTGAAAATTAGGCGAATATAATGTGTCATAACTCAATCATCTGAATTGCTGTTATTCTTGTGATATTTTCACTTAATGTATTTGAAAAAGATCCATATAACAGAAAAGTTTGTTTTATCTCAGTGTAAATTCAACTTAACTTTCTCTAAACAGTTTATTTCTCCTCAATTTAAGTTTCCATTTATATGCTTGCTACCAAAAACGAAAAGGAAAAGAAACTATATCACATTCTAAAGTTTTCCTAACTGGCTAACTAAACACTTTTCAAGAACAAGGTGTAAAAATATATTTTAAAAGTTAACCAATTCTACTTGTTCACTGTCGTAAAAGCAAAAATGTTTCATATAATGTTGAATCATTCTTAGAATAACTCTAAAGGTTAGACAAAGATTCTTAAAACTTTACTCGTTGGAACGTCCTGTCAGAAGAATGAATGATGAGTGTAATAATTGGAAAAGTTTCAGCAACGGAATCGTTTACTGTCATAAAAGAGTAAATTATACATCAAACACCTCTAACTGCGTTTATAGCTCTCATTTCATGCGTTTTTGTTCAAATTGTACAGATGCTTTTGACTGACGCATTTTCTGAGGTACAAGATGGATAGATTTCGACGTTTTAGTACTGCAGCTATGTGAAATACATTCTATCAAAAAAGTACCAGGAATTAATCAATGAAACACAAAATATTTTTTTTCATCCAATTTTATTGTATCGCCGTCAAAGTTGGCCTCTTCCGAAATAATTAATTTTCACAAACGAGTTATCCAATCAGCATATCATGTTTCAAACGCCGCGAATTCTCTTTTATGTCTTCTATCCAGTCAAAACTGGTAGCTCGATGTGATAATTTGAGTTTTGGAAAAAGAAAAAATCGGCCAAGTATTTGTTGAGATTTTGGTAAGACAATCATTGACAATGATAGCCTTGTGAGATGGTGCATTATGGTGGTGCAAAAGATATGAGTTTTCTTTCCACAAATATCGCCTCTTTTTTAATTTGATCTCTCAAATACTGCATAAAGCTCATGTAATATTCTTCATTTATCTTTCTACCTTCTGGTGAAAATTCCGAGTGCATAACACTGCGATAATCAAAGAAAACAGACAACATTACCTCAATCATTCAGTAGCAGAGTTATAAACTATTCAGATATTGATTCATCAACTTCTGAACGTAGTTTATTAGAGAAAGGTCACAAATTCAACCCCATCGTATCATTAAAATCATGAAAAACCTTGGCCGCGGAATCTGCTGAAACAACTTAATGGGCCTCATTTAATTCAAAATTGTCAGAGTATTAACTAGAAAACACCAAACAACGAATGAAAAGATCATAGATACCGTAATAACTATAAAACCAAAAATTCAAAGCAACAATTTAGTTTTAACCAAAGCAGATAAATCAAATGCCATAGTTATTAGACTGCCGAAATCATTATATATATATATATATATATATATATATATATATATATACAGGGTGCTTCAACGAAAACTAAACAGAGGCTATATTTACCAAGATATTCATTTCTGATCGAAACGCAAAAACAGGTCAATTTTTTGTTTCAAGGGGGACATCTTTAGAGGTACAAAACTTGACTGAATTATCAACCCCCTAAGTGGGGGTTGCAATCATTGAACATTTTGAATAGGGAAAATGGGTCGAGTGATGAACCAAAAGAAAGGTGGTATCTTTGTCTACATCGCCTTGAACGACTTGAACCATTTCTAATTGAAAACTGTAAAAGATGCAGGGTGAGCAACTGAAAGATAGGAAAGACTATTTCTCTGAGTTTCAGTGAACTTAAATGGAACAGATCCATGCTGATCAATAGCAGTCATCATCAAGTACCATCCTCATCTCGAATCTGAACCCCTAGAGCAAGGGTGACCCTTGAAAATTTGGAAGAGGGCAGATGGGTCGAGTTTTACCTCAAAAGAAAGGTATTATCTTTGTCTGCATCCCCGTGAATGAATTTTCATTTTTGATTGAAAACTGTAGAATATACAGAGTGTGCTACTGAAAAATAGAGGAGACTATCTATCGCCCTGAGGTAACACTGCTCTAGGGATTGAAATTCGAGATGAGGGTGATTTCGGAAGATGACAGCTTTTGATATAAAATGAATCTATTCCATTTTTCCGCACTAATACTCCAATATTCTTGGGGCGATAGTCTTCTCTAGTTTTCAGTGGCTCACTCTGATCGAAATTCGTTCAAGGCGATGTAGACAAAGATAAGTCATCACTCGACCCATGTTCCCTACTCAAAATGCTCAAGGAATGCAACCCCCACTCAGGGGGTTGACATTTCAGGCAAGCTTTGTACCCCAAAAGATGTCCCCCTTGAAATAAAAATTGACTTGTTTTTGCGTTTTGATCAGAAATGAATATGATATAGCCCTGTATAATTTTCGTTGAAGCACCTGTATCTATATATATATATATATATATATATATATATATATATATATATATATATATATATATATATATATATATATATATATTGAGTCCACTTTTTAGGGTTTATAAGAATATTTAAACACTATCTAAAATAGACGTTTCGGATTTTTTCTTCCGTTTTTCAGTGTTTAATCCACTAATCTTTGGATGATTGTTTTGTTTTTATATGTAAGAATTCTAGATTACACTTTGTGTTTTGGAGATGCCAGTTTTCGGAGGTATCTAACATAACCAGTGATTTTTTTTACATTGTAATATTCGCAATCGTCATAATGACAATTACATATCTTACTAACAGCCGAAACTATTTCATGTCACTGAAATTTCTGTTTAAATAGGTAATGCTTCGACACGCCGGGTTATTAGCATACAAAATTGAAATACAGTAATTTTTGTTTAAACTGAATTTCTTAATTTCACTATACAGGGTGTTACATGATAGTGTGTCACAACTTGAGGGGGTAAATCTACGTGCAATTTTAATAAGAGAAGTTCACATAAACATAGGTCCGCAAAAGCTTCTTTACGGAGCTACAGGGTGTTAAAATTTCCGGAAAAATAGGTTTTTTCTTCAAAACTCCTGCAGTTTTTGAGATATACAGCCAAATTTGGAATGCAAGCTATTTTTTACAGCCTCCATCGTTACACGTCCTATATTCCAACTGAAATTCACAAGGTCTTTTCTTTTCCGAGGCCATGACCCTTTTTGCCCATTCAAACTTCTCTATAGTACGCCACTGATCAGCGTACAATCAATTTCCGCCCTCTAAGTTCAATTTAAAACATTTTTTGACACCTGTAATTTTTTTCGTATCTCCAACCGTTTTCGAGTAAAATATTATTGAATTGGATTATTAAATTGTATCTTTTTCGCTAAATAAAAAAAAATAATTGAAATACTCGATAGTTATGCCCAAAATTTGCTTTTATTTTGATAGCTCGTCATCTGGGACTCAACTTATACTTATTCAATATCAAACTAAAAAAAAGAACAATAAAAACTAAATAAATTGCTGGAAGTGTCATCCACCTGCAAGAATACAGGCCTTTGTCCTTTGCATATTATCACGCACTCTGAAATATTCCTACGGTATTTCTCATAGTGTCACAAGATGTTATTATTCGATTTCTCAATTATTCTACTGGGTTAACTGGAGTGGTATAAACTAAACTTTTGGGATATCCCCATAGGAAAATGTCTAAACTATTCAAGTCTGGGGACCTAGGAGCCCATGGTTCTGGCCCACCCCGACCTATTCATCGGTTGTTGAAAGAATTTTTCTCCGCTGAAATGTGCTGGTGCTCCGTCATGCATGAACCACACTATGTTTCTCACCAAAAGTGGCACATCCTCGAGAAATAAATGTAACCCCTCCTCAAGAAATTGTCGATAAGCGGGACCGTTTGGTCTGTTAGGCAAAAAGAATGACCCAATCAAATAATTTCCAATTATTCCGACTCAGGCATTTAGTGAGAATTGTTCTTGATGATGAGATTCTTCAATCTAATGGGGGTTTTCCTCAGCCCAATAATGATTATTGTGAAAATTTGTGATAGCAGTTCTCGCAAACTTAGCTTCGTCTGTGAACATTATTTCACTATCAAAATGAGCATTTTCTGTAACTTTATCTAAGAACCATCGGCAGAAATCCAGTTTCGAAGGAAAATCTCAAGGAAGTAGAGTTTGGACGCGTTGAATATGAAACGAGTACAATAAAAAGTCGTGCAGAATCCTCCAAACTAGAACATGTGCAATATTTAACTGATCTCCAATTTTTCTGGTACTGACATAAAGATTCAAATCAATACAATTCAAAACTGCTTCCTCAATATCTGGAGTTCTCATAATTTGAGTTGCACCTTTTGAATTATTATTTGCAGTAAAAGTACCAGTTTCCTCAACCATCTGTGAATATTTGAAAATGTTCGCCTGTCTGGTGTTACTCGATTCGGAAAGCTCACCTAATATAATAGTCTAGCTTCCGTTGTGTTTCCGCCAGCCAGACTGTACATATAATGGATATCAGCCAATACGGCGTTTGTAAAATTAGCCATTCTTTTACAGCAATATTTTCAAAAGTCTTGAAACTAATCGTTAATTTAATAACAATTGGAGCAGACACTGGTTTAACTTCAGCAACTGTCAAAATAGATAAACGAATGAAAGAAATCAAAGCCTGCTTGTCATTTTTTCGATTAGAAGTGCTTCCAATTCATCAAATGCATACAATCGTTCAATAATTTTTTGCTCGAGAACGGTCGCTGATACGAAAAAATTACTAGTGTCAAAAAAGTTTTTAAATTGAACGAAGACGAGGAAAATTGATTGTACGCTGATCAGTTGCGTACTGCAAAAAGTTTGAGAGGCCAAAAGAAGACATGGCTCCAAAAAAGAAAACACCTTGTAGATTCTAAATTATTAAAATTAAAATTTAGAACATGGAATGATGGAGGCTGTGTAAAAAAGCTTGCATTAGAAATTTAGGCTGAATATCTCAAAAACTGCAGGAGTTTTGAAGAAAAAACCAATTTTTTCTGGAAATTTCAACACCCTGTAGCTCTGTTCATATGAACCTTTTTTCCTTAAATTGCACGTAGATTCACCCCCTCAAGTTGTGACATACTAATATGTAACACCCTGGATATGTTAATCCTTTCAGGAAGTCGATGGTGTTTTTTAAATCATGTTGTTACCTAGAGAAACTTTTATATCGGCACATCGGTAGGTTCTCAAGTGAGATTAAGAAAACGTGTGTTAAACGCGACTATCCAGTTCTCGAGAGGATATTTTAACAGGGTCTCTCCGACTATTTGGAAACGTAAACTTTTCTGAAAATTGGGTTTGACGAACTTCGTTCTAGATTCGATCACAGTCTGCTTGTCTGCCCTACGTTAGAAGGTTCTACTGCGTATTATGTTCACAAAATCGGTTGCCAAACGAAATTAATGTGCTTCGCAGTTAAAAGCTTTCATCGCAACAGTGTCAGCTCTTTCATTTCCATCGATTCATCCTTCCTGATATGGAACGTATATGAAGCGATAAAGCGTATCCTTTTGTTCTTGCTGTTGTCGTATGTTCAGGATGAGTTGTGCGATCGGGTTATATCACTAAAATGATCGAAATAATGTTAATGTAATTCAATATCATTATTTCTATGAACTTTAATTTTTTCGTTTATGAAGTCTTGTTTCTTCTTAATTCGATATTTTCAAATTTATGAGTTAGATGAATACTATTGTATTTCACATAAAGTCCAGATTGAAAGCTGAGAATAACATTGCTTCACACAATGTGTGTGTGTGGCAGTACTGATAGACAATTGAATTTCTTTCAAAATTCTTGAATTAATTGTAAAATACGATCCAGCTAACTATATGCATGAAAGACTCAATTTCTTAGATATTCAAGTTATGAGAACAGATAATTATATTGAATTTAATATTCATCGAAAACAAACGTTAACTCATATCTGAAAATTAGAATGAAATGATTCACATGCAATTGTCATTTTATTGAAAGCAACACATGTATCACCCCTGATTGATAGTGGAAATCTAGAAGAATTCGTCGAATAATTTTGGAACAAGTAATCCTGAAATAGCTCTAGCCTTTCCTTTTGCAGTTTGATCTCGAACTTTTCGAATAAATGAAAATCTTCCGCCTCCTCGGGTTCCAAAAATCATATTCCAAAACAATACCGGAGTTATTTGCCTTTCTCTGAGCATTTTTCTATGTCACATCGAACAAATTTATTTTTCAAGGGACAATATTCAACCTTCTGTAGGATGTTAAATATCCTCCCTTAAAGGAGCTAGTTTTCCGATCTACTCCTCATAATTACCGTTAACCGGGGCCACAGGGAAGTGGTACAGCACGGTCAGATGTCACGAACAGGAACAATGGACTACAGTTTCGGTCTCGTTTGACTTCGTCAGCATTGTCTAGCCATTCGCAACACAAGGCTAAGCTGTTACCTACTCATCTCAATTCGTTGGAGCGAACACAATAATGTAAATATCACTGCGCCACCAACGAACCGAAACAGAGGCTACCTAACCAACGCCCCGCGAAACGATGAAACCAAAGAGTAGATAAAACAGGAAAACGTTTAGTGGTCACACTAGTTCGATAACATACCGCCATGCGACACTCACGTCTCAGACAGAAGCGGCCGTCGAAGGATCGACGCTCCTCATTTATATGTGGTTTACAACTAGGCATACACAAACATATCAAAACAAAAAGTTACTATATGTGAGATTTCTCAATGTGTAGACACATCGAAGAAAATTATTTTTCAAGGGACAATATTCAACCTTCCGTAGAATGTTAAATATCCTCCCTTGAAGGACCTAGTTTTCCGATCTACTATTCCCAATCACCGTTAACCGGGGCCACAGGGAAGTGGTACAGCACGGTCAGATGTCACGATCAGAAACAATGGACTGCAGTTTCGGTCTTGTTCGACCTCGTCAGCACTGTCTACCCATTCGTAACAAAAGGCTATGCCGTTATCTGCTCTTTGGTTTCACCCTTTCGCGGGGCGTTGGTGAGGTAGCCTCTGTTTCGGTTCGTTGAGGGGCGCAGTGATATTCACATTATTGCGTTCGCTCCAACGAATTGAGATGAGTAGGTAACGGCATGGCCTTTTGTTACGAGTAGGTAGATAATGCTGACGAGGTCAAACGAAATCGAAACTGCAGTCCATTGTTCCTGTTCGTGACATCTGACCGTGCTGTACCACTTCCCTGTGGCCCCGATTAACGGTGATTATGACGAGTAGATCGGAAAACTAGCTCCTTTAAGGGAGGATATTTAACATTCTACAAAAGGTTGAATATTGTCCCTTGAAAAGTAATTTTCTTCGATGTGTCTAGACATTGCGAAATCTTGCATATACTTACTTTTTGTTTTGGGATGTTTGTGTATGCCTGGTTGTAAACCACATAGAAAAGAGGAGCGTCGGTGCTTCGACGGCCGCTTCTGTCTGATACGTGAGTGTCACATGGCGGTATGTTATCGAACTAGTGTGACCACTTAACGTTTTCCTGTTTTATCTGCCCTTTGGTTTCACCGTTTCGCGGGTCGTTGGTGAGGTAGCCCCTGTTTCGGTTCTTTGGGGGGCGCATATTTACATTACTGCGTTTGCTCCAACGAATTGAGATGAGTAGGTAACGGCATAGCCTTGTGTTACGAATAGGTAGACAATGCTGACGAGGTCAAACGAGACCGAAACTGCAGTCTATTATTCCTATTTGTGACATCTGACCGTGCTGTACCAATTCTCGGTGGCCCCGGTTAACGGTGATTATGAAGAGCAGATCGGAAAACTAGCTCCTTCAAGGGAGGATGTTTAACTTTCTACAGAAGGTTGAATATTGTCCCTTGAAAAATAATTTTCTTCGATGTGTCTACACATTGCGAAATCTCGCATATAGTAACTTTTTGTTTTGAGATTTTTCCATGTATGTGGAAGGAAAACTTAAACTTCGAATTCGGCGTTCCAAGATTCAGCGAGATAAATCTTATATCCTGTAATTTTCGTATTAGACCAAACATTTAGCGAGGTAAGGTGACTTGAAGTTTCAAAATCAATCACTTTTTCTGCTGGAGATATTACAGCATTTATACTTGAACAATTTTTCAATTTGGGTAATCACACTTCATACATGTTAGTTGATTTGCCTTCCAGCAAACAAAATATCAGATAAATGTTAATGACTGTTGCAAAATCAGTGAATAGTGAGTAGTTGTTTGAAGAACTTGACGCAGTATTGTCAAATATGGTACATTAGAACACCCAGAAACCAAAATCCAAAATGAATCTTTAAATATAATTTCTTTTCCAATTTCATGAAATTCTCGTAAGCCTAAAATCTTCTTTTCTTAAAATATACACGATTCAAAATTGTTATTTCAAATTATAATTACACGAGTCGATCGGGTATCAAGCGGAAATCATCCAACACCTATTTTCCTGTAAATTCTTGATGCAACGTCTTTTAGGTCCGATGTTCTCACGCTGCGAAAATTATAGCAGTCCAAAATGAATCGACACGTGGTTTTTGGGAAATAATAAGTTTGCAAAACTTCCAAGATCTGCATCAATCCGTGGGAATGGAAAAACTGAAGCTAATGCTATTTCGGCATCAGAAAAGTAGAGTAAGAAAGTTTTCCGAGAAGATAAAAAGCCCTGTTCCATCAGAGGATCGGCATTAATGAATAAATCATTAACCAATCTAATTTTTTCAGTTAAATCATTTAATAATATTGATGCAGTCATCAGTAAGGTCTAGTGTTTTTTAGTGTACCGTGAAATAATGGTGCCCTCAAATCTATCAAGGTAATTTATTCGATTTCATGCCTAATAAAACTGTTATTATTTATATTGATATTCATATTACTATATTCTTGTCATGATCAATTTTTTCTTGTGAGTTGTGAATAATAATTCAATTTTTTTTCCCTCTAAAAACTACCCCCATAGTTTTAAGTCATCGCAAATAGGGTGTTGACAGTATACAAGCGTGCCCTCCAAATAAAAAAATTTGGAATCGCATAAAATATTAGGTTCCATTATAAAAATTCTCTGAAATCATTGATCAATAAAAATCCTTCGTTTCTGTAGGTTTTCAGGTTCAGTTTACCCAATGATTCGCGAAGTTCTTGGCTACATTTTGGTAAAGCTAGAGTTTACAGCGTGCATAATAAATATTTTTCTTTGTCACCATCGCTGAATGTTATAATTCTGAAATCATTCTCGATAATAAAATTCAAACATTTTCACTCCTGATTTCAAATATTTATTCTAAAACACTTATTTCTTATGTGTTTTCCATGTATGAATGAATACTTCGTAATTGAATCAATATCATCGATTGAAATGAATTTCAAAACAGATTCAGTGTCAGATGTAAAAATCATCATCATTATAATTATCTTCAAAAAGCTTTTGTTCAAATTAGATTATGAGTGAGAAATTACAAATTATGCAAATGATATAATCAAGAACCGGCTGCCGCTAAAATTAAAATATGAAGAAGGCTGGCTCGGTGGCGTAGAGGATATGATGCTCGTCCCCTGCTCAGAGTTACCTGGATTCAATAACCACAAAGTTGGTGCGATTTTTTCGGATTCTGGGAATTGCTTGAGTTTCCATTTTTCGGAGGAGATGTAAAGACGTCGGTCCTGTCTAACAGAGATGTGTAGGACAATACAGACCCCTTCCCACGACACGATAGGGGTGGGGAAAATTCTAGGGTTAGTGAGGTGAATTTCCCTGCGTGTCATTGTCTGAAAGGCGGAAATAGAGCACGTTAGAGGAATAACAAACAAACAAAATATGAAATGTCAAAAATACGTTTTCCTTGAACAGACCCCGACAAGACTCTCTAAAATGCTCTGAGCAAATTACCGTAAGAACCTAATTCTAATCTATGAAAATCTAATCGGCATAAGAGCTTCCACCCCAAAAAATTGTTCCGTATGATGAAATCGATTGAAAATTTTAAGAATGAATACTTCGTAAGACATTTTTATCCTAATGATGTTTGAGGGCATTGAAAGTCTAGATGACGAATGCAATCGTTCACTCAAATTATCTATGTGATGGAACCATCTCATGTGCCGTCGATATGCACTCCTAAAAATTTACATGATATCCCCAACCGAGTCATTGTTTAACCGATATACATATTTTCAGGTGCAACGGCTTTAGATTGATCAGTCTGGAACACAATGCAATCGGTTTTTTTCATATTCAAGAATATTCGATTCTCATAACCTCGACTCTTGCCACCCCATGAGCAGCCCGATTCAACAAAGAAGTTGTTTGTGATGATGAAACCACATAACTGCTGTCATCCGCAAACATGACTGGTCTCCCTCAAATGCATTGGGTAAAACATTTATTTATATCACGAACAGGAGGGGCCCAAAAGGCTACCTTGAGTTACCCCTATTAGCATTTGTTTCTCAGAGGATGTATACTCAATACCGTCTATATTCACCACAAGTCTCTGTTTTCTGGCTTCAACGTGGCAGGCGGCCTCACCCCTGTCGCCCGGTGTGGTACCACCCATCCAGCTATGGGTCCCGTGAATTGGTCACCTTTGTGACTAAATTTCCAGATCAGAGTGATGGTAAGGTTTCCAGGGTGGGGAGGATTGACAACGAAGCATGATGAGCTCTTCTGGGACAAAATCATCCGGAGTTGAAATATTCTCCCATTCGGATCTCCAGGGGGTACTTCTTCGAGAGGTTCATAATACGGATAAGTCGAGCACTTCTCAACACAACAATGTGATTGTCGATACAGTCCACCAGCATCTGCAAAACGCACAACCCCATGTGCTGGCCCTAACCGAAATCCAAATAAGTCAAACAACCGACACAATGTATTTACTTTTTAATGGGTATGAGTTACATACGAGATTCAGGTTTAAAGCGGACCTCTGTGTTTTCGCCAGATTGGATGTTGCATGCCAAAGAGAGGATACTATGGGGGACGACGCTTTCGACCTTGTGTGGTTCAAAATCTGTTTTCAGGATAAAACACTGCTCTTGTGCTATCTATATCGCTCGCCAAACGATATTCACTTTCCTAGACTGTTTCAGTATCTAGGTGAGAAGGTGGATTGGATTCAGACACATCATCCGGCAGTTGAGGTCATTTTACTGGGTGACTTCAACGTTCACAACACCAACTGACTCCGCCACTCCAATAGATCAGATGAAGCTAGAAGACAGGCTGAAACTTTCGCAATCAGTCATAATCTAACGCAGCTAGTCGACGAACCGACAAGAATACCTGATCACCCAACCGACTTCCCGAACACCTTAGATCTCTTTTTGATTTCAGATCCAGATGATTTTGGAGTGAAGGTCTCAGCATGGCTAGGCAACTCAGACCAATAACCTTATGTCTACTACCGGAACGCATTTGGCACTTCAACCGTGCTAATTGGGATGAGCTGCGTGAATTATTCTCGTGCTTCCCCTTCAGCGATGTTTGCCTTTCAGATCCGGACATCAATGTGTGCACTGAATCTGTTGCAGAAATCATTTATGCAGGAATGGATCTCTACATCCCTCATTCCATGAAAAGAACATCAGCACAAAAGCCATGGTTCAAAAAGACTGCGAAAGAGCAGACCCTACAAGTCATGGAAGATGAATCCAACAGAAGAAACAAGAACAACCTTCGTACGAATACGGAACGTATGCAACCTAACAACTTCAAGAGCAAAGGCCAATTTCAACGAAGGGGTAACTAATAAACTCCTTGAACAGGCAAGTGGGACTAGACAGTTCTGGTCTATGGCGAAGGCTGTCAGTGCCAATTTCTGCAAATCTGCGTTTCCGCCTCTTGTTAGAGAAGACGGAAGTATAGCATCATCTCCGAAAGAGAAAGCCGATATCTTTGCTCTCTTGTTCTCAAAGAATTCTGTGCTAGATTCATCTAACGTAGTACCACCGAATATTCCACCTACAAATTCAGAGTTCGCACTGTGAGACGGGCTCTCGAGCAGATGAACTGCAAGAAAGCAGTTGGTCTAGACGAAATACCACCAATCATCCTGAGAAAGTGTCCTCCCGAACTGGCACCCATTCCATTGTTTCAGATTTCTTATGAAAGCCAGACTTTTCCGAGCTGCTGAAAAATAGCGAGAAATCAACCGATTCCAAAGAAAGGAAAGAAGTTCTTCGCATTATGTCCAAAGTTATGGAGACAGTCATAAACGATGTATAGTACATTAGTACATATTAGTATATGTTAATAAGAAATATCTGTAGTATTTATTCGCTCTTGACAAAGATACTATGTAACGAAACGCGTCGAGCATCTTTTGATATACTTTGGTAGAAATCATCATTTACTTGTATTTGTAAAAATGGATTTCAATCATGTGAAATGACTGAAATTCACAATTTTAAGATTTTCCTGAAAGAGGGTAGTAAATGCGAAAATTGACTTTGTGTTATCTATTTTTGAAAACGAAAGAAGATACTGCATCTGACATACCACTCAATACCAAAATAGTGCCTGTAGAATGACAAATTCATTTTTATGTAACTTTGATATTAACGGCTAATCCCTGAAAAATATATCAAGTGAGGGGAGGGTCATTTCTGCCTATCTGCCGTATTAAAATATTGAAATTTACCTCCCTGTTCACACATTCTCAGAATGTAGAAATTTCAAATACTCCAGGTGTGCAGTAATTTATTTTGTATTCTGAAGTTTGTTCAGCAACGTCTATATGACCGGAGACCATTATCGTGCCTTTTCTTGTGCATTTCTGTTTCCAAACATTTCCAGGCTGTCTCCACTCGTGAATACGTCTTGTGGCTGAACGTGAACCGAATCTGCATTCAGCGCTAAATAACACAGGGTTCAACGTCCAACCTCATTCAATGTGGCGTCAAGCCCAAACTATACTTGCCTTGTGATTTCCTCTCGACAATATGAGAAGCCCTAGTGGACGACTGTCATGTATATTAGATTCATGTAGTCTATTTTTCATAGTTTTGATTGATTATTTGTATGTGATGGAGTTATAATATATATAGAATGTGTCATTTTTGATACGTTTGAATGGTAGGTTTCTCCGTTAATACAAAATGAGAATTAAACTGAGGCGCAACGATTTATAAATGATCTAAGACAGGGGTGCTGAAACTTGAACTGCTGGCTCAATATTTTTAGACTACTTACGATCGAGTCTGAGAGGCTTCAAGTATGTGTGATGCAGGGTTGTCGTACATACACGATACACCCTACCTACCCACCTAGGTAAGGTGTACCTTAGTACATATAGATATTAGCTTTCCGCAAAACATACATTATTTTAATCAAGGTTTGGGTTAGGTTTAGTTATCTTCTTCTCTATAATATCAATGAAAAATCTTATAGTTATTCAAATTTGCGAGTTTATTGGTTGTTAGAAAACAAAAAAGCTATATATGGTGTTAAACTTAACTAAGGAGTGGCTTTGGATGTTGAAGCGTGGCACTGCATTTCCTCAGCATACTTTTCATAAGATGGTACGTAACCACTGAGTACTTATCGCAAGTATGATGACATATGATAGGTAACTTCTCCTCAAGAAATTGCGGATAAGTGGGACCGTTTAGTCTGTTAGGCACAAAAAATCGCCGAAGCAAATAATTTCCAATTATTCCGACCCATACATTCACTGAGAATTGTGTTTGTTGATGAGATTCTTCAATCAGATGGGGGTTCTCTTCAGCCCAATAATGATTACTGTGAAAATTTGTAATAGCAGTTCTCGAAAAGTTAGCTTCGTCTATAAACGTTATTTCACTATCAAAATGATGATTGTCTCTAATTTCATCTAAGAACCATCGGCAGAAATTCAATTTCGAAGGAAAATCTCGAGGAAGTAGAGTGGACGCGTTGAATATGAAACGAATACAATAAGAAGTCGTAGAGAATCATCCAAACTAGGACATGTGAAATATTCAACTGATTTCCAATTTTTTTTGTACTCACATGAGGATTCAAATCAATACAATACAAAACTCCTTCCTCAATATCTGGAGTTCTCATTGTTTGAGTTGCACCTCTTAAATGATTATTTGCAGTAAAAGTACCAGTTTTCCTCAACTTTCTGTGGATATTTGAAAATGATCGCCTGTCTGGTGTTACTCAGTTTGGAAAGCGCACCTGATATAATCGCCTAGCTTCTGTTGTGTTTTCGTCAGCCTGACCGTACATGTAATGGATATCAGCCAATTCGGATTTAGTAAAATTAGCCATTTTTCTTGCTTCGAAAGTCTTAAAACTAATGGTTAATCTAATAAACATTTCAAGCAATCACTGGTTCAACTTTAGCAACTGTCAAAATAAATAAATAAGTGAAAAAATCCAAGCCTACCAGTCATTTTTTTAATTAGAAGTGCTTTCAATTCAGCGAATGCATACAATCGTTTTATAATTTTTTGCTCGAGAACGGTCGCAGGAACGAAAAAATCACACGTATCGAAAAAGTTTCTAAATTGAACGAAGACAACGAGAATTGATTGTATCTTGATCAGTGGCGTACTGCAAAAAAGTTTGAAAGGGCAAAAGAAGACATGGCTCCGGAAAACGAAACATCTTGTAGATTCTAGTTGAAATTCAGGACGTGTAATGATGGGGACTATAAAAAATAGCTTGTATTCCAAATTTGGGCTGAATATCTCAGAAAATGCAGGAGTTTTGAAGAAAAAACAATTTTTCCTCGAAATTTCAACACCCTGTAGCTCCGTAACGAAGCTTTATCGGACCTATGTTTATATGAACTTTTCTTCTTAAAATTGCACGTAGACTTACCCCCTCAAGTTGTGACATGCTATTATGTAACACCCTGTGTAGAAACGAAAAATTTACAAACTCAAGAATCTCAATGGATTCTTCCAACCAGATTACACATAAATTTGCCGCTAATAATTCAATGATTCATGGAACTTTATCCATTCTTCTATACGTAACATACTGTGATAAGGATATCGATATCATTTCGAAAATTGAATCAAATAATAATATTCCACTCTCCCTTATGAAACAGAAAATAAATTCGCCTGTCTAATTTATATTTGCCTTCTTCTCTCATAACATTTTTCCAAATTTAATTCAACCACCTCCTTTTCATGTCCCAGCATAAGTAAATTACTAGACATTTTGAATCTAGATTCAAAGAACATCTCTCTTCAGATAGCAGATCCGCAGTTTTTGAACATAATTAATCATAAAATCACATAATTTTATTGCATAATTCAAAAATCCTCGACAAATTCAAAAATGGAATGATAATTAATATGTTGGAAAGTTTGAGAACTACACTCGGAGGCAAAATTAGGGGAAACTCGAAATTTTAACCAAATTCGAAGTCCGATATTTTTCCTAATTCTCAACCGATTTAGATAACTTTTTCGGCAAGTTATAGATCAACTCTTCTGCTTTGTAGAAATTATAAGAGAAAACAAAAACAATCTGAGAAAAATTTTATACGGAGGCAAAACTAAAAGTGTTTTTTTTGTCAAAAATTCGTAACACCCTGTGGAATTTCGTGGTCCGAGTTGAAACGTACAATATCATGGTCTGTCAAAGACACATCTTCCTACAGAAACTCCCTTCTTGTTTTATGCATTTATCTCTATTTTTAAAAGAGATACCCAATTTGAAGCGAAAAGTCACAAATTTCTAGAATTTTTTTTTAATCTTGCGTAGGTGCATAACATCGGAGGTTAGCCAAAAAATAAAATCAAAATTAGAGAAGCGGAAATCTAACGAAATGAAAATTTTTGAAATTCACTGGCCAATTTCACGCTCCGGGAGAACTCGAAGTACACTGGAAAAATAGTTGATTTTGCACATTTATTTTTGAATTTTTTTGTGTGACACTCTATAATAATTATCATTCCTGTCCAAAATTGAGAGCAGGTGTGTATCGTGGCGATACACTCGTGAAATGAAATGAACATGTTGAGGAAAATGTTCATGATGACCCACAAAAAAAAAATTGATTTTAGTAGCGAATATGAGCCCCCCGAGCTCTTATTACAGCGCGCATACGATTTCGCATACTCCCAATGATGTTGTCTATCATCTGTTGAGGTATGTTGTCCCACTCTTCCACCAAAGCCAATGTCAGCTCTTCAACGTTGCCTGGATTCCGTTGTCGAACCCTTCTTCCAAGAATGTCCCAAACGTGTTCGATCGGGTTTAAATCCGGTGACCGCGACGGCCAGTCCATTCGTGTGATCCCAACTTCATTGAGATATTCTATCACTATGCGCCCAGTATGAGGGCGCGCGTTATCGTGCATAAAAAGGAAATTTTCCCCTATGTAAGGAGCAAAAGGCACAACATGGGGCTTCAAGATTTCTGTTATATACCGATGGGCATTAAGTTCGCTTGATTGTACCGTTCCCCTCGATGCCTCCATATTCTATCTCTAGCATCCACGAAATTCACACAATATCGGCTCTCATCACTAAATAAAACTCGTCTCCACTGATTGATTGTCCATGCTACATGCTCCCTAGCAAACGCCAATCTTGCTACCTGATGGGCTCTATCGAGTCTTGGTGCTCTTGCTTGCGCGTATGATCTCAGACCAACTTCATTTAATCGTCTTCTGACTGTCCTCACACTGACGTTAATGTTATCCACTACTTGTAAAAGGTTACTTGCCCGAACAGCAGTAAGACGAGGATTTCTTATGGTTTGATTGACGATGAAACGGTCATGTATAGCGCGGGTTGCCCGATTTCTTCCTTGTCCTCGCCTCCTCACGTACAATCCAGTTTCCCTGTAACGTCGGTAGATTCGATGGATAACCGACGTCGAGACACCCAACATGGTACCGACTGAGCGGTAGGTGCGCCTTTCCTCGATCAATGTAACTGCCATTGCTACTGAGGTTGGTGGTAAATCTCTCATTCTGAATGAAAAATACCGTTTCGAATCGTAAACAGTAAAAGAATCACAAAACACCGCAACCGATCGAATTTGTATCAAATCAAAGAATGGAAAACTCTCATTCTTTAAACAAGTGCATATGTGGTCATATACAAAAAAACGTGTGTTGTATTTCCGATTAGATAAAAAAAAGGTGTGCACATGTGTAAATGAAAAGTTTTATCAATGGTCCCAGAATTTGGTTATGTATTTTAATACCTACCGACTGTTATCTCCTATGAATTCCTAATTTTCACCAAATTAACCAAATTGTCATCAATAACTAATGCAATTCGAACATAAAAATCGCAAACGACAATTTCGACACGCCTGAGTGATAATAAGAAAATTCCAAATTGATAGACGAATTTTAATGACAGTTTCTTGATTCAATGGAATTTCTCCAAAATGGTGATTCTCCACTTGAAATTAAATATATTTTGCAAAAATAGAGATAAACGCATGAAACAAGAAGGGCGTTACTGTAGGAAGATGTGTCTTGACAGACCATGATATTTTACGTTTCAACTCGGGACCACGAAATTCCACAGGGTGTTACGAATTCTTGACAAAAAAAACACTTTTAGTTTTGTCCCCGTATAAAATTTTTTTTCGAATTTTTTTGTTTTCTCTTACAATTTTTACAAATCAGAAGAGTTGATCTATAACTTGCCGAACAAATCATCTAAATCGGTTGAGAATTAGGAAAAATATCGAACTTCGAATTTGGTTAAATTTTCGGGTGTTTCGCTAATTTTGCCTCCGAGTGTAAAACACTCAAAACTCACCTGTGTCAATAATCGACTAGAATTAAATTACTCCCTACTACTCAAAATTTGAATTGCTATAGTTAGAACCTACATTTGAAAATAACATAATTGTCCATGAAATAAATCCTTATATCATTTCAATCTCACATCAAGTATTCCGTTAGACACAGATGCAGTAAACTCATTTTGGAATAGTTATTAAAAATGAAAATGATTGTCACATGTTTCTGAAGTCATTGAAGTTGCGACATATGTATAAGTCTTTTCACATTCAACAGCAAAACCAGTGTTTTCTCGACTGATTCTCATGAAAAATAACGTTAGAAATTTCTGTAACCAATACGCAAAAGACATCTCTCAATGTTTCACAGTCTACAACTTTGAGTCTTTCAGAATATGATATACTCGATAGATTTCTCATATCCGAAGAAATTGGATTTCTCTGAACAGGAAATTGTTTCGTCCACGATAACCCAAAATTGGAATAACTTCAATGCTATCTGGGGGGGCACATACTCATCGTGAAACCTCACCCCATTTCCTGTAAGAAATGCAACTATAAGGACGATATCATTCAATTTAATTAAATTAGCTATTTAGTTTATTCTGTTTATGTTTAATGCGAAAAAGAGATTCGGAAGTACTTTCACCTAAATTTTTATGCTCGATAAAATTCTATTATCAGATGAAACAGTTAATGAGCTTAGAAATTTCAACTCAGAATAATAATAATAATAATAATAAAACCTAACCTAACCTAACCTCGACTGGTTTAATACCCAAAACTTTGCATGATAGCCTTAAGAAATTAGAATTGCATAAGAATACCTATATAGAAATGCAAAAAGCTGTAATTCTTAATACATGTAGGATAGTTAGGAAATTTATGTCAAGTATATTGTAATCGAGCCTATTCCCTTTGATTGCTAAATCTGGGAAAGGTAAATTATATCCAGCTTACAGCTGAGATAGTGCATAAGTCCACGATAATAAATAATAATTTATTGATCCCTTAAGACATCACAAGTATGTATAGAACAGGTCAATAGAAAAGACATTTAGACATTATCTAAATCAACACATAGAAACTCATTCACAGTATCAAAACATTTTGCTAAAAGTAAATTCTTAACTGCTACCTTAAATCTATTTACACTTAGACCCTGTATATGCCGTGGAAGATGATTGAACAATCTGATACCCTGGTACAGGGGCGACATTTCAAATCTAGAAGTTCTGTGTTTAGGGATACATAATGTTTCCTTATTTCTAGTATTGTGGGAATGAAAGTTAGAAAGTTTAGTCATGTTACTTTCATTCTCTTTAATATAAACGAGGCATCTCAAAATGAAAATAGACGCCAATGTGAGGATACCATTCTTCAGGAACAACGGTCTACATGAAGATTGTGGAGCTGTATCGAACATCATTCGCAGAATTCTTTTCTGGATGATGAAAACTCTACCTACGTCTGAGGAATTTCCCCACAGTAAGATATTATAGGACAGGTGACTATATACCAAACTGTAATAAACGTTCACAAGGGAACTTAGAGGTAGTGAACTCTTGATTCTATTTAGGCATAATATGAACTATTCAGCCTCTTACAAATCGCATCGATATGTGCACTCCACTTCAGATTCCTATCGATGTGAACGCCGAGGAATTTAGTGGTGTCCTTCGAAGAGATGACTGTATCTAAATACCTTATTGTTATGCTACCCTGATCACAAGACGACAGAGTGAAGTGAATGCATTCCGTCTTGTTGACATTGATCATAATAGCATTAAAATGGCACCATTCTACGAAACTCTCCACCAGCAGCTCGCATAACTTTTGAAGCTCCTCAAGAGTCTCAGCAGTAATAGCTATGGTAGAGTCATCAGCGAACAGTATCAACCAGATTATTTTTGATAATAAATTGCGAATATTAGATTTTCTGTAGAATATTTTTTTCAAATTTGGTGGCAGATCGTTGATGAATAACAGAAATAGAAGTGGCCCCAAGACAGAACCCTGGGGTACTCCTAATTTACAGTACTGTTCATTTGAGAACGAGTCGTGAACCCTGATTGAGGCAGTTCTGTCCTCCAGATAACTACGAATCCAGTTCAAGAACACGCCTCTGAATCCAAGATTATAACATTTATCCAATATAAACTGGATAGCAAGACTATCAAACGCTTTAGACAAGTCAAAGAACAATCCAGCAACATATTGACCATTATCAAGGCAACGATAGACGAACTCCACGAACTGCAATGCTCCAGTTTGAGTCGAGCGGCCAGTTCGGAAACCATGTTGTGCAGTATCAAGTATTTGAAATTTATCTAGGTACTTCATCATTCTATCAAACACTATTCTTTCAAAAACCTTGGAAAAGACACTTAAGATAGATATAGGTCTATAGTTCATGATATCGTGTACATCATCCTTTTATGAATAGGAATGACGATTGCTTTTTCAGAATACGAGGAAATACGCCTGTGCTAATTGACAGGTTAATAACATGAGCGAAATGTCGGCTGATATCGGTACCTATCATCTTCAGAATTCGTGCTGAGATGAAATCAACACTAGAACCTTTGTTGTTTTTGAGTGATCTTATAACATCATGGATTTCATGCTCCAGGACTGGGTGGAAGAAAAGGTTGTGTCTAACATACGTGACGTCGTACATGAGGATGACATTGAGTCTTTATAATAACTGTTGAGGGAAGATTCGGCAACTGTAGTGAAATGATTAGCGAAAATCTCAGCCAAATCCTTGGGATCGTTATGCGTAACATTATCAATAACCAGTGCAATAGAATTTTGTTCCATACGTTTTCGACCAGTCATAGTATTTACTAGATTCCACACAGTTCTATTTTTATTTACAGATTTATCAATAAGTTCACTGTGAAAATTGTATTTGGTTCTTAGGATTAAGGATTTATAATAGGATTTGGCTTTCTTATATAAATCATTAGAGGATTGAGTTCTTATATTAGAATGTAACCAATGAAGATTTTGTAGGTCACATTTGGCCAAAACAATTTCTGGAGTAATCCAGTTTTTCCTGTATAATTGGTACTACGCATAAGAGGGCAACAAATTGATATGTTGAATGGTATCTACAAATGCCCCAAAACATTCATTAACATCAGAATCTATGTATAAGTCCTGAAAATTACATTGAGAAATACTCGATGCAAACTTATTAAGATTTTGATCGTTTAAATTTCTGACCATTCTCGATACAGTTTCGGCTTTTTTATGGAAGCTAATACATAGATCAAGTGAGAGGGCAAAGTGGTCACTGATATGGGCTTCATAAGTTTGTACATTACAATTTGATAATTCTGCATTGGTCAAAATATAATCAACCTCAGAAATTGATGTGTGACCTGTGATATTCGTGAATACTCTGGTAGGATTATCTGACGAGACTTTTAGATTATAGCAGTTCATTAAATCTACAAGTAACTTACGGTTCATACATTCTGTTTTAAAAAAATCAACGTTCAAATCACCACACAGGAATATAATGTCAGCTGAATTGCAATAAAAATTCAAAGCAAGCGATATCCTGTCCAGAAACACCTCGAAGGTACCAGAACATGGCCGATACACACTAATAATGCCCAAGCGGATATCACGAGCCATCACTATTGTTCCACTTATTTCACATTCCATTTCTTCTGAAAAGCGTGACACACATAAATTTTTCACTAGTAATCCAGCTTTAATGTAAATCATTGATCCACCGTGGGCTCTTGAGGGGCGGCAATATGAATCTGCAAGTAGGTATCCAGGGATGGTCATGGTATTTACACTCTCAGGACTGCACCAGTGCTCGGCAACACTTACAATATCTAATATATTCTAGTTTCACAACCAAAAGGTATACAGGATGTTACTGCTAGCAGAACTGATATATTCCAGAATTATCGAAATTTTGGAGAACAACTCCTCCCGCAGAAGATTGATTGCATTTCCATCAAGATGATCGCTGTATTTTGGTATTGAAGTGGGAGAATATTTGGAGAATACATTTCCAGGGAATTGGATCGGAGGGGACCAATTGAGTGAACAGCAAGGTCACTAGATTCGATTCCTCTCGATTCTTATAGGGTTATTCAAAATCGAAAATATTCGCTACACAGCCAGACTTTGGATGAGCGTTGGAGAAGAATTATGACACAATACCGACTTACATCTTATGCCTTCGAGATCGTAAAAAGAGAATTTATGAACCGTTTATACATTTTTATAAAGGGGGTAATTTCGAACAGTTTCTTCAGTAACTTTTACGTGAATTGTTCACTCCCACTAAACCTAGAGGTTCAATATTGTAGTCTTTGTTTCTATGAATGATTTGTGTTAAATATCTTCGCAACTTTTGGCACAACTGTCGATTTGAAAGTGGATAGTAGCTATTTCTACTGTGCTTTCTGTTGATTACACCTTTTTCGAGTCCTTTCTACTGAAGCAAAATTAACTTGTACTAGTTGAGCCCAGAGAAAAATGAGCAATGAGACTCTAATTCAATAATTGACACTGAAATATTGGAAGAAAAGTCATGAAGTTTAGCTGATATTTATATTAATTACATATTATAATTGTGATACATAATGTCACAAACGCTTCTTTATATCTTATATATAGGCAATAAGAAATCTTGGTGAAATAGTTCCCTAATGCTCTTGTTCTTACTGCTTGCTATGGGGGAGAAACCTCTATTTCTGCTTCGGATCTGGATTTCTGGACTCCAGATAGAAGTTATTACATCTCAACCTCTGAGCTCCACGTACGAGTTTCAAACTAGGAATCTCTTTCTAGAAATTTCCGTCTAGGACTCTCCACCTAGGACTGAATTTCACAAATTAGACATGTATCACCAAGATATTCTATTCTGTAACATAACAGCCAGCTACACCAGGGAATTTGGAGTAACAAAATAACGTGGATCTAATATTATTCAAAGACAAAATTTAATAGGAAAAGTTACAGAGATTCTGAAAAAGTAAACTCGTGCTAGCTGTTCAGGTAGGTCATACAATTAAAAGATAAGTTCTATAAACAGCGAAGAAGCATCTACAAAAAACTATTTTTAATTAGAAGAGATGCTACATAAAAAGCGAGGAAGCATCTATAAAAATTATTTATAAGAAATTACAGATGTTTGGCAACCATTTTGAAAATTTGAAAGAATTTCATGATTTACATGATAATTTCTCGGAAGTTACTTGAAAATGAAGGAAATAATGATTTAAAATTGGAGTTTGAGTTACTTTTGTCGTTTTCTACTCCGAAAAATTATTTTGATCGAGTTTATTAATGAGAAATCTATCAAGCTCATTTTAAAAAATTGTATAAATTAAAGGAATACGATTATGAAATCCATCTTGAGAAATGACAAATTCTGTAGAGCAGAATTTGAATTTTTAACAGCTACTATAAGGCATTCAAGCAATCAATAAAAAATGCTGTAAGGAAAAATCAAAAATCAGATTTTCAAGGTTAAATGCAGCATTTTTCTGAATGAACTTTCAACTCACTTTATATTTTGATATAGGTCACTACACGGTATACAAGATGAATATATTAATTTTAATATAATTTAATTATTTTATCACAATTTAAGAGGTTTTTTAAACTCAACTAATTAGCTTGAAGGTCTGCAAAGAAAAGATCGCCTAAATTGAAGAATTTGAAGAATGCTCGTAGCACATGCACATATCGTCTGATAGCCGGATTATGCGCATCAGACTGGTAACCAGTGGCGTGACACAGATGGGGGGTTCACTGGAATCAGGTGTTTTAATTTAAATTGTTGTGATGTGATTTTAGCACGTTACACTACATCGAATACAATATTTGAATGTGAATGTACCCAGTTAGCTAACGAAATATATTGCTCGGTCTGAACACTATTGTATAGATACCTAAATAAAGGGTTGGCCGAATTCGTTCTGAACATCGAGGAAACTTTGCAATAAGGTATCACATGATTCCCTTTGCGATAGAAGTTTTCGAAATTGGGGATACTAAGGTTAGGAGGTTCATCCCAACACTATCAAATCAACATGCTGAAACACCTTCTTCAATACTGATATCAATATATACTAGAATTTATTCAAAATACATCGAGTTCGATGGGTTGCTCATATAAAATATTATAATCTCTTTTTGTAGTTGGAACACCGGGTATCGAAAATACAACTCAAAGAATTCGATTCGTATGAATAATCAAAAGACCTTTCTTACGATGTGTCACTCGATCCATATTCGCTATAATTATTTTGTAGATACGCAATGTGGGGGTTGGAGTTTGATCTGACATGTGAAAGGCATAAAGAATGGTCCTATACGAAACAAATATCGATATGTTTCAGCGCTGTCCGCTGACACAGCCTTCACCTGAGTGAGATGGGGGGAGCAAAATTTCGTTGGAACACCCTGTATATTTAATATTGATTTCGCAATTGCAATGTCGGTCTCATAGAAATTCAAGGGTGGGGGTTCAAATTTTTCTTGGAACACCCTCTCATATCAATTTTGTAATTGCACTGTCTATCTCACAGGGAAGTTTAGGCAATACTGAGTTTAAAACTAACAAAGAACCACATTGTATCTAACTATACATAATCTTCATAAATATCAAGTACCGAATGCGGTGATTCTTAGGTTAATATTAGAATCAAACGTCCGTGAACGCTTCGCTCGGTACCTACAGGGTGTTGAAATTTCGATGGTATCTCCCAGAACTACATCGGGAAGAAAAAAATCACCTGGTATTCTGAATTCCACAATCGATTAAGCAGCTCGATCGCAGTTTCTTTGTCAACATAAGTTTTTGGACATATGAGGAAAAAAAATTTTAGGTATGTAGTAACATTTGTTTCCATATGATCTCAAACACGTCTGAAACAAGAATGAGTTTATTTGACTATCAGTATTCATTCAATTTCTCTTTAGTTTTCACGCTAAATTAATAAAAGTTTCCTGTGTTTCTTGTTGATTTTCGAATCTTTGAATTTATTGTAATGGCTGCTGAACGTCCTGGACACTATTTGAGTGATCATGAAGTGGTGAGAATTGTAACACTGCTAGAGGAGGGACGAAGCCAACGTTACGTGGCTGACTTGTTGAATGTTAACCAAAGCACTATTTAAAGAGCAATTAATCGGTACCACGAAACAGGGGAATATGGAAGAAGGGCCGGAAAGGGAAGAAATCGGATAATAACACAAGATGATGATCGTTGGCTTCATTCAACTGCACTAAAAGTTCGGCACTGTACGGCTAGAATGCTACAAAATGAACTTGCACTTCCCATCAATGTGCATATTTCATTGCAAACTGTTAGGAACAGGCTCAGAGAAGACGATTTCAGACCAAGGGTGGCTTCTACCGGCCCGCGTCTCACCAGAGAGCATCGAGTTGCAAGACTTCAGTTTGCGAGGAAACATGCAAATTGGGGTATTCCAGAATAGTTGAATGTTCTCTTTTCCGACGAGTCCAGGTTCTGTCTGGTATCAAATGATAGACGCATGCCTGTATACAGACGACCTGGGGAACGGTATCAGCAATACAACATCCGGCAAACCGAAAACTTCCGAGAGACTCAGTAATGGTGTAGGGAGCTATTTCTTTCCATGGTCGAACTGAGTAAGTCCTAGTGAATAATGGAAGAATGACAGCGGCCAGATACATCGCAGATATCCTTGTTCCCCATGTTGTACCCTTTAAGCCATTGATAGGCGAAAACTTCATTTATATGCATGATAATACTCGGCCTCATGCAGCTAGAGTAGTTACAGAGTTTCTGCAAGATTCTGAAATTGATATTTTAAGATGGCCAACCAGAAGTCCCGACTTGAATCCCATGGCAAATTCAGCAACGTAGGATACCTTGTAGACCACTCCAACAACTAGAAAATGTGCTTCCTGAAATTTGGAACTCAGTGACTCAAGAGTACATCCAAAATTTGTTTGAGGGGCTTCCGAGACGTATACTGACAGTAATTAGGGCCCGGGGAGGAAACACTCGATTTTGAAAATTAGTAACCATTCGATGCTAGTTGACTGGTCTCTTCGCGAATGTTTGAAGATGGTAGAATTTTTAAATTTTTCATTAACTCGTAAATTGTTGATATTTTCCATCATAAACACATCGCATTTGAATGTTATCTTCTTATTTTACACTTCTGAAAGTTACCAAGCGAGTTTTGAATGACCAACCTAAAAGTTTATATAGTATTGTCGTAAAAGTAGGGTGATGCGACAATTTTTGTACGGAGTGTATTTAAATGAAAGTAAGTTTCATGAAAAGGTCATTTGATTTTGACATAAGGCATTTTAAATCTTAAGTTGTGTCAACAATTAAGAGCTAAAGAATGTAAACTTATTTCAAATGCTTGTTATAATCTCAATAAACGGCTATTTATACGAATTACGAATGGAATTACAAAAACAGTCTGAACAGGATGGACAGATTGCGACGTTCGAGTATTGCAACTATAGGAAATATTGTGAGTCATGGAAAATGAACCCCTTTTCCCGCGTTCTTCATGCGTCAGGAAATCATTGCCGAGAATAGATTCAAGTTAACTTTTTTCGGTTTCGAGTTATTTGAAAATTTTTGAAAAGGGTCAAGAACCAATATCTCGTATTTTCGTTCTTTTAGTTATGTAAAAATGGTTTTGTATATGTACATTTTGTACATTTGTATACGTAGAATCGAACTATTCCCGGAATGTTTTTTGTCCAACGGTTTTTGAGGTAGAATTTTCTGTTTATTGAATTCCAATGTTTTACATAAGTTCAGTTTTAACCGTAACGAATTTTGGATCCATAGATTTTGATATACCTGCCTCGAGAGTCATCCATTATGAGTTGGGAGGTCTCTTTAATACTAAGAAAATACTTATGGATTACATGTTGAAATTGTTCCCGGAAAAATATGCTGTCAATCATACTAGAACTATAACAAATATTGACCGCTATTCATTCTTTATCATTGAGCTTTTTCAAGAAATGATTTTTCGACTTGGAACCGATGTAAATTTCATTACAACTTTCACAAGAGTCTTTGAACACCTGATGTGCGTTTTCTATGAATTGCAGATTTACTGTTTCTCATATATCTGCTTAGATGAGAAGAATGACATCCAATTTAGACTGGGTTTATCAATATAAGTTAATATATTATATTGTTGATTGGTCTCTTTAACATTGCATGCGGCGATTGTTTACGAGGAAGTATACCGCCAATCATTACCTGACATTAGGTCAGGTTCAAAGTCATTTGAAAGTCAAATTGAGAAATAGCTACAAAAACCTGAAAAACTTCCCATGTATATTTTTGAAATCGTTGAGTACGAGTCTGTGTTCAATTTATTCGAGAGACCATTCGTAGAGGTCGCTCAAGGTAATATCAAGATTATATCAAACAAAAAATTTTTCTGACATCACTTATCTTCTCTGGGAGAACTTTAGAATGATCTTGAAACAGCCTTAAGTGACCACTAGGAAATGTTGCATAAATAAATTGACCCTCGATTCGTACCAAGCGATCTCGAAAACATTAATATGAATTTTTCCAGACTTTTAGGTATTGATTCTCTTCGAATGACTTCGAACCGGACGTGATGAAAGTCAACACAGTTTGTACTCGGATCCAGTGGCTTGCTTCATCAATTTTTCATCCTCTCAAAATCTTTATTCCGTGAAATTTTAAAATGACGTTCAACTAACCTCGAAATTACGTTGAGTTATCTTAAGGAAACATCGCACGAAGAGACTAACATCGGATTAATGTTTGGCGGCCTTAAAAACATACAACTCCTCCAGATTGTTGGTGATGATTCTCTCGATTTAACTTCATATTACCTTAAACTGGATGTCATGGAGATCAAGGAAGGTTGAATGCGGATTCAGCGGCGTCAAAAACATACAAGTGAATTTTATCTCTTTTTAACATTTCTCAAAATTTTTGCTTGTAAAACCTCAAAATGACTCTCGAATAATAATCAAATAAACTCGATTGACCTCTAGGAATATTCGCACTAATAAACTAGACACAGATTCGTTCCCAGTTTGTGTGAATTTCTTCTGATTTTTTGGTCGCAATCTCTTGATTTGATCTTCAAACGACCTTGAACCTCACCTAATGGGTATTAGCTAAGCATCTCGTTGTAATCTGTAACCTTGATCGCTATTAGTCTTATAATATTTTCTTATCCTGATATCGTCTATGTCTCATACTATTTAAACAGCTAATTCATGATGATGAGGACATGCTAACGAATTATGACGGCGATATCTGCATGGGATGGTTTATGGAGAATGGAAGAATCTTGTCTGTGGTCAATTTTGGTTGTAGATAAATCTGAAATGTAATTCTCAGTTTCCATTTCTAAAGTCAACTTTATATTTAGATGAATTTAATATATGAAGGTATCACAGGAATCTAATTGGCTATCTGTGCCGGCAAATTCATTATAATGCCGTTGTTGCTCATGTAAATTTCATCATTGAAGTTAAATTACTTTTGTTCTAAACGTACTTCTAAAAGATGCATAAGTTCTGACTGTATAACGGGATTCGCATAACTATTCTGTAGAGCTTGGTTTGTCAATTTCATTGTGGTGAAACTAGGTTTCATCAAGTCTGGAAGCAGCTTGAAAACTTTTCGAAACGCCTGAATTGACTTGACTTCAAGAATCAAAGGTTTGACTTCATTTGATATTGTAACCCAAAAGCTTGACTTGACATCAAGCTTTTTCAAGCTGCTCGAGACGTTGATACTGATGAAGAAAGTAAAGTGAAGCTAATCGCTTGTTACCGTAGCGTTGCAGGGGCAACAGTAGAATCTCTAGTCATACAGAAGTTATTAATTCGCTGCGACGTACAGAGATTTCAAAACTTACTACGTTCGATGAATATATTAATTATTGGTTTAATGTGTTTAATGGCATGTGCCGTAAATGTCTGTCACATTTTTGATTGCGACACTCAGTAATTATTCGAAAACTCATTTTAATCAACTATCAAATAGTAACGGTTGGATAAATTCACGGGCAATTTAAAATTAGTAGAACCGTGACGAAACGTTAAGTGAACAGAGCACTCATTTTCATCATATATCTTGAAAAAATGAGCCATAGCTTTCCATGCAGAAATGTCAGTTCTGAATTTCGTGTTAAATGTGCATTTAAGGTGGTTATACTAGCATCCATTTTTTCTTGATAACCCCTTGTACTATGCTGTATGAATTTCCAAACAAAATAACGTAGAAACTATACAACTGAAAAGACCACAACTTTCAGGCTTTCCATCAGGAAACATCTGCGTTGACCCGGCCTGCACTCACGAAAGGCTTAACGTCCATTCGAGTAAATTTTTCTGAAAGGTGTTTCGAAGAAGACCTAGTGACACGACTCCCCTAAATTTTGCTCGAAAGTGGTGCCAAGAACGTTGGAAATGATGACGGTCGACAGCGGACCGATTTAATTTGCGTTGCGGAAATTGTGATTTACAAGAAAATTGACATCGATCGAATAAGATAACTCGACGATATGTGTTTTGGGGAGAATATTTACAGCGTCGAAGTTTTCCCGAGAGAATTGAACTCTTTTGCTTATACTGAATATTTTGAACTTGTAGACAGGCGTTATCAATATCTTCCAAAATTGAGGTGAAAACAATTGTGATCACCTTATATCCATAATTTTTGGGGAAATCTTCATTGAATAACACTGTTCAACAATTTTTCTGCCGTAAGTGTGATAGGTGAATTGATCTGGTTTCTTGTTGTTCACTTATCAATGAAATAAAGCAATGCTGTTCAAATTTTCACTATATACAACTCATGAAGGCGTTTCACCACATACTAGATTTATTTCCATTCTGAAATTTGGATTTACAGTTCTCAATATTCCCACTACGTTCAAGTTACGAGTTGACAGGAGAGACAAACTGGGTTTACCAATATAAGTCAATACATACAAGCAAATTTATATGGAATCACTCGGTATTTCACATAATTGATTGTTTTTAACCATGGATCTTTGACTACTTGTGAAGAATGAAGTTTTTAGTTCTAAAACAACTGGATAGTATGAAAAGAAATGTTGAATTATCACCACATGTTCAGGATATTGGAACTGTGAATTTCAAAATTTAAAAAAGGCAATTATCATAAATGAGAAAGCCTTACGTTGGATTGTTCGATGTTCGAATAATTACTTTCGGTATTGAAGGGGTGACACAGAGCGATATAGCGGCCACAGTGGTGATTTCAAAAACCTATGCTCGATGCGTAGAGCTACAATCTCTGCAAAATAGGCCTAGAAGAAGTCGTGGGAAGATCACTTCTGAAAAACAAGACCGCTTTTTGTGCCAAATTGCAAGAAGAGACCCTGCGTCGCAACTCATACACCAAAGGCAATTTCTGAAAGCAACAGGCATAAGTAAATCAGTCGAAACAATACGTCAAAGACATCGTTCAAGGGGTTTATACAGCAGAAGGCCCTTAAGAGTTCCAGACCTAACCAGACAACAAAAAATTAACAGACTTAATTGGTGTATTGAGCAGCAAAATTGAAATATTGGGAATTGGCGAAATGTTCTTTTTCGGATGAGACCAGAATTGCTGTTCGATCAGATGATCGCCGTATTCGGGTTTTAAGGGGTCGTGGAAGACAAGCTAGACTCCGAGTGTGATGTTTTGGGTGGCATTATGCTGGGAGGAAAAACAAATTTTTTTTCCTTTCCGGTGAGTGTAACGACCTGAAATTACGTGGTAGTGCTGGAGCCCTAACTGAGCCTCTGGCGAGGTTCCCAAGGTGAGAATTTCACTTTTATGCAAGATTATGCTTCTCCGCATACCAGCAACCTCGCGCGACGTTATATTGAAACAGAGGGAATCGCTATTTTGAACTGGCCAGCTTAATCTCCAGTCCTAAATCCTATTGAACATTTTTGTGATAATGTCAAAAGGAAAATTAGATCGCGCCAAGATGATCCAAGAACCCCACAGCAGCTCTTCCAAGCCTTCACAGAAGAGTGGCAGAATATCACCCCAGAGGAGGTCTAAAAACTAATCCAAAGCATGCCTAGATAGATTCAGGCATGTATCAGGGCGAGAGGGGGTAATATAAACTACTGAGGTCGAGAAAAAGCAGCTACTCCGTGAGAAAACAATTTTCAATTTTCCTACTACATGCGGAAAGAGTCTCTGATTCTCTTTTATTTGTTTCTTTCTTGAGATAAACCTCAGTTTATTTCTTTTGTCAATTGATATATCTTAAAAAGGATCAATTCTATCAATCCTTAGAAATTTACAAAATCCCTGATGTGATGTTCAAAATATCGGATGATTCCATATAAATTTGGTTGTGTGCATAATATATTTTTGATTGGTCGAAATTGTTTACAGGAAATCTGTCAATCTTACTAGAATTATAATCACTTATGACCACTTCATTTTATAATAAAATCTAAAAATTCTCACTCTTGAGTTTGAACTTTTATTCCAAAACACTCACCTCTTATGTGTTTTTCATGTATTTTCATTCTATTACTAGATCCGGCATGAATTATCCACAATTGAACCAAACATCTGTTGTAAATGTCAATTTTTTGATAATTATCTTTAAAAAATGTTATTGTTTGAATAAGATAATGAGTATTCCTCCTGAAATTGTGAATTAAATAGGGTGCGCCAGAGAAAACCGGACAATTTTTTTCCGTTACAGCTTTCGCAATTTTAGAGCTAGGACTAGGTTTTTCAGAAGTTGTATCGAAATTTCACTTCCGGTAAAATCCAGTATGGCTGACTCATTCGAAAATGAGTCATACTTCAAGATCACTGGAACGTTTTTATTTCACTAAAAAATTCGAATGAAGTATTCAGTCAATAATACAGTCTTTTCTGAACAATTTGAGATATTGATTCCGAGAATATTCCAAGAATTTGTAAGAAATTGCGTGAAGAATTTCTTTATTCTGATTTTCAGCTGAAATCGAAAGATTCTTTCACCTCATGACGTTGGCACTCCTGAAGTTGTCGTGATTTTCTTGGATGTTCTAAGAAGACAAAGGACCATATTTTATTAAAACCATCGTAAATTTTGATTTCCGTTCGAGTTCAAAATGGCCGATTTCCTCAAATATTAACAATTTTCCTCGCGCATTAAAATATTTTTCGCGGTTGTAATGATCAACTGCGTAATTCAAGCACTAGATTGAACCTTTCCCATCATTTGAGGGGTCAAACTCGAATATTGATTCAGAATTGAGCCAATTTTCGTCAATAATGTTTCTCTTCTTCACCATCATATCCCGTTGTGAAACCTCTGAACATAGACTGCATGCATTGACTCTATGATAAACAAAAAATCATGAAATTTCATCGAGTTTTAGACGACATCTGGTTTGAACTCCAATTTTTTCTTGGTGTTGCTTGTTTTTGACGTATGAAATTGTAAACAATGGTTTTAACAAATGAGGATAAGCGTTTCATAGAATGTTTATTTGTGCGTGGCTATACTGCTAGGTAAATAATACGCCAATTTCCATCCCCTAATTACAAAAGAAGTACAATCTATTATCTTAAGACCCAAATCGTGTCTTATTATTCTTCTCGCAGGGGTTTTTGAGATTTGGCATCTTTGAGACATTTGGAAACAGTCAAGCTGGTTCCTAGAGTTCTGATAGGGCTGACTGCTAATGCAGAAATTCACTGAATGTAATCCTGAAGTTGTCAGTTGAGTTTGTGATACAAAAAATGTAGAGTTGATGCTTGAAACAGATTATAAAATAGGAGAGTACCTGTGTTCTAACAGTTCTAGCTGCACCAATACCTGGTCTTCTTCCTAATGACCCTGTTGTCCGAAATTTTTCTTCAAGACCATAGATTGTACTTTTTGTGTAATTAGGGGCTGGAAATTGGTGTAATATTTTCTTATCTTATCAGTATAGCTACGCACAAATAAACATTCAATGAAACGCTTATCCTCATTTGTTAAAACCATTGCTAACAATTTCAAACGTCAAAAACAAGCAACATCAAGATAAAATTCGAGTTCAAACCAGATGTCGCCTAAAACTCGATGACATTTCGTTATTTTTTGTTTATCATAGAGTTAATGCATGTAGTCTATGTTCAGAGACTTCACAACGGAAGCTGCATATGATGGTAAAGAAGAGAAAGATTATTGACGAGAATTGGCACAATTCTGGATCAACTTTCGAGTTTGACCCATCAAAATGATGTAAAAGGTTCAATCTAGTGACTGAATTACGTAGTTATTCAATACGACCACGAAAAATTTTTTAATGTGCGGGGAAATTTGTTAATATTTGAGGAAGTCGGAAATTTTGAATTCGAACAGAAATCAAATTTTTGGTTGGTTTTAGTAAAATATGTTTGTTTGTCTTGTTAGAACATCCATGAAAAACATAACAACTTCAGGATAGCCAACGCCATGAGGCGAAAAAATATTTCGAGTTCCGCTGAAAATCAGAATGAAAAAAATTCTTCACACTACTTTTTACCAATTCTTGGAATAGATTTAAGACCAATTTGTTAAATTGTACAAAAGAGACTGAATTATCGACTGAATACTTCATTCGAACTTTTTAGTGAAAAAAACTTCCAGCAATCTTGAAGTGTTGCTCATTTTCGAATGGGTCAACCATATTGGATTTCACCGAAAGTGAAATTTCGATACCATTTCTGAAAAACTTAATCTTTTGGGTTTCCAATAAAGCGAGCTCTAAATTGCGAAAGTTATAACGGAAAAAAAATGGTCCGGTTTTGTCTGGCGCACCCTATATAAACAAGATAATCGAAGACCTGCTGACGTAAATATCAAAGAGATTGGCACAAGAAAAGAAATCGAACTCCTTTTCTTAAAATGTTTTACTTGCATTCCTTGATGATTCTTCGAAAAAAATGGAAAGCCCCAACTCTATGGAAAATTTATTCAATCCCACAAGCAAACGTAAATATGAGACATAATATCGATATTTCAAAATATCACGATCACGATCTGCCTATTTCAATCCACTGCTGGATGTAGGCTTTTCCCATATTGAACCATTTTTTTATGCTAATAGCTTCTCTCATCCAAAGAAGACCCGCTGATTTTTTAATATCGTCTCTCCACCTTGTGTTTGGCTTGCCGATACTCCTATGCCCCACTCTTGGCCTCCATTCCATGAGACTGAGCCTTTTGGTCCACCGATTGTCATTTCTTCGGGCTACGTGACCTGCCCATGACCACTTTAGTTGAGCTGCCCTCTCCATGACATCTGTCAGCTTGGTTTGTTCTCTTATCCAAGTATTTCTTATGCAATCTGATAGTTTAATATTCAATATTATTCTCTCGTGGGCTCTTTGGGTTTTCGTCAATTTTTGGGCCAACTTCTTAGTAAGACACCATGTTTCGGCTCCATATGTAAGCACAGGAAGAATGCATTGGTTGTAGAGGTTTTTCTTGAGGTTGTGGGGTATGTCTGATGTCAGGACATGTTTTAATTTGCCAAATGCCGCCCACGAAAGGGACACTCTTCGTGTAATCTCGTCAGTCATGTTGTCTTTTTTAGTAGTTAGTTTTTGTCCCAGGTATATGTAGTTTTCGACATTCTCTAGTTGTTGACCTTCTACGTGGATTACGGGGTTATTGTTTGTGTTTGTCATTATCTTCGTCTTGCTGATGTTAATTTCTAGGCCAAAATTTTTTGAATGGTTGTTCAAGTCTAGGATCATATCTTGTAATTCTTGGACGTTACTACTTATTAGTACAATATCGTCGGCAAAGCGTAGATGATGTAGAAGTTCGCCATCAATGTTGATTCCTTTCTTATGCCAATCCATTTCTCTAAAGATTTCGTTCAAAGCTGCAATAAATAGCCCCGGTGACACTGTATCTCTTTGTCGAACACCTGGTTTTATTGGAATGTCGTTGGTTTTATTCCATAACTGGACATGCATTTTGGCGGAAGAATAGATGTTTTTTATCAGGTTCGTGTATCTGCTGTCCACTCTACATGCATTAAGAGAATTAAGGACTGCCCAAATTTCTATACTGTCAAAGGCCTTTTGGTAGTCTATAAAGGCTATATAAAGATCTAAATTATACTCATTGCACTTTTCTATTAGGTGTTTAATTGCATGAATATGATCCAGCGTACTGAACCCAGATCTAAATCCAGCTTGTTCACGGGGTTGCTGGAAATCTATTTTTCCCGTTAATCTTTTGGTAATTATTTTGGTGAATAATTTATATAGCTGGGATAAAAGGCTTATTGGTCTATAATTACCAAGGTTTCTTATGTCGCCTTTTTTGTGGAGAAGAAATACTTCAGCCTCAAGCCATGCTTGGGGGACTTGACTTTGATCCAAGCATTTGTTGAATAATAGTACCAGTTCTTGTTTCAGGCGAGGACTTCCACATTTGAGCATTTCTGGAATTATGCCATCAGGTCCAGCCACCTTGGAATTTTTAAGATTATTCAGGGCTGAGTTTAATTCATTAACAGTAATTTCGGGAATATCCTCAGAACCGACATTACATATTTTTCTCTTTCTATCTTCCTTTTGCTGTGCGTTTGGTTGTAATTTGGAATCATATAATTCTTTATAAAAGCTTTCTATTAATTTGATCATTTGATCTCTATTTGTAATGACCTTCCCAGCTTTGTCTTTAAGTGATGTCATTTCTCTTCTTCCTATACTAACATGTCTATTAAAAATTTTTGGGCCTTTGTTATTCTCAATAGTTTCTTTTATGATCTTGGTATTAAATTTCCTAATGTCTTTTCTAATTTCTCTTCTTATTAATTTGTTCAGTTCAGCCCATTCGATTAAGTTCCTATCTTTGTCTGGTTTTAGTTTCCTTCTTTCTTCAAATAATTTCGCTGTTTCGTCACTTATTTTTCTTCGACTTCTTTTCGTCACTGTTGTTACCTCACTTGCGCTTTCTTTAATGATGTTGCTTAATTCATTTGCATGTGTATTTAAGTCGGTATGTCTTAGAGTTGGGGGTGCCTTATCAATATTTTCGTCTATTTTTAATTGGTACTGTTCTTTTCTGTTGATAAGGACTTCAGGGTCTACTCTCTTTTGGGGCTTCAACATTAAATTTCTCTTATGTGTTTTTATTCTGACCTTTGCTCGTATCATTCTGTGGTCACTTCCCACATTTACCCTGCTGACTGTAGCGACATCTTCTAGTATGAGAGGGTTACTCGAAATTATAAAGTCAATTTCGTTTTTATATTTGAAGTCTGGACTTCTCCAGGTCCATTTTCTATATTTACGTTTTTGGAAGAAGGTTTCATAGCATAAAGCTGGTTCATCTCTAAAAAGTCAACCATCGTGTCTCCACGTTCATTTCTTGTACCGTATCCGTATTGACCTACTGCTCTCTCGGTTTCATTTACTTGATTGCCTATTTTGGCATTAAAATCGCCTATTATAAGAATGTCTTTTCCGGTTTTGTTGTTTATGATTTCCTGTAGTTGTTTATAGAAACTCTCTACAACATCGTCGTCGTAATCCGAAGTAGGGGCATACACCTGGACTATTTGCATGGAGTATTCTTCTGAGATCCTTACTGTAACATAAGCGATTCTGTCTGAAATTCCTACATATTCCGTTACCAATTTTGCAAGTTTGCTGTGTATAAGAAATCCGACACCGTGGCGTTTGACATTATCTTATCCTTTATAGAATAGTACATGTCCTGACTTCAGTTTGACGATTCAAAATATAGAATATTGAAATTTGTTGAAACGATCTTCTGAAATATATATACTTAAGAAATCGTAGATTTTTACAGGAGAAAATATTAAACAATATTCCGAAACTGCTCTGGAGTTGTAGCCAAATATATCTTATTTGGCTACAATGGCGAAAAAATTATAATTTCAATAACAGTTTCAATAAAATCCAGCTTATATTTGTAGGTCGTCATTGATGTTTCAGGGTCTTGTCGCTGGAATGAATTTTATAACATTAAAATTTCTGACATTAATGATTTGGGTTCCTCAATGCTAATTGTAATTCCCAATACAGAACCTAAAAAGCCAAGACAGTTTACAATCACGGGTAATCTTCATAATATCGTAGAGAAATATTAGGCTGTGAGACCTCGTAATACTCCCTCTGTTATTTTTTTTTTCAATTTCCAAAAGAATAAATGTACAGCGCAAGTAATTGGAATGAATAAACTTGGTTGTATGCCCGAACAAATTGCCACATTTGTGAATCTAAACAATCCAGAAGATATACTGTTACTCTTTGCGCCGTACTTCAGCGACAACGTGATTTATTTATTTTTGATTTATACTTTGCCATGGTGGAGAAAATACAGTCGGTTACTCGGTAAGAATGAAAAAACTCTATACTTGTGGTTCCTCGTACTCGGAATTTTTCACTCGTAACGAATTTTTTCATTCTAACCCAGTTACAGGATATACTATTCTGATATTGGGATCGTGATGAGTCTATGTCAGGGGTGCGCAAACTTGAACTGCTGGCGATTTACCCCAACATTTTCAAACTACGATCGACTCTGAGGGGCTGCAAGTATGTGTAATGCAAGGTTGTCGTTCATACACGATGCACCCTACATACCTACCTACCAAGGTAGGGTGTACTGTAGCATATATATTAGCTTTCCGCACAATATACATTATTTTAGTCAAGTTTGGGTTAGGTTTAGCTAGGTTCTTCTCTAAAATATCAATGAAAAAACTAGTTATTCAAAATTGCGAGTTAATTGATTGTTACAAAATAAAAGAGTTACATATAGTGTAAAACTTAACTGAGGGGTGACTTTGGATGTTGGAGCGTGGCACTGCATGTCCTCAGCATACTTTTCATAAGATGGTACGTAACCACTGAGTGCTAATCGCAAGCATGATGACATAGGATCGTCAATTAGTCGATTACGATATTTTTACTTAATTATCTTCATCTCAGAAAATGCAGACCCGCAGCAGTAAGTTTCGGATATTTATCTTGAGATATAAAACAGCAGAAATTTGTATCAGATGCTGTAGCTTCGAGACGTATATCTGATATAATCTGCACCAACTCATTTCCAACAAAACATGCGTTCATATTCAACTGACAATATTTTTACATGAAGAAGGATAACTCCATAAATGATGCTATATTTGCCAATTCACTGCAATCATAAAAACGCATTTCGAATTGCCCCAAAACATTTGATAATTCAGCGTCATACGTATCATAATTAAACTGAAGAATCCGTGCTTTCAAAGACAGAAAATGTTTCGAATGCGTTTACTGCGCTAATCATCTCAATAATAGTTTTTCCTTTATCTTGAAGCTCCAAGTTGATGGTGTTTAAGTGGCAAATCTTCATTACCTCGACACAATGCCACAAAACCGTTTTTGTTTCCAGTAATTGCTGGTTCTACATCGGTTGTACTGCACACTAATTTATATATTGGTAGCTTGTAGTATTTCACAAAATTGAACGAAACGTCATATATATCTTCGCCACTAGTCTTCCCTTCAGAGAAATGATTGTCAAAAATTCTTCCTTAGCCAACATGTCATTGAATACCATCCGAATAAAAATGCACAGCTGGGCAGTGTCTGTCATATGGGTGGATTCGTCGAACTTTAGAAAAAAAGTATGTACATTTCATGATATCATTTTTCAGTTTATCTGCCGTATCCAGACTCATGAATTCAATACGCCTTGTGACAATTGGACGAGATAACTGAAGTTCTCTAATAGCAGACATGATTTCTGTTTTATTTTTAAAATCTCCAAATGAAGTCTCACCCGCTTCCATAAATGCTTCCTTTACAACCGATCCATCTTCGAATGGTTTCTTGTGTTTCGCTAATATATGAGATATTTCATTGTCCGGCTGGTCTTGTGAATATATATAGATATATATATATATATATATATATATATATATATATATATATATATATATATATATATATATATATGATGAGACAAATATCTTCCTCGACAAACTTTGCGAAGATTCTACATATGAACACTTGAGACAAGGAGAATTACTCAAAAATCCGTAGATCAATGAATAATCCTTCCTCATAAGAGCTAGTTCCGAAATCTGCCTGCCATGCACGCGGCCCCCGAGAGCCACAAGAGTGCAACTAAGCAGGATGCCGAGAAACGAAGCGGCCGACTGCAGTTTCGTCCTTATTAGGAGCGCATCAGTGTCGCATATCACTCTCAGCATCCCAACAAGCTACATCGGGGACCCTATCGATTCCAGAAAGGACGCATCTAGTACATATGTACGAGAGTCGCCCCCTATACACCGAGACGGCGAACTTCGAGAAATTCTCGAAGTCCGGTAGCGGGTTCGTATATGGGATTTTGCTTGACTTCAGTTATATAAAATCTGGATGTTCAATGAAGAAAAGAGGAAAAATATCCAATTAGCTCTTCAGCTATTCGACATATATAATATTCGGATACTTTGCCAGTACCAACTCATACAAATTAAGAAAACTTGCACATGCACTCAACCCAATTTTGAAACAACAATTGATGAATCGCAGACTCTGTCAAGCGGAATTGAATGATCTCATTCAAGACCTTGATTTGTAAAAGGATAAGGCAGATCTTCTAAAGTGAAGGAATTATCACCAATGAGATGTCAGGGTATTACAGTACTGCCAGCGTCAAAGGGATCTTATGAAAAAATAAAGGCCATTATTGACTCGATTAAATATGATAAATAAAAGTGGCGATCTAAAGGTCCTCGGTCTACTCCCACAAATGCAACTGGGGTATATTGATTACAGCTGCTTCTTATGTTTATGGGAAAGTAAGGATAGGAAATCACATTATTATATTCAAGTAGACTGGCCTGCAAGAAATCTTAACCGTTATGCAAGAAATGTTGTTGCCGTTCTCTTGGTTGATCCAAAAGATTCTCTTCTTTCTACCACTTCATATAAATATCAGTTTGATGAAGAAGAACTAACCAAGAATGAGAAATTTTAAGATATTTAAGGGACAAATGTTCTACATGAAGCAACGCAAAAGTTGAAGAGGTTTTTTTTTTAGGGGGAACTTGCAAATGATCCTACGATTGACCAAACTTTGAAGGGAAAAAAAGGATGCTTGGGTTCCTTGAAGGGAGATCTAAAAAATGATTACGTTGTTCAGATGGTGGGAATACTATAATAGCTTGATACTTGGATGCAACATGCCACTGCATCATTTTAAATACTCCCTTCGGGCTTTTTCCCTCGTAGTCGTGAAGTCGTTAGTGTTGAAAACGGAAAACGACTTGTTGAGGATATTTCCCTAATGATACAAAAATATCAGGACCGTTGGAATGAAGCAGAATTTGTGGACTACTAGCCTTTGTGTGCATTTCAAATATAAAAACTTTATGCGTATTCAAAGCAAATAATTCAGATAAAGTCATAAGTCGGAGAACTTTCTAGAAAAGTGTGGTACCAGATTGAATACAGAGCAACACTTCCTCAATTGACCTCAGAAGTAAGGAGATGCGGTCTAATATTTATTAGTGATGTGCTTCCCCTCCCCCTCAGAGTCCAATAATTTTGTTCGTTGCTATATATGTCCTAAAACAGACAATAAATCATCGAGGAAATCCTGATAAAATTCCATAGGTATATGTGAAATAATCATTTGAAAAAAGCTTGCGTTAGTTGTTCCAGTGATTGATTCATATGATCCTTTTTGTTTCTCTGATTATATGTTTATTTGAATGTTTTACTTCAGATTATTTTTCGATATACATTTTTAATTCATTTTCATACTTTTATTTTATAGCCCTTCTATCTAGCATTTTCTTATTCGTTTTTTACCATACAAAATGAACGACTGAGATTTACGATTTTTTCATTCCAGCTGTATTTTGGTAATATCAAATCGTTTTCTCTTGTGAGATCAGAGACGTTGAATTTTGATATTTCCCATCAGAATAGTGACGAAAAATTAATCTTAAAATTATTCCCCTTTATTTCGCGATCTCTAAAATGGTTTACATATGTATACCGCATGTCTAATCACGTTAGTCCAACAGACACGACTAACAGAGGGTTAAGCAACCTTATAGAAAAAAAAACAATTATTTCCGAGGACATTTTTGAATATGGCAGTTAATGTGTTAGACAAGGGTTCCAGAACAACAAGTTCATTGATTCACTTCAAATAATTTAAGTAAAGTTCATAAATTTGATTATCATTTTCTCGAATCTAGATTGCCTTCGAGTTCTAAATCACTATACTATCTACTCTTTCTATCTGAGGTGACACAGTTTCGCTCTATTTCTTCGAACATAAAATCTCATATCCCCACATTGCTAAATCCAACAATCCGGTTTGGCGCTAGAAGATTACCCAGCTAAGATATCCAATTTATCATCAGAAATTATCCAAGACGAGCACTAAGAGGAATAGAATCAGATTCAAACAACTGGATATCCTAAGTTATTTACTTTAGTGAAATGATTAAGTTCGAGAATGTAAACTGGTCTCAGATGATTCCAGAAACTTGCAGATTCTCGAGTTGGAGATCGCTTTGACTAGAAACTTTCAAATGTCGCCGAAATATAATAAAGAGGAAAATAACAGGATATCTAAAAATCTATTAATCATAAAATTATATTGTGAAACTTGATAATTTTGATAAATATCAGCTATCTACACTAATACACGAAAACTTTCCACAAGTTTCCTTTACATTGAAATTCACCAACATGTATGGCATAATAGATGAAAGCTGGAAAATACAATATGTGTTCTCTGGATCGAGTCTAGGAAAAGTATAAAGTTTTGAAATTAAAAAAGTAAGAACAAGAGGAAAATAATCAATTTACGAAAGGCTTCAATAAAAAAGGAACAAAATGAGTGGTTATTGAAATCTCGCTAATCACTCAAAATAAAATGAATAAATAAATAAAATAAAAATAAAAATATTCATTTCCACTGACTAATCGTATGGGAAAATGTCAAAATAATATACAAGAAACATATATAGAATGTAAAGCACGAAACAATCGAAAATCTTCAGAGAACAACACCAACAATCATCTTTCTCTGAAGTACTCGCTGACAAAATAAAACGCTTTTTCAAGAAAAAACTCTTGGCCTGCAATTTAAAACATTTCAAATTTTCAATATCTCTTATATGTTTAGGCAACGCGTTAAGTATTTTTAAACTATGAATTTTCGGCCCGCTTTGTACTTGTGATAGTTTAGTAAATGGAACATATAAGAATGATCGAGTCGAGTAACTGTTGACATCACCGCACACCCTGTAGGAAGAAATATTCCGTTTTACATGCACGCAGCAGTTATAAAGATGCAAAGAAGGCAGCGTCAAAAACTTGCTTTTGAAGAATAGACGGCAAGATGTGAGTATGGACAAACCGAATATAGATCTTATGATTCTTTTTTGCATTTTAAAAACCCTGTCCACATTGCAATTGCTGTTGTCCCAACTTATGATCCCATAGTTAAGAGTACTCTGAATAGTAGAAAGATAGAAAGTCTTCAAAACATGGAGATCGACACACTTTCTTAATTGATATAAAGCAAAGTTCCTTTGCGCTAGCGAGTTATAAAGTTGCGAGATGTGGTCTTTCCATGACAAATGACTTTCTATTGTAACTCCTAAGAACTCAACAGACGATGAGGGTTCAACAGTGTAATTACCTGAACGAATAGTTGGCACGACTTCAGTTGGAGAAGAAACAATCATGACAGTCTTGATCTCATTGAGAACTAGGTCGTTATTTTTGCACCAATGAGGCATTTCATCCAATCGCCTGTTAGCATGGACCTCCATCATATAAGGGTCTTCATCAGATACCAATTCGGAAATATAATCAGCATATAAAAGTGTTATTGAGCCGCAATCGTCAAGGAAATCAATCAGATCGTTTATGAATACGACAAAAAGCATTGGACCTAACGTGCTGCCCTGCAGTACTCCAGAGCCCTGCGTTACCCTATCTGACAAGGTCGTCTGGTCATTAGTGGTCAAGCGTACTATTTGTGATCTATCGAGGAGATATGATTTTAGTCAGCTCAGAGCAACACCGCGAACACCATAGAGCTCCAACTTTCGAAGAAGACGTGAGATCTATTGTGTCGAACGCTTGGCTTAAATCGAAGTATATACCCAAACAGGACTGTTCTTCCTCAAAATTGCTCGAAAAATTATCGTAGGGACAAAGAATTGCGTCTTGCGTCGATTTACGGACCCTGAATCCGAACTGATTTTCAGAAAGAAGTAGAAATTTGTCGAGAAAAGAGGTGAGTCTGCTCAGGAAACACTTTTCGAGTACCTTGGAGATTACTGAAAGGAGAGCTACTGTTCTTTAGTTCGCCATGCATAAGGAATCCCCTTTCTTAAATATCGGGACTAATAAGGCGGTTTTTAATTATTTTGGAAAGTATCCGTGATCGAAACACAAATTGACTGAATGCGTTAGGGGATTCACTATTAAGTTTGCAACATGCTTCACAAAAAACTAGGGATAAGTCGGATCCCGCTGAGCGTTTGTTGGGTTGAACTGGAGTATTTTATACAGGATGCTTCAACGAAAACTAGACAGAGGCTATATCTACCAAGATATTAATTTCTGATCAAAACGCAAAAACAGGTCCATTTTTGTTTCGAGAGGGACATCTTTTGGGGTGCAAACTTGCCTGAAATATTAACCCCCTAAGCGGGGGTTGCAATCCTTGAACATTTTGAATAGGGAAGATGGGTCGAGTGATAACTCAAATGAAAAGTAGTATCTTTGTCTACATCGCCTTGAACGAATTTCCATTTTTAATTGAAAACGGAAAAAGATACAGGTTGAGTAACTGAAAGATAAGGAAGATTATTTCCCTGAGACTATTCAAGTTTCAGTTAGGTAAAATGGAACAGATCCATGCTGATCAATGGCAGTTATCATCAAGTACCATCTTCATCTAAAATTTCAACCCCTAGAGCAGGGGTGACCACCCTTGGAAATTTGGAAGAGGGTAGATGGTCGAGTGATACCTCGAAAGAAAGGTATTATCTTTGTCTGCATCCCCGTAAACTAATTTTCATTTTTGATTGAAAACTGTAGAAGATACAGAGTAAGCTACTGAAAAATAGAGGAGACTATCTATCGCCCTGAGCTATTCAAGTATTAGTGCAAAAAAAATGGAACAGATTCATTCCAGATTAATGGCTGTCATCTTTGATCTAAATGAATCTATTCAAGTTTTTCGCACTAATACTCCAATGGTCTTGGGGCGATAGTCTTCTCTATTTTTCAGTGGTTCACTCTGTATCTTCTATAGTTTTCAATCAAAAATGAAAATTCATTCATGGAAATGCAGACAAAGATAATACCTTTCTTTCGAGTTATCACTCGACCCATCTGCCCTCTTCTAAATTTTCAAGGGTTGTCACCCCTGCTCCAGGGGTTGAAATTCGAGATGAGGATGGTACTTGATGATGACTGCCATTGATCAGCATGGATCTGTTCCATTTTACTTCACTGAACTTGAATAGTCTCAGGGAAATAGTCTTCCCTATCTTTCAGTTACTCACCCTGTATCTTTTTCCTTTTTCAATTAAAAATGGAAATTCGTTTAAGGCGATGTAGACAAAGATACCACCTTTCTTTTGAGTCATCACTCAACCCATCTTTCCTATTCAAAATGTTCAAAGATTGCAACCCCCGCTTAGGGAGTTGATATTTCAGGCAAGTATTGTACCCCAAAAGACGTCCCCCTTGAAACAAAAATTGACCTGTTTTTGTATTTTGATCAGAAATGAATATCTAGGTAGATATAGCCTCTGTGTCGTTTTCGTTGAAGCACCCTGTATATCTCTTCTGATGTAGCTGGCTCTAAGTACATAGAACTTTCATTCCTTTCGATGTCATCTGGTATTTTTGTTGACAGGTGTTGGTTGACGAGTGTTTTGAGTGAATCAACCAAATATCCGTTGAACGCGTTCGCCTCGTCAGACGAATTCGGACTTTGAACCACATCTGGGATTTCCTTCTTGACTGTTTTTGCCGTATTCGAGTTGTCTGCCACATTGTCCTCGTTTTATCTTCCCAGTTGAGAATAAGATTATTATAGTAGGTTATTTTGCTCTGTCAAAATTCACACCATATTTCTTTTTGAATTCATTGTAGAATTCAACCACATTGTTGTCATGTTCAGTAATTTTATGGATTTCTCTGAGTAGTTTACCTTCCTCTATAATATCCTTTGTAACCCATGGTTTATTCGTGTTTCTTTTCTTAGAATTGAAATTGTGGCTCTCCAGAGGAAAAGACTTGTCAAACAATCTATCAAACAGGCCAAAAATGACGAGAATTTATTCTCTACGTTTCGTTGGTAAACATCCATCCAACTCTCATTAGATACTAAACGAACATAGCGTTGAATATTCTGTTGCGAGTATGTTCTTTTCATAACGAATTTGTTTGGTTTTGGATTCGCTCCTTCATGATAATCGATAGTTAAAAGCTGGGCGTAATGGTCGGATAGTGTGTTATCATCGAGTGTAAGTGATCGGAACCAGGGGCCACATAGCTGAGAATATTGTCGATCAGCTTTTTCGTTTCACCATGTACCCTAGAGTATTCCTCGAAACAGCCCAGATACCCGTACGCCTCAAACAGGTCAGTCAAGTCTTTTGTTCCGCAGTTATTTCGGTTTATATTATAGTCACCCGTGAAGAAACTAAGACCCGGAAATTTTTGTATACCACATTCGAGACAATCGAAAAAGACATTGGTCGTTGTTCTCGGAGAACGGCAGAGACAGAAAATTTTCATATTTTGGTTGTGGTATGATATCTTTACTGCTCCCATCTCAGTGACTTGGTCGGTCAAGTTGATGAATTCAAGAGTCCAACGAAATTTATGTCGATGTGGATGAGATTAAGGACTTCGTCGCCTCTACCTTTTCTGGAGTAAAAATCGGCAACAGTGTAGCCGAAAACACTAAGAGCTTGAACCTCTGTCTCACTCAAATATGTTTAGGTTAAGCAAATGCTACCTGGGTGGTTCATGGAGATCATAGATGCCTCAAACTGATTTATTTTGTTTCTCATACTTCTACTACTGGGATTAAAAATTCGAATTGGGTGTGTCCGGATCCACGAAAAAACTGTACCGTTTGATGGTTACTCCTGTGGGCCACACTTCAGGTTTGTTGATGCTTTCAAAATATCGAGCTGTTCTTGAAGGAGACACTTCGGGAATCCTCCCGTTGTGGCTACAACTCGACTGTAAAAGAATTCTCTGGAAATTTATTCTTCAGGTAACTCTTGATTGTTTGCGGTTTAGTATCAAGCTATAATCAATCTTTTGAAGAAAAACACTAGGCTTAACTCAAATAAAAATATGTTAAAAAAAACCACCCTGAATAACACTCGGCTAGTTCGATTTTCATTGTGAAAACAGGTCGATTGAATGGGGACATTTTCGTTACATATTTCGTTGTTCCCGTATCAAGTCCCTAGTCCTGCCAACTTCCACGCCAAATTTTTGGGAAAGGAAAAGAGGTTATGTGATACATTTTTGCTAAAGTGATTCGATTCCCTATACGACCACGTATTTATTTAATTTGTTAAATAACTTGTGACGAATTGAAATCGGGTATTGTTCCGAAAATTTCTAGGGTTTGATCTATTTGAAGAAGATATTCGATCAAAATCGATTTGATTGTATCGGAAAATTTTTTGTTTCTTATTGAAACTTTTGCGAATCCACTACCTACTCCTATTGTTACCGTCTTCACTATGCTTTCTAACCATAGATCCCTTAGGCCCCTCCGACTAAGCTAAGCACAGAACGTACTCTGGTCTACCTGGCCGCAGGGTTTGAATATCCTTGCATTTCTGAGATTTGCTCTTTTTCCTTCGCCGACGTCATACACAGCACGCGTTGCCACGAGTTGACTCTACAGACTGCCCACGTCGTCCGCTATATTACCAAACCGCCGTTGTCTACCAGCGAACTCCGTGTTTTATTTAATTTTACATTTACGTGTTCAACAGCTCTTTATGTGAGCCATCGACGTTTTTCTTCGTGTGTGACCCCATCCCGGTAGCACTATCAACTACCATCCCGAAACGTTTTATAATGAGAAAGGGGCTCTTTCATCAAAAATGTTATCTGATACCCAATATCAGTCGGCTTTTTGAAGTGACATTAATTAAAAATTAACGCTGCCTTGACTTGGTTCTCATGAAAATCTTTTATGAAATGAAGCTTACCTTGAGTTTTCAGTTTACACATATTCGAAGTGAACCTCATTTACTGTCGTGCATTGGTATAATCGAGCTTCGAATGATCGTCTAACTTTTTATAACATTTGTTGTGTTATTTGCCAACATGCTTGGACAATTCTTTCTTGCAGCTCTTCTAACGAAGCGGTTGGCAAAACATAAAGTTCAGACTTGAGTTAGCCCGACAAGAAGAAATCTAGAGATGTTAGATCCATTATGTTGACACAGAACGTTATACATCTTCTTCGCATGCTGTATTCGTTCAACGAACGTTAGCTAAAATTACTTCATTTACGGCAGATTTAAACAGTGATTCTGATGTTTGACCACTGCAGTAAGTTCTTCAACCAGGATGTTCGACGTCTGGTCTCCTTCTACCTTTGATTTTACCCTGCAGTATGAGTTGTAAGATTTCGTATTTTTCTGGGTGCCTCATAACATGTCCGAAGTATGTCAGCTTACGTATCTTGACTGTCTTTATTATTTCTGTGTTCTTATGTAGTCGTTGAAGTACGGTCTCGTTTCGAATTCTGTCAGTCCATCCTATGCCAAACATGCATCGGTATGTCCACATTTCAAAAGCTTCAAGTTTTCTGCTAGTGGCTTCTGTTAGTGTCCACGCTTTTACTCCGTATAACAAGACCGAGAAGACAAAGCATTTGAGAATCCTGATTCTATGGTCGATGTTAAGATAGTGGCCGCAAAGAACCTTTTTGAGTCGCGTGAAAGCGAACCTTGCCCTCTCTATGAGCACCTTCACCTCCACTGAGTGATCTCGATTGTCTTGTACTAGCTTTCCAAGATAGGTTGTTTCATTAGCTTTGGTCAGAGGGATATTGTTTATATAAATATTGGTATCGATAGGTGGATTTCTGCTGATAACCATATATTTTGTCTCTTTCAAGTTCAGTGTTAAGCCATACTTCCCATAAACTTCCACTACCCTATTGAAGATCGCCTGTAGTTCCTCTTGACTGTCTGCCATCAATATAATGTCGTCTGCATACCGAAAGTTATTGATCTGGATTCCATTCACTCCAATGCCCTCATCAATATCAGAAAGTACTTCGTTGATCATTTTTTCGGAGTATATGTTGAAGATGAGGGGTGAGAGTATGTACACCTGTCTGACTCCTCTCTGAATGTTTGATGTTTGATGTTGGACCCGGTCAAATGCAGTCTCATAGTCAAGAAACCCAAGTAAGACATCCAAATTCACATCTTTGCATCTCGGAATGAAAACCTGCATGCCAAACAGTGCGTCTCTAGTGCCCAGACATTTGCGGAATCCGAACTGGGTCTCCTATTCCTTCTCCTATCTTTCTGTATACCCTCTCGTGAATGACAGACAAAAATACCTTCAGAGCATCGCTCATTAAGCTGATGGTTCGATATTCATTACATTTTTTCGCATTCGGCTTCTTGGGGATGGTGACAAACACCGACCAATCAAACGGTATTGTACCACTATCGTAAATTTTGTTCAATAGTTCGACCAGTATACCAGCCCCTTTTTCTTCCAATAGTTTCAGTGCTTCGGCAGGGAGCTCATCTGGACCTGTTGATTTCTTGTTCTTCGCTCTATCAATAGCTTTTGCATTTCCGGACTTTGTATTTGATTGTCCTGTGGTGGAGTCTATTAATCCGTGATTTTCCGATCTATCATCAGCAAATAGTCGCTCCATATGTTCTTTCCATTGTATGAGCTGTTCTTCAGGATCTAAAATAATCTTACCACTTTCATAGACTGAGCTGTTCGTTGCTTTCCATTTTTGCAATCCAGTGACCTTTTTGACTTTTTTATGCAAATTGAACATATCATGTTTTCTACCCAACTCCTCGCTCTCAGTACATTCTTGCGAGTACCAACCTGCTTTAGCTCTCCATATTTTGCCATTACTTCTGTATTAAGCCGACGATATTGCTCTGGACTCTTATTCCTGTGTAATGCTCTTTCAGTCATAAGATCTAGGATGTCATCTGTCATCCATCTCTGTTTTTTTGTTGGTCTTTCTGTTTTCAGATTCATTGGCAGGGTGTCATTAACGCTATTTTTGAAATTGTTCCAGACGTTCTCTATGTGGAATTCAGCTGTCTTATCGATAGGCTCCAGCATGTTTTTTTATCATTTCAGATACTTTCCTTTTCACTTCGGTATCCTTCAACTCCTCCAAATTTATTCTTTTTTCTTGTTCTCTCTCACTGGTTTTCTTCAAATAAACTCGGACAATAGGAGATTATTCAAAAGACTTTTTTATTTCGGAATCGGTTCTTGATCATAATATAGTCTATTTGATTGCATACTACATGGTCAGGGTTGTCAGCAGGCGACCTCCAAGTATAAAACCGACGTTACGGGTGTTTGAAAAAAGTATTCATCTACGCAAAATCATTTTCTATACAGAAGCTCACCAGTGGATCGCTCCTCTCGTTCCTTAAGCCCAAGCCGAAATCTCCAACTGTTCTACCCTCCTTGTCCTGCCGACCTTTAGGTCACCCATTATAAATGTATTTTAACTACTTTTCAGTTTTTGCAATAGTTGATTCAGCTCATCATAAAAACTCTCAATAGTGTCTTCATTGCACTCTGAGGTTGGTGCGTAAACTTGAATGAATGTTATATTAATTGGAGAAGCCTGAACTCTCAAGGCCATAATGCGATCTGAAACTGGGATGAAGTTCAAAACGGATCTCGCTACTTGTCTATTGACAATGATCGCCACACCATTTCGGTGCTGTGGACTATCCTGTCCGGAGGGTGTACTCTCCAACAGTGCTAGTTCCAGATTGTGGCCACCTCATCTCACTGATGCCCAAGACAGAAATATTCAACCTTTCTATTTCTCTAATAGTGTTGTATTTTTTTCCCCGACTCAAACATACTCCGAACATTCCATGTGCAAACTATTAGTTCTACTGACCCTTGGAGTCTGATTCCTGCTGACCGGGAGATTCTTAGCACCCCTGTCCCATTAAGGGGACGCCCGTACTCGGGGCCGTTTGTATTTGAATTTGCAGCCATAATCATAATTTTCCTGGGAGGAGAGGTAGTGTAGTAGTTCTCCTCTGCTTTCTACACCGCTGTGCGATTGCCGTTACTGTGAATGTCACCACGCCGATTACTATCTGAAACACATCCATTCTGACTCCTGCAGTTTTTGCATGTTCTAAGTTCTGAACAACCAGGTGCCATTGTCCAGTCCTAGTTTTGGTCCACCCCGGGTATTTTGATTTCCATGGTACCACCCATATCTGGGAGGCATTCCCCGATCTGCCACCTAGAAGGGCGCCCGATGGAAGACTAGCAACCCCACACGGGAACGTTATACATATGTTACATATAACGTTATGTTTAGATAAACTTGAATCTCCTTCTATGATAACTTTTATGAGAGAGTCAATCGAATTTAATCTTGAGACAAGAAGAATTATTCAAAAATCTGTAGATCAATGAATTATCCTTCAAGATAGGACACGAGCTAGTTCTTAAATCTGCCTGCCATGCTCGCAGCTCCAAGAGTGCAACTAAGCAAAAAGCCGAAACTACAGTTTCATCCTTCTAAAGAAGTCGTCATTGTCGCGTATCGCTTTTCAGTATTCTAACCATCCACATCGGAATACCCCAACGATTCCAGAAAAGACGCATCTCGTACGCACATACGAGAGTCGCCCTCTATTGACCGAGACAGCGGACCTGCTACTGAGCTTCGAGAAATGCAGCGAACAATAACACACAGATATGCTAACGTAAAAATTCAAACACTTGTAGACCGTCTTTCGCCGGTTCGTGAATCACTTCAGGGTTCAAACGTGTGAAATAGTTCCACTGGCTTCGATGCTCTAGACCTCGTTTCCAGGAAGAACCTCCTGTCAATATTTGATGAAATAAATATCTTCCGCGATATCCTGCGCGAGGAGTCCATATATGTTAAGTTGAGAGAGACAAAAAGTATCATTCAGAAATCCGTAATCATTCATATTTGTTTCATAAAATACCGAAAGATAGGAGGTTTTTCCTGGAAGCGAGGTTTAGAGCACCGAAGCCAGCGGGAATTTTTCGCTCGTTTAAACCGCGATGTGATTCACGAACAGACGAAAGATAGTTTACAAGTGATGAAATTTTTAAGTTCTCACATCTGTTTGTTATAGTTTGTTGCTTTTCTCGATCTTGATTTGAAGATTCTACAATATGGTTTTCGGAAATTTCGGACCAAACATTATGTCTTCGAAGTTTATGAGTATGATTCTCCCCTTTAAATGGGGGCAGTGACTCTTCAGACTCTACAGTTCAGAGGATGCACCTTGCCATTCAAAAAAAACGCAATTCGTTCAAAAGCAAACTGTGCCATCATTAATACTAAAATGTTATTTGTTCATTAATAATAAAGCACCTTCATTTATTGTGTTTTTCATTATTTGCATGTGCAATCAACCGATTCTGGCATGGGGGCGGTTGAAACTATTTTTTTTTCTTTTGATTCTACTTATAAAATACAATAATTGATCTCATATAATATTGTTCATTAGTAAACAGATATATTGTTTTTCATTTGATATAATTCATTATTGTTCACTTAACTAATTTCGATATTATGAACGATAAACCACACCTAGTCTACCCTACTTGAGCAATTAATCATTGGACGGTTATTTATAATGGGCTATGACTATAATTCAGGAATTGAACGAATTTGTATTCTGATGAAATATTTGCACCCAAGTTTCTGGGAGAAACAATTTCAGGAAATTTACAAATAAAGTCATTCATCCCAGTGTTCAGATTCAATTTAATTTCAGGAAAGAATTTACAAAATGAAATCGATCCCCTGCCATTTTATGATACAAGATTTCCTTGCATCTTCTGTGAGAGTAATGAAACCTTCAAGACCTTCAAGTAAGGAAAGATAGCTCCACGTATGTAAATTGAGTTCCGTCGTCTGAATTTTCCGACTCCATTTTACTGTTCGATGACAGGGTGAAAATTCCCCAGAGTTCTGGAATTCTATTCATTCTTCAGCCATTTGTTCGGGAAAAGAAATGCAATCCACTGGAATAATAGCAGCCCTTTGTCTTCTGTTATAGTAGTACAGTTTGTTTTTGAAGCGAAGTGCTATGGGATGTGAGGACATGCTTTCAACTTTGTAGCATGTACTAAAAACAAGTGTTGGGCGGTTTGCCAGAAATTTCGACTTCTAATACTTTTCATTTCGAATGATCAGTATACAGGGTGAGTTCTGAATGAGTTTCATGAAAATTTGTCTACAGAAATTATCAGGCATATTTTCGCGAACGAGAATATTAACATCATTCTGCCTTTTCCGGTTATACCAGAAGTAGTCCCCATTTCTATTATTTCCATGGTAAACTACCGATTTCTAATTCCAGGTTATGATTTCCCTTTTAATTATAATGATTTTATATACTGTACTCACAAAATGTTCCTATTTTCATTATAGGTATACCACGAATGAATAAAAATTTACATATCATTAAGAAATATCCGTAGAAAAGCTTTGATCTTACGTTTCAATGTGTACAAATGTCAACATTTCAGAATTAATTTCCGAATTATCATAACTGCGGATATTAATTACACGTATCAACAGTGGTTTTGTTGCCCTTTTTATGAGTTTGTTTTTGAATAAACAGGGTGTTATATAATTTTATGATACAACTTGAGTGGGGTAAATCTACGTGCAATTTTAAGAAAAAAAAATTCATATAAATGTAGGTCCGCGAGATACAGGGTGTTGAAATTTCCGGAAAAAAATATTTTTTTCTTCAAAACTCCTGCAGCTTTCGAGATATTCAGCCCAAATTTGGAAGCAAGCTATTCCTTACATCCTTCGTCATTACACGTCCTAAATTTTAACTAGAATCTACAAGTTGTTTTCTTTTCCGGAGCCATGTATTTCTTTGCCCTTTCAAACTTTTCGGCAGTTCGCGACTGATCAGCGTACAATCAATTTTCGTCATCGTCGTTCAATTTAGAAAATTTCTTGACACTTGTAGTCTTTTCGTATCTCCAACCGTTCTGGAGCAAAAAATTATTAAACGATTGTATGCATTCGCTGAATTGAAAGCACTTCTAATTGAAAAAATGACTAGTAGGCTTTGATTTTTTTCATTCATTCATTAATTTCGACAGTTGCTAAAGTTGAACCAGTGTCTGCTCGAATTGTGTACTTTTACTGCAAATAATCATTTAAAAGGTGCAACTTAAACTATGAGAACTCCAGATATTGAGGAAGCAGTCTTGAATTGTGTTGATTTGAATCCTCATGTGAGTATACGAAAAATTGGAAATCAGTTGAATATTTCACGTGTTCTAGTTTGAAGGACTCTCCACGACATTTTATTGTACCCGTTTCATATTCAACGCGTCCAAAACAAAGACTGAATTTCTGCCGATGGTTCCCAGATAAAATTAGAGAAAATGCTTATTTCGATAGTGAAATAATGTTCACAGACGAAGTTGACATTTCGAGAACTGCTATCACAAATTTTCACGATAATCATTATTGAGGAAAACCCCTATTTGATTGAAGAAACTCATCCTCAAGAACAATTCTCACTAAATGTTTACGGAGTACTTGATTTTGAAACTATCACATGAATTTCATGGATGCATTTAATATAAGTTTCAATAAATTGAAACAATGGATCATTACTTATTTAATGAATATAAATATTTGGGTGAACTGTTCATTCACGTGGCTCCTTGAGTTGAATCACTTTTTTTACCAATTAGTTATCTTATTTCAATGTTATTTTCACTAATTTTTCTGATTTTTTGGCTGCATTTTCACACATATCGTCGTTCAAATTGATAATTATGTTGTCTTAGGCTAGAGATAGAATTTTTGTATGTATTAAGGAACTATGTTAAGAGAACCCTGTAATTAGGGTCTAAACCTTGAATGAATAAATAAATAAATTAGCAAATGATTGAGATAAAAACAATTTTGCTTTCTCTACAAAAGATTGATGTTTATTAATACACTCCCTACAAAAATTGTCGCATCACCCTACTTTCACGACAATACTATATAAACTTTTAGGTTGGTCATTCAAGAGTCGCTTGGCAAATTTCAGAAGTGTAAAATAAGAAGATATCATTCAAAAGAGATGAGTTCATGATTGAAAATATCAACAATTTTCGAGTTAATGAAAAATTAAAAAATTCTACCATCTTCAAACATTCGCGAAGAGACCAATCAACTAGCATCGAATGGTTACTTATCATTCTCAAAATCGACTGTTTTCTCCTCGGCCCTAATATTACTGCCAGTATACGTCTTAGAAGCCCATCAAACAAATTTTGGATGTACTCTTGAGCCACTGAGTTCCAAATTTCAGGAAGCAGATTTTCTAGTTGTTGGAGTGTTCTACAAGGCATCCTACGTTGCTGAATTTGTCATGTTGTCCCAAACATGTTCTATGGGATTCAAGTCGGGACTTCTGGCTGGCCATCTTAGAATATCAATTTCGGCATTTTGCAGAAATTCTGTAACTACTCTAGCTGCATTAGGCCGAGCATTATCATGAATATAAATGAAGTTTTCGCCAATCAATGGGCCAAAGGGTACAACATGGGGTTCAAGGATATCTGCGATGTATCTGGCCGCTGTCATTTTTCCATTATTCACTAGGATTAACTAAATTCGAGCATGGAAAGAAATGCCTCCCCACACCATTACTGAGCCCCCTCAGAAGTTTTCGATTTGCCGGATATTGCATTGCTGATACCGTTCCCCAGGTCGTCTGTATACAGGCATGCGTCTATCATTTGATAATAGACAGAACATTCGACCGTTCTGGAATACCCAAATTTGCATGTTCCCTCGCAAACTGAAGTCTTACAACTCGATGCTCTCTAGTGAGACGCGGGCCGGTAGAAGCCACCCTTGGTCTAATATCATCTTCTCTGAGACTGTTCCTAACAGTTTGCAATGAAATGTGCACATTTCTGGAAATTGCAAGTTCATTTTGTAGCATTCTAGCCGTACAGTGCCGAACTCTTAGTGCAATTAAACGAAGCCAACGATCATCAACTGATATTGTTATCCGATTTCTTCGCTATCCGGCCTTTCTTCCATTTTCCCCTGTTTCGTGGTAACAATTAATTGCTCTTGAAATAGTGCTTTCGTTAACATTCAACAAGTTGGCTTCGCCCCTCCTCTAGAAGTGTTGAAACTCTTACCACTTCATGATCACTCAAATAGCGCCCAGGACGTTCAGCAGCCATTACAATGAATTAAAAGATTCGAAAATCAACAAGAAACACAGAAAACTTGTATTAATTTAGCAGAAAACTGAAGAGAAATTGAATGAATACTGATAGTCAAATGAACTCATTCTTCTTTCAGACGTGTTTGACATCATATGGAAACAAATGTTACTACATAGATAAGATTTTTTTCTCCTCATATGTCCAAAAACGTATGTGGACAAAGAAACTGCGATCGTGCTACTTAATAGATTGTGGAAATCAGAATACCAGGTGATGCGACAATTTTTGTGGTGTGTGTATCTCAAGTTATTACATTTTCTTGAGTCGATAATCATAGAGAACTAGAATTGAATCATTGAATGGATGTCGGATGAGGTCATTTTGAGAACTTATCCTGATTTCAAGCAAATTTTCGTTCGAAAACATGTTGTTGAATGTCCATAAGGACACTATTGAATAGAGAATTGAAAGACCTTTCCAAAGATATGTCTTTCCACCTCACTTTCCCTAGAATCAATTTCGACTTAGATACTGCCGAGGGTATGGGGTTGATTTCACTCATTCCGAACAAACTCAGAAATTGATCCCTCTCCAATCAATAATTGACTTGTTTCAACGTTTTCCGCCAAATATGTCCATGTTGAGATAGAGGGGGTGGCGAACTTTTGTTGGAACACGCCAAATTCTGATTTCTTTCACACAACTTTTATGGAGACCGAATACCGCTCTTCAAAAATCAGCATTGGATTTCCTATTTCAAAACAACAAATCGAATAAATAACCTGTTATCTTTTCAAGCCTTCAATAACCGCAGGTTCAAGTTCAGATTAGACTAGAACGATTTATTTTATTCTATCATCCGCCCTGCAGGGTCTAACCCCGTTTCCTATATATAAATAAACGTCTTCTGAAGAAAATTCCATTCCGCAGGGAATGCTCAGAATACGGAAAGATAACGCTCATTCAACGAAATACCCTTCGCTCGAACAATATTGTCGTCCAAAAACACTCGACCTTAAACCAGGTAAGAAGCATCGTATTCCTATTTTCATCTGTTTTTTAGTGGTGTACACTTTATCTAAGAGGATAAGGATTATGGAAGATTTAGTTCACAGGATCCGCTATATCACATTCTGCAAGTTAATAATGACAACCACTTTTCCTGCGCAGCGTATATCATGTTTCAATATTGTATTTTTCAAATGACTTGGCTCTTCAAAGAATGAAATATTGCGAGATGAAAATTTTCGATATGAATAGCAGAGGCAAAAAATAAATAAATCGCGAATCCATAAAGATAGGCCAATTGTTGCTCCTTTTTAGAATGGTTATTGAAACAACACTATAGACTGTAACGTGTAAAAATAAAATCAGATTCGATTCAGCCAGAGTGTTTTAACAATAACACTTATTGAGGAGAATAGCACGCGACTTTGCTGTACTACAAATTGAAAGAAGAATTATTTTGAGCGCCAGGTAGTTCAAATAAAATGCAGCAAAACTCCTTTACATAAAAAAATTAACTACCAAAAATGGTTTAGCTGAAAATTCGAAAATTGAGTACGAATCACTTGACTTGAAATTAATCTAATGTTTGTAGACAAGTTTGAACAAATTGAGTTGAAAATTAGAGAAGTAATACCAAAGAGAGATGGTAGATACTTCAACTAAAACAAGATATGATCAAAATTGGTATGTTTGCCACCATTCATTTATAAATCAAAATGTGAAATATTCAAAATACCTTAATTATTCATCTTGCAAATAATATTTCTCTCGATGATCAATACTATCTCAAGGGTTAACTTTGTTTGATCGTTATGAAGTAGTGCTTATCAACAGGATCGGAGGATTCTTCTGGTGAGCCTAATGAGGGTGGCAAAAATATCGGCAGAAATGATGCACTCTTCACTCTTCACAGATTCAGATTCATTTATTCTTACATTATACATCAAGTAACCAAGTATGTGCACATGTCATATATATATATATATATATATATATATATATATATATATATATATATATATATATATATATATATATATATATATATATATATATATATATATATATATATATATATATATATATATATATATATATATATATATATATATATATTTTTATATATAGTTTCACTATTGTGGCTCTTGGAGGCTGCGTGCATGGCAGGCAGATTTGGGAACTTGCTCTTGTCAGGAAGGATTAGTCATTGATCTACGGATTTTTGAATAATTCTTCTTGTTTCAAGTGTACATATGTAGACTCCTCGCGAAGTTTATCTCGGAAGATATTTGTCCCATCAAATATTTACCGACAGGAGGTTTTATCTCGGAAACAGAGGCTCAGAGCACTATTTCAGCGGGATTATTTCGCTCGTTTTGTACCGTTGATGTGATTCACGAACCGGCGAAAGATGTCTCCCAAACGTTGGAATTTCTAACGTTCTCACATCTGTTTGTTATTGTTCGTATCTTTGTCGAAGTCCGATAGCGGGTTCACCGAATTGATAGGATACCCCGACGTAGCTTTATAGGATGCTGAAAAGCGATATGCGTCACTGATGAGCTCCTAATAAGGGCGAAACTGCAGTCTGCCGCTTCGTATCTTGATTTTTCAAATAGAAGACCCTGTGTTTTGTTATTCATGTCAACGTATAAAATATTGTGCTATATTTTTGCAAAAGTAACCTTATCTTTATCTTCGATCATTTTCGAAATATTCGATTATTTGTAAAAATATTTGATGAGAATTCTACAAACCGTATCAAACTCATAAACATGCATCATTATTTGCACCGAAGTTTTTTGTTTCAGTAATGATTCAAGTAGTAAAACATGGAACCTAAACAAGATAATTCTCTTAACGTATGATGCAATCAAGATGATTAAAACGTAAATCGAGGTATGTGTGGACATTTTTTGTTATTTGTGCCTTCTGCCAGGTGTCCGGACATATCATATTCTGCATTTTACATGGTGAACTTATCAGTGTTTCGTTATTAAACATTGTTAAATTGTGAGGTTTGAACCTAATTTTCTCAATTGACTGCCACGAAGTTCTCCAAAGAAGAAATGGTTGATATGATTTTTATTCAAGGTGAGTGCGATATAAATTCTTTGTTGGCAAGTAGAGTTTATGCACAAAGGTTTCCTGATAAGAGGCATCCTGATGCAAGATGCTTTGAAAAACTTCAAATTAGATTTATCGAAACGGGTAATATTGCCTTCAAAAAAACATGAAAAACCAAAAACTGCTACCGTTAAAGACAACCAGTTATTAGTTTAGACAGTGACAGAGGACCCATATAAAAGCCATTCCGTCCAGAGAATCTTGAGAGTGAATAAATTTCATGCATATCATGTACAGCTGCACCAGGAACTGAACAATCAAGACTATGAAAATTGAATCGATTTTTACAATTGGGCAAGTGACAAAGTAACGGAAAATCCAAATATGCCTAGCATATTCTTTTCTCGGACGAGGCAACTTTCATTATTACGCCACGGAAATCCTACACCTCATGAGACAAATAGATCACCAGCATCGTTGGCCCTTGAATGTATGGGCCGCTATAGTAGATGGATATCTAATAGGGCCGCACTTTTTCGACGGGCACCTCAATAGTGAAATGTATTTAGATTTTCTGTACAATCATCTACCAATGTTATTTGTCGATGTACCAGACCATATAACACCAGTTTTGTGGATTCTACAGGATGGAGCACCGGCCCATTACTCACATCAAATTAGGGAGCATTTGAATCATGTATTTCCAAACAAATGGATAGGACGTGGTGGTCCTGTTAGATGGCCAGCTTGGTCTCCGGACCTTATAAGTCTAGATTTTTTCTTGTGGGGTTATATTAAGGACATCGTTAACCAGATTCCTTCTACAACACAGTTGGATATGAGACAGAGAATAGTCGACGCCCCCCAGTCAGTTAATCCGCAAATGTTGTCGACAGTTCAACGGTCTTTCCTCAGTAGGATTGAGTTGTGTCTACAAAGAAACGGGCAACATTTCGAACACTTATTGAAATAGTTCAACGCCTTGTAGATCATCTCACCAAAAACCAATCTATTACGTATTTCATACACGACTACCTTAAAATATCTCCATTCCTCTGATCAAGTATAATGATATGTACTAATGAACTCTTCTTTCGCAACCTCTGATATTATTGTTTTAGTTAATTTTTTTTATTTCCAAAATGGTCGAAGATAAAGATAAGGCTACTTCTGCAAAATATGGTTCAATATTTTATGCGTTGACATGAATCATAAAAGATAGGATCCATTTGAAAAAATCAAGATATGATATTTTTAGATTTACAATATTCAATAATTGTTTTCCTCCTGTATAGAATAAGGATAATCTATTTCGATTCATCAATAAAGCTATCCTTGGGCAATAAGAAAACGAAAGGGAAAAAGTATTCATCCTCTCTGGCCGAAGTAGCATGCGATGATGTGAGAGCCTATTTTCATGAATTTTTACGAAAACAAAAAGATTGTGACAAAACTACTCATCAAAAAACTTATTACTTAAAGACATTATAGCAGAGTTTAGGACGCTCTTGAATCTTCAACGAAAAAGTGGTCTTCCAACCTGAGAAAAAACTTCCAAAATTTTATTATAGAAAATTGGGACACCCTGTTTACTTCAAAATAAATAGCTGAATACAATACCGTTCGAATAAAATGAAATCTTTAAGAGTGTACGAGCTACAAAGCACTGCGCCACTGGTGAATCACCCTGTATATATATATATATATATATATATATATATATATATATATATATATATATATATATATATATATATATATATACACTTCACACAAAGGAAACTATTAATGAGTAACATTCAGTGTTACTTGACTAAGGTCCGTACACTGGATTTTTCCGGGGAGAAAGCCTCTGACACTACTCGTTGGTACATTGATATCATACCTGTAATTTCTTTGAAAAAGGTTCAAGAACGTGTAGCTGTTGCAATAGGAGTAGGTTTGCGAACTGTGCAAAAATTTCGAGCAAAATGAAGATTGAAGATTGCGGAAATAACAGTTATTCAACTCCTGATAAGAAGAAAAGAAAATCAGGAAAGAAAACAGATCTCGATGACTTAGATAGAGCTGTGCTTCGTAGGTTCGTCGTCAATTCTTATGTCGTCGATAAAATCGTATTCATATTAAAGCGAGTCCATCAAACGTTCATCGATGAGAATGGATATGCAGCATCACGAGAGAGCATTCAAAAATTTTGAGAAGAATGGGGTTCGTTCGGATGGAGACGAAAACGAAAAGAAAGCTACATATGGAAAAATCTGAGATACAGCAAGTACGTTCGAATTATTTGAGAAGCATCAAACGATACTGTCGAGAAAAGCGACCAGAAATTTACATGGTCGAAACATATATTCATTCCTTCCATACACACAAAAAGGCTTGGAATGACGAGAAAAAGTCGATAGAATTGCTCGCGCAACAAAACCTTTTGGAGGTGGTCCAAAGAATACAAATAATGTGGAGTCCAATGAATAGGATGACAGATTGATCAAAATTGTGGTGACACGTGAGCAAACTGTTAGATTCTAAGAAACAAGAAGAGGTTTCTTGAATCCTTCAAGCTCTCGAAGCTTATATATTTATTAACGATAAGAAGTCAGTGAGTTCGCTTTTCAACCCCATCAGCCTCTCCTTTATGTATACCAATTGCAACTCGTTGTTGTCAAAGTTGAACGAATTGGTTTATTTTGTGAACCACTTCAAACTCCCACCTCAAATTTATAACAGATATCTGGGAGGCGTTCCTAACATTATGGTGAATATCAAGGATTATACTTTATATAGGTGACAGAAATTATCGCATATTTGGAGGAGTTTGAAGTTTATTTGGCCAACTATATCACCAACAACTTTTTGATTTGTAGTAAGGAGTAGGTTGCAGGCGGCCTCAAACCCGTCGCCTGGTGTGATACCAACACATCCAGCTATAGGTCCCGTGGATTGGTCACCTGTGTGACTGAGTTTCGGGATTCTGCGAATGATCTGGTTTCCACGTTTAGCAATGAAGCATGATAAGCTCTTCTTGGACAAAATTATCGTGAGTTGAAATATTTCCCAATTCGGATCTCCAGGGAGGACTGCCTCGAGGGATTCATTATGCGGGTAAATAACTCCTCCGGCGAATTCACTTAAACATTCACGTTCTAGAAGAGAAAGCAAACTCTTGATAGAGTTCTGCAAAGGACTGGGGCACAGCAACGTGAATGTTGATAGAGTCCACCATCATCTGCCAAACGCACAACCCCATGTGCTGGACCTAACGGAAACCCAAATAAGTCAAACAACCGACACAACGTATTTACTTTTAAATGGGTATGAGTTACTTACGAGATTTAGGTTCACAGGGGGGCTCTGTGTTTTCGCCAGATCGGATATTGCATGCCAGAGAGAGAACACGATGGAAGACGACGCTTCCAACCTTGCGTGGTTTGAAATCTGTTTGCAGGATAAAACACTGTTCTTATGCTGTCTATATTGCTCGCCAAACGATATTCACTTGCCTAGACTGTTTCAGTGTCTAGGTGATAAGGTGGATTGGATTCAGACACATCATCCGGCAGCTGAGGTCATTGTACTGGGTGATTCCAACGTTCGCAACACCAATTGGCTCCGCTACTCCAATAGGACCGATGAAGCGGTAAACTTTCGCAATCAGCCATAGTCTAACGCAGATAATCGACGAACCGACAAGAATACCTGATCACCCAACTGACTTCTCAAACACCTTGGATCTTTTCTTGACTTCAGATCCATATGATTTTGGAGTGGAGGTCTCAGCACCGTTAAGCAACTCAGACTACAACCTTATATCTGCTACTTGTACCATTGTGCTGCCGCTAAACCAAGAACCTAAATCACCCAGACGCGTTAGGCACTATGAGCTGTGTGCACTGAAACTGTTACAGAAATCATTCATGCAGGAATGGATTTTTACATCCCTCATTCCATGAAAAGAACAACAGCACAAAAGCCATGGTTCAACAAAGACTGCGAAAGAGCCTCTGCAGACAAGACCTGAGCTTACAAGTCATGGAAGATAAATCCAACAGAGGAAACAGGAACAACCTTCGTACGAATACGGAACATATGCAACCTGACAAGTGCAAGAGCAAAGGCCAATTTCAACGAAGGGGTAACTAATAAACTCCTTGAACAGGCAAGCGGGACTAGATAATTTCTACAAAGAATTCTGTGCTAGATTCATCTAACGCAATACCACCGAACATTTCATCTACAAATTCTTCTATGGCAGAAATCAAGTTCACAGTCCCCACTATGAGACGGGCTCTCGAGCAGCTGAACTGCAACAAGGCAGTTGGTCTAGACGAAATACCGCCTATGGTCCTGAGAAAGTGTGCTCCCGAACTGGCACCCATTCTTAACTGTCTGTTTCAGATTTCTTATGAAGTCCAGACTTTTTCGAGCAGCTGGAAAATGGCGAGAATTAAACCGATCCCAAAGAGAGGAAAGAAATCCTTACCCCAAAACTACCGCCCTGTTGCACTTCTTCCCATTATGTCCAAAGTCATGGAGAGAGAGAGTCATAAATTATTAACGACCGTCAGTATGGTTTAGGCAGGCAAAGATCGACAGGAGATCTACTCGCCTACGTCACTCATGTTTGCACATCAACGATGGAAAAGGATGGGGAATCTAGAGCAGTTGCCCTCGACATCTCTAAAGCCTTCGATAGGGTTTGGCATGCAGCCTTGTTGAATAAACTTTCTGCATATGGGCTTCCCGAAAAATTGCGGGGTTGGATAAGTAGCTTTCTTTCAAATAGATCAATACAAGTTGTGGTCGATGGTTTAACATCTGATTGTTTCCATGTGCAAGCAGGAGCACCTCAGGGATCCATTTTTTCTCCAACCTTTTTTCTGTTGCAAATAAACGATCTTCTGTCATCTACAGAGAACAAGATCTTCGGTTTTGCAGACTATTGTAGCCTGGTTTCGTCTGTCAGTAGCAGATTATACACCTCAAATAAATTTATGGGCACTATTCAAGTTCTTACACCTGGATCATGGGCCCAGATTGGCACCGACTCCGTTCTTATTACAGTATTCTGTAAATCACATCAGAAAAATTTTCAACCGGAAAAAATCCATTATCCTTCATTTTCCATAAAAGCAGCGTATATTACAGGCAGCTCATTATTTTTCATTTCTATATTATGTTCATTATTAATTGAGAAAGTTTCAACTGGAAGAAATATTTTTCATTGAACACTTTGTGTATATACCGCAGAAGCTTTATTTTAGTCAGAATCTTAGGGAATATTGTGAGAACTCTTATCATGATCCAGTAGGGCGGAAATCGATTTCATCTTACTTATTTTCTGTTGAATTCCGACATTGGGGAGTGACAGCGAGCTCCAGAAACTCATCAGTTTTCCGACAAATCACATTACTAGAATACAGTTGATTTGATTGCCTTCGAGCTTCTTTCCATTTCAAGCTAGACAGTAGATGCTCCAATATCATAAACGCCAGGTTAGACATTGATATACTTACTACTTTTTTCGAATACTCCCGAAATTGAATAAAACGCAACAAAAAATTATTTTTGTCGTTCATAAACAAGGCGATGCTTGAAATAATATATAACAAAAGGAGCACGGGAAGCTCGATAGCGGTTGTTATAAATATTTCATTACAGTTGATTAAACTTAACCCCATTGGAAAAAATAATAGACCGAAGATTCAGAAAATATAATGAATAGAAAATATGTTTCGGATTTCATCCAACTGGACGTTAGTTTTTTGAATTTGGGAGGCTTTTACTTGATAAAATTCCATTATCAATAATAAAACAAGTAATTTGTTATTTGGAATTTTGCTTAATAATTATGATTCGTAACGCGTTTCACTACACCGTAGCTTCTTCAGACGAATGAATGTACAGGAGATAAGAATGCGAATATAAATATAAATGTTCAAAAGCTTATTGGGTTGATTCTTCTTAAGTGGTTATTTATGACAGGTATATCCAATAAAATTAAGGAATAGAGTGCTCCCCGAAAAGATTCAATAGAGGTGAAGGACTTAAATCGACTTGTTCATTGATGACTCTACCTGAGTGTTTGTATTTGTTGATTTCTAAAGTTTCCCAAAGATCTACCTTCCAATATTTATTATCTGTATGCAAAATTTCAAACTGTGGGTCGAAAGAGTGATTATTTTCTAAGAGATGATTCGCGTAATTTGAATCTGATTTTTTATTTGAAAGCCGCGTTTATGTTCCGATATTCTAATATTAAAATTACTATGTGTTCTACCAAAGTAGAAATTATCACAGTCATTGCAATTCAATTTATAAACACCTGATTTATTGTTTTTACCTGATTTGGTTTTAATATTTTTATATATTTGCCTAAATTATTATCAGTTTGGAAATCTATGTTGAAATTATTGCTACTCAAGAATGATTTCAGTTTCTCACTTGTAATGCCAACGTAGGTAAAGGTGTTGAATTTTCGTTTCAATTTATCGACTGGGTAAATTTCATTCAATGCGATTCTATTTTGTTTTTATTTAAAATATTATTTATTAGTTTGGGATTGTAACCATTATTTTTGGCTATATGTTTAATCAAATTTAATTCTTTGTTGAAATTAAATTTTCTGGTGATAACAGGATGTTAATCAATCTATGAATACAAAGCAAGAACCAAGTAACTTTGAATTTCCAACTTTTGAGCAGAGTTATCTTTATAATGCGAATAAGAAAATTATGCTTACTCAAAAAGTGTTCTAACTAGAGGCTTCGAACTTGAACATTTACTACTTCTCAATTCTAGAAATTCACTGAGCGTACTAAATTCAAAAATCTTCTCGCGAAACTCAAAATCGACACTCACTTTCAGTTACTAGATTACGGATTATCACATACGCACTAAGCTTTTACACAACATAAAACAAGTAAGTCGAAAAATTCAAGACAAAATTCAAGTAAGTCAATTTGCATTTGAATATTTTATTGCAGAAACATGTAACAAAGAATTAATTTTTCTGTTATCAAACAGAACACAAAAGTTACAAATATTGAACATCAAATGAACTTTCAAATAAATATAGAGATAGGTGAAAAGATTATAAAAACTTGGTAACTATAGATCGCCCTCCTCAATTTCAGTTTCTTTCCCACATTGGGCCAAGTCGTCTATGTCAGATACTGGCAGGAGAGATTTGCAGAACAACTGTTTCTTAGCGGGCATATGGGCAGTTAATTCATTCAAAATCTTTTCTTTTTTTTCCTTGTTCATACCCCGGAGTGATAATTTGTTAACTAGCAACTGAAGTTTGAATTTTGGTTTTAAAAAGTTTGACTTCTGAAACTCCGGACTATCTATTTCGGTTTTGAAGTACAGTGATCTCGAATTTTTCTCTGAATTGACATACCTTCAGGTCACGGAGAAAAGGTACAGCAGTGTTACTATTGCTTACTGCTCCTTTTTCACGGGTTTTGAAACCATTTTCGAAAAGAAGAAAATCTTCCAAATGGATAATGAGTGGTTTGTTGTACTTACTGCTTCTACTGATTGAATTGACTAAATCATCGAAATCTAAAATCCTTCGACTTATTCCACTTTTTCCGATCAGTCCATGTTACGAGTCAGCCACCATAAATGAATGGCCAGCTTCAAAAACTTGAAAGTAATAGTCTCTGGTCCCATTCTTCATTAACTAGAATACAACATGCGGTAAAGACTGTCTGCCCAAAATACAATATTTTTACATTTTCCCCAAGAGACTTCATGAAATTTTAATATGCGCATACAACATCGGAGCAACTTCTACCCATAATAGCCTCATGCCATAGTACACACACATACTGTCTATGATTCCTCAAGCTCGGAAATGTTTCATTGAAACATATTAGACGACTTATAAAAAATGAATTCTTAGTCACCATTTTCGGAATTATTGATATCTTCTGCATATCAACTGCGAAAAATTTCTTTATCTTCTGGCCATTCTTCGGAACATTCTGCTTCATATGCTTTTCGTGTTTCAGTATACCTTCTCTTGTGTATTTCATAGTTTCGACAAATTTCACAGTTCGCATCATCTTCATTTACGTTTTCATGTTGGACATGATTCTTGTACAATGAACATGATGATGATCATTTGTGATGGTTTAGTGAAGCCAATATTCTCCTGATAAAAACCTTTCTGTAGGTTTCAAGAGTTTTCTAATTTTAATCTTCCCACATCTTGTACTCGGAGAAGTCGTTTGTGAGATACCGTTAGGAGCATGTTTCATATTATTATGTGAAACAACTGGATGATAACTCTTAATATGAGCTTTGATGTTTTTATAATTTTCTTCTGAAATTTCTTTCTTCTCCGGATTTTTCAGAAACTCTGTTACCATAGCATCCGATGAATGTCCAATCGTGTGCAAAAATATTATTTTGCATAAGTTTTGTGTTTTATTTGTTTTAAGTCTTTCCTTCTACACCTTGACAGGCATTTTCTTGAGGTATTATCCAATGAAGAGTCTTTTCTCCCCAAAGTTGAGTGAGTTGAAGTAGCTAAAAAATTTTTCTTTGTTCTTCTAAGATATTTCTGGGGCAGTTTTTCTACAACTATCTGGACATTGTGGAAGTGAAATCTTTGTTTTAGTTCGATTTTCCTTTCGTTCAGTTCGAGGTAACTATATCGCTGGTACAGTGTTAGGTTTTACATTTTCTGTCTCTGCTTGATCTTCTCCACCTCTGATTTCTTTTTCTGGTACAGATTCAGGTGCATATTCTGCTGGTAACTGGTCTTCTTCAATTTCGATTTCCAATATCTTCTCTGAAATATTAGGTTCAGTTTGGTCAGTACTATTAATTCTTATTAAATTAATCATATCGCCTCATCAGTATTTTCTAGTGAATCACGGCATTCCAAACTTTCTTTCAGCTGACATGTGTTTCATTTTTATTCGTTTCAGAAAGGAGGTGTGTTCAAATTATGTTGATTTCCACCAGATATCACCATCATTTAAATACAAACGGCTTTTTTGATGCTTTCGATATTTGTTTCCGGAGGAACTGCCAATAAATCTACAAGTTTTCTCTTCCATCTTTCGTTTGATGGACTATAATATGGGTCCGCATCCGAATTATCCATTGGCGAAACAGGTGACAGACTAGATGAAGTTCGACTTGTCGCCGTTTCAAGTGCCATTTTGAGAAGAAGCTCGCTCCGCGAAATCATTATTGAAGCACTGAAAAGAGCTTAATTACATCTCCTCCATATCGTAGTGAAAAGACGTAGTGCCGAACCACCACACTAATATGATTTAAGTACGCGAAATAAAAAAATCATGTGATTTTACTCTGCATTCTGATTGGTGTTGGTTATTCAGTTCAGAGGGTAAGACGTTATACTGCCTTGGAGGATTTGTCTATTTGAATATACTAGGTTCTATATCAAGATCTTCTGGCGAGTATGTAATAGTGATATATTTCAACTATGAAATTTAAAGGTTACTTGGTTTTTCGATTTTCGACATTTTGATTGTTTTATAATTCATAATCAATAAAGCATTGCCTCCTAAAAGTGACTGTTCATGAATTCTCAACGGATTGATATATTTCAAATCTGAAAGAAGAATCTTGCAGACCTTGTTACGAGGAATCCAATGGTGTGAAAATTTCGAAAACCAAGTATGTTGACTTACTTGATTTTTGTTTTACAAGGCAGATCTGTGAACGAATGAATGAAAAGCACTCAATTTGGGATTGGGAACTACTGTTATGAGTCAGGGTATCCGAATAGGTTGGTTTTCTGTATATTTTGAAGGCGAGTGAGTCATGAGCTCTACTAATCGCCAAGTCCAAAAAATCACAGATTTTTCATTCCTCTCATTTTTCATTGTTAATTGAATCGATCGATGAAAAGAATTCAAAATCTGTAAGAAACTATTGAGTTGTCCTTCTGTGCCAATCCAAATACAGAAAATATCATCTATATATCATTTCTATAAAAATACGTTCTTAGTTAGGATGTTGAAGGAACTAAAATTCTATTTTCTAAATTTGTCACTTCATAACAGAGACAATTTAGAGCCCATAGGTAAACCATCTAATTGTTGATATATTTTATTATTGAACCTGAAATATCTTCGTTGAAGACATAGGTTCACAGCTGACATCGTTTCTTCTAAATGAGTGGGGCTTAATGTACTATTGGAATGAAGTTGTTTATTAATAGTAGCTTTGACAACACGCCAGGGTGTAAAATGATATAGATTGATTATATCAAAGGATACCAATTTAGCATTTATCGGACTTTTAGAGATCTCAAGTGATTGGTTAATTCTATAGAGTTTTGTATTGAGTGAATTGGATTGTGTTGTATCAAATGTGGAAGTATGTTGTACAAATATTCACATAATTTGGTAGCTGGAGCACTTATATATAAAACAATAGGTCTCATGTGATAATCTACCATGTGAATTTTGGGTAATGAATATAAAATTGGAGCTTCCGGATTCATAACAGTCAATTTCTACCCATCTTTTGCATTAAATTCGTACACTTTTAATAAGAGATATGACTTAGGTTTGGAATTTGTGAGTAGGATCAACATGTTATTTTATATTTTTTCTGTAATAAATAGTTTTTCTGCTTTTTCAATATACATATCAGTTTCTAAAATCGTAATAGTGTTACGTAACTAAGAATATATTTTTATGGAAAAGATATGTAGATGATATCTTCTGTATTTGGATTGGCACAGACAGACAACCCAATAGTTTCTTACAGTTTTTAAATTATTTTTATCGATCGATTCGATTTACAATGGAAAATGAAAATAATGAAAAATCTTTGAATTTCTTGGACTTGACGATAAGTAGAGCATGACTCACGCGTCTTTAAAATATACAGAAAACCAATCTATTCGGATACCCTGATTCATAACAGTAGTTCCCAATCCCAGAGTATCAAATTGAGTGATTTTGATTCATTTGTGCACGGATTGCTTTCTATTCCTTTGTCAGCTGTCGGTTTTGAGAATGAAGTTCAAGTTTTAAAATTAATCGCTAAGAACAATGGCTTTGAACAGAAATTAATTGATACCTTATAAGGACAAAAACGACATAAACTTTTAATGCAGAGCCTTTATCCGTTGCAAATTGAGAAATCTAACAGAAAATTTCCAATTAACTATATTCCTAATATTAGCAACAAAATATGTAACAGATTACACAGAAATAATATTAACACCATCAGTAATAATAAGAGAAGAATTGGGGTATATTTTTAGTTAATAATAAAGATAAAACAAAATTATTGGATAAAAGCGGAGTATATAAAATACACTGCAGTGAATGTGAGACATTCTATATAGGCCAAACCGGAAGATCCATCGAGAAGAAAGTTGAAGAACATGAAAGATCTATTCTCCAAAATAAAATATCTACGTGTTTTTCGGACCACTACATCAACATAAATCTTTTCATAGATTTCGAAATATTGAACTCATGCATCCAGGTAATAAAGAAAAAAGATGGACATCTTAGAGATTATTGAAATTACGTCTGCTCATAAGAGAAACCAGCCAATTTGCAACGACCAACTAGACTTCAATTTACCTCCTGTTGTGAATGCTGTTATACATAATTAAAATCAGTCATTTTGAATTTAGTATTGTGTTACTCTTGATAATGGGCTAACAACCCGAAACATATGTCGAGTATTTCAATACAAGTGTGAAGCCAATCATTTATTCATTATGTTTCACCAAGTATTAAGCGATAATTCCAAACATATGACAAACTAATAGCTCAAAAACTACAAAATTATAATTTCCTTGATTCATCCCACCCTTCAGGTTCATGAAACAATAAAATATCACAGCATTAGTGACCCTTAAATAAGTACTCAATTATGTCATTTATTATAACAGAATAAAATCAACATAATATGTATGAATAAGAAAAATATATGTTCACTCTGGATCAATAACAAAGATCGACTGTATATAGGTTAAAAAAACAGTATATATAAATTATACTGTAATGATTGTCCTGCATTTTATACAAGACAAACATGCTCTTTCAATAATATTGGAGAAGACAAGCATAAAATATGAATAATTCATAATTAATTTACAACCGGTTTTTCAGAACAATTCGAAAGTCGTTTGTAAGATTTCACAAAACATCTCATTTTCCATCCATTTGACAAATACGAGAGATTAGATTTATTAGAAATCGTAGAAATTTCTTCAACTTACAAACAATCTACCAATAACCAACGACCAGCTTGATTTACGTTTGTCTGTATTTTTCTCATCTGTTAGGTATAGGTGATATTGTAATATTTCAATTTCTTCTTGGTTTTTGAAAATGGGATAAAAGTCAAAACATATGTCAAACATATTTTAATTCACACACATATATGGATATCCTGCCATGGCGTCTACTGCAAGTGATAGTTCAATATCTTCATTTTTATAAAAGAAATAAAATATTACACGGAAATGTAAGTCAGTTTTGTTACTTTCCGTTATAACTTGGAAGAAAATCTTCAAAGGAAGGATAAGGGATCTCAATCATTTTCCCAGCTTGAAATCTCAAATCATCAACTCCTTTCTGTTATTCTCAGTTTTTACTATCTGGAACATCTTCACAATTTTGAGTACCGGTATCAACTCAAATAATACTTGCTAGGTTAGGTCAGGCTTGGAAACAACTCTAATTGCTACTTGGTCAAAAAAAAACGGTATAAGAGTCGATACAGAGCTTAGATACCATCGAAGAGGACATTGTGAAGGTGATGATAAACTACTGAATTGTAAAACTATTATTGTAGCCCTTGATGACGATGATCATAATGATTAGACCGTAGACCTAACCCTTTTATGGAAGAATGTTAACTAGTCCACGATAGCTCGAATATTTTCATGGGGAAAATTTTCAATCAATTAATTATACTGGACCATGTTATTTCCCCAACTTTTTCATATACCTTTCAGAACGACAAAATATTAATTTTTTAACGATTTCTTTGTAAATTAAGGATGAATAAATTTCTCAACCTATCCTTCTTGGAGCTACCCCACGCGGACGCGCGTTATTGATCTCAAAAGTCGTACCTACGATCGTAAATTAAAATTGAAGTAAACAAATGAATCAAATTATCTTTCTCAAACAAAGCACGAAGCTTAAATATAACTGATAGAAAAAGAATTTTGGGCATAATTAAATTACCTAGTTTATTATTTCAAAAACAATTCTGTTGTCTCAATATGAACAAGTACACATCACATTTTTTGCAACGTTTTTTTTGTTGTGGACAATCATCCATTCCATTCTGCATCTTCAGCCTTGAGAGATACTCTTAATTTGGAAAAAGACCACATTTATCAAATCTTTCATTCAAAGAAGGCGCAAATGAGCGTCTTGCTACCGGGATGGGGTCCACTCACGAAGAAAACGTCGATGGTTAACACAAACACTCGTTATAAACGAAAGTGTGAGATTAAATAAAACACTAGGTTCGCTGGTATACAAAGGCAGTTTGGCAATATGTCGGAGGCTTGGGTCCGTAGAATCGACTCGTGCCAACGCGTGCTGCAGACGTTCTACGGAGACGATGTGAACTCGATGGGGTCGGTTCACCCCGTCGCCAGGGTGAACCGGGTGTCGGATTTCTACCGACTAAAAACACCCTCTTGAGGCATCAGTCCGAAGGCTACAGTCTCCATGCAGAGAGAAAGAAAGTGGTGGAAGAAGCAGTATAACTTGGATGGGATGTCCGAGGAGAAGGCTTGGTGAAAATGCCCGATGTTCCGGAACTCGTGGAGTCCGGAGTTTGGCGATAAAGTCCAGGTACGCAACTTATTTTCAATTATAGCACTGAAAAGTACGAATTTCCTCAATAGACGGTGGTCCACTTTATTCAGCCGAAGTCAACGGTGGTGCACAGGAATGCGCATAGAATGGCTACGACGGTAACCTGTGCCAAAGCCCTCTCAAGCTGCGCTGAACTGGAAATCCAAGCCATGCTGAAAGGAATCCGCTGACGCTGGTGGACGGTCTCCGCAGTCGGGTATCCTCTGGAGCTGCTGGGACGACTTCTCTGGACGGCTGCTCGCTGCTGAATGTCGGGAGCGAGTCTCAGAAGTGCAGATATATTCAAACCCTCGGTACAGGTAGGCCCAGAGTACATTCTGTGCTTAGCTTTGTGGGAGGAATCTACTAGACGATCTGTGGTTAGAAAGCGTGGTGAACACGATAACACGCTTTGTCGAAGGGGCCTAGAGAAATCTATGGTTAGCTAGCGTAGTAGACACGGTTACAGTCATTATATTTTTATTATGTCTGATGTTGAACCTCCAACATATAATTTTGAGCAATTCATAAGCGCATCACCAAGATCTACTCGGAATTATAGCAGATATTTGGCTTTAACATTTGATTTGCGGTGAATCTTATATTCTCTCTAAGCGTTCACCACTGCTATATCTATTAGATGAATATTTTTGCTTCTTATCTTCACACTTTTACTGTTCATTTCTTTGTTCTCTGAAAATTTCGGTAATATTCAATAAGTTGATCGAGTAAGTCCATACCGCCATGTTGCTGTTGTAATTTATAACAATTTGTGGAGCACTTACGTCTACAAAACATTTCTTTTTTTATTCCATCCAAGACACTTGGTGTTTGATTTCCAGCAGTGCAATAAGAGGCCATGAATGAAGCTCTGCTGTCTTTCCATTTAGGGAGAGTAACTTCTTTGAAAGTTGATTGGATTGTTTTTCCACGGTTTATTGCATGGTCTTGCTTCAGGTCTAGTTTTTGTGATCAGGGACTCTATCAAGCATAATTGTGTATGTCTCGTGTAATTTCATTTCTTTCAGATGATCCAGTTGTGGTATCGTATTCAAATAGCGATTAAAATACAGGCAACTGTTAGGAGGTGCGTTATTGGTCGCACACAAGATGACTGCAGATCCTTGTCCAAGTGATTTGTCAGTGAAAGCTGGGTTATTTGGATAGTATGCAGTTAAAATTTTTTGTGTGAATGGGGTCAATTTCGAAGGAAAAACTACTTCTTCAGTCTATCTGACGTTTCGGAAAATTCATTTCCATCCTCAGAAAAAATAAATCTAAATCTAAAAAATATCTACAAGTTAAAACCGATAGTATATATATATATATATATATATATATATATATATATATATATATATATATGGTATATGGTTTATGGTATATATAAGGTGAAACTTGTAAATAGAGGAACAATGAATGAACTTACAATAATGATTTTGGTAGTCCCGCAGGTCGTACAAAAATATGAACCAACAAATTTAAAATATTCATGACTTCCTGTAATACATACGTGAGCAAACCGAAAAACAACAATGCTACTAGCTCGAGCGATCTTTAAAACCTTACAGTATACACCCCCATCGAATAACGACGTCATTACGGAACCCGAAATGCGTCTAATAATCATGTTTATCGCGTTCCAGATTTATCATTTATTTTTGAAAGAATGTAGAAATAACCCTGGCTAAGATTCTGTATATCATTTCTGAAATTGACAGACTAGCATGCCTTTATTTGTAACATTTCTTGAAACAATCTCCTTTACAAATATGGTTGTTTTGAAACAACTTGAACATTATCAAAATCAAATTCATGACCTGGAATATTCAAGGATGGTTTCATAATGGAACGGTTATGCCCTTCAATACGTTTTTTCAAATATCTACCAGTCTGCCCAATATAATATTTTCCACATTCTTTACATTGAAGTTTGTAAATAACCCCTGACTGATTTGATAAGGGTGTCAAGTTTTTGACGGTTGTGAAAAATCTTTTTCCTATAGTATTATTATTTTTGAATGCAATTTTAATTTTATCATTTGAGAGGACTTTGGACAGAGGTTCTGATTGTCTTTTAATATATGTCATTCTTGAATAAAAGACTTTAACCGTATCAATATCTTCAGTAATAGAATTTGAAACAGCTGAACGAACCGATAACTCTTCTTCAGAACGAAGAATCCTCGACACTAAAGATGAAGGGAATTGTTCTTCAGTAGAATTTACTTGACGAACTCAAGAGTCTTATTCCAAAACTGCAAATCAGACAAATGTGTGACTCGGTACTTTAGATTTTAATAAAATTCATCTTTTAAAAAATGAGTGATGTGAATTGAATTTAATATATCTTTGTAAACAAATCGGTTTCTATGGAAATGCTATTATCTTCATTTCGAATTAATCTGAGATCCAGAAAACTCAAAACATTATCTGACTCCAATTCAATCATAAATTGAATTCTTTGATGGAAACCATTAAAAGTGTCTAATACAACATTTTCAGACCCACTTGGTATTGTAATCAGAAGTTCATCAACATAAACACCTCAAAAAAGTCTAGGGAACACTTCTGAATATCGATATATCGTATCCAGAACGATCAATATGGATGATTTTTTTTTCAAGAAATGAACACCTACATCAATTTCTCACCAAATTATGTAGAGTGCCGCAACAGATCTCAGTTTTTTTCATAAAAAACTAAAAATGCAGCAGATGCGACGCTGCTTTATAATCATTTCATGTATTCAGTGTTTGAAATCAGTTAGTTGGCACTTTGTTTCTGTTGTAAGCACAGATAAAAGATTCAAGTTTTGTGATTCGACCATGGAAAGACGAGATTTGACTAGAGAAGAGATGTTACGAGCCGTTGGCATGCTCCAAGCTGGGAGCTCACAACGGGAAGTATCCAGGGTTCTGGGAGGTAGTCCAAATGTCATAAACCGTTTATGGTCGCGTTTCAATGAAACAGGTAGCGTAGAAGAACGCCATACAGGTCGTTTCAGGATTACAACAGTCGTCCAAGACCGATTTTTGGTTTTACAAGCCAGAAGAGATCGTACTATCACAGCATCTCAATTAGCTAAAGAGCTGCCACGAGTTCATAATGTATCAATTTCCAACCGAAATGTGAGAAATCGGCTGCACGAAGGTCAACTCCACTCCAGACGTCCTTTAAGAGTTCCACAACTGACCCATGGAAATCTCGCTGCTCGTTTAGCTTGGTGCCAAAAACACGTAAACTGGGATCAAGAGAGGTGAGCCACAGTTCTCTTCAGTGATAAATCTAGATTTAGTTATTATCCCGATTCGAGAAGAATTCGAATATGGAGGGAACCTGGAGAGCAAAACCGTCTCCAGCATGCTCGAGAAGTTGTTAGACAGGGAGGCGGATCAGTGATGTTTTGGGGAGGTATACGCCTTGGTGGAAGAACTGACCTCGTTTTCATACAGAACAACCTCTCGGGAAATGAGATAGTTTTACCTGTAGTGGTACCGTATCTCCAAACAATGGGTCAAAATCCACTCTTCCAACAAGATAATGCCCCTCCTCATCGTGCAAGAGTTGTCTTGAACGTTCTTGAAGAGAGTGATATCGATCTTCTACCGTGGCCATCCTGCTCCCCAGATCTGAATCCCATCGAGCATGTGGGACACCCTAAAAGAAATCTCCCGCGTCAAAACGTCTTCTATCATGAACAGGAGCTTCTACTAGCAGTTCAGGGGCTTGGAATGACTTAGGCCAAAATGTAATAGACAATTTAATATTGAGCATGCCACGACGATGCCAAAGTGTCATTTATAACAGAGGTGGACCTTCTGGGTACTGAAAATATAAGTGCTTCCATATCGTTTAGAAAATATAGGTTCAGGATTTTTTTGTGTTTTACCAAATTTCGTCATTTTCAAATTTCAATTTTTTTATAATAGGTGCTTTGGAGAAGTCAAATATTATTTCGTTTTCTTGAAAATACATTATTACATTATATACAATACATCCTTACAAAAGCCGAAAGATTTCGATAAATTCGAATCATCAAATTCATATTTTAAAGATGTTTGAAAGTGTTCCCTAGACTTTTTGAGGTGTTTGTCTAGCAAATACTGAAATAATAAAAGGTAGTCTCTCTAGACATGTAGTTTGTAAATGTGACATAACAATATCCGAAATTTTACTGCATCATATTGTTGGGTTACCAAATATTCCTTCAAATTTGGATATATTGGAGTATATTCTAAAATCCAACATTTAACCATCGCTGGTAGTAATGGAATAATTTTCAAGACCAAGTGGTCTAGGTTTATTTTTTGACCAGCACTCTAAACTTACACTTTCCTGTAACTGGAATTATTTGTTCATCTATTGAAAATTTGCCAGGAATTCTGCCTTCAGAATTTCATGCTTTTTTTACGATGTCAAGCATAGGCTAAACTTTCCGTTATGGATTCGTTTTAGTTATTAAACGATCCGACTGAATTGTATAACTGCTATTGTAGCGCTTGTTGACGATGATCATGATCAGCAGATCGTAGAACTATCTCTTCTATGAAAGAATATTTACTAGTTTGAATATTTTTCGTTCAGTAAAATTTTCATAGGGAAAATTTTAATCAAATAATTAGACTGGACCAAGTTATTCCCCCAACCTTTTTCATCTAAAGTTGGAGAAAATTGTTGTTGATGTTGGCGGGCCCTTATTACCGAGTAAGTTGGAGGGTAAACAACCTCCGAAATATTTCTCTGCGCCCTAATGAATAAGAGCTTTTTTTTCTTCCTCAGAAAATTTTCAAGAAAATTCAGCAAAAATATTTTACATGACAAAATTTGCATACCGATTTGAATTCATTGCGAAGCCAGAATCGCAAGAGACTACCTCATTTAATTTCATTTACATGACGTCCCGAGAATCAAGTTTCTTGGAAGTTAATATTTGCATCTGATTATTTCTATTCTGTACCAGAGCACTTCACCGAGACGACGAGTATGCTGGAAACAAATTGCAATAGTAGGGATAATTGTTAAATACTAGCAATGCATTAACGTTTTATATCTGACTCAATGGAATACTCTTCAGGAGCTCTTCATTAACCAAAAGGTGTTCACTAGAGAATATCAGCGTGTAGCATCATCCATCATGTTCTAAGAAAACAAATTATCGACAGTCATAATCGAATTTTTTGCAGAGGATTGTATCTGTGAGTAGCTGCTGCTTTCCTTTCCATGAGACACTGAATCGTCTGCCGTTGATTCTCCCTTTAAATACATGCATCAAAAAAGCTCTGAGTCGAGCAAAAATGTTCGTTTAAATTTGTAATCTCAGTGTTACCAGAAGCCCATGAAGAATATTGTTTGTTTTCTTAGCAGTACTTTTTCGAAATATAAACTATGAGCATTATCATCATTAGGGCATTAATCGGGTAAAAAACTGTGTTATCTATAGCTCTTACAACTGTTGATCAATTTCTTCTTCTTCTTCTTCTTCTTCACCGTGTAGAAGGCGTAGCGCCTGTTCAGTTCCGGTTTCCCTGCAGCAGTTCTTGTGAAGTTGATTGCCAACTGTCCCGCCATCGTTTTGGTGGTCGTCCAACGGGTCTTCTTCCGTGTGGTATGTTGTTATATACGATTTTGGCTATTCTATCTGTGGTCATTCTGTTTACATGCTGGTTCCATTCTCTTCTTCTTTTTCTTACCCATCTTACAATATCGTTTGTTTCACATTTTTCCCTTATGTCGGTATTTCTTTGTCTGTCATTCAATGTGTAACCGGTTATAGTTCTTTGCGTTTTCATTTCTGTTGTTCTTAGTATCCTCTTTGTTACCGATGTTTCCGCTCTTGTTTCTGCCCCGTATGTCATAATTGGTCGCACACATGTTTTGTAGATTCTGGATTTGCATGGTATACTGAGGTGTTTATTTCTCCAGATTGGTTGTTTAAGATGTCCCGATACTGCAGCTGCTTTGTTCACTTGTCTCCTCACTTCATCTTCAAGGTATCCTGTGCTTGTTATTTTGCACCCTAAGTATTCGAATGACATAACTTCTATATAGTGGCGTTGTCTATTGTTAACTTGCAGCGCAGAGGTTCCTTAGCTACGGTCATACATTTTGTCTTACTTGTTGAGATTTCCATATTGAAATTTTTTGCCCGTTTGCTAAAGGCGTATAACATTCTTTGTAGGTCGTCTTCTGATTCTGCAATGAGTACGGCGTCATCGGCATAGCATAAGATGTTAATTTTGTAGGTTCCCATGCGGTACCCTAGTCCCAAGTTTTTAACGGTCTCTACAAGGTGGTCCATAACAGTATTAAATAGTAGAGGGCTAAGACTATCACCTTGGCGGATGCCCGACGTTGTTCCGAAATGCTGCGTTAGGATGTGGTTTGTTCGTATTTGCGTTGTTGTATTAGTGTTCAGATCTTTTATGAGTCTTATATATTTTTTGGGTACCTCTTTGTTTTCCAGTATCTTGATTACATCCTTCAGTTCGACTCTGTCGAAGGCCTTCGTTAAGTCTATGAAACAAAGATATGCTGGAGTGTTATATTCAAGAGACTTTTCTACTAATTGCCTTGTTATAAATAGTGCATCGACCGTGGACCGGTTGCTCTTCGCTGATTGGCATTGTTGACGTTATGTCATCGGCAAGAATCTTTGTAAGCAGTTTCAAAGAGGTGCTTAATAAGGTTATTCCGCGATAGTTGGCAGGATTTGTTTTGTCTCCTTTTTAAAGATAGGCATTGTTATACTTCTTTTCCATTCTTCTGGTATTTTTCCGTGTTGAATTATGATGTTAAACAGTTTCATGTACTCTTCTCTCATGGCTTCTCCGCCATATTTGATTATCTCATTTGTTATCTTATCTTCATTTGGAGCTTTCCTATTTTTAAGTTTACTTATTGCCATAGCTACTTGCTCTTTCGTGATTGTTACCGGTTCATTTATAATGTCGTTTTCTAAGTGTTCTTCTGGGGTTCTTCTTCATATTCTGATTCGGTGTGAAGATTTTTGAAGTATTTTTCCCATGTTTCGTTTGTGATTGTTTTCAGTTGTATAGTTTCATTGGTGTCCTTTTTCATACCCTTCATAATTTCCAAATTCGTTTTGCGCTCCGTATATATCCGCTTCCATTTCAGCACTAAATCTCTGCCAGTATTCTTCTCTAATTTCCCGAACTCTGTTATTCACCCTATTTCTTATTTCTATGTATCTTTTTCGATTCTCTGGTGTCGGATGGTTTTTATATTCTAGATATATTTGTTTTTTTCCTTTGTAATGTTTTTTACTTCAGTGGTGAACCAGGGTTTATTATTAGGTTTGCCGTTCTGTGATACCGTGCGGGTTCCCAAGGCCTCTGTGGCACCCTTGTATATGTTTTCTTTTAGTCTGAGCCATGCTATGTCGGGCTTATATTGCTGCAATATTGGATTACGAGTTATATACTGTTTGCAACGGTTTGAATAAAGTTGTGCTCTCATTGTTGAGCGATTCTACGTTGAATTTTTCAGCTATTACAGATGGTGTTTTCTTTTTAATTGAGTTGTCATCTTCAGTTTCCTAGAACGAGCTTGTGGTCTGTTTCAATGTTAGCTGATGATAAAACTCTTATATCTAAGATTTGTTGGGGTAGAAACATCCGGTTAGTAATAATGTAATCAATTATGGATTTGTTGTTTCGGTTATCGTAGAGTATATTTGTGCTGTTTTTTGTGAGGGAAAAAAGTGTTATTAATTCGCAACTCGTTCTGTGCACAAAATTCCGTCAACATTTCGCCGTTTCTGTTAATTACGTCTTCGTTATATTTTTGTTTTACCCCGTTTACTACTTCGTTACCTACTCTAGCGTTGAGGTCTCCTAATATGATTATCTTTTCTTTAGTTGGTTTTTATCTAGTTGTGATTGAAGACTTTCATAAAAATCTACCGCCGCTTCCTCTGGTTTGCTTGATCAATTTCAATGAAATAAAAATTGAATTCAATCGTGTATCATATTTCAATAACCCAAAATATTTTCTTTGGTGTGTCACTTCCTTGAATGCCGAATGTTGGTCTTCACTTTTTGAATGTTGATCTAGTTTCCTTCTTTTTCGATTACCTATCGAATTTCGAGTATCTCTTTCGGAAGAAGTATTACTTAAAACGCTATATTATTCAAGAAATAAAAGGTTATGTTTGAGTTTGTGTGTCCTAGAAAATTCAGGGTGCAACGAAGACTTAACACCTCGATTTTCCGGTCTTAAAATAAAAAATATGGAGAATCACTCGGACCCGTCGATTTCTGATTCGAGTGGGAACAACTTCTCCGATTTTTTTCATCCCCGTAACTTCTATTCCCTAACGGGGCTGAGCACGACCTTCTAATTTCGAATAGGGTTGAGGGTTGTTGCGATACCCCATTTTGAAGATTTCATCGAGTACTATCTGATCCTAAATTTTCGCTTCAAAATTTCATCGTTAACGAAATGGCAGCTAAAAACGTGGAAGACTACTTACTTTTGTGATTAGTTCATTAAGTGCTGAAAATGGGCACCATTCACTTCCCTGCAGTAAAGAACGCTGGTGTATAACTTATGTTGAATATACCTCGAAATATGCAATGTTTTCATTTATTTCTAAATTTTTTGTTCAGAAAAGTAGACAGACCAAGTGAATTTTCAGGAATGTTGAAATTGTGCAAAATCGATTGTAAATTTATAGTGAGATTAAAATGGTGTATTCCGTAGAAGAAAGGGTGAAAATGATAAAATTATTCTTAGAAATAACGACTCTGCGCGATTATCAGCGGCTTTATTTAACGAACGACATCTTGAAAAAATGTATCCGCTGCTTATGTTGTGCAACTGGTTGCTAAATTTGACGCTACTGGTTCAGTCGGCAATAAAGACAGGGTGTATGAAGGAGACGAAGCGAGGGAAGTGGCTATCTTAGGACACGTAGCGATGGACCCCACCCTAAGTACTAGGAAATGGTCCAATGTGTCTGGTGTTTCACGCACAACAATTATGAGAATTTTAAGAAAACATAAGTTTCATCCTTTTAAGATACGATCGGCTCAGGAACTGAATGAGGATGATTTTGATCGCCGACTCCTGTTCTGTGAAGTGGTGAGTGAAATTATTAACAATAATCCAAACTACATGTTCTATATCTGTTTTTCGGATGAGTGTTCATTTTACCTTAACGGCACTGTAACTAGGCATAACTGTCGGTACTGGTCACATGAAAATCCAAGATTATTTCGAGAAGAGCAAACTCAGCATCCCGAAAAGTTAAATATTTGGGCGGGTATTTATGGAAATCACATCATCGACCCTTTATATATACCCGGTAATATCGCTGGTCAAATTCATTCAGAATTATTACAGCACGCTATTTATCCAGCCCTCGTGCAAGTATTGGAGAATGAAGAAGACCATGAAACATTTTTCAAATTCTTATAGAGAGAGGTTCGAGGGGCCGTTAAATGTACTGCCATACGATGAAAACTCCTTGCCGGCCTAGTGTTGCGGCAAAACATGAGTTTTCCAGGAACAAGGTCTTCCAGCTCCTTGGAGCATCTTCTGTGGAAGTATCTGTATAACAGAGACAGGTCAGCAACTTCTTTTCTGAGAGATCGCGGGTGATCTCAGGGTGGTCGATGAGGCGCACAGCCCGTTTTTGCACACTATCCAACATCCGCAACGAATGTTTGGACGCAGATCCCCATACATGGGAACAATATTCCAAAGCAGGTCGAATCTGCGCCTTATATAGAAGCAACAGCTGAGATAACGTGAAGTATCGCCTGGCTCTGAAAAGAAAACTATTTTTAGCTGATGCCGACTTAGCTATTGCTGATATATGTTCATGCCAGAAAAAACCCAAAGTTGACCGTTGTTCCGAGAAGGTGCATCGAATCTCTGGATGCAATTTATTGCCCTTGCATCATTAAAGGAGGTTCTCCAGCGGGGACCTTCTAGAAAACGTAGTTGCTTGCGTCTTGCACGCGTTGAAGCTCACCAGGTACAGCTGACCCCACTGAGATATCCTCTGTAAGTTAGAGTTTAAGTTGTTAGTTTGTTGACATCTCTGACGATGAGATTCCGCAGCTGTGATCGGCGGCAAACTACTGAAAGACGAAACCAGTGTACAATCGTCTGCAAAACCAAAGATCTTGTTCTCTGTAGATGACAGGAGATCGTTTATCTGCAACAGAAACAAGGTTAGCGAAAGAATGGATTCCTGAGGAACTCCTGCCTGTAACTGGAAACAATTAGATGTTATACCGTCGACCACAACTTTTATTGATCTATTTGAAAGAAAGCTACTTATCCAACCCCTCAATTTTTCGGGAAGCCCATATGCTGCAAGTTTGTTCAACAAGGCTGCATGCCAAACTCTATCGAAGGCTTTAGAGGTGTCGAGAGCTTTTGCTCTAGATTTCCCATGCTTTTCCATCGTTGATGCACAAACATGAGTGACGTAGGCGAGCAGATATCCTGTTGTTCTCTGCCTACGAAAACCATACTGACGGTCGTAAATAATTTTCTGCAACTCAAGATATTTGATGATTTCATCATTTATGACTCTCACTATTACTTATAACATAATGGAATGAAGTGCAATAGGGCGGTAGTTTCGGGGTATAGATTTCTCTCCTTTCTTCGGGATCGATTGAATTCCACTATTTTCAGGTGCTCGAAAAGACCTGGCTTTCATAAAAATCTAAAACAGACGGTTAAGAATGGGTCCAGTTTGGGAGCACAGAGGACGATTGGTGAAATTTCATCTAGATCAACTGCCTTCTTGCAGTTCAGCTGCTCGAGAGCCCGTCTCGCAGTGGGGACTCTGAACTTGATTTCTGGCATGGAAGAATTTGTAGATGGAATGTTCGGCGGTATTGCGTTAGATGAATCTAGCACAGAATTCTTTGAGAACAAGAGCAAAGAGATCGGCTTTCTCTTTCGCAAATGATGTTATAATTCCGTCTTCTAACAAGAGGCGGAAACGCACATTTGCAGAAATTGGCACTGACAGTCTTCGCCATAGACCAGAATTGTCGAGTCCGCTTGCCTGTTCAAGGAGTTTATTAGTTACCCTTGTTGAAGTTCGCCTTTGCTCTTGTAGTTGTCAGGTTGCATACGTTCTGTATTCGTGAGAAGGTTGTTCTTGTTTCCTCTGTTGGATTTATCTTCCATGACTTGTGAGCTCTGCTCTTGGCTGTAGAGGATCATCACTGAATGGGAAGCACGGAAAGAATACACGCAGCTCATCCCAATTGGCACGGTTATAGAGCCAAATGCGTCTAGGTGGTAGAGGTTCTTGGTTTAGCGGAAGCACAATGGATCCAGTAGCAGATATAAGGTTGTGGTCTGAGTTGTCTAGCGGTGTTGAGACCTCCACTCCAAATTCATCTGGATCTGAAATCAAAAAGAGATCCAAGGTATTCGGGAAGTCGGTTAGGTAATCAAGTATTCTTGTCGGTTCGTCGACTAGCTGAATTAGATTATGGCAGATTGCGAAATGGAGTGGCGGAGCCAATTGGTATTGTAAACGTTGAAGTCACCCAGTAAAATGACCTCAGCTGCTCTCTGGCATGCAACATCCGATTTGGCAAAAACACAGAGGCCCCCTTCAAACCTGAATTTCGCATGTACCTCATACCCATTGAAACGTAAATACGTTGTGTCGGTTGTTTGACTTATTTGGGTTTCGGTTAGGGCCAGCACATGGGGTTGTGCGTTTTGCAGATGCTGTTGGACTGCATCGACATTCACGTTGTTGTGCCCCAGTCCTCTGATATTGCGGAACTCTATCAAGAGTTTCCTTTCTCTTCTAGAACGTGAATGAATTTGTGAATTCGCCGGAGGAGTGCTCGACTTACCCGCATCATGAACCCCTTTTGGCAGTCCCCCCCGGAGATCCGAATGGGAAACTATTTCAACTCCGGATGATTTCGTCCCAGAAGAGCTCATCATGTTTCGTTGCCAATCCTTCCCACCCTGGAAATCGGACCATCCGCCATATCCCGAAACTTAGTCGCACAGATGATCAATTCACGGGACCTATAGCTGGATGTGGCGGTATCACACCGGTCGACGTCCACAACATATAACGTTGAGTGAACTTTTTCATTTTAGAAAGTGATATTTTTCAAGTAGTAAATTATTGACGAGAAATCATCATTATTAGTTACCTACTCGCTAATTCCGTTTGTTCTTTAGTTTCGGGTCTTTTTCGCGGAGAATTAATAAGTATGGAGAACGGAATCAAGTGAATACAAACATGATATAATGCTGTTCTCAATCTAACAGAAATAGTGACTCTATCGGGAACGATTGCCTGGTCGTTACATAGCATGGCGCCGCAAGTTTTCCACAGAATTTTGAAAATTCGGTTGATTCAAAAAACCGAAAACTCCCAAAAGAAAGGTTAATATAGAAAAGAAACTGAATATCTTGTTATGTGTAGAAGTGAACTATGAAACATCTGCTCGACAACTTTCAGCAAAAAACGGAACGCCAGCAACGACTGTTCAACCTGTTTTACGAAAACTTGAATACAATACGTTTTTCGAAAAGTACAAGATCCTGAAGAACATGAAAGTGTTGGACGTCTCGAGTTTTCGAATTTTCTTACAGATAAAATGCTTCTAGATTATTTTTTTCAGAACTATGATTTGGTATAATAATTATACATTTCACAACAAACGTCATTTCAGAAGGAATAATTTCAGACATTCGTGCCAGCAGAATCCGCATGACGTGTATGTCTGGTTCGCCATTTATTCGAATTACTTAATAGGACCAGTTTTCATTGAAGGAAACTTGAATCACATCAAATATAATGTAATTCAAATATTAAAATTTTTTCTCGATGATCGTCTTCCAGAAGAACGAAGAAAATTATACTCCCGAGAAGATGATGTTGCACCTCACAATGCAGATTTGAATGTGAACTGAACAATAATTTTGGCGATCCAGACAAATGGTCCTGTTTGGTCAACAGCCCGCTCCCCAGATTTGACCCATCCTGATTTTTGGCTCTGGAGTTATCTACCCAAGTGCCAATAGTTCAACTGCATAATTGACATTTTGAACCAATTTTTTGTATAGGTTGAGTTTTCTTATTTCGATGTTATCGGCTCACGGAAATAGATGTCTCGCTTTTTGAGTTTTTCCAGTATGCTACATTTCTGCTGTGACGCTACTTTTTCGATGTCTCAGTAACAAGGGTCAATTATACGGCCTTATCTTCCAAGGTTGCCTCTCGAGCGCCATTCTTGTATTTTATACTAGCAAGAACCTGCTTCAGACTTTGACTTTTGAAGCTTCAAAGCCTAAGGCAAGGGTAACTACCCTATCTTGAGAAAGTTAATCCAACCTTGGAGTGCCTCTTTTTAGTTTATATAAATGATATCTCTGAGTGCTTTTTGAATACCGATCACGAGTTATATGCCGACGATCTCAAAATATACAGACGTGTGAAATCTTTTTCTGATAAAGATGCATTTCAAAGTGACTTAGATCGATTGTTTACGTTCTGCACCTCCAAATATTCCAAACTTAATATTGACAAATGTCAGCATATCACTTTTACCAAGAATACTAACAGCATACGAAAAACATTCACTCTTGGAGGCTTAGATATAGCAAGAACAATGCTTGATGAAAACTCTCATTCTCTGTTTACGTTGATTATGTAGTATCTAAAGCTCTCAAAATGCTCGGTTTCGTGTTGAGGATAACGAAGAACTTCAAAAGCTAGAATTTACTTAGAAAATTGTATTTCACACTAGTAAGAAGCAACTTGGAGTATGCAACCCCCATTTGGTCTTTCCATTTTTATATTTATATAGATAGAATAGAGAAAGTACAAAGAAAGTTTGTCAAAAACCTTAACTTTAGATTCAAGCGATGTGGACCTGCAAGTGATTATAATGTATCTTTAAAATACCTTAATATCTTGAGTTTGGAGCATAGAAGGATGCTCTTCGATGGAATATTTTTGTACCGTTCTATGAGCTGTCATTTCAATTATCCTCTCATCATTTTTTTTGTTTTCAACGTTCCCCAGTAAGATAATCGTCGAGTTTCACTTTTCTATGTTCCAAAATTGTTCCTCCGAATAATACACAATAGAATTCATAACAAATTGGACGAACACACGGGACGAACACAATTTGGCTTCAAGAATGGCTTTGGAACAAGAGAGGCACTTTTTCAATACGTGTGCTTGTTGAAAGATGTAGGATGTAGACTCTGATGTATATCAGTGTTTCATAGACTTTCAAAAGGCTTTCGACCTGGGAAACACGATAAACTAATAGAAATTCTCAAGTCTTGTAACATAGACGACAAAGACTTGAGAATCATATCAAACCTTTACCAAGACCAAAAGGCTGAAATTAGAATCAGTGGAGAGACATCTGAAGACATTAACATCGAGAAAGGAGTAAGGCAAGGATGTGTTCTCTCCCGTTGTTGTTTAACGTTTTTCGGAAGAGTTATTTAGGAAGGCACTACAGGATACCTCGGATGGCATAATAATAAATGGACAATGCATTAACAACTTGCGATACGCAGATGACACGGTTATTCTAGCAGATAGCGCTGAAGCACTACAACGCCTAATGAACCGAGTGGCTATCAGCAAACACCAAAACAGAAAGGTCGGAATTAGGGTCAACGGAACAGAATTAGAACAAGTAACAAATATAACATACCTAGGAAGTAGCCTTGATGAAACTTGGGATCACTCACTAGAGATAAAAACATGCCTGGGAAAAAGCACGAGCTATATTTTATAAAATGCAAAAATACTATGTAACTGCCAACTAAATATCTCATTAAGAGTTCGAATACTGAAATGCTACGATTTCTCCACCGTGCTATATGGCGTTGAAGCATGGACAATGACGGAAACAACGCAAAAAGAATAGAATCGTTCGAACTTTGGTGCTACCGTAGAATGCTCAGAATATCTTACATGAGTCATACGACAAACGTAGAAGTTATGCAGAGGATGAGAAAGGATCGAGAACTTGTGCAGATAATAAAAGCAAGAAAGACGCAATATTTCGGTCACATTATGAGAAACCAAAAGTACGAACTGCTTCAACTTATCATAGAACGAAAATCAATGGCAAAAGGGGACCGGGAAGAAGACGCAACTCCTGGCTTAAGAACTTACGTCAATGGACTAATATGAGCTCTATAGAATTGTTCAGAGCTGCAACAAACAAAATAAGATGGGCAAATGTAATCGCCAACGTCCTTAAGGATAAGGCACCGTAAGAAGAAGAATGTTCCAAAAGCTCGAACTATAACTCTGTGTTTCTGAGAATAATGCGTTTTGCCAATTTCCACCTGAATAATGTAGACTTGTTTTCAGTGAGCCTTTACAATTTCAAGAAAAACTTTATTTACTTACTTGAGAAATTACAGTTAGGTTATGTGTTGTGCCGAATTTCAAAGACTTAGTAGTGTTTCATGTAGAGAATTTTAATTTTCTTTTTCTTTTTATTTATAAGCTTGAATAGTGTTAACATGTTTTCGAGGTCAACTCGTTAAAAATTGTAATACTATTGTTTCTAGTTAGAGAACCCTTGAAATTGGGATCACCTGTTGGGGTTCCTGTTTAATAAGATAAAATAAAAAAAGTATGTAGCAAGAATGAATTCAAAATAAACACTGAATACATAGTCATATCAGGTAAGATAAATCTTTATTCAACTCAAAATTATATCAAACATTATTCTTGAAATAAATCAGGAAAATCATACAAACTTCATTCAAATATCAGAAACAATGCCCCAGAGGAAAGACATTAACTCTTCATAGGAAAATTTGAAGTCAATACGGGTGCATTATTTCGCTGAATGCAAATTGAATTAAGTTTTTCGTAAGAGATACCACATATGGTACAGTAGACTCACGAGTGTGAACCTGATGGTACTGCCAGGACATCCTCAATATGCAACATAAAATTAAACTTAATTCTGGATTACTCTAGAGTTTTGGAAGAGATGACGGATATCCCGAAAAGTCGGAAAACTGCGGCGTCGGAAAAGCGATCAATTATTTCCACCGGTAATATAGCGGTTTATTTACGGCAACGAGTGTAGATGTCAAGTTGGATACGTAGATTGTCTAATGTTTACAGTAGCTACTGTCATGCAGGTCATATAGTTGATGACTATATTATGAAGACAATTAATTTCAGGTCGGTAGCGGAACACGCACTGTCTTGAAACTACATGAATACGGCAATTTATATTATTTCGTGATTCCCGGGATTGAAAATGCGTAGTCTTGCGTAAACTCGATAGTCTCCCACGTCTAACTCGATACCCTTTTAATCATGTCAGCTAATTCGATGTTGTTTTTCCATATTTGGTTTCTGTCTGTTCACTGTCTCTCGGTATAGCTATGTTGTTGTATCTGAAAAGCGGTCTATTGAATATCAATGAAGTTAAAAGAAAATAGTACGAAACGTCTTTTATACTTATCAACTACACAGGCCTACAAAAAACAGCTCTGCGTCTATGGTCGATAAAGTAGGTAATGTACTCTATATTGCCATACGTTCTTTCGAGTCATCAGCCCTATTTTGAATTTTTGCCGATCCTATTTGTAACTAGTCATTATAACAATAACATAGATAAAGTTTATGTTACTATTTCATTATGGCTATTAGTTGCAGATGTTGTATTAACGATATTTTGTTTGTGTTGAATACATACTGTAAGATCAGCATAAATTGATTACAAACACTGTATGTCGTTTGTATTTTGCTTACTTGGATATTGAAATTTGACAGCAAGAGTGGGTTATATCATAGTATACGTAAACTTTGCGTCAACGATAATGGGAGGAACGGACAAGTAAGTCATTTAAGTATGGAGTCCCTATGAAATGCCCAGAACCGAATATATATTTATGATGAGTTACTTTTGTATGACTAATATAGAAGCCATTAAGAGAATTAATCGCCATAAATGGAAATCCCTAATACTTCTTCAGCGCAGAGACCTATTCAGAAAATGTTCTAATACCCGCTTTTCACCAGTTAGTGCAACAATCTTAGAAGGATCTATTTCTTCTCTAGTTGACTTGGGATACTGCCAAAAAACATCAAATTCTATGCCATTTTTGCAGAATGAGCTTGAAGATTAAAAAAAATTGACTTTCCTTAGACGTTCGACTGTCTACATATCGCACGCGAAAACGAATCTTATTGCAGTTTTTTCATTTGACGAAAGTTTTGTTCATTGTTGAAATGTCATTAGTTTGCTGACATTCATCGATTTGAACATCGATTAGCCGAATGAATGGCGTCTGTATATTGATAGCAGAAAACAAAGGCTCGAAGCAGTTTTTCCACATGTATGAAAGAAGGGTATGAGGTAATTTCAATTCTTGAAATAAATTATTTTCAACAGGACTGAATGATCGGGGTCGACTTGAAAATGGTTTATTTTTACGTTGGTATCAGAGTGGTTATACTAAATATACATGCTTCGTGTGTCTTTTGGACAGTTGAGCCAAATAACGTCATTGAACTCAAAAAAATTAATGCATTTGTTGTCGAAGAAATAAATGTTATAAATGAACCCTTCTTTTCAAGAGAAAATATAATTTTTCCTCCATTGAATATAAAATTAGAGCTTTTGAAGCAATTTGTTGAGGCTCTCCCTAGAAATGGTCTGTTTTAAGTCTATTCCAAGGAAATTTCGTGGTTTAATTACTGAAAAACTAGAAGTATCTTTCATTGACCTCAAATACACCAATTAATGAAAAATACCATTTATTTTGAGACTTCCATGAATGATCTGGAGAGGCTTCCGTGGAAATCTTTTATAGCAGTTGAACCAAATTTCCTCGAAAAGACTTGCCTTAACGACTGGACAAACGCCTACGATCATAGATCACCTACCGATGTAATATATCTCGATTTCGCAAAAGCTTCCGACAGAGTCACAGCTAAGAGATTAGTGTATAAATTAAATATCGTAGGTATTCGGAGGTAGTTGCTTCTTCGGACTGCTAATAATTTGTCGCGGCGAACATTCGTAGTTAGAGTTGGTGGTGCTTACTCTTCGGAAAGGGCGGTTAAGAGTGGGGTGCCGCAAGGATCCGTCCTGGGGCCACTGCTATTTATTATTTTCGCAAGTGACTTGTCTCATCGGATTAGGTCTCGCAAATCGTTCTTCGCTGATGACATCAAGTTGTATGCAAAACCGCTAATCGGGAGGCAGCTTCTGCAAGACGACTTGGATGTAATAAATCGATGGTGCTAAGATTGGCTCCTACCATTGAACGTGGACAAATGTGTAGTGCTGCGTATAGGACCGAACAATCCGTTGTATCAGTACTCGATTGATAATCAACCCCTTCGCTCGGTGTCTTCACATATCGACCTAGGTGTAACCATTACTTCAGACCTCACATGGTCGGAACATATCCTTAGTGTTTGTAAACGTGCTAACTCTTTGATTCACCTCATTCGCAAATCATTCGAACACCTATCCTTCACCAGCTCAATCTCACTCTACAAAACTTATGTGCGTCCCATTTTGGAGTACGCGGGTGCGGTTTGGTGTGCGGTTCTCGTTCGGGATGAGAACGTGCTGGAAGGTGTTCAGCGCAGTGCAACGCGTATGACTTTGGGTGCCGTACGTCCATCATACGCTGACAGGTTAACTGCAGCTGGTCTAACGACTTTCGAGCAACGTCGACGCCGCGGAGATTTGATTTTAACTTACAGAATGGTTAAACACAACTACGCCAACCTCAACAGTTTGTTTGCATTAAACCATGATACTCGCTTGCGTGGCCATTGTCAAACTGAGAAAAGAAAAGTTTTCGACAAGGCAAAGACAACACATGTTGGTCAATAGAGTGTTCAAGGATTGTAATGGGTTTCCAGGTGATGTGGTCCGCTCGGAATCGGTAAATGAATCCAAAAACAAAATGGACTCGCTTCTCTTCGCGTAGTAGTGTGTCAATGCTCTAGTGCAGTTTATTACGAGACAAATTTTACTAATTTTTTGTATAAGCTGTGTATACAAATTTATGAATTATCTTCTGTTATTAGGCTTCATAGGACTATGTCCTCAGCCTTAAATTATTTCTAATAATAATAATAATAACTATGCAGAACTAGTAAAGGAAATGCTGGTGCGTTTCAAGGATTTAGGCCGTAATATGAGGATAAAATTACACTTCTTAAAGTCATCTAGTTAAATTGCTGATAAATTAGGAGATCTGAATGAAGACCACGGAGAACATTTTCCTCTAGACATAAAAACGATGAAGAATAGATACCAAGAAAGGAGGAACACTTATATTATGATCGATTATTGCTGTGAGATCATGCGAGAATGCCCAAGTCAGTTTAATTCTAGAAACTCAAAATTGCAATTTCCTGATGAATAATATCAATTTTCGGTGAAAAGTGTATTCATTTTCATCTCGGGAACTATAACTGACAGTTTATAAAATAAACATCGAATTTTCCACACAATAAAGATCCAATAGGTACTCACAAAGGTTTATATACCTGTGGTGAGTGTTTAGTTTTTTTTTTTTATTATTTCAAAATAAAGTAATATACTCACAAAATATCTTTATGCACATGAATACTGTACACAATACTTACACACTATCAGAAACAGAAGGGCATACAAAACAACAATAATAATAATAATAATAATATGGGTACATGGGAGAGCTGAAGGAGGTCATATATTACATTCAAATTTCATTTATTTATGTTTATGTTTTTATGAATGTTATGATTTGAGTTGTAATCTATGTATTATTTTTCAAATCAATTAAACTAGTGATATAATCTTTATTCGTATTATTTATCCGTCTCTTTAAACTTGTTTTGAATTGTTTGATATTTTTGTAATTCTTAGATTCAAAGGCAGTCTGTTGAACATTCTGGGACCAATAAAGGAGTAGCTCCTCTGACTAATTGTCTCAACCATTTTTGGAACAACAAGTGAAAATTTACTATATCGAGTATTGGAGTCGTGTGCGATCAGTTCGTGACACTCCATATTCTTCCTTAAGTGATTTAAAATGGCCGAGCAAAACAGCTGTCTGGTGTCCCATACACCATACACCAGATATTTCATACAACATCTTAGAAGAAAAGTAATGTCTTTCTGTTATATTATTTTCAATATCCATTTTTGTTGAATATCCAACTTATTTAAGACATTTTTATAGGCACCACCCCATGCAATTATTCCGTAACGCATTTGCGACTCAACAAGCGCCGAATAAACAATTTTTAGGCAATCTACGTCAATAACCCCTGAAAGATGTTTGAATCTGGTTACTAGTCCCCTAAGTCTTACTATCAGTCTACTTACATGCGCATGCCAATTTAAATGAGAATCGATAATTACTCCAAGGTACTCGCATTGATATGTACAACGGGTTTCAATTGTAGACATTTCGTCGCTTATAAAGAGGGCAAGCCATCAGGCAGAGACCGTTGATCTATACAAAAGGAATATACTTAGTTTTCTCAAAATTGATAGTTAAAAGGTGTTCCGCCATCCAATTTTTTATGTTTAAGAAATCTGACTCTACCAATAGTTTTAATTCTCTCCAGTTTTTAGCTGAATAGAAAATGAGTGTGTCATCTGCATAACTTATGATATCCCCGCTTGTCTCTATAAGTAGTAGACCATTTAAATATATTGTGAATAGTATGGGCCCCAAGACGGTACCCTGGGGTACACCATACTCGAGCGTTGCCAACTCACTCACCACACCATTCAGTTTGACAAGTTGTTTCCTGTCTTTAAGGTAGCATTTCATCAAATTTAACTCAACACCTCCAAAACCAATTTGTTTCAGACTGTCTAACAAGATGCCATGCTCCACCGTATCAAAAGCCTTAGCCAGGTCAATCAAAACACACAGTGATACCTTATTGTCATTGAAAGCCTTATAAATTTTTTCAGTAAGTTTCGCGATGGCATCCTGTGTCGACCTTCCTTCCCTAAATCCATACTGAAAGTCGGGTAAAATGTTGTTTCTAGTCATGTATACTGATAATCTCTCCTTAATAACCTTTTCAACAATTTTGGACAGATTAGACAACAAAGATATAGGTCTGTAGTTACTACATTGCGTTTTTTCACCACCTTTATATAATGGTATTACTACAGCAGTTTTCAGTGCACTAGGAAATATACCGTTACGTAGAATCAAATTCACTAAATGTGTAATTGGCGAAACTAAAAAATCGATTCCAGTTTTCAATATTTCAGCCGATATTGCGTCAAAACCGCTACTTTTCCTATTTTTCAAGTTCAAAATTATGTTTGTTACTTCTTCTATGTTTGTAGGAGTAAATCGAAATTTATATTCAAGTTCATTAGAGTCGATCATTTTTTTGTTGTTCTTAACGTTGATTTTTTGCGCTAGATTTTTACCTACGTTAGTGAAGTATTCGTTAAAAACAGAGGCCATTTGTTTAGGGTCCTTAATTATATTATCATCCACTTCAAGTTTATCTATATGGCTAATATTTTTCGGTTTTGTACATAGTTCCGATACAACCCTCCACATCTGTTTTGTGCTATCTCTACTGGAGCGCACTTTGCGATTTCGCATATTTTATTAGTTTGTTAAGCCTATTTCTATAGTTTTTGAAAATTTCCCAGGAGTTTGCATTTTTAGTTTGTTCCCATGCTTTATAGAGGTCATTACGTTTATTGATGGATTTCAAAAGTGCGTTGGTTATCCAGGTTTTCTTTTTTTATCACGTTTTTTAGGTTTGAAATAACTTTTTTTTATCTGTTCCTTTATAATATCAACGAGCACAGTTGTAGATTCATCTACATCCTGACTTGTATAAAAGTCCAACATCAGAGAACAGTGACTTTAAAACTACATAATCAATTTTTTCATTCACCAAACCCTCACAAGAACATGGCACACTTTTTATAACGCTTTTGAAAAAGAGAATTGTGGAAAAATGGTCAGTTATGTGAGTTTTCATTATAATTGGAATATAGTCATAAATACATTTAATTAATATATGATCTAAACAAGTTTTAGTATCTCCCTGCACCCTAGTTGGTTTATTAATCACTGAGGTGAATTTTTCTCCAGTTAATGTATTCAAATAATTTAGAACAAGTTCACTATTCTGCAGAATATTTATATTCATGTCGCCTACCACGATCTGGAAATTACTATTTCTACATTCGTTTTTCAAGTAACCGTGAAAATCAGCATTGAATTCATCAACTGAAATATCGGGGGATTTATATATACCAGTTATCTGAATTTTCTTATTGTCACTACCTACAAGAACCTTTAAACCTCTCACCTGTCCTATCTTAACTGTTTCATATGTATAGCTGAATTTTTTATTTACAAAAATTGCCACTCCATCGTTTCGATTGTACTCCCCATTGTTACAAATAAGGTCGTACCCCGAAATATTGAACAAGCCCATATCAGAGACCATAAATGTTTCAGTTAAAACTAAACAATCATAATCATGACCTATTTCATGTAGAAAAATTTTCAAATCATCAATATTTTTTGATAAGCTTCTTATATTATTGTGGAATAGTCTGAAATGATTATCGACTTTACCAGTAATACATTGTTTATAACTGTCAATCCCCTCGCATACCAGAGTATCGACATTAGTATAATCATAATCTCTAATAAACTGATCCATATACTAAAACTAAAAGTGTTACGTGGAATAGTCGGTTCTGTCCCTGATTATTTCCAGTTGTCTCAGGTAAAGTGGACACTGACGATCCAAGCAACCATGATGATCGGGATACTTGGTACCATATCTCTCGTTCGAAAAAACGCAATTGCTGCACCGTTGAAAAACGTTTGAACAGGAACCGGTCGAATGAGCTTCCGCACAGTTTGCACAAGTCACAGATCTTGAACAATCCTCACTTCTGTGATAAAATCCATTGCATTTGATACACCTTGGGACGTATAAATTTTCGTACACCGGACATCTATTATATCCAATATTTATTCTTTTTCCAGTTATTATCTTTGTGAATGCCGATGCATTGCACTCTACAATTGCCCAATTTGTTTCGCCTTTTCTTGTTTTTCTGTAGAGTTTCAGATCGATTGTATCATCTTCCGAAAGGAAGTGATTTTGTTGTCTGATACATTCTATAATATGCTCTTCCTTCAATTTCAGATCAATATTCGAGATAACAACTGAAGGTCTCTTTAACTTAGTTTCTTTCACTTCATAATCAGTACCCATAGTTTTCTGTAGCTCACTTTTCATCGAATCTTTCGATTTTACAGAGTCACATTTAATTATAATAGACCCATTTTTTGAATTTTTAATCATGTTTATGCCTACTCCTATTTTAGCTGGATTTACTCTGTTTTCAAGATCGAATTTGGTTCTTGTACTTGACTGTTTCTCATTGTTAGGAGCCAATATGATACATGGTAGATTGTTTTTATTCTTTTGAATTTAGTTTCTGTATTTGCAGTAAGAAACTAGTATCAGTTTTGATATCGCTATGCAAGACATACTCAAAATCCTGGCACCAAAATCGTTGTAGACTGGCGTTATACCTAAAAAGACTCGAAACGGAACAATAACAAGAATTAGCGGGTAGATACCTAATGTTATAATTTCTCGTTAGTAATTACATATAATATACATCATATTTCTAGGATGTTTGCTCTGGTACCTTCAATGGTATTCCACCACAGATCTTACTTCACGATTTTGATTTGATTTGATTTTGAGTCATTTTTTATCCGAAATGCGAAATCATATGGAATATCCTAACTGAAACACTGATCAAAACACTTTTATCACAAACTCAAACAGTCTCCCATTCTACGAATTATATTGATGAATTTGGAAAGATGAGTTATCTTCCGAAATGTTTCGATAATTTCTTTTATCTCGAAAAATACAGCTTTTGGGTGATACTTTTTTCGTAAAAGGTAATCAACATTGTTGTAGCCTTCGTGGACTGCTTATCTTAACCCAATTGAGCACTAATGGGTTTCCATCGAAAGGGACAACGAGTCATTAATTTACCTGCAGCAGATTCAGCAACTCTTATAGAATACCTGGTTGAACTTTGGACCTTAACAGACCAAATCTTCATAACATCAACCATATTGAGTGTCAATCTAAGATGTGAGGCAGTTATAGACCCAGTATTCATAGCTTGTAAATCTAATCGCTGTTTTGATCAAATCTTTCATTGAACTCATTCTTTTATTTTTCTGTTTAAATTCTATCACAGATGCTTTATTTTTCTCCTACTCCTACTTCTTTTATCTTCGCAACAAATGAATGCTCTCATATAATCATCCAAGACGTAAATGGTACGATAATTTCTTGTACAGCGGTGTATATTAAATTCCCAAAACACACGAAAAAGTGGCTTCTTTTTCAATATTTAAGATATGAGTCGCGATATTGTGCTATCTCCTTTAGCTTGAAATGAAAAAACTCGGAAAAATCAAATCAACCGAATTCTCCTAATGTGATTTGTCGGAAAGCTGATGAGTTTCTGGAGCTCACTGTCACTTTCCAACCGTTGGAATTCGACAGAAAATTGGATGAAATCGATTTGCGACCTACTGGATCGTGATTAGAGAACATAAAATTTCTGCGAATACACTGCACACAAAAAATTTAAATGGTCATCTCGACATGAATACAGTTTTTGGATTGTTCATTATATATATCTAACCTAGTCTGAAGGACATTAACCAAGAATACGAAATATCCAATGGAGATATTAATTCGAATTTTATGTAACCTTTTCTCTCTGTTTCTGATAAAATTCGAGGTACATATTTGACACATCTCACATAATGAAAATCTCCGAGATCGAATGCAACATTTGAAATTATTTCATAACGAATTGATTCACTTATTTGAATGAAATACACAGAAGATCTCCAACTGTTTCATCGCTCAAAATTGGATCTTTGCCATCTTCACTTCTGTCGGATATGTTCCTATATGCCATTTGCTTTCTTGCAGTACGTTTCATTGCGGTTTTTTTCACACAAACTAATGTGTTTGTCTCTAGAAACAATTTTTCTTCCTTTTTTATTTTATTGGCAATCATTCTCTCATCCGTAATTTTTTTCACATTTTCTTCAAATTTTCTTGCTTCCGTATATTCCTGAGATGTTGATATGGTATCTACTTCTAAACACATGTTCACGATCCTGTCCATGGATTTGTGGAATAGGAGATATTTCCTCCGAAATACGAGATGGTGTCAAATTGGTGACGTTGTTTATCAATATTGGTGTTTTTCAACATTCGTGACATTATTCTCAAACCAACATAACTTTAGGATTCCTAAGACAGGGGTGCTCAAACTTGAACTGCTGGCGATCTACCTCAATATTTTTAGACTACTTACGATCGACTCTGAGATGCAGCAAGTATGTGTGATGCAGGGTTGTCGTACATACACGATACACCCTATCTACCTACCTACCTAGCTGGGGTGTAACGTATCATATATAGATATTAGCTTTCCCACTATATAAATTATTTTAGACAAGGTTTGGGTTAGGTTGTATTAGGTTCTTCTCTATAATATCAATGAAAAACTCATAGTTCTTCAAAATGGCGAGTTTATTGGTTGTTACATATAAAGAGTTGCATTTGGTGTTAAACTTAACTGAGGAGTGACTTTGGTTAGATTTTTAGATTTGAAACGTGGCACTGCATGTCCCCAGCATACTTTTCATAAGATAGTACGTAACCACTGAGTGCTAATCGCAAACATGATGACATATGATCGTCAGTTTGTCGATTACGATATTTTGACTTAATTATCTTCATTTCAGAAAATGCAGACTCGCACAAGTAAATTTACCCAAACATTACCGTCATTTGAAGGGCGATTTGCCTTAGATTCGGATATTCATCATCTGCTGTAGTTTTGAGATGTTTTCTGATATAATCTGCACCAACTCATTTTCAACAGAACATGAGTTCATATTAAACTGACTTGCTATTTCAGTAGATAATTACTCAATGTTTTCACATGAAAAAGGTAAACTCATAGATGATGCTATATTTTCCAATTTACTGTAATCATAAAACACATTTCGAATTGTCCCAAAATATTCGACAATTCAGCCCCATTCGTCTCAAATTCAACTGACGAATCCTTGCTTTCAGAGACGGAAAATGTTTCAGATTCTTTCTTTTCAGTTGATCTATCATAAGTTTCAATTTACTTTTGAATGCGTTTACTGAGCTAATCATCTCAATAATAGTTTTTCCTTTACCTTGAAGCTCCAAGTTAATGGTGTTTAAGTGCATGGTGATGTCAGTCAAAATGCCAAATCAGTCAGCCATTTTTCGTTTTTCAACATCTGATTGTCATCACGTCTTTCGTCCGGAAAAGCTGTTATTTTGGGCAAAACTCATGAAACCTCTCTAGGAATTTTCTTTGACTCAACCACCTGACGTCCGTGTGAAGAACTAAATCGGTGTGTTCAGCTGACTCCTATCTTCCAACTTCAACTCGAAGAGCCGCCGTTGCAAGGTACGTGCACGGATGGAATTCACAATTTTTGTTGCAATGTCCATAATTTCCTCCGTGTTCAAAACTTTTGAACACAAAACTTGTTTATGAATAATGCAATGGAATGAAAAAAATTAAGAGAAATCTTCATTAGCTCGACATTGCTGGTGCTCCATCGTTTATAATGCACACTAATTTATATATTGGTAGCTTGTAGTTCTTTACACAATTGAAGAAAACGTCATATCTATCTTCGCCACGTCATTCAGAGGAATGATTGTCTTAAATTCTTCCTTAGCCAACACATCATTGAATACCACCGTAAAAAAGACACAGCTGGGCAGTGTCTGCCATATTGGTGGATTCGTCGAACTCTAAGGAAAACTATGTACATTTCATGATATCATGTTTTAGCTTATCTGTCATGTCCTGACTCATGACTTCAATACGCCTTGTGACAGTCGGACGAGATAACTGAAGTTCTCTAATAGCAGACATGATTTCTATCTTATTTTAAAATCTCCAAATGAAAACTCACCCGCTTCAATAAATGATTACTTTACAACCAATCCATCGTCAAATGGTTTCTTGTGTTTCGCCAATATATGAGATAATTTAAATGACGCGATCGTAGCAGCTTTTGATTGTTTGGCTGGTCTTGTTAATAGGGGTTGTTCTGTTTTCAAACAAGATATCAAATTACGTACTTTTCGTTTTCTTAATTCACTTTGTGACGGAAAATTGTTCTCATAGTTTTTATGAACCGTTTTATGATGCCTTTTTAAGTTACCACGCTTAGGTATTGCAACTAACGGGCGACAAGTAAGACAAATGCGTTTATGCTTCACCATACAAAAGAAAAATTCTTCCTCCCAATCGTTATTAAAATAATACGTTTTAGATTTTTTCGCAGCACTCATTCTATACTATTTAATAATAAACTTTTTATCAACGCCTTCAAGTTACAATTCAGAATGACTCCAATACCTACAGGAGCAACATTTATATCGGCGTGAACGAAAGTCTCGAATGTTTCCGTCAAACGCGCCAGCCAAAATTTCTAGAAAAGTGACAAGAATAAAAAACTTAGCTTTTCTTTGACAAGTACCGCGCGTTTCTTTGATAAAGCCGCCTTTTGCCGATGGCAGAGTGTTATTTATTTCATTAAGTTATGAATTTTCGTAGTTTAGTTACCTACCTATTAAATTTTTTTTTTCTTTTCGAGATCTACTCAAAAAGCACTCGCGATTGACCATTTGAGCACCCCTGTCCTAGGAACTAATTCCGGGTTAAATTTTTACTCCTGCTTGGTTCTTCATCAAAATCCTGGTCGAATTCATTATCGTCAATGCCTTCTTCACAAACGTCCTCTTAACTGCAACTGCCCGTTCATTTTAGTAAACCATACACATTCAGGTATTATTCCCTAAAATCGTACTGCATCTGGGTTAAAGGGATACACTCCAGGCTTTTAAGCCTGAAATTGCATTTTTTACTGAAGCTGCCTTTGTTCAAACTTTTTCAGGCAAAGATCCAAAAGAATGTCTTGTAACTTGGTGACCGAGGTTTAATTTTAGCCAAAGTCGGCACTGTTCGTAGAGATGAGTCTTTAATGATTTCAATATTGTCCGACCTGATGATTAGAGGTAGTGAGATGCATGACTTAGTATTGATACCGAAATGATGTCAATCTCACTTGCATATTCCAATAATTCAACAGAATTACAATGAGTTGAATGGCTATCTAGCAGAAGAAGAATCTTTCCTTCTGGTTTCTTTGGGACAAAATGGATTCTTAAGCATTGCAAAAAGATTGCTAAAGTTATATTTCTGGATTTTCTGACAAATAAATCAGATCAGCGCGGTAATCCGTCTTCAAATTCGCCTTTTTTGCCCCTTATGATACAAGCAAGTAGTGAACGTGTACCTTCAGCGTTATAATAAGCTATGAAGGTTATCGTCTGGCCCTCTTCAATTGACGTTGCAGAACCTTTCTTTTCGACTACATGTCCAGGGTGTTGCTTCACTGTAGACCTGTCCATATTCAAGATACAGTTCAGTGCAAGCATCTCATTCTCTCGCATCAGGACATTTTCAAGTACTTCAAAGTATTCTCTCACTTCAGACTTATTCATAGAATTGTAATGATTTCTGCAACCAGTAGTACCCTGTTTTTCAATTTCTTCATTCAATTTATGCTTTAAGTTCTATTTGATATTGATTAGACATGAAAGATGATGAGAGAAAAATCTTTTTCTTGCAATGATTTAATATGAGATGCCAGTATCTTCTCATTTCCTACTACGAATGTAGAAGAAAGTCCCATGGGTCGTTTTTCTGTCATTATTCTTCTTATATCGCCGTTTTAAGGTTTTCCTCGGTATTTTATTGGTCTTAGCGGCGGCACACTCGAATATTCCATCATTTTAATAGCACTAATTTCTTATTTTAATGACGACTTTTCAGATCAATATTCTTGCAGAGAAATTGCTTTTCTTTTGTATTCATTGGTCATCTGAAATAGAAAATTTATATCTTACATATATTGAACTTGCATGGAATCAAATGTAGTTTTCATGGTTGTATTGCTAGAGGTTTGAAAAATTTCTTGTGCGCTCTATTTCACAGTTATCTGTGAAAATGTCGTATAAAACTCATGTAAAACGAAGTAAAGCCTGGCTAGTTATTAATAAATTAATATTTACTCGTGTTCACATACATTCATATATACTTATGATCACAAAACTTTTGGTAAGCACTCATATAAAATTGATCATATGGCCATCACACCTACTGTACTAGGTCATCTCTCCTAATTTTCCGGGAAAGTTGGCCACACCTGTTTTTAATCAAATAGAAACAATACTTGCGAACGTTTGAGATTAATTCAATCATCATGTGCAATGAAGAAAATACACTAACACCCATTGGCATGAAATAATATCACCACACAATAGAACTTGCACTCAACGAAAAAATTCAATGCTGTTTAAAATAATTGGTAAGGGTTTTACTTACGTTTTTTTTTATTTGTGAAGAGACTTCTAGGTTATATATTTTCGGAGAAATCAAACACTCAAATTGAAACCTGTACACTATATTTAAATTTACAAAAAAAAAACTTAACTTGAGGAACAAATAACTGTGATTCAGTCCTGTGATGTGGTCCCTTGGTTTTTGGGCGGTTGTTCAATGCTTCCAGATCTGGTTAAAGCTGTAATTTCCTTGTTGATTATTTCGCTCTCAACGTGCCCCGGATCTAGGACTGATTCAATACATATAAGAAAAACTGTAAAACACAAAACTCTAGTGAACCTGACTGTCTACGGAAAACTATATCAAAAAAAAAAACTGCATTACAACTTAAAAAACGTAGACAGCACGTGGTTCACTAAAGTTGAAACAGAATATATCGTATAATGAAGCAATAAAAGAAAATAAAAAGAACTGAAAACAAGAATCAATATGCAGTTCGATAGTAAGAAAAAACATGGCAGACGAAAATTCAACTTACCCCATTTTACAAGTGATATAAACACTGATCGGTGAATTAAAGTATAAGAACTTTTGCACTTATAAGGATAGCTCTTAAATATAATATAGACTTTTGGTTTTTTCAATTATTAAATAGATTTCAAATCGTACAAGTTGCAAGGTATTTACTCGATGCGATCTTCAGGTTAAAATGACCGAACACCGAACTCGATCTGGTTGGGAGAGGTGGAAGTGTCAAAATGCCGAACACAGAAACGAAATTTATACTGTGCATATTTATATATTTCAGCCACAGTGTAAATAAAATGTAACGGTCATTATACACGTTACACATTCCCTTACTAGCAAAAAAAAGTTACAAACAACTTTTTTTAAATGAAGCTAAATAACAAAACAAGAAAAACAAACACATCAAACTGCATATTAAAACTATAAGTGAATAAAAAAAGGAACATATGAAACAATAAATATTATAACTAGTAAGATTAATAAATAATGAAATAAATAACTAAAATTTACATATCGACAATTGAATCTATAAAGGGTTGTTTCCGCATCAGATAAAAATCAGGTGAACTAAAATTTTTGAAACTAAAATAAATAAAAATTTGACCAGAAATTGAGCAAAAAAACTAAACAATGTGCACCAGTAAGCCAGCAACGACTTACAGCTTACAACAAAGATAGTAAAAAAAATAAAATTTAAAGTCAATATTGAACCAGAAATACTAAATACTATATAAAACTTTCATAGCTATCAAATGAAGTAATTGTTGTCAGGTTTCTCACAGTTATAAGGTTAGCTTGAAAATATTGAAAATCTACGAGGGTGAGACAAAAATGGCACAAGTCCGTTACCTTTAATTCATAAAAATTTTACAATATTTCCAAAAAAAACAAGATGTCAAGTAGCTGTGTCAATTTCATCCTATAGCTCTAGAAAATTTAAACGTATACAGGAAGATTGTTCTTGCTTTTATACTAAACGTAGCAGACCTAAACAAAGGGTGCTACAACAAACGGCCACCAGGGAACAAAATATACCCAAGATATTCCTCAAACCATACCTAAATGAAAGTAGACCTAAACAACAAGTACTCTTACACAAAGAATAAAGTATCAACCTAAAACAGAACTCAATAAGAATAACTACGCATAAAAGAAACTTAAATAGAACGGCATAGTCTACCGTGAGCCACAAAATAACGCTAAATAATCTATAAACCTTGACTAAAGAAACCTATTGAAACAAAAAGTCTATGAGAAATTTAAAAGGAGAAGTTATATGAATGATAAAAAAAATGGAGATTGAAAAGTTGAATTCTGAAACTGACATGATGCAAGACGGGTGAAGCCCAAAAATTAAGCAAAAGAAAATTGAAAAGGTTCGAAAATCCAAAAAGTAGAAGAAGTGAAGCTTCTCATCTGACACTGCGAAAGTAAAATGATAATGAACACAAAAACCAAGAATCGGGAAACTAAAAATGGAGAGGAAAGCAACGTTTGTCTAGAGAATATTAAGCTACAAAAAAAACTTGAGAATGACTGTATTATCTGAATAAAAAAAATGAGAAATTTACGAAGTTCCAAAAAAAGGTATACTAGATGTTAAAGCACTAGGGGCTACATACAGTACGGTTTTGCCCTTAGGTTTTACTGTAGCACAAGGATGTTAAAGTGGCCTGACCAAGAAATACAAGGTGTTAAAGTATAAGGGCTACAGACCGTACGGTTTTGCCATAGCTTTACCGTAGCATACCGAAAATGGGGTGGCCTGACAAAGAAATTCAAGGTGTTGAAGTATAAGGGCTACAGACCGTACGGTTCTGCCAGAGCCTTACCGTAGCACACCGAAAATGGGGTGGCCTGACGAAGAAATAGAAGGTATTGAAGTATGAAGATAACTGACAACAATAATATAAGCTATTTTCCTCTTTACTAAATGCCATCTCTTTACTTCATTCAGAAAACCATGAACCTTCAAGGTTACTCTACAAAATCTAAATTATATGGCAAATTGGTAGATGGCTTCTACATCCGCCCAATACTGAGCAGATCTAACATATAGGGTGCTCCCACAAAAAACCATATAAAACCTAAAAATGTCCATATCTCATATGAGCCTAACCTAAACTGAAACATGAAGTAAAGAGAATTAAACTGAAACTAAAAAAAAAATAAACTAAACTTAAAGGGAAAAGAAAATTCACCTAAACTGAACTTACTAAAAATTTTAACTAGAGGTATAACTAAAAAAGTTTATTGAAAAATGACTACTGAAAATTGAAATTATTTAACCCTGAATGAAAACGCTCTGCCTTTACACAAATTTGAGTTCCACCGAAAATACACAACCCTAAGTCACCAACAAAAATCGTGGCTTTTCACGTTGGACGCTATTTGTAACAAGAGACTCTTTTACCTAAACGAGAGACTTATAGGTTGTATATTTTCGAGGTAAACAAACACTTAAATTGAAACTTGCAGACTATATTTAAATTTACAAAAAAAAACTTATCTTGAAGAACGAATAACAGTGATTCAGTCCTGTGCTGTGGTCCCTTGGTTCTTGGGCGGTTGGTCAATGTTTCCAGGCCTGGTTAAAGCTGTCATTTCCATGTAGTTTATTTTGCTCTCAACGTTTCCCGGATCTAGGTCTGATTCAGTACATATAAGAAAAACTGTACAACACAAAACTTTAGTGAACCTGACTGTCTACGGAAAACTATATCAAAAAAAAACTGCATTACAACTTAAAAAACGTAGACAGCACGTGGTTCACTAAAGTTGAAACAAAATATATCGAATAATGAAGCAATAAAAGAAAATAAAAAGAACTGAAAACAAAAATTAATATGCAGTTTTATAGTAAGAAAAAACATGGCAGACGAAAATTCAACTTACCTCGTTTTACAACAGGAATGAACACTGATCGGTGAATTAAAGTTTGAGAACTCTTGCACTTGTAATAATAGCTCTTAAATATAATAAATATTTTTTAGTTTTTTTAATATTTAAATAGATCTTAAATCGTACAAGTTGCAAGGTATTTACTCGATGCGATCTTCAGGTTAAAATGACCGAACACCGAACTCGATCTGGTTGGGAGAGGTGGAAGTGTCAAAATGCCGAACACAGAAACAAAATTTATACTGTGCATATTTATATATTTCAGCCACAGTGTAAATAAAATGTAACGGGCATTATGCACGTTACATACTTAAGCAAAAAGGTACATTTATTGTGAAAAAGAACAACGGAACGAAACGTAGTAGCGTGTTATCAGACATTTGAAACACTATAAACGTCTTTTAGGAGAACAGATATATATGTTAACTATCTCTCAACCTACGGATTAGAGCACATGAGTTATTGCATTTGTAATTCTGTACTGAAGGTTTGTTATGCGATTCGCTTCGCTAATTTCAGATCTTATCGATATTATCCTTGTTGAAATGCGATATCTGCTGATCTCATCTCGGTGACAAGTTGACATTTTTGGGTTTCCACATACACACTCGGGACAATAGCGGCAATTGTTTCATCCGTGCATACCTTACGATTATGCAAATAGCTTTCCTTATCTAAAAGCGTTTCGTTTTCACGAACTTTCTTTCATGTTATCCGATCAAAAGAGCTGCTATCACTTTTTATACCGTTTTACTCGTTTTGAGAATGATATCTAAATATTTCCCAACTTCATTCAAGGATGAAACGATATATTCCATCAAATGTGGTTTGTCCTCCACTTGCCCTTATGGAATTAATTCAGTTTAAGGCTCCTTCGAATGCTAGAAATATTTATAAATATGCTCTAAACCTATTGATTCACGTTATTCACAGTGTTTCACAGTAAGATACCTTAACTGAAAAAGGTAATTCCTTGAATGATTTCAAGAAAAAAGTTCATAGTTAGTTAGTTAGTTAATCTTTATTCAATCATTGATACCTACTAAGTGTTGATCTTGTCAATACAATGAGAAAAAACGCACAATCCACAACTGAAATAAAAACACTACACAATCCACTATACTTAAATACAATATAAAACTAGAATACATAATAAACATTGTAGAATCGTCTAAGTGTATATAACAATCACGAACAAATCGATCTATGAGGAGGAGCAACTAATCATGGAGATCCCTGAAATCTGTACACATAGCAACATGGGTCCGAACATTTTTCGTTCACGAGATACAAGGTGTTAAGGTTTCAAAAGTTTTTGGTAATTTCTTCATAAACAATACAGTTTTCGGATTTTTCATCCAAAAATTGACAAAAAAATTATTTTCAGCATAAACACCTCAAAAAAGTCTAGGGAATACTTCTGAATATCGATATATCGTATCCAAAACGATCAATATGAATGATTTTTTTTAAGAAATGAACACCTGCATCAATTTCTCACCAAATTATGTAGAGTGCCGCAACAGATTTCAGTTTTTTTTTCATGAAAAACTAAAAATGCAGCAGATGCGACGCTGCTTTATAATCATTTCATGTATTCAGTGTTTGAAATCAGTTAGTTGGCACTTTGTTTCTGTTGTAAGCACAAATAAAAGATTTAAGTTTTGTGATTCGACCATGGAAAGACGACATTTGACTAGAGAAGAGATGTTACGAGCCGTTGGCATGCTCCAAGCTGGGAGCTCACAACGGGAAGTATCCAGGGTTCTGGGAAGTAGCCCAAATGTCATAAACCGTTTATGGTCGCGTTTCAATGAAACAGGTAGCGTTAAAGAACGCCATACAGGTCGTTTCAGGATTACTACAGTCGCTCAAGACCGATTTTTGGTTTTACAAGCCAGAAGAGATCGTACTACCACAGCATCTCAATTAGCTCAAGAGCTATCACGAGTTCATAAGGTACAAATTTCCGACCAACCTAAGAGAAGCCGACTGCATGATGGTCAACTCCACTCCAGACGTCCTTTAAGAATTCCACAACTGACCCATGGAAATCGCGCTGCTCGTTTAGCTTGGTGCCAAGAACACGTAAACTGGGATCAAGAGAGGTGGGCCACCGTTATTTTCAGTGATGAATCTAGATTTAGTTATTATCCCGATTTGGGAAGAATTCGAATATGATGGGAACCTGAAAGCAAAACCGTCTTCAACATGCTCGAGCAGTTGTTAGACAAGGAGGCGGATCAGTGATGTTTTTGGGAGGTATACGCCTTGGTGGAAGAACTGACCTCGTTTTCATACAGAACAACCTCACGGGAAATTCTTACGCAAATGAGATAGTTTTACCTGTAGTGGTACCGTATCTCCAAACAATGGGTCAAAATCCACTCTTCCAACAAGATAATGCCCCTCCTCATCGTGCAAGAGTTGTCTTGAACGTTCTTGAAGAGAATCATATCGATCTTCTACCGTGGCCATCCTGCTCCCCAGATCTGAATCCCATCGAGCATGTGTGGGACACCCTGAAAAGAAATCTCCTGCGTCAAAACGTCTTCCATCATGAACAGGAGCTTCGATTAGCAGTTCAGGGGGCTTGGAATGACTTAGGCCAAAATAAAATAGACAATTTAATATTGAGCATGCCGCGACGATGCCAAAGTGTCATTAATAACAGAGGTGGACCTTCTGGGTACTGAAAAATATAAGTGCTTCCATATCGTTTCGAAAATATTAGTTCAGGATTTTTTTTGTGTTTTACCAAATTTCCTCATTTTCAAATTTCAAATTTTTTTTATAATAGGTGCTTTGGAGAAGTCAAATATTATTTTTTTTTCTTGAGAATATATTATATACAATACATCCTAACAACAACCGAAAGATTTCTATAAATTCGAATCATCATATTCATATTTTAAAGATATTGGTAAGTGTTCCCTAGATTTTTTTGAGGTGTTTATCATTGAACAGACCAAACGTTGGTAACAGTATAGAGAATGATGGTTTATTCAGAGACAGGCTGCCTTTTTTTCCCCCAACTTCTTTGCGATGCATCACTGACGCGTTTGAAAAATAAAATCGAATAGATTAATTATTTTGCATACCTTTTCAGGTCTTTGCATTTTTATGTTGCTGTATACGTTTTTGAGATATTAATTATTGAAAATAATTCCATGGTTTTACTTATATTGAAATAATTTAGATATTTTGTCGATAATTCTTACAATTATTGAGACGTGCTCAAACTTGATACACGGGTCACTCATGGGGATTAAGAGATCTAGATAAGACAAAGGTATGTGAAAGTATACAGTTTTGCCGCTTAACTCTAGAATAATCTTTACGACACTACACGGATTTCTTTGGTAGATTTCACAATGATGGAACGATTGAAACGACTTAAGGAAAGATTAACCCTCAACCACGCACACCAGTTTAACCGACGTTAACACGGACCAGGAGTCTAGGAGAAGAAAAGCATAAAAAATATCTTTATAATAGACCAACCACATAGTAAAAAATATAAAATGGAATAGTTACATTTTTGAGCGCCAAGAATATCACACGCTATATATTCTACTGTCAAAACTTAACAAACGCAATTTTTTTAATTTGATGCTAACCCTGCTTTCAAATAACATACAATAATCTAATAAAACAACTATAAACGGTAGGAAAATTGAAAGGAAAAAAACGTGCACGACTAAATATCGGCAATATTTTTTGATTCATAGTTATCCCTCCTAGCAACAATTGATGCAGCATTTTCTTGAACATTGCAGACATATGGGCTTTTTAAATGTGATGCAAGTAAAAAAGGTTTTTTTCTTTTTCGAGAAGGGCAAATATAGCAATATTTTCGTTCACCAGGCGGCCTTCTGGTGCTTGCTCTTCCAGAATCTTCAACAATCGTATAAGTGATTTCATTTACCTATTAACAAAAGGATTTTCGAGTCTATTACTCATATGTTGTTTGACTAGCTGTCCTGCTAATTTCTTAACAAAATCAAATCGTTTCATGTTATTTCCAACAAAGGAAGAGTACATGACATATGCGTTGACGCTGCATATGTCCAACATTTTATAAAAAATGAATGGCCATTCGTCATCTTCTAGTGCGACGACTACAAGTGCATTTCGCGCATTTTTCACCCATTGCATCTACACCTCTTGTTGAATTATAAAAAGCAATTATTTCAGGTTTTCCTGTTGTGGCATCAGATGCTTTAGAGCAGGGGTGCTCAAACTTGAACTGCGGGCGATATACCTCAATAATTTTAGACTACCTACGATCGACTCTGAGAGGCTGCAAGTATGTGTGATGCAGGGTTGTCGTATATACACGATACACTCTACCTACCTAGGTTTCAGTCAAAAATGCCAAATCAGTCAGCCATTTTCCGTTTTTCAACATCAGTGTCATCACCCTTTCGTCTAGAAAAACTGTTGTTTCTGGCAATAATTATTGAAACCTCTCTAGGAATTTTCCGCGACTCAACCATCGACGTATGTGTGAAGAACTAAATCAGTGTGTTCAACTGACTACTTATCTTAACAACTGCAACTTAAAGAGCCGTCGTTGTAAGCTACGTACCCGGATGAAATTCACAATTTTTGTGCAATGCCCATAATTGTTTAAAATTTTTTAATACAAAACTTGTTGATGTATAATGCAATGGAATGAGAAAATTAGGGGAAATGTTTATTGGCTCGACACAATGCCACAAAACCGTTTTTGTTTCCAGCCATTGCTGGTGCTCCATCGGTTGTAATGCACACTAAATTATATATTCGTAGCTTGTAGTTTTTTACAAAATTGAAGAAAACGTCATATATATCTTCGCCACGTGTCTTCCCGCTCAGAGGAATTATTGTCGAAAATTCTTTCTTAGCCAACATGTCATTGAATACCATCCGAGCAAAAATACACAGCTGGGCAGTATCTGTCATATCGGTGGATTCGTCGAACTGTCAAGAAAAGTATGTACATTTCATAATATCATGTTTTAGTTTATCTGCCATATCCTGACTCATGACTTTGATACGCCTCGTGACAGTCGGACGACAAAACTGAAGTTCTCTAATAGCAGACATGATCTCTGTAATACTTCCAAAATCTCCAAATAAAGTCTCACCCGCTTCAATAAATGCTTTCTTTACAACCGATCCATTGTCAAATGGTTTCTCGTGTTTCGCAAATATATGAGTTATTTTAAATGATGTGATCGTAGCAGCTTTTGATTGTTTGGTTGGTCTTGTGAACATGGTTTGTTCTTTTTCCAAAAAAGAGATCAAATCACGTACATTTCGTTTTCTTAATTCACTCTGTGGCGGAAAATCCTTTTCATAGTTTTTATGAACCGTTTAGAATGCCTCTCTAGGGACCACGCTTAGGTATGGCAACTGACAAATAAGACAAATGCACTTATCCTTCACCATTCAGAAGAAAAACTCTTCCACCCAATCGTTATTAAAATGATACGTTTTAGATTTCTTCGCTGCACTCATTTTGTACTATTTAATAATAAACTTTTTATCGACGTAGTATTGCTTTCAAGTTAGAACTCAGAATAACTCCAATTCCTGCAGACCAGACGCAACATTTATATCGGCATGAACGAAAGTCTCGAATGTTCCTGTCAAACGCGCCTCATGAAATTTCTAGAAAAGCGGCAAGAATAGAAAACGCGGCTTTTCTTTGATAAGTACCGCGCGTTCCTTTTATAAAGCCGCATTTTGCCGCTAGCAGAGTGTTATTTTATTACTTAATAAATATTTGTAGTTTAGTTACCTACTTATTGAAATTTTTCTTCTTCTCGAGATCTACTCAAAAAGCACTCGCGATCGACCGTTTGAGCACCTCTGACCTACATTATAACACTATTTGAACTCTTCGTTTAACCACATAATTTCCATCTTTGGTTTGATTATGGGGATTTTTTTTACTGAAATCACTTTCCGTTTTAGGAACTTTTTGTTGAACCACAAACTTAAGAACACTATCTCGTAATTCATCTGAACACTACAAGATTATCATCATCATTCTGGTCGACAGAATCGATATAATCAATGATATTGATGACATACTCATTTTGTGTAAATTCATTTCGTAATATGAAAGAAAAAAAAACAATATTCTAGCTATGACATCTGTAGAAAAGAAAGCTGACTGACGCAAGAATCCCCATGATTCAACATTTGAATCATAAACACGCCACCTACAATTCTATGGTTCGCAGAGCTTTCACTATCCCCCTCTCTTTTCAAGATTTCAAAACGAAATAAATACCATGAAAAGAACAGACTCCAACAACAATATACCAGCCTCCTTAATGAATTAAATATGTTTAATTATGATGTCCCACTCTCAGGTAAAATAAAACAGTATATTTCAAAATTCAAAATAATCACCTCATTCTAAGCTGTCTAATCTTAGCAAATTACTCTTTAATGCAAAACAGAAAACAGATAAACTCAAACAATCTGGTATTGACAAAATCGAATGTAGGGAATGCTACATTCAGCTCTTCAGAAATTTTGAATGCAGGTTCAAAAAACATATAACTTCAGACAAGGAATCCGCAATATTCTAGCACAATCAATCAACAAACTACACAATCCTCCAGACAATATCAAAGTCCTTCTCAAATGCAATGAAGGAAGAAAAACGAATCTGCTGGTAAATTTGGAAATTAACAAACTGAGAAAAACCCCACATTATACTCATCTTATAACTAAGTTGAAATCATTAAGTATCCCTTACTTGTCATTCAAGGAAAAAATATATCTTGTACTCATCTTTGTATCTTAGTTAGTATTCAACAGTTGAAAATGACCGAAGACTCGAAAGGGGTCGTGTATTAACAAATAATCGTGGAAAACTGGCAGTGTTTTTTTTCTTTCGTATTCATTTTGGAGTAACTGACGAGGTGTGAAAGGTAGAGATATTTCGATGGTTTTTATCTTAAAATTGAAAAGAGTTTGAGAAACAAAATAGAATTGACCCGGGAAAAAATCACCCTGAATACTTCACATAATTTTGTCTTGATTTGTGCTATAGATCTCCGTAGGTGAACCGTGTATCGAATTTGAGCCCGAAATCGCAACAATTATGAGGACAAAATATCTGATGTCTTTCTGTATGAGTAGAACCATCGAATTATGTTCATTTATGAATATTTCAAAAACAGTGATAGATGCGAAAAAAATGCAGATGCAAAGAATTCACCACACTTATATAAATGAGATTTCCGACCCTCTTCCAATTTTCTTTCTCAGCTGAGGATTTTCATCAATCATATTCAAAAAGTCTTCTATTTCCGGAGTTCTTATTGTTCGATTTGCACCTTTCGAATCATTTCTCGCATTAAATATTCCCTTTTCTCTCAATCTACTGTGGACATTAGAAAATGTTCTATTAGGAGTAATTCTGTCTGGAAAGCGCTCTTGATATAAACGAATCGCTACCTCTGCATTTCCTTCAGTCAAACCGTAAATGTAGTGTACGAGGGCGGTTTGATAAATCAGTGATAATGAAAGAGAATCAATTTCTTGTGCTGATTAAGCATTACTTTTTACTTAAAAAATCCGTGTCTGAAACGAAGGAAACACTTGATAAATACTACGGGGACTTGGCACCATCAATTTCAATGGTTAATAAGTGGTTTACAGAGTTCCGTTGTGAAATAAGTGATAATACCGAAAATCGTATATAACATCTATAAAATGATATTGGACGATCGGAGAATGAAAGTGTGTGAATTGGCTCATGTGTAGGTATCTCAGCTGAACGGGTACATCATATTTTACACTAATATTTGGACATGAAAAAATTCTCCGCGAGATGAGTGCCGCGATTGCTTACACTCGATCATAAGAGCAATCGTTTGATCACTTCAAAAGAGTGTTTCGCGATATTCAGCCGTAATTCGAACGAGTTTTTGGATCCATAAGCCAAGGAACAATCGAAACAGGATCAAAGAATGCCAAACTGAGTCTGTCAGCCAACAACGTCATGGCCACAGTTTTTGGGATGCACGCGGTGTCATTCACATCGATTACCTCGAGAAAGGTGAAACAATCACCGGCGAATATTATTCAAAGCTTTTGAACCGAGTCGGCGTTAATTTGCAATAAAAACACCCGCATTTGGCGAAGAAAAAAGTGCTATTCCATCAAGACAATGCACGTGTGCACACTTGTCTAGCCACGATGGCCAAAATCTACGAATTGGGATACGAACCGCTACACCATCCAGCATTTTCTCAAGATTTAGCCACCCGCGGCTATTTTCTGTTTCCAAACATAAAAAAATAGCTGGGTAGTAAGAGATTTGAGTCGAATGAAGAAGTCATTACCGAAACAAGCGCGTATTGTTAGAGCCTTGAGAAAACCTATTATTAGGAGAGGATGAAAAGATTAGAAAAACGCGGGACTTACTGTACCGAGCTTGAAGGTGATTATGTAGACAAATAAAATGTTTATTTGCCGAAAAAAGTTGGTTTAATTCAAAGCGTCACTGACTTATCAAACAACCCTTGTATTTTCGTAAATTCGGTATGAGTGATAACCATTTTGAAATGTATTGATTGAAACTAACGTGTTATTTGAATGCACGTACGAGAGACCAAATATCAAAACTAACAATCATTGAATTTCACTGTGATTATTCTGATTGGATTCTGGTATCAAAGCTTTCTGGCACTCGAGCATTTTGAAGCCACCGATGCGTTTCCAAATGGGAGAGATATATCGACGATTTTTATCTCAAAAACGGTGATAGATGCGAAAAATTCTCAAATTGAACAAATAAGCAGATTTAATACAGAATATGTCAGTAGCGTATGGAAAAGAGTTCAAGGGGGCAAAAAGTGGGTATGAACTAGAAAAAATTTCGTCTTAGGTTGTGCTGTAGATGTTCGTAGGCGACCGGTGTATTGAATTTTAGCTCAAAATCTCAGCAGTCGTGAGAATTATCGTAAGTAATACCACAAGAGCTGAGATTTGGCCGGATATTTTTCTATGCTCGTTTTCGAATACCTAAGTGTAGGCAATTCAACGAGATCTGGGCTACAAAATCACGAGAGCGTAGCTCGAGTGATTTTGTCGAGCAGGTCGAGCTGAATTACCGACAAGTAAGTATGAGAAAACGAGCTTACAAAAATATCCTGCCAAATTTGAGCTCGAGTGGTATTTTATGAGAAAATTCCGTGAATGACAACACGTACAAAATGAACTTAATTGAGAAAAGCACATAAACCCAACGAGAAAATCATAAAGCATTCATTACAAACATATTTAGTTATTATTGGAATGAGCTGTTATTGAAAATGCAATTAATATATGCAATTTTTTCACTTCGGATCGATTCTATATCGGATTTTAAACAATATTCAAATGATGCTCATTGTTCTATTGCAGGTAGGGCTTAATAGAGCTTGCCGTAGAGTGTCCGGTTAGTTTGATCAATTCTTGTTCACTGACACCTGCCTCAGATAGGTTCGAAACAGCACTGGATCTATGAGAATGATTTGTGATCTTTTTATTTTTCGTATCCAGTCCAACTTTCTCTGCTGAAATTTTTGTTCATTTGGATATTTCATTTATTCCCAAAGGCATATTTTTGTACCAACCCTTAGAACTACTGTTTTTCCTAAATTGATTGGAAGCCAGAAATAATCTATCACTTGTAATATGATCGGATCTTTTCGACAATATCTTATGAAACAACCTCACATGGCATAAAACTGAGTTTTCCCTATTTTTTGCTATCCATTTACTATCACAGCATTTTTTTGAGCCGCGTTGGTAAGTTTTCGAGAATACTGGGTTATATTCAATACGACCAGTCACTTCTCCGTTATTAAATTTTTCCTTTTGAAAAAGTGTACGTTGCAAGTTGTAGCTTCACCGCCACGCCATGCTAATTCATAAGCAACAATATGGAAACATTTTTTCAACAAACCTATCGGGGCATTTTCGTCCCAGTACAGAGCCGTGATGTCAATTTCAGTTCTTGTTAATGCAACGGAACATCTTCCTTTTAGAATTGCGCGCTTCACGAGCGTTTCTAAATGCTGAATCGGTAAAGGGGTTGAAACTCGTGTTGAATTTTTCGAAATACATATTCTGCATAATTTTCGCAGTTGTGTTTCACATTGTTTTGACAACATACCTATTCTTTGTAATCTTGTCCATTCGTTTATTTCATATTGAAACCCCTATCCATAAGAATTTCTGAAATATCTTCAATAGAATGCTGTATATCCAAATCGAACGTTCGTTCCTTGCAGAATATACTGAATTAATTTCAAATCGAGCTGTGCGTTTTTTTTGTATTTCAGGGGATAGAATTCTGTATAGAACTATTTACTTCTGCTTCACTGGTGCTTCCAAAACGAGACATTTCAATGTATATCGGCAGAAACTTTACAACAGGTACCAAAATGGCTGTTCTTGACAGTTTTAAAACCGTGCTATTTGTTGTGAATGTTGCGTTGCTATGGAAACGCAAGGATTCTCTATGGGCAAATTTATCCACTACTATCCTACATTTCTTCCTATTTCTATGCAATTTATCCGATATCAAACTCGAATTTCTGTGTTCTTAAACGTTCATTTTGACACATGAGTGGAATTGTCGACAAAATATCTGAATTCTTCCGGTACGAGTGAAACCTCGAATTATATTCAACAATTAATTTCTCGAGAACAGTGATAGATACGGAAAAGATGCGAAAATTATAAAAGTTTGTGAAAGAATTGATCCATTCGATTTTATTTTCAAGCATATTAGTAATGCACCGCAAAAAGGTTGGGGGTGAAAAAAGATAGCCTGATCCGAGAAAAACCTGTCAAAAACGTTTGGCTTGTTTAAAAATGGGTATTTCTGAAAATAACTGTTGTATCAATTTCCAGCTGAAATTCAAAAAACCGTATTTTTATGAAGAAAACACTGAAAAATTTTTGAAACTTTAACACCCTGTATCTGGGATACGAAGAATTTCTCCTCCATGTTCATATGAACTTTCTTATCACTCACGGAATCACCTTCACCATTCACGGCATCGTATTGTGAAACGCCCTGTATATAAAATTCCTCAATATTGTATTGTTTCAAGAAGATATATGTTCATTATTCAAATAATTTTGTTTTTGTTTTAGATTGGGGTTTGGAAATCGTGGCAAAGAGAAGGTCTCGACATCAAAGACATTGTCTGGCCAGGAAACAGCCACACACCACCTCAAGGAGTCCCGGAGAAGTTCCATTTGAAAATCACATTTCTGGAAGAACCTCCTTACATCAAGCTAGCACCTCCAGATCCAGTTACTGGCAAATGTTCAATGGATCGCGGAGTGTTGTGCCGTGTAGCGAGCGATGCCGATTTGACACAGTAAGCGGATTAATTAATCCAATTTCCATGAAGGAAATTTCCTTAACTTTTCAATAATTCGAGTCAGCTCAGAAGTCTAAACTGATTTTAGGTATCAATGTCAGGTTATTTAGTCTCCCTCATTTCATTACATTCCGTGATGTCGATTTCTCTTTGATCCTCTGAGAATCAAAATTGCTTGGATAAATACCTACTAATGAATCTGAACGGTTTGTTGCACAGTACACTTGTGAAAGTGGATTTATTTTTATCTCACTGGTTCCGAAATTGTAAATATTTTGATAAGATTGATGTAATTACCTAAGGTTAAACAATTTATAGATATTTTTGGGTTATCGAATCTCCCAAATCACGCATCCATCTTTCGGAATGCTTCGTGCAAAGTTTCGATTTCTGACTGTTATCAACAGGGAGCTAAACTTGTTTCTGAAATTTTCATAATCTCACACGCAGTCACAATAATTTTGAGAATAATCTCCATAGTGTATTCTGATGTATTTTGAGGAATAAATATTGAAATTCAAAACTGCAAGGTTTGGTTGCCCATCTGAAACTTCGACGACCGTCTATCCCCTAATTCTACAAAAAATGAGATTGATGAAAAAAGATTGACAATTGAGAGTAATTTTGATGGTTCTCCACAGTTTTCTTCTTACAGTTTGTACTATATCTGCCTATAGAGTTATTTGTTTTGAGAGCTATATTCAAATTATTAGAAGAATAACTCCAAATTCAGACTGGGTTCATCAATACGAGCTTATATAATATCTCTCTACCACTAGGAGAAACCGCATGAGTTGCATGTTGAAATTGTTTTTTGAGAAAGCATACTGTCAATCATACTAGAGTTATAACATTTACTGACCGCTATTCGTTTTATATAATTCAGCGATGAGTCCATGTATCATACTGTTATAAGAAGCTATTTCATGTTGATGTGGATGTGGAAAAGAATTATGAATGATGATGTCTGTATGGGGAATAATTTGGAGATAATATGCAATCATAATGTGAAAGCAACCAAAAACTATTTTATAAAACAATAAAGTCATTCAGAAACAATAAAACATGTAGGACGTACATCATCGAAGATTATAAAGGTAAAATACTGATTGACGACACCAAAGTTATGAATAGATGGAAAGAATACTTCGTAGAATTGCTAGAAGCATGGAAGAGTGAACACGGGAGGGGAAACAAGAGGATGATAGAGAATGAGTAACAAGACAAGAACATCCAAGCGGCTAAAAAACGAGTAAAAAACGGAAATGCTCCAAGTTATAACACGATCACGACAGAAATAATTAGGAATATGGGCAAGGAACGACGAAATCTACTATTGGAAATATGTAACAGTGTCTAAATAAAAGAACACATTCCTACCTATTGGCAAATAGCTATGATAACGTCAGCACAGAAAACATGAGACAAGCAAGAATGTAACAACTACAGTGGTATCACATTCTTATTTACAGCCATGAAATTATATGAACCAGTTGAGATCGATTAAACAAAAGATACAAGTTCACAGGACCATATATTCACAGTAAAACAATTAATTGAAAAATGTGGTCGTATGAGGAAGAAAGTTTATATGGCCTTCATGGACTTCAAGAAAAGCTAACGATAAAGTGCCGAGAAAATTTTCATAGAAAAACTTGGACTAAGAGGGATTAGTGGAAAGATTCTATGAGTGAATATAAATATCTATGACTGTTCCTAGAAGGACTTAGCCAAGGAGGTGGATTGAACCTCCTTCTGTTCATAATTTTCATGGATGAAATAATGAGAGTATGCATAAATGAGACAAAAAAGTAATATAGAAACTTAGGACTAGTAGAAATATCGTTGCATACGCAGATACGCAGATACGCAGATGACATTATGATTATAGCTGGAAATGAGAAGAACCTTGAATACCTGGAAAAGAGAAGGACCTTGAGGAAAGCTTGAACATTTGGAACGACGAATTGAAGAGAAACGGGATGCAGATTCTGAAGACACAAGTGATAGCGATGAAAGATGAAAACAAGGTAATATATATACGATAAAGTGCCGAGAAAATTTTCATAGAAAAATTTGGACTAAGAGGGATTAGTGGAAAGATTCTATGAGTGAATATAAATATCTATGACTGTTCCTAGAAGGACTTAGCCAAGGAGGTGGATTGAACCCCCTTCTGTTCATAATTTTCATGGATGAAATAATGAGAGCATGCATGAATAAGACAAAAAAGTAATATAGAAACTTAAGACTAGTGAAATATCGTTGCATACGCAGATACGCAGATGACATTATGATTATAGCTGGAAATGAGAAGGACCTTGAATACCTGGAAAAGAGAAGGACCTTGAATACCTGGAAAAGAGAAGGACCTTGAATACCTGGAAAAGAGAAGGACCTTGAGGAAAGCTTGAACATTTGGAACGACGAATTGAAGAGAAACGGGATGCAGATTCTGAAGACACAAGTTATAGCGATGAATGATGAAAACAAGGTAATATATATACAAGGTGCTTCTACGAAAACTAAACAGAGGCTATATCCACCAAGATATTCATTTCTGATCAAAACGCAAAAACATGTCAATTTTTGTTTCAAGGAGGACATATTTTGGGGTACAAAACTTGCCTGAAATATCAACCCCCTAAGCGGGGGTTGCAATCTTTGAACATTTTGAATGAGGTTGATGGGTTAAGTGATGACTCAAAAGAAAGGTGGTATCTTTGTTTACAACTGTAAAAGATACAGTGTGAGCAACTGCAAAAAAGGAAAGACTATTTCCCTGAGACTTTTCCAGTTTCAGTGAAGTAAAATGGAATAGATCCATGCTGATCAATGACAGTCATCATCAAGCACCATCCTCATCCCGAATTTCAACCCCTAGAGCAGGGGTGACCACCCTTGAAAATTTGGAAGAGAGTAGATGGGTCGAATGATACCTCGAAAGAAAGGTATTATCTTTGTCTGCATCCTCGTGAACGAATCTTCATTTTTGATTGAAAACTGTAGAAGATACAGAGTGAGCTACTGAAAAATAGAGGAGACTATCTATCGCCCTGAGCTATTCAAGTATAAGCGCAAAAAATGGAACAGATTCATTCCAGATCAAAGACTGTCATCTTTGATCTAAATGAATCTATTCCAGTTTTTCGCACTCATACTTCAATAGTCTCGGGGCGATAGTCTTCTCTATTTTTCAGCAGCTCACTCTGTATCTTCTACAGTTTTCAATCAAAAATGTAAATTTTTTCACGAGAATGCAGACAAAGATAATACCTTTCTTTCGAGTTATTACTCAACCAATCTACCCTCTTCCAAATTTTCAAAGGTTGTTGCCCCTGCTCCAGGGATTTAAATTCAAGATGAGGATGGTACTTGATGATGACTGCCATTGATCAGCATGGATTTGTTCCATTTTACCTCACTGAAACTTGAATAGTCTTCCCTATCTTTCAGTTGCTCACCCTGTATCTTTTACAATTTTCAATTGAAAATGGAAATTCGTTCGAGGCAATGTAGACAAAGATACCACCTTTCTTTTGAGTCATCACTCGACCCATCTTTTCTATATGTACAAGGATTGCAACCCCCGCTTAGGGGGTTGATATTTCAGGCAAGGATTGTACCCCTAAAGATGTTCCCCCGTGAAACAAAAATGACCTGTTTTTGCGTTTTAATCAGAAATGAATATCTTGGTATATATATATATATATATATATATATATATATATATATATATATATATATATATATATATATATATATATATATATATATATATATATATATATATATATATATATATATATATATATATATATATATATATATATATATATATATATATATATATATATATATATATATAAGGAACAAATATAGAACGAGTGAAGGTTAAATATTTTGACGTGGAAATCGAAAAATATGGAAAGCAAGAGGCAGATATAAGCGGCAGAATTGAGAGTAACATAATAAGGTACAACGCAATGGAAAAAAGCTTCTCAAATAAAAAAGAAATCAAAGTTTTCAGATCACTCAATAGACCTATACTCACATTTGGACGTGAGACTCGTCTTCTAGGCACGAAGAAAAAAATAAGAATCCTAGCAATCGATATGAAATATTCGGGAAGAGTGATGGGCATCATGAAAAAAGATCATATAATCAAGAGTCATTTAATTAGAAAAGAAATTATAATCAAGAGTCATTTAACTAGTAGTAGTAAAAACCTTTTCAGAGCTACCAACTCCTATGCAGTTCCTTTTCTTACATCTTCTTTTGGAATGATTGAATGGTCTAAGACTGATCTAAATGAATTACAATTTCAAACGAGGAAAATGCTTTGTAAATATCATAAGCACCACCCTGCAAAGAGTTACACTACCTAGACATCTTGGAGGTCGTATACTAACTGATTTGAACAATCTTCATAGTGAACAGATTTTTCTTCTACGTTCCCATTTTCATGATAAAAGAGAACTTCTAAATTACATAATATTGTTGTTAACTTCAGATTATAATCTTACAGATCTAAACTTAACAATGCAGAATTTTGATATATTTGATAATAATTCTGAAAGAGAAAGTTCGATGCAGAAAGAATTACACGAAAAACACCCTAAAGAGTTGAAAAATGATTATATTGATGAAATCGTATCAATTAGATGGTTAGTATCTAGAGAATTGTTCGCTGAAACAGAAGGCTTGGCAATTGTGATCCGAGATAAGGTTGTTTCACAAGATTATAGATTATTTATTATACTACATAATCAAGCAAGATATAGTTGATTCTTGCGGTAGATGTTTTTGTTCTTCAGAAACAGTTTTTCATATATTATCATCTTGCTCAGTACTTGCCTCAACAGAACATTTGGAAAGACATAATGCCGGCGCTAATGTTATTCATTTTAATTTAGGAATAAAACATGACCTCATTCCCAAAGGAAATAAATGTTACAAATATGAACCTGAGATTATTTGTGAAGACGAAAAATATAAGCTTTATTTTGATAAAACACTTCTATGCAACCGAGCTGTAAATCACAATAGGCCAGATATTATTATTACGGATAAACAGAATCGAATAACATATATAATTGATATTGCGATACCCGACACACATAATATACAAAATAAATACAATGAAAAAATTTCTGAATATATGATACAGGAAAAATATATACAAATTGGTATAAGAAACCGACATGGAGTGGTAGATACCTAAATTTTGAATCAATTGTACCAAACCGATACAAAAAAAGTGTTATCAATAGCCTGGTTGATACGGCCATCAAACTATCACACCCTAAATTTAGAACAAAAAATATGAAGAAATTGAAGAACATACTAAAAGTAACGCGTTTCCACCTAGTTTTTTTGAACCACTCATAAAGAAAAGAAAACATGAAATATACAATACAAAACAAAGGAAAAAAGACAATATAGATTTCAAATACATCGGCCTCACTTATACATCCCGAATGTCACAACTAGTTGATAAATGCCTAGAAAATTACAAAATCAAGATTGTACACAAGCCTAACAACAACTGCTGCAAACAATTTTTCACTACTCTAAGGGCAAGGGTGAAACATGAGAACAAAACACACTGTAAATACAAGGTTAATTGTCAGGACTGTGGAGCGTGCTATATCGGTAATACTGAACAATACCTGCATAAAAGAATATACCAACACGACTACTCCGTTAAATCAAATAAAAAAGTACCGCCCTAGCGAAACATAGCATTGAACAACTACATAAATTTAATTTTGCTGATGTAGGTTTTCTTGCATCCGAAAGCAACGACTTTAAAAGAAACATTCTAGAAATGATCGAAATTCAAAAAGAACCTAAGACAGTGAATTCAAGAGCTGACGTTGACGGATTTATGAATGTCTACAATAATCTGATAATTTGAATACACCCTTCAATGGATTGGTGCAACCAGTTATATTCAAATAATAATGGTTATTGCCTGTTATTGTTTGTCTTGCTTTCTTGAGATTAATGTTTTCTGATGATGGCCCTGTGCCGAAACGCGTAAAAACACTCTGCAAATTATAAGTTTTAACCTCAAACACTTTCCGTTCTCTTAACCCTGATTCCCCAGTAAGAATGTTTATATATATATATATATATATATATATATATATATATATATATATATATATATATATATATATATATATATATATATATATATATATATATATATATATATATATAGGAACAGATCTCGAAGATATAAAGAACGAGTGAGTAGGTATAAGAACAATTCTCTCTTCTATAAGAATACTAAATTATTCTACAGAACCCTTGAACAATCTGACACTGCAGAGGGCGCTCCTCCATCTCCTAACGACGTGCGCACATTCTGGAGCGGCATATGGGAGAATGATATATCACACGACGAGAATGCGTTTCGGATGGATGAGGTGGAGTCGAAAATACCGAAACACAATATGCCAGATATCACTATAACGGCAGAAGATATCTCGATAACACTTAAGAGATCCAACAACTGGGCAGCACCCGGCCCGGACAGATTACACAATTTTTGGTGGAAGTATTTCAAAAGCACTCATAATACTATTGCTACCTTATTCCAACGCGCCCTTGAAGACCCTACTAGTGTGAGTGCACAACTCACCCTCGGAGTAACACACTTGCTCCCAAAGAGTGGTGACTCCCAGGACCCTAGGAATTATCGGCCTATAACATGCTTGCCTACTTTATATAAGCTGATGACGGCAATCCTGACAATGCACATCAATGAGCACATTAAAGCGCATAACATTCTCGCGTATGAGCAGAATGGATGTCGGAGCGGAGCCAGAGGATGTAAAGAACTTTTAGTCACAGACTATATTGTAATGAAGCACGCACGCAAAAAGCTTAGAAACTTATGTATCGCGTGGATTGACTATCGAAAGGCTTTCGACTCCGTTCAACATTCATGGTTACTAAAGGTTATGGAGTTGTATGGGGTTCCTGGTTCGGTGGTGGGCTTGCTGAGACAACTAATGAGTACATGGCGATCCTCTCTCTGTCTGAGAACGAAAGGAGCAGAAATTTCTGCAGGTGAAATCAGGATAAAACGGGGAATTTTTCAGGGGGACTCTCTAAGTCCACTCTGGTTCTGTCTAGCTTTGAACCCCCTGAGCTGCCTTCTTAACAACAGCACAGACAGCTACGTTTATGACAGAGGGAGCAATACCCGGATAAGCCACCAATTATACTTAGATGACCTTAAACTATATACAAGTACAGTAGATCAAATGAAGAGGCAACTGGAAACTGTGGCAGCCTTTAGCGAGGGTGTTTGCATGCAACTCGGAGTAGAAAAATGTGCGGCGGTTTGTGTCAGGAGAGGCAAGATGGTTGATATTGGGCCTGGAATTCAGCTCTTCAATGAGGAAATGTTCCCTGCACTTGGACCCCAGGAAACCTACAAATACCTGGGCATACAGCAAGCATTGGACTTCAAAACTTCAGAAGTCAGGGAGGCATTCAAAAAGAAGTTGTTCGGACGAATCAAACTTGTACTCCAGTCGAAACTGAATTCCAAGGCAATGGTGACAGCCCTTAACACCTGGACATTCCAGAGCATAACCTACACGGAAACTGAAGGCAGGCTGCTAGCCATACAAGATCAGATTGTCAAACAAGGGCCTATAACAAGCATACAGGGTATCCCAAGTTTAGTGGCCTATTAGACGTTTATGAACAACTAATACTGCTATCGTTTTGAAATTTTGACAGTTCAGCTGCTCCGAAACTCTATTTCTGAAATATTCTCACCTCAAAATACCAACTTTGGTATTTTATATAGAACAGCCTGTATAATGATAACTAGTTTGATAACACTTGTTATTTCAATTACAAAATCACCTAACACATAAGTCTAGCTCATTTCGTTCATGAAATATCCTAGTTTTACTTGAATATTACCGATTTTTTGCCTTTTGAAAAAATTGATATATCTCGAGAACGGCGTGAGCTACCAAAATAATGAAAGGTGTTTTGCAAACAAAAAACCATGCGAGACATAACTCATATCCGACTAAATCCCAGTCAGTATACAGCGTGCTTTCTTTTCCGCCTCACATTTCAAACGAAGACTACGTTTTTTAAATGGTAACCCATATTTTTTCAATTCATTAGATTCGCCGTAAAAAACTGAATGAAGTTCTCCATACTTACCCTGCTCTTGACATTTCAAGTTTTCAAGATATGGCGAAAGAACGAATTTTAAGTACCTACCTTTTAAGTTGTCAAAGGTGGCTTAGATTTCTGCACGTGTATAGACAGTTCCCAGAGATAAATGTCCTTTTGTCATTGGATAATTGATACATTAGGAGAAAGAAATTCGAAACTACAGTTGTGGTCGAATTTCCAATGTCAAACTGAAAAATATCAAAATTAATTAAATTCTATTTTCCTGAATGTCATAATAGTTGTTCAAAGTGATTACCATTCACTTCTAGACATAATTCTACTCGACGCATAAAACCCTGTGATGTGGCTCGCCTCAGTTCCCCCATATCCAACTGTATGAAAGCATTTTGCAGTCTATTATGCAAATCATATATTGAAGTCACAGGTGCAGACTAAATTTTATCTTTCAGCGTTTCCCAAAGATGAAAATCCATAGGCGTTAGGTTAGGTGACCTTGGAGGCTACAAAGACGTTCGTTCGAATTCATTTATCTTCAAACATATCAGTTAAAATTGGATAATTTGTGCGATGAGCTGGCGCTCCATCGAATTGGTCCCAACAACGCTCTGATTGAGCTACTGATAAAGTGTCAACAAAGTCTCTTACTACCGTACTCAAAATCTCTATATAAAGTTCACCATTTAAGTTTTCATCATACAAAAAAAACGAAAATCTGTTGTCCTCAAGAGTGCAAATATATTAAACTAAATTTATTTCGGGTATTTCTTTCCCCGTAATATTAGGGATTTGGTTGACCCAAAAGTGTGATTTATTCCGGTTGAAAACCCATCCATTAGAAAATTTCGTCCCATTCGTCCAGATAATCCTGAAAATCGGGTTCTGAGAATAAGGATCCCACACAGTCCTATTCGAAGCTGTGTCTTATTCTGGAACGTTCCAGTCGAAAAAAAAGAGAAAGTGAATTTTGTTGTTAGGGTGAATTGAATTCATTTATTCATTATATACTAAAGTAATGCAATTGTCCATTTATGCCTTCAAAACAACAGATTATGTCATTTACATATCTAAACCAATAAATGCAGTGTTCGACAGCAGATGATGTTGAGTTATCCAATTTTATCCATGAAAATTTAGGGCTTGTAAAGGACTGAGGGATTACCCATTATCAAGTTGTGGTTGCTCATGTAAATTTCATCATTGAAGTTGTAATAATTTTTCTGAACATATTCTTGTTTCGGTAAAGTGAGTATTACTAAAACAAGAGTTTATCCGTTTCAAACCAAACAAATTTGATAATATAACTCCAGAATCCACCGAATCAAAGTGTTCATGAATATTCACTAAGACAGAAGTTCACCATTTAAGTTTTCATCATACAAAAATACGAAAATCTGTTGTCCTCAAGAGTGCAAATATATTAAACTAAATTTATTTCGGGTATTTCTTTCCCCGTAATATTAGGATTTTGTTGATCCAAAAGTGTGATTTATTCCGGTTGAAAACCCATCCATTAGAAAATTTCGTCCCATTCGTCCAGATAATCCTGAAAATCAGGTTCTGAGAATAAGGATCCCTCACAGTCCTATTCGAAGCTGTGTCTTATTCTGGACCGTTCCAGTCGAAAAAAAAAGAAAAAGTGAACTTTGTTGTTAGGGTGAATTGAATTCATTCATTCATTATATACTAAAGTAATACAATTGTCCATTTATGCCTCCAAAACAACAGATTATGTCATTGACATATCTAAACCAATAAATGCAGTGTTTCGACAGCAGATGATGTTGAGTTATCCAATTTTATCCATGAAAATTTAGGCTTGTAAAGGACTGAGAGGATTACCCATTATCAAGTTGTGGTTGCTCATGTAAATTTCATCATTGAAGTTGTAATAATTTTTTCTGAACATATTCTTGTTTCGGTAAAGTGAGTATTACTAAAACAAGAGTTTATCCGTTTCAAACCAAACAAATTTGATAATATAACTCCAGAATCCACCGAATCAAAGTGTTCATGAATATTCACTAAGACAGAAGTTCACCATTTAAGTTTTCATCATACAAAAAATACGAAAATCTGTTGTCCTCAAGAGTGCAAATATATTAAACTAAATTTATTTCGGGTATTTCTTTCCCCGTAATATTAGGATTTTGTTGATCCAAAAGTGTGATTTATTCCGGTTGAAAACCCATCCATTAGAAAATGTCGTCCCATTCGTCCAGATAATCCTGAAAATCAGATTCTGAGAATAAGGATCCCTCACAGTCCTATTCGAAGCTGTGTCTTATTCTGGACCGTTCCAGTCGAAAAAAAGAAAAAGTGAACTTTGTTGTTAGGGTGAATTGAATTCATTCCATTCATTATATACTAAAGTAATACAATTGTCCATTTATGCCTCCAAAACAACAGATTATGTCATTGACATATCTAAACCAATAAATGCAGTGTTTCGACAGCAGATGATGTTGAGTTATCCAATTTATCCATGAAAATTTAGGCTTGTAAAGGACTGAGGGATTACCCATTATCAAGTTGTGGTTGCTCATGTAAATTTCATCATTGAAAGTTCACCATTTAAGTTTTCATCATACAAAAAAACGAAAATCTGTTGTCCTCAAGAGTGCAAATATATTAAACTAAATTTATTTCGGGTATTTCTTTCCCCGTAATATTAGGGATTTGGTTGACCCAAAAGTGTGATTTATTCCGGTTGAAAACCCATCCATTAGAAAATTTCGTCCCATTCGTCCAGATAATCCTGAAAATCGGGTTCTGAGAATAAGGATCCCACACAGTCCTATTCGAAGCTGTGTCTTATTCTGGAACGTTCCAGTCGAAAAAAAAGAGAAAGTGAATTTTGTTGTTAGGGTGAATTGAATTCATTTATTCATTATATACTAAAGTAATGCAATTGTCCATTTATGCCTTCAAAACAACAGATTATGTCATTTACATATCTAAACCAATAAATGCAGTGTTTCGACAGCAGATGATGTTGAGTTATCCAATTTTATCCATGAAAATTTAGGCTTGTAAAGGACTGAGAGGATTACCCATTATCAAGTTGTGGTTGCTCATGTAAATTTCATCATTGAAGTTGTAATAATTTTTTCTGAACATATTCTTGTTTCGGTAAAGTGAGTATTACTAAAACAAGAGTTTATCCGTTTCAAACCAAACAAATTTGATAATATTCACTATGACAGATAAAGGTCATATTATTATAGCATTCTAAAAGTCAGACTTAAAACAAAATATTTCATTGAATCAGCAAATATTCAAACATCTACTAATAAATGTCAATCCAATATTGAACACGCTTCAGAAAATGCCAAATCTTCAACTCCAACAATGAAAAATACAAACTTTCCGTTGCTAATCCGCAATTACCAAATCTTTATTCTCTCGTAAATCTCCATAAAATAGGAAATCCCATCAGACCAATTGCCTCGGTTACAGCTCCAGTAACCAAAATATCATGTAATCTTATAATCATCATTGATGATTTGTGTATCTTCTGTCCTAAATTTTCAATGAAAAATTCTTCAAATTCAATAGAAAAAATTCAACATAATGTTAATAATGTTAATAATACTGAACTCATGTCCTGGCATATAGTTAATCTCAAACCAAGTGTTCCACCCCACGATTCATTGAAATTGATTAAGGGGTATTATCACTTAAGAATGATGAAATGGAAGGTTTGTTCAGAATTTTTCTTAGAGAAATCTGTATTATATATCAAAAAAACTTTTTACATGTTGTAATACATTAATAAAAATATACAAAACTTTTTTTTGGCCGCATGTAAGTTTTTCGTTGAATGTGATGACGCTTCAAAAATGATTGGTTTTGCGGTTGTGGTGATACCGATCGAACGCAATATATGAAATCAAAAAATCAAACAAAATTTTGGAGAACATATATGCAGCTAAATAACCTACCTCGGAAAATAAAAACATTTCATTTTTGAGTAAATTACAAGCTTCCAAAGAAAAGTTTAAAAAAGGCATTTTTTCACGCGTTTCAAACCCTTCAAAAGGGATTGAAACTTCGAATTGATCAATTTCCGAAGTAGGTTATAAAGAAGTATAAATTATCAATAAAATAAGCCTAGTTACGTCAAATTCTGACACTTTGTCGTGACGCTAGCGCTGATACCGATTTGAAAAAACATGTTTTGAGAAAAACGTATTCAAAGTTTCAACTGCTATTTTTTTTATGATAACATTAAAATAAATGAAATTAATACCTGGCATTTAATCAATCAGCGATCCCCGTACCGTTAAGAAGCCCATAAGCGTGCTCCAATAAAACCTCCTGCTCAGCAGCGTCCTTTTTCCGTGCAAGTCTCGTTTCCGACTGATCGGAACATCGCTTTTCTGCAATTTTGATGCGCAACTCATCTTTGTCGTGACAAAAGTCATAGGTATGAGGCCCAAAGTCGAGTCCCATCATCTCCATTAATTTCAGAATAGCTTTGGACCCCTCGTTGAAGACGCAGCATTTGATCTAGGCTGATAAATCGACAATTTGTTTTCCTGAATATATATGTTTTGGCACAAGTCCCCAGATGGTACTATTAAAAGATTCATTATCGTTTCGCGTGTTTTTTCCCAAACAGCGATCCAAAAAATCATCTTTTGTCAAGTCTTCGAAAACAAGCTTCACGTATTCTTGCACAAGGTCACTAAGGGGCGGTGTTTTATGGCTGAAGTTTTTGCCCTCTTCGACGCTTTCTCGCAAAACCGGTGCTGTGGTTTTTCATTCGTTGAAATTCTATGATAAAATCCCGCCCAAATGGCATATTTCATGGCTTGCTTGTCATCGGGGTTGTTTTGAATGGCAAGACTGTAAAACAAAGAAATCTCTTTCATAACTCTGTCAGTAAGTTCGGTTCTCTTTTCCTCAGGTGGAGTAGTTTTGCTTCGGAGTTTCCTTTTAGCTGCAGGTTCTTCCTTTTCTTTTTACGTTTCTTCTTTTTCTTTTAATTTTTTTATTTCCGCGAGAGTTTTTTTGATATCCTTGAGCCTTCGAAACATTCTTTTTCCCACGTGAAGGACGCATTCTAATTTTTTAATATTGAAGTCCCCGTACGGCTCACTTTCCAATAAGTTGGGAAACGTTTTTGAATCTCCATCTCCAACGTAGCGAGCGTATTTTGAACCATGTAAATTTTCCGAACGACAAAACATCTCTAACATCCCTTCCACTTCCATTCCCCCGAGTTTCCGTCATAATTTTTGGAACATTCATCGACGTGCTCCGTGTCTTTCCAAATTGAAAATGCGGTTGGGTCCATCAGTTTTTTGTTTACTTCACATTTCTTACACGTTTTTGACGAAACAATACAATCCAAAATATTGCCTGTGTACTTTCCAATTGGAGTACAAATTCTGATGAGAGAAGAAAAACCTTTCTTGCACAGGTACCATCGCCGGACACAGTCAATTCGCCTTTTTGGAATCCGTGCTCAACGTTCCCTTCGTATTCTTCTCTTCCAGCCAAACATTCAGCCGAAAAAGCGATATTTGTGCACACGGTGTAGTACAAATTCTGATTGAAGCGTCGACCTAGATCCATCATGGAACAGAACAAATTTATGCCATTCAGTCCAACCCCTGATAGGCGGAAAATCAAAACCATTCGCCTGTTGATCTCATAAGTTTTATAGGTACTAGTGCATGAATTGACCGAACTTGGATGCTGACAAGAACACTGAATTTCAAGTTTGAAACCGAAGCCAATAGCACTTTTTCGTGAAAACTTAATATAACCATCACTTTTTTCACATTTTAAAATATTTTCCAAGTGAGAAAATACTAAATTGAAAGCTAGGATCACATAGCACAATTTGCTATCAAACTCGACATATAAATCTCCGTCAGGGTCACTGAACCCCGCTAGTTTTTTAGCTGATGCACTCACGAAAGTTTTTTCCAATTTTGGATTTCCAGAATGTTGATTACCTTTGAATTTCACAAATACAAGTAAACGATGATTTCTACTAAAATATATTATTAAATGCTCGACGATTTTCGAAATCTTACTAACAAACTTTTATATCTACTAAAGAAGCAATCCACTCAGAGCTATCCGTACTTGAACTAATGTTTAGGAGATAAATTTAATAAGGATGAGTTATTTATGTCTACCTGGTCATTAAGAATTTCGGGCGAATTCCTGAATCTGTTAATTTCAAGTGCTTCCAGAAGGTTGAGTTTTATACCTCTCTTCTCAGAATGTGGGATTTTAAATTCTGAACTGAAAGAGTGACCATTTTCCCTAAGATGATTTGAATAATTTGAATCGGTTTTTCCATTGATGGAACTGCTTTTATGTTTAAAGATTCTAACATTGAAATTTCTTCATTTCTACCTATATAAAAACAATTGAAATCTACACAATCCAATCTATAAACACCAGATTTATTTTCTTTATTAATTGGAGATTTATAATTCCTGATAAATGAACCTGAATTTGTTGATGTTTTGAAAGCTATATTTAAATTTGAATTTTTAAAAGGATTTCACATTATTGCTAATATTGCTTTCATATGTTAAACTATTGAATTTCTTGTCTTGGTGTTCACCGATTGGATATATATGTTGTAAAGCTAATTTTTGTTTTTTCTTATGTAGTATGCTGCTAACTAAATTTGCATCATAACCATTATTTATTGCGATGTTGTAATTTTAAACCGTCTTTGTCCATTCGTAATTCAAATGATTTGATAAGGAAAATAGAAAATATTGTCATTCCAAGTAATGCGAAATTAGTCTCTTTTGATGTCAAGAACATAGAAAAAACTATTCATAAACACCCGCTTAGTAATCATTTCCTATATTGGGATCGATATGTCAATGACATTATTGTGTGTTTCAACGGAACAAAGAGACAGTTCACTGTATTCGAAGATTTCATCAACAATCTGCACCCAAAAATAGAATTCACATCTGAAATAGAACAGAACAATTCCTAGACCTAACAATAACAAGGTCAAATAATAAACACCAGTTTTCAATTTATCATAAGCCTTCTCATACAGATATCACAATTCATTATACATCGACACATCCTTACCAGCTTTCAATAGCTATATACATAGACTCTTGAGCACACCGATGTCTAATGATAATTATTTCAAAGAATTGACTTTGATAAAACAGATCGCAATAAATAATGGTTATGATGCAAATTTAGTTAGCAGCATACTACATAAGAAAAACAAAAATTTGCTTTACAACATATATATCCAATCGGTGAATACCAAGACAAGAAATCCAATAGTTTAACAAATAAAGGCAATATTAGCAATAATGTGAAATCCCTTTTGAAAAATTCAAATTTAAATATAGCGTTAAAACATCAACAAATTTGAGTTCATTTATCAGGAAATATAAATCTCCAATTAATGAAGAAAATAAATCAGGTGTATAGATTGGATTGTGCAGATTGCAATTGTTTTTATATAGATAGAACAGGAAGAAATTTTAATGTTAGAATCTCTGAACATAAACGCAGTTTCATCAATGAAAAACCGATTGAAATTATTCAAATCATCTTAAGGAAAATGGTCACTCTTTCAATTCAGAATTCAAAATCCTACATTCTGAGAAGAGAGGTATAAAACTCAACCTTCTGGAAGCATTTGAAATTACCAGATTTAGGAATTCACCGGAAATTCCTAATGATCAGGTAGACATAAATAACTCACCCTTATTAAATTTATTTCCTAAACATTACTTCAAGTACGGATAGCTCTGAGTGGATTGCCTCTTTAGTATTTATAAAAATTTGTTAGTGAGATATATTTGTAGTATTCATTCGCTCTTGATAAAGATACTGTGTATAGAAACGCGTCTAGCATTTAATAATATATTCTAGTAGAAATCATCGTTTACTGGTGTTTGTGAAAATGGATTTCTATCACGCAAATGCCTCGTCAATTGAACCTTTAAATTTACTTTTTTTATGAGAACTTTTACGTACGAGTACCGTTCTAGATTCCTTTTTAATTGGATGATAAATTTTGGCCTGTTTCGGTTGAATTTTCGAAAAAATTTTATACTTCTGACACGTAAAAAACTCAAAACCGTACTAATGAATACATTTTCGTCGAAATTCAAGTCCCAGCATGAAAGCGGAACAATAGAAGGGATAAAAAAAAACATCTGCCGTCGCTGCGTCTTCCCCGGTTAGTGCGTAACGCATTTCCCGCATTTAACATATATATATATATATATATATATATATATATATATATATATATATATATATATATATATATATATATATATATATATATATATATATATATATATATATATATATATATATATATATATATATATATATATATATATATATATATATATATATATATTCTATATTGTATCAAGAGGGGAAATGCGTTACGCACTAACGGGGAAGACGCGCGACTTTCCGAGTGCGGGGCTAGGACTAGTCTTTCACGTCTAGAACATACCCGCTAAAACCCGAACTCTCGTGGATCCATTGTACCCCGCGCGGAACTTCCGTCAAGCATTTTTTCGCCCGGGAAGGGGTAGCTAATTGCTGCCTACTTCAACGATCACTTTAGACGTCTCCGTAGTCGATCTCGTTGGAAAATCTTCATCATCTTGGCCGCTGTGTCGGCCACAGCCTTCCAATTTTCCTCGCAGTGAACCATCAGGCTAACGAGGTTTTCTATTGTACTATGACACTGTCTCCAATTCCGTTCTTTCTGTGGCAAACCGCGTACACGAAAAGAAAATATGCTCCGCGATATTCTACAGGAACAAAGAAACACAAATATATAAAAAACTCAAAATCGATTTTCCCAAAATTTTGAAGTGATAATACCCCTTAATCATGCTCGGAGGATTATAATGAGCATCCTATTATGCAATCAGAACTCATGAGCTTTCATGTATATATGTTCAGAGAAAATAATTTTTACTTCAATGATTAAATTTACATGAGCAACATCGACGATGATATAAGAGATTTTCAGTAACATAGAAAGATATTGTTAAATCTGTCATCATGACTATTTCGGAAAACCAACAAGGGTTCATACTTTATTTTCTCAGCGTAAAAGATGAAACATAACTCGTACTATCTACCCGAATATCAATTTTGGGTAGCACGATATATTCAATGACATGTTCAATTTGTGCCTCCCTTGTTAGTTCACTGATTTTGATCACAACTTCGACGATTATACCGTCTAATCGTAATTGATTGCATGAAATACTACCCATTAGAGCGCTTGAATATTATTTACGACCCTCGTCCCTTTTCCAGGGTGGACATGTCAACGGCTCATAGGAATGGAAGTTTTTATCAGTGCTGTTCTGGTTTTTGCATCGATCTCCTGCAGAAATTTTCAGAAGAACTCGGATTCACATATGAATTGGTCCGCGTTGAAGACGGACGTTGGGGAACGAACGTGAATGGTAAATGGAACGGATTGATAGCGGAACTGGCTAATCGGAGGACCGATATGGTAATGACATCTCTGATGATCAATGCGGAGAGGGAAGCAGTGGTGAGTTATTAATCATTTCCACGGATTTCCACAGGGTGATTAGAATTTTGATAGAGTCGTAACCGATTATTAATCCCTTTGACAATTGTGATGAATACTAACTTTGCAACACGTCGATCCATTAAATAATCCATTGAATTTTACGTTTCAACAAAATTCAGGATTTCATGATAAAAATAATATATTGAGCGCTCAGTGAAAATCGCTCCAAGCTACAGCTCCTACAATTTGATCGTTCACTTGGACTTTTTGAATGGTAACTCAATATTTTCATTTTTCCCGATTATCCATTCAATTTTGAGTATGTTCTGTTAGAATAGTTATCTCTTGAAACGCTTAAAAAATAATTATCAAAAAAAATTGGAAGCAAGCTCACATTTCCAATTCACCGATGTAATTCAAAGAATGGGTGACTCTTCTAGTTTGCAATACAACTTTGTTTCTCAGAAAGTGCTCTGATCAATATTTCAGTTCGCTTAATTCACATTATTTTGTATTTTGGGTAGAAAAAGACTCAAGACTAGCAGACGATTCTAATGAAAAGTTTTTTCCTCAAATTAACCGCATCAACCACTATGGTTTATAGCGGAAAACACAGTGCATGCAAAATACCAGATATAGGGTTAGTATGGGGGAGATGCTCCACAATTTCAAAAAAAAAATTTCTAGCTCAATAGAGCTCTTTTAATGAAACAATTGCACCAGCAAATAGAGTGTGATTTTAATATGCAACAAAGTATTATAAAAAAGTTAACTGCCGATTCCTATGTTGCGAGAACATGTCAGGCGGCAGTTTCTTGATTTTTCCTGTTCAGACATGAATAGCGCCTGGGGCACTATAAAAGCGATGCATCACCACAGGCGTTTTTAAATCAGTTAGTTCACTGGACCGTGCAACAAGTGAATAAAAACAAGTAATCCTATTAATTTTTACATATAAAGTTATTTTTATTTTGTCAAGTGTGGTGTTGTGTTGTGTAATATTTTGTGCCGAATACATGCTGACTGCAATTTCAACGGATTGATTTTTATAGAATGGTAAGTGTTCCCTACTTTATACTATCAACATTAACCCTGTATAGGATACTGGTTATAATTAATTTTTTCAGCCAAATATCTCTTTATTAATTGAAATGTCATGTACAAATTTAAAAGAGTAACTGGTTTTATCCATAACTCGCTTACTTTTTATGCTATTGATTTTTTAAAAACCATTTTGTAAGGTTTTCTAAGGGCTATAAGATCAAATTAGTTTAATATCTTTTTGCTTTTACTTTTGAAAGGATTTAGCTGAAAGGGCTCGAACAAATTGCTTTTTACTCGAATATGCAAACTCTTATCGGCCATATCCTAATTAATAATAATCTGCCCTATAAAGGGTTAAAATTTATTGGCTACTTAACTTAACTCAACTTAACTTAACTTTTCAAGAATATTTTCGACCCTACCCACATGGTGCTTTTTATTGTGGTTACTTTAGAAGTTAATTCCTAATTCCCATGAGTACTAATTATTTATTTGTTTTTTTAGGATAAAAGAAAGAGACCTTCAGGTGTGAAGTTTCGCGAGCAAAAGAAACTGAGACTACAAGAAAGGGGAAAATGGTTGGATCATTAAAGCATTTCTTGCAAAACAAACTAGATTCCACGGAGACTATGGATGTAGGTGCGACCGAATCGTCCGAATCTCAAGATTCTAAATCCGTAATATCAATAACCGTGAGTGGACCATCTGAAATTTCAACAGTAACATGAGGTCCTGCAACGAGTGGCAGCGGTTGTAGCAGCAGCACAGCTTCTACTGATTCAGAGCCCGATGAAGCGATGACACCATCCTCGTCTACAGCACTTGAACAATCCACTCCAGGTAATTCAGCTTGTGTAAAAAGTTCGGTAATGTCAGCTACCGAAATACCTGCTGCAAGTGACACTTTCGATGAAGGCTGTAATGAGGCTAGTATCGATATAATTCCGTCCGACCCCGGTATGTGGCCCGAAAGAATCACCAATGAGATGGCTAGAATATTGGTTAAACGTGGTCCGTCCTTGATAGACATCAGTTTTAGCTTTCCTAGTAATAAATATAAGAGAAAGTTTTCGTGCAAATTCTTTGAAAGAAATCTAGCAAATGGAGAAAAACTTAAAAGGGCTTGACTTTTTTACTCTATTTCTAAAGATTCTGTATATTGTTTTTGTTGTAAGTTGTTTTGTAAATGTAAAACTCCTAACGCTTTTTGTGATACAAATGGAGTATCTGATTGGCAACACTTATCTTTGCTAATTAAAAGACACGAAACGTCAATTTTACAAAGTTATATAAACACTTAGGTAAATTTAAAAAAAATGTTGGATATATCTATGACTGTTAATGCTCATCATCTGCGGATTTTAGAAACGGAGAAAAAATTTCGACGAGACGTGTTGGAAAGAATTATGGCGATTGTTGAGTATTTTTTTACACAATATTGGCATTTAAAGGTTCTTGATAATGGAAATTTTCTAAAGGCTGTTGAGATGATTGCTTCTTTCGATTCAGTGATGAAACAGCACGTTAGCCGAGTGTATAACTCCCAACAAAAATCTGTTGAAATAACTCATTATTTAGTCGTGCAAATACAAAATGAAATAATTGAATTATTGTCGTGCAAAGTAAAAAATAATATTTTAGAAATGGTTCGGAGTTCTAAATATTTTTCAATAATATTAGATTTAACACCAGAAACTAGTCATACTGAGCAAATTAGTCTTGTTCTGAAGTATGTTGTCCTTAACACCACTTCAAAAAAGGTTGAAGTTAAGGAAAGTTTTATTGCGTTTAATCCAATGCTGGACTCTTCAGGAGAAGGGATACACATTTGTGATAGAAAATTTGAAAAAATTAAATTTAGAATTAAAACACATCAGGGGACAAGGATATGATAATGGGACAAATATGAAGGAAAGACATGTTGGGCTTCAAAAACGCATTCTTGATGCGAATCCGAAATCCCTTTTTCTACCTTGTGCGGCTCATATTTTGAACTTAACAGTAAATGACGCTTCTAAGGTGTAACTTTTTTAATCTTGTGCAAGAGTTATATAATTTTTTTTCGTCGTCCACAAAAAGGTGGTATGTTTTGAGAGAAAATGTCCCCGGGTTAAATTTAAAGTCTCTAAGTGAGACAAGAGGGTCCAGCAGAATTGACGCAATAAAGCCCCTTAAAGTTCATTTAATTAAGGTTTGCGAATGTCTTCTAGAAGTGGCTGAAGATAATTCCTTTCAAATTGATGCAAGACATAAAGCGAGTTCCCTTTCAACGTCTGTACAAAATTTTCAATTTATTTGTGGCATGACGTTTTATTTCATATAAATATTGTCAGCAAACAAATTCAAAGCGCTACAATTGATATTAAAGCATGCCAAACCTACCTAAAAAATTTAGTTGATCACTTCCAGCAATATAGATCTGACCAATCATTTCAAGAAATTCTTGTGCAAGGGAAAGAAGTAGCATCCTCTCTCGAAATTGAAGAAGACTTTCCACCATTACCAACGGTTAGGAGGAAATTTAAACCAAAACTGTTTGACTATGAACACCGAAATGAGACCCTCATCATCCAAAAACCGCCTTTAAAATTAGTTTTTTCTTAAAAATTATAGATCAAACTATAAGCTCTATAAAAAAACCGATTTGGCTTATTGAATGGGTATGATAATATTTCCGGATATTTCAGAGGCATATTCGAATTAAGTGACAGCGATCTTTTAAAACATTGTTCTATTCTTGAAGAGCGACTGACAGATCAGGATAATAAGGATATAGACTCCAATGATCTATTTAACTAAATTAAAGGGTTAAAGTTGTTTTCATTACCTGATGATACTTACCCCTCAAGTATTTAACAATGTATATTTGAAAACAATTTAATCTCCACCTTTCCAAACGTAAGCATTCCATTAAGAATTCTTTTGACATTGCCTGAACCTGTATTATTTAAGATCGACAATGATTCAAGAAAGATTGTCTGGGCTAACAATATTAGCAATTGAACAAGAAATTTTTGACAGTATAAATTTTAGCGATGTAATAAACGAATTTGCAACAGCAAAATCTCGGAAAATATCGCTACTACAATAGTTTTCTTTTATTTTTCTATTGCACCTAGACCTAGCTATCATTTTTGATTTTAAAACGAAGTTCCCTAGGTATTTGTTATTACAAATATCTGCATATGTTTTAAAATATCTAAGTATATATAGTATATATATATATATATATATATATATATATATATATATATATATATATATATATATATATATATATATATATATATATATATATATATGTGTAGACATTAGGCAATATTTCTGTTAAAAAATGTGATTTTTAGTTTTAGGTTATTTTCTAGTATTTATAAACAACGAGTCAACGTGACTGTATCCCATTACTTAAGTAAATGTTTTAAAATGGGTGTGAACAAGAATTCAATTTGTTATGATTTTGTTCTGTTTGTTTCATTTTGATATTTGAGTCTACAAATAAATATGACTTCTAAAGTTCAGTTTTTTGCTTTACTTCAAGATCCTACCTACATACCTCCTACCTACCTACCTCCTACCTTCAAAAAAATAAAAGAACATGATCCAAAATGCCTTAAGGGGCGCCAAAATCCTTTTATGCACACAAGCGCCAGTAGCCCTCACGGCGCCCTGGTGGTACTGTTGTAGTCTTCAAGGCAACCTGCACCTTCATTTTCATCAAACTCATCGGCGACTTCATCACTGTCTTCTTCATAGAATATTTCGCCCTCCTCTTCATCCGACACGGGCTCAGGTTTTTTTAATTTCTTTGTACATTTTAATTTAGATCCCACTTTTGAGGTGGACTTAGATTTCTAAAGATTTTCCTCTTACAATGAATTTACCTTTTCAACATTTTCGGCTGATGTTAAGATTGTTGCAACACTTCTGCCAATACTTCTGCCTCTTTTCTTCAACCCCACTGTAATTATGGGCAAAAAAGATATTACATTGAGTATTTTGCCACCAGACAGTGGTAGATCAGGCGCCAGGTTGAGGTTTAGGTGTAATAATTTATGGATCGGGAAGGTGTTCTACATTTGGCTCAGTGACAATGTTAGAGAGCTTTTGAGAATCTGTTGGTTGAGGTACTGTGAATTGAAGATTTAGCTGCATCAGAAACCGAATAAGCATGTTCTGGTTTGGCTTCACGTTGCATAAGCTATGTGTGAATGCTATGGCCTATCCTTAGCGATTTACAAAGAAATTAAAAAAATTTGATAACCTGAAGACACGGTGATTTAGATGAAGATGATGTTCACGCTGCAGAAACGCATTGAAACTGTGAGTTAGTTTATTTTCTCAAAATAATAACTGTGCTAGAGCCTTGAGCGCATTTTCAACGAAAATAACCCTGGAAGAAATTTGGGGCACAAATACAATCATGCATTAATGAACAAATTCATGGAAACTGAATGTGTTATTAAAAGGAAAGACAATCCCATCAACGAAGTTTTGAATGACGAACGAATTGGGAGAAGTTGCCATGATGGAGAACAAACAGTCGCAAATATCTAAAGTATGCCGGACAAGTGTTTTCAGGATTCTTTACAAATTCGAATTCCTTCTATATAAAATTAGACTCATACACGAACTGGACAAAGATGAATTCGATCGTCGTTTAGAGTTCTGTGAACTTAAATTTTTTTCCACTAGACTGCAATTATTGTTAGTATAAATTTACTAAAACTGCCTATTTCTGAAAAACTTCATTTCCTGAAATACTGTGCGACAAATGTGTGTTATGATTATTACAGTTTTTCAGATATTCAGTTCAAATTGGGCGCATAGATGCCTTGTTGAAATCTACATAATCAGATCATAGAAAAATAACTAAAATCTATAGGGTGGTCCTTTTTCAGAGGTCACGTGTCATTTCTACCCCTACAAATTTTTTCATAAATTTTTAATCTTTTTATATCTCGCATTTCATCTATATTTGCCACATTAATTTTTTGTATACAAAAATATCCAATTTCAAGCGTACGGCGAAAACACAATGATCGTTCCGTGATTTCACTAGTTGTTTGTTCGTTATTCCTTCAACGTGCTCTATTTCCGCCTTTCGGCCAATGACACGCCGGGAAATTCTGTTACCTCACTAACCCGGGAATTTTTCCGAACCGCTCTCGTGTCGAGGGAAGGGATCTTTAATGTCCAACACATCTCTGTTAGACAGGACCGACGGCTTTACATCTCCTCCGGAAGATGGATACTCAAGCGATTCCCAGAATCCGAAAAATCGCACCGACTTTGTGAGGATTGAACCCAGGTAACTCAGCGCAGGAGACGAGCATCATATCCCATACGCCACCGAGCCGGCGATTTCACTTATAGACGGGTGTCATATTGATTTCTCTTATTGACAATTCTAAAATAATTGATATTAATCATTTTCGTTGATATATCGCTGATAATGCAGTGATTCTTTCGAATTTCATTGAGATGGAGGTTTTCCTTCCGAAGGAGCATGCTATGATGTGAGAGCCTATTTTCATGAATTTCTACGGAAAAAAAAATATTGTGACGAAACTACTCACCAAAAAAGCTTATTACTTAAAGACATTATAGCAAATTTTAGGCCGCTCCTGAATCTTGAACAAGAAAGGGTCTTCCAATCTGAAAAAACCATTTTTATAGAAAATTGGGACACCCTGTTTACTTCAAAATGAATTGCTGAAGTAGATTCTTACTTCCTAAATACAATACCGTTCGAACAAAAATGAAATCTTAAAGAGTGTAAAAGCTACAGAGCACCGCACCACTGGTGAATCACCCAGTATATATACCGGGTGGACAAAAAGTTCCGGACCGGTCAAAAATGTAAAAAATGCGAATTGAATGTAGATGTTTTCTTAGCCTCTTATGTTCAGCTATTAGCCCTGCTACGGTGCTAAGTTTTCTCTGCTCAATCTTATATCTCCTTTAGTGGACTTCTTGCTAGGTTTTTCCGGCATAAGTTTAGTTTATCTATGCCCTGGGGTCAGGACCTACCTGTCAGATTGTATTGATCGTGTCCTGTACCTTATAGTTAGCTATACTGAAAGCTGACTCCGAGCCATTAAATCTCGCCTCAGGTACCCAGATCAAAGTTATCTGGTTTCGTTTCGCCAATTTAGTTAGTAGCTGCAATCATTCCCATATGATCTTTGACCGAGTTTCCTCCCAGCCAGAGCTTTTATTTCCTCCTGACTATCCGAGCGATTGTTTGTCCGCCTGTTTTTATTGTGTCGCTTGAGTTTCTCACAACAAAGGTTGTTATGTCATATACTTCTGCTCGAAAGATGGATCTGTGTTCCCTCAATGGAATTGTCAGCTGACATTTCGAGTTTTATGAGTACACTCCAGCTCCATTTTGGATCCATCCGCATACCAATTTATGTCTTTACCTTTGACAGAGCGGATCCAGTTTTTCCAGTCTATCGTCGTCTCATGCTCCTTGATCTCGGTAAGTTTTCCAGTCATCGTATCATTCCCCATACGCAGTATTGGGTTTTCGATCAATTCCTTTACTCCATGCTCCGCGTGTCCAGTTTTCCGTTTCCATTCATCTCCTGCCTCAATGCCGCTTTTCTAGCCTTACCCCTAACATAAATATCAAGAGGAGGTAAATAAAAGAAAGCATCCAGGTTTACAGTTTAGCGTTGATCTTAAGGAGTCTTTGTTTGAAGCCCAATATGTTTGAAATTTGTTCAGCTTCTCCCTAATCCTCCTGTGAATCGCTTTTGACCACCTTTTAAAAGCAGATTGTACAATCATGGGTCTAACAACCACAGTGTACAGCCAGTGTACATTTTTTCAATTTAGTCCCTATTTATTGGCTATGACTCGTTTACTGGCTTGATTATATTCTGTTTCAATATTTATAATAAATTCCTGAATTATGAAGGACAAGAGTACCAACATGATTGATTGGATAATCTAACCGCATTCTCATATATTGTTTACCGTTTGTTTACGTAAGGTATCTTATCATAGTCAAAACGATTTATATTGATTATTCAGTGCCATCCAGTGCCACCCATCGATTCCATCGAAGGACAACGCTATAATAAGCAACCCTATTGGCCATGAAGCGTCCGGCTTGGGCAGTCCGTGAAACAACGCGAGTATTTAAAGAAATTGACTGAAATTTTCAGTCGTAGATAGAAGACAAGTATAATTTTTTGAAATTGATCATTGCTAAGAGAACTGCTATTATGCTGACGTATTCTCGTTACAGTCTTTTTTAATCACAGCTCTTCTTAACAAGCCACCACCGCCCGAACTTTAATAAAAACTTGAGCCTGTAATTTTCCGTTAGATTTCGACGCAAATTTCCAAAGTTACACTCCGTAGAGTGTATTGATTAGGTAGAACTAGAGCAGCCGCGAAGACCTTATGTAAAAGCTTTAATAGCTTATAATACCAAGCATCAGAAAAGCCATAACAACAGACTGATATGATGGGAAGCTTCAAATCTCCATCCTCTACATTTCTGTGAATACTTAAGTAGTTGCAAGTTCGCAGTTGTAAATGTAAAGTAAAAGATTCTTCTTTGAATATTTCAATCCACCTTTCTCAACAGACATAATCCTGAGATGGAAATTCATTCATCCGAAAGTCCGAGTATTCTTTCGTCTGAAACACTTCCGACAGAAAACAAACTGAACTGAAAGTACGGAGATTTTATTTTTATAACTGATGAAATTGGATGCATTATCTTGGGATAAGTTATGCAGAACTTTAAAACTAGGAGGATTGGACCGTGATATATATGTGGCGCCACCTGCTTTGACGAATGCAGAATATTCGAATAAGAATCGAAAATGAAAGCTGCTACTTCAGCTAAGTTGTTTGAAAAGTTTGATGTCTTCATTGGCCGGAAATATGTCCCAGTATAATATAAAATTTTACTGATAATGAAAAAAGGATTACATTAAAAGCGGAATGGAGCTTCATAATTTCATATCGAAGGATGGTCCTTTCATGATTCAACCCTTCAATTGATTGATTGCCATGTTTGACATCGCAAATTAACTGATGAAATATTACGCTCGAAAATGCCGGCGTGAGGTTGTTATGGGGGATGTCATATCAATGAAGGACCCTCTCATAGAACAATATGTCAGCAGCACTTTAGTTGAAGGTGTACATTCCAACTATATTAACTGGTGTTAACGTTAAACTCATTAGTGTTTTTCTGGGAATTTCTGATTTACTTATGAAATTATCGTTTTCCAAACGAAAAGTGCGTTTTTTTATTATTCTCAGCTCTTGGGAGGCGACGATACCTGCCTTGTTACAGCTGAGGCCGCCATGATGATTCAATGTGTGTGTTCACTTTCTTCTTGAAAAGGTCCAAATTGTTAGTTATCGGAAAATTTTTGAATAGAAGCGAGTTCCACAACACACTAGCCCTGTAAACAAAACAATTTTTATAGAGACGTACGTGACTGTGCTACAAGGACCGTCCGCTGATAAAAGTTTTCCGCATGCCTAGTTGTTTTTGGAATTGTGCTCTTCTCGAGACCAAGCCCTTCAGTTCTTCAGAGCATTTACCATGGAAGTATCTTTAAAAACAGAAGACCACCAACCTGCTCTCTTCTGAATAATATCCAATAGATCTAATGTATGTTGGGATGCGGAATCCCACACATGGGAACAGTATTCCAGACCGCGTCGCATCTGAGCCTTCTATAACAGCATCAGCTGGGATGGCGGAAGTTCTGTTCAGCCCTGAATAGAAATGCGTAAAATACGTTTTAACTATCTTCAAAATTCATTTAGATGCTCGAATCGATCTCTATTAATCGTGTGCTTATTCATTTTTGCGTATTAAACGTTATTGATGCGTTAGGTGAATTCACTTTCGAACTGTTACTTGTTCGAGATGGACGTTTTTTTGTAGATGACAATGGTCGGCGTGTTATTTGTCTTACTGTGTGTTTTAAATGACTGTAATTAATTTCTTTGATTGGAACATATTCTTCAATACTATTTATTCACACATATATACATTTGACGATACATAAAACGTTTTACTGATAATGGACTGTATTGACGATTTAATAAGATGAGGAATAGTGAATAAATATAATGTAATGAACGACTGATATAAAATGAAGTAACAATGTGAGTATTACATAGTGATAGTGAATGTTAAATACTGAATCTCTTACTTGACTTTCACATATTCTTTATTTAAGACTTGAATTTGGGAGGCTTTTACTTGGTAAAATTCCATTACCAATAATAAAAAAAACAAGTACCGTGTTTTAAGGAATTTTATTTAATAATTGCTATTCGTAACGCGTTTCACTACACCGTAGCTTCTTCAGACGAATGAATGTACAGAAAATAAGAATGAGAATATAAATATAAATGTTCTTGAGTAATTAAAAGCTTATTGGGTTGCTTCTTCTTAAGTGGTTATTTATGACAGGTATATCCAATAAAATTAAGGAATAGATTGCTCCCCGAAAAGATTTCATTGATGAGTCTACCTAAGTGTTTGTATTTATTGATTTCTAAAGTTTCCCAAAGATCTACCTTCCAATATTTATTATCTGTATGCAAAATTTCAAACTGTGGGTCGAAAGAGTGATTATTTTCTAAGAGATGATTCGCGTAATTTGAATTTGATTTTTATTTGAAAAACTGCGTTTTCTAATATTAAAATTTCTATGTGTTCTACCAATGTAGAAATTATCACAGTCGTTGCAATTCAATCTATAAACACCTGATTTATTGTTTTTACCTGATTTGGTTCTATTATTTTCTATATATTCGCCTAAATTATTATTAGTTTGGAAAGCTATTTTGAAATTATTGCTACTCAAGAATGATTTCAGTTTCTCACTTGTAATGCCAACGTAGGTTACGGTGTTGACTTTTTGTTTCATTTTATCGACAGGGTAAACTTCATTCAATGTGATTCTACTTTGTTTTTTATTTAAAATATTATTTATTAGTTTGGAATTGTAACCATTATTTTTGGCTATTTGCTTAATCAAATTTAATTCTTTGTTGAAATTTTCTGGTGATAACGGGATGTTAATCAATCTATGAATAAAACTATTGAATGCTGACATTTTATGTTGATACGGATGACACGACGAGTATTATAGTATCTGTATGTGACGGTTTATGGTAAATTGCGGAAACATGTTTTCCATTTTCATTCGAAATTGTTACGTCTAAGAAATTTATCGAATTATTGCTTTCTTTTCGATTGTGAATCCAATTTTTGGATGTAATGAATTTATATGATTTTCGAAAATTTTTAACTGTCTATCTATTCCTGTAAAGCAAATAATGATATCGTCTACATAGCGATACCAGTATAAAAATATTTACTGAGTGGATGATTATGAATTAATTCCTTCAAATTATTCATGAATATTTCTGCCAACAAAGGACTTAACGGATTGCCTATAATCAAGCCGTCTTCAATAGTCTAATATTTGTTATTGAAATGGAAATAATTTTGATCTAAACAAATTTGTAATAATGAAAGAATATCAGATTTAATGATAGTATTGACATGATTCTTTTCTAATAATTCTTCAACTTAGTAATACGTATCTTTCGGAGGAATGTTGGGAAATAGATTCTTAACATCCTTCGATCTATGATAATAAAACCAAATCAGGTAAAAACAATAAATCAGGTGGGTATAGATTGAATCGCAATGATTGTGATCATTTCTACATTGGTAGAACACATAGAAATTTTAATATTAGAATATCGGAACATAAACGCAGTTTTTTCAAATAAAAAATCAGATTCAAATTACGCGAATCATCTCTTAGAAAATAATCACTCTTTCGACCCACAGTTTGAAATTTTGCATACAGATGATAAGTATCGGAAGGTAGATCTTTGGGAAATTTTAGAAATCAATAAATACAAACTCTCAGGTAGACTCATCAATGAACAAGTCGATTTAAGCCCTTCACCTTTATTGAATCTCTTCGGGGAGCAATCTATTCCTTAATTTTATTGAATATTATTGTCATAAGCAACCCAATATTATTTTCTGTACTTCATTCGTCTGAAGAAGCTACGGCGTAGTGAAACGCGTTTCGAATCGCAATTGTTAAGTAAAATTCCTTAAAACACAGTACTTGTTTTTTACTTTATAATATACCTCATTTTCAAAGAAATCGTTAAATATTTAGAAAAAGTTGTGTCGTTCTGAATGGGTTCAATAATTTTTCATTCTACCCCGGGATTATTGTTCTTCAATTTTGCTTGTACATTATCTTACATCAATATGGCTCAATGAAAATCAAAATTTTAATCATTCCTTGTTAAATTGCATTCTATTCCTGTTCCAGAGCCTGGAATACTCATCTTGTTTGACACAGAATATTATACGATAATATGTCTTTTAGAATGTCGAATAAGTATTCAATATGATTAAGGATAAATTAATGAGTTGGCCAAACCAAAAGATCCTCAGGATGAAATCTTATGTTATTGCAGCAGCATACTGAAGAAATGCTTCAAGAATTAGATCCTCATACCACAAAAAACAGATCGATTCTTCTGGTAACACTCATCACGCCCTGTTCCAAACCCTACCTCCTTCTTCACAATTTCTCAATCTCCGAATACTTCCAGGCTATACACATACATTATGTTCCATATTCCATTCAATTTAATCTTTTTTCCAAACTACTCTTCCCTCGTGATTCCTTCTGGACAATGTAGAAACCCTGAAGGGATGTCTGGCGTATTAATTAAATTTATGTAATGCTTTTCTCATAGTTTGTTTACTTATTTGTATGTGATTGTCGTTTCTCAACTGTACAGGGTGGGCAAAATTCAATGTCTCTAGAGTATAGCTCCGTAACAGAAAGAGCAAGGAAAAAACAAGTTTCCAATTCCCTTGGAATCATTCACTGGATGCCGATATAGCTTGTGATATCAATGGAGTTAGAATATTCATTCTGCTTCAGAATATTGAGGGCACTTCTTGGAATCTGTAGTTCGGAATTGGTGGTTTGCTGAAAGAAACAATAGCAGAAATATTTGTCACTGGATGAATGGTGAGAGCAGAAATATTAGTCTAAGATCGATAAACTTTATGGAGAAGTAAGACAAGAACTGGAGGAACAATATGTATCCAAGAGATGTACGGGGCCATCAGGAATTTCTAAAGGGACCACGTATCAAGAATTCTCATTGAAAGATCAAATAAATGAGTGTAACGCAAAAAAAACTTCGATCTCGTGGACAAACCGTTGAGAACAGATGTACAGCTTTATGTATCAATAGGCAAATGGAGAATAGCTAAACTGACAACACAGGATAAAATCCTCTTGAAAAATTTAGGAGGGTAAGAAGTCAGAACTTTGAAATGATATTTCAACACAAATTTGAATCATCAAACAGAACTTATTCATGGAATATGTAAGCGTCAGAAGCAATACTATGGTACTCTCTAAAGAATAACACCTATTCATGCTAGCCATGGTTCAGGAGGAAACTTCACAAATCATTCTCCTTAATCAAAACGTTGATTTTCATTTGGAATTCTCAAATAAGTGAACTAGTTGTTATATTGAATATATATTTGATTAGATTGGAGAATTCATTTTCAAGTTTTAGGTTCCCTACTTCTCAATTTCATTGAATTTCATATACTGTATTGTACGTTAAATTGGAAGTATCGATATTTGAATTTGAAACTGAAGAAGAGGAAGATTTTAGAGTGATAATTGCTTTTGCAGGTGGATTTCAGCGTGCCCTACATGGAAACTGGAATCGCCATCGTGGTTGCTAAACGTACTGGTATCATTTCTCCAACAGCCTTCTTAGAGCCCTTCGATACAGCTTCCTGGATGTTAGTAGGAGTTGTAGCCATACAGGCAGCTACCTTTACCATTTTTCTCTTCGAATGGCTTTCACCTAGTGGTTTCAACATGAAACTCTCTTTACATGAAGTAAGTACACGTTCATAAAGACAATATTCAGAAGTATGAAATGAAAAATTATGTATCTTCATAAATATTTATGTCATGTCATTTTATGTTTCAGGGTCCATCAGCATCTCATCGTTTTTCTCTTTTTCGAACATACTGGCTGGTGTGGGCCGTACTGTTTCAAGCAGCTGTACATGTAGATTCACCCCGTGGTTTCACCGCACGTTTCATGACTAATGTATGGGCAATGTTTGCTGTTGTCTTCCTCGCTATTTACACTGCCAACTTAGCCGCTTTCATGATCACCAGAGAAGAATTCTTTGAGTTTTCAGGTAATTCTTAGATGAATATATACATGGCGAAAAAAGGTGTGACACGTCAATGTTTGATTTGGGGGGGTGGGGGTACTTATTCCTGAGTTGATTCGGAGTATGAATATTTAATATCATACAAGTGGGGGGTTGATTTCACATGCGCCAAACCAACTCAACAAAGGTCCCCCCTCGAATGATTCTTGCCATGGATGTTTTTATTCTTGAGAAACAGTTTTTCGTATATTATCATCTTGCTCAAGATTTACCCCAACAAATTATTTAGAACGCCATAATGCCGACGCTACTATTATTCATTTTAATTTAGGAATAAAAATTGACATTGTTCCCAAGGGAAAGAACTATTATAGATATGAACCTGAGATTATTTGTGAAAACGACAATACAAAATTTTTTTTGATGAAACAATTCTTTGCAACAGGGTAAATCACAGATTTCATTCTCATGGAAGAAAATCGAACAACAGACATTATTGACATTGCTATACCCGACACACATAACATACAAAATGAATACAATGAAAAAAATTCTGAATATATAATTCTTGCCGATGAGAATTTTGAAAATGAAAAAAATATTTATTCCTTCTCTCAAAGTTTGTCGTAGAGCTTGGTGGACACCCTGTATTATTTGGGTAGTCTCAAGCGGAAAACTGATACAACTGCCCACAAATTAATGAATAAACGTTTTTTGAAATAAGTATGCCAGACCATCAAAGGATTTCTCTCGTAAAAGTGACCTCATCTATCGAAATATTTATCGAGATATATTGTGGTTTTGTTTATGATCTGCGATGAAAATAATTGAATAATTTCGTTTTCTCATTATACGCAATCCTATTTTATTCATTACTGTTGTTCAAAGGGTGATCGTCAATCTTCTTTTATCTCTCACTCTTATACTGTGGTCACCTTCAAAGGTTTTCTTGATTAATGTTCGGATTGGACCTTCCTTGTTCGCAATCTCCGCTTGGAACACCCCATAGTAAGTGCAATTCAGGATGTCATCTATCTAGTGATCTTAGAAATCGACTCTGTTCAATTGTGGTTGTTTTTTTCAAGGATCTCGATAATATGGAAGAATATGCACAATGTGAATGGAAATTTAACAAAATTTCAATACCCTTTTCCCAAACGGTACGTCTTGAAAACTTCAAAAAAGGAAATTTTTTTCGAAGTAATGATTGATTATTATACAATTGATTTATCGATTTTATTAATTATTTCGAACAAGAGTTGAGGAAAATCCTATAAACTCAAAAAAATATACATAAAACTAAGCTATACAATATGATCGTAAACAAGCGCGCACTTGACATAAAAAACGAGAGTTGAGAGTTTTCAAGTTATTTCAATATATTGAATATTCTGCCAAAAAGACTAAGTTTGAATATGGATCAGCCTGTATATGATGATTGAATGTGGTTTATGGATATATCATTTCATTTCACTGTGTATAACGTAAATTTTATGGGAATGGTTTGCTCATTTCAAAAAGCATACAAACTCGGTTATCATTACAATATACAGTGTGTATCAGCTGAATGTAATATTTTCGATTATAATTGAATGGGAATGTGTTCGAAAAAATTCGAAAATTTCGATTAGTATTTTCTTTCTGCATTCTTATAACGAAAAACTACGTAGTGTGTATTATAACAGTGGTCATTACCAACTTTCTTGTTTTAAATAAAATTTCCTGTACAAGATTAACTTGCAGGAATTCTTAGAAAATTCTGGAAATATTTCTTGTTCGATTCCTATACCTTCTTTTCGGAAATATTTAGAGCTTTTTAATATTTATTACAAAAGCAACATTGAAAATGTAAAAGTTATATCATTTTGCATAATAGAAAAGTAAGGAGATATCTCCTTTTGACTGTTATGAAATAAAAACTACTGTATCGGTTTTATTTAAAGTTCCTAAAAACTGTTTGAATTCCGTTCGCTTCATATCATAAAAATAGTGCATTAACAGAACTGCATAAAATAACAATTCTACAGATGAATGGATATGGAGATAACTTAGACCCAAATGACAATTGCTCACCTATTTCGAGAAAAAATACCAACTTGGCCGCTCACTCCCCACGGGAAAATAAGTAACTTGATCATATAAAGTAGAAAACGAACCAATATGAGAAGTATCAACATCAAATTTGATATACATTCAATCAAAATAATACCGTGAATTGATCAATGAAACACAATATATTAATTTTCCATCCAAATTTATTATATCGCCTTCAAAGTAGGCCCATTCCGAAAATAATTTGCACCAACCAATAATCCAATAATCAAAACATTTTTCAAACTCTTCAATTACAGCTCTCCCTGCGAATTCTCTTTTATGTCTTCTATCGATTCAAAACAGGCACTCGAAGTAGTAATTTGAGTTTTGAAAAAACAAATAAGTCGGCCGGAGCCACAACAGGTGAATACGGTGGTTGTTCAACAGTATTTCTTGAGTTTTTGTTCAGAAAATCCATGAGTTTTTATTCCATATATCTGGCCTCTTCCGACGAATTTACTTTCTCAAACGCCCAAAACGCTCAGATTATATTCTTGATTTACCGTCTGACCTTCGGGAAAGAATTCCGAGTGTATTTAGGCGAACCTGTTACACCACATGAGTGGGCACCTGGGAAGAAATGAGGTGTCTGTTTACTCGCTTCTTGAAGAAGTCCAAATTGTACTATGTTGGGAAGATGTTGGACGGAAGCGAGTTCCACAGCTCCCTGGTCCTGTAAACGAAAGAATTCTTATAGAGGGAGGTTCAAGAAGTCGTTAAATGTACCGCCATATGATGAGAACTCCTTGCCAGCCTAGTGTTGCGGCAAAATATGAGTTTTCCCGGAAGAAGGTCTATTGCTGATACATGTTCATGCCAGCAAAACCTGGAGTTGACCGTTTTTCCGAGAAGGTGCATCGATTCTTTGGATGCAATTTGTTGGCCTTGCATTATTAGAGGACGTTCGCCAGCGGGGACCTTTCTAGAAAACGTAGTTGCTTGCGTCTTTCTCACGTTGAAGCTCACCAGGTTCAGTTGACCCCACTCAGATATCCTCTGTAAATTATAGTTTAAGTTATTAATTTATTGACATCTCTGGCGCTGACATTCCGCAGCTGTAATCGGCTGAAAGACGAAACCAGGGTACAATCGTCTACAAAACCGAAGATCTTGTTCTTTGTAGATGACAAAAGATCGTTCATCTGTAATGAAAACAAGGTTGACGAAAGAATGGATCCCCGAGGTACTCTTGCTTGTAACTGGAAACAATCAGATGTTTTACCGTCGACCGCAACTTGTATTGTTCTATTTGAAAGAAAGCTATTTATCCAACTCCGCAATTTTTCGAGAAGCCCTTATGCTGCAAGTTTATTCATCAAGGCTGCATGCCAAACCCTATCGAAGGCTTTAGTGATGGCGAGGGCTATTGCTCTAGAATCTCCATGCTTTTCCATCTTTGATGTACAAATATGAGTGACGTAGGCGAGCAGATCTCCTGCCGATATTCGCCTGCGAAAACCATACTGACGCTCGTTAATAATTCCCAGCAACTCAAGATGTTTGATGAGTTCATCATTTGTGACTCTCTCCATCACTTTGGACATAATGCAAAGAAGTACAACGGGGCGGTAGTTTTGGGGTAAGGACTTCTTTCCTTTCTTTGGGATCGGTTGAATTCTCACTATTTTCCAGCTGATCGGAAGAGTCTGGCCTTCATAAGAAATCTGAAACAGACGGTTAAGATGGGTACCAGTTTGGGAGCACACTTTCTCAAGACGATTGGCGGAATTTCGTCTAGATCAAGGTGGTATTGCGTTAGATGAATCTAGCACAGAGTTCTTTGAGAACAAGAGAGTAAAAAGATCGGCTTTCTCTTTCGGAGATGATGCAATACTTCCGTCTTCTCTAACAAGAGGCAGAAACGCAGATTTGCTGAAATTGGCACTGACAGTCTCCGCCATAGACCAGAATTGTGTAGTCCCGCTTGCCTGTTTAAGGAGTTTATTAGTTACCCCTTCCTTGAAATTGGCCTTTGCTCTTGCAGTTGTGAGGTTGCATACGTTCCATATTCGTACGGAGGTTATTCTCGTTTCCTTTGTTGGATTTATCTACCATGACTTGTGAGCTCTACTCTTGCTGCAGAGGCTCTTTCGCAGTCTTTGTTGAACCATAGTTTTTGTGCTGTTGTTCTTTTTATGGAATGAGGGATGTAGAGATCTATTCCTGCATGAATGATTTCTGTAACAGATTCAGTGCACACATTGATATCAAGATCTGAAAGGCAAATATCACTGCATTGGAAGCACGAAAAGAATTCACGCAGCTCATCCCAATTAGCACGGTTATAGTGCCGAATACGTCTGGGTGGTTTAGGTTATTGGTTTAGCTGGGTGATCAGACATTCTTGTCGGTTCGTCGACTAGCTGCGTTAGATTAGTCTTCCCGCTTCATCTGTTCTATTGGAGTGTCGGAGCCAGTTGGTCTTGTGAACGTTGAAGCCACCCAGTACAATATTCTCAGCAACCGAACGATGTTTCTGAATCCAATCCACCTTATCACCTAGATACTGAAACAGTCTAGTGAAGCTAATATCGTTTGGCGAGCAATATAGACAGCATAAGAACAGTGTTTCATCCTGCAAATAGATTTTAAATCACGCAAGGTTGAAAGCGTCGTCCTCCATTATGTCCTCTCTCTCTGGCATGCAACATCCGATCTGGCGAAAACACTGAGACCCCCTTTAAATCTAAATCTCGTATGTAACTTATACCCATTAAAACTGAAATGCGTTGTGTCGGTTGTTTGACTCATTTGGGTTTCCGTTAGAGCCAGCACATGGGGTTGTGAGTTTTGCAGATACTGGTGGATTGCATCGACATTCACGTTGTTGTGCCCCAGTCCTCTGATATTGCAGATTTCTATCAAGACTTGGATTTCTTTTCTAGAACGTGAATGACTTAGTGAATTCGCCGGAGAAGTGCTCGACTTACCCGCATCATGAACCACTCGGGGCAGTCCCTGCCGGAGATCCTAATGGGAGACTATTTTAACTCCGGATGATTTTGTCCCAGAAGAGCTCATCATACTTCGTTGCCAATCCTTCCCACCCTGGGAACCGGACCATCCGCCAGATCCCGAAACACTGTCACACCGGTGACCGATTCTCTGGATATGGTGGTATCACACCGGGCGATGGGGTGAGGCTGCCTGCCACCGCATACATCGCAATTGTCGAGAAAAGAAACTTGTCAACATTGCCTTTACTTTCGATCGACTTTGACGTGGTTTTTTCAGTTTTGGTTCAGTCGTAAAGTGCCATTCAGAAGCTTGTTGACATTTTTTGAAGGAAATTCAGTTATTTTTGAACTAGTCGAGCGACAACGCGTTTCATGCCCAAACAATCGTTCAAATAGAACGAAATGATTCGTGCGACACAGAAAATTCATTTTCTATCGATGTTAGCTTCAGTTAAATATTTTTATGGCCGACCAGAGCGAAGCAAATCTCTCATATGCGATTGTTTTTGATTACGTAGATTCACCGTGAGTCTTCTGTAATATTTTCAGCGATTCGGCACACGAAATTCCTTTTGCAATATAAAATTTTAGACAAAGTCTTCCTTCGATATTTTTACTTATTGCAAAAATCGCAAAACACACTTGTGAGAACTGACAAAATCAAGCACTGTAAACAAACCGAATTACACATCGCGTTCAAACTACGCGTTGTTATAGGAAACAATTGTGCCAACCGAGCAACAACCAAAATTTTGGCAATCGTTCTAAGCAGATTTTTGAATAATCATTTCCCGCTATTTTTTCAACAGAATGTATACATACAACAAAGAAATAAAATCAACCCTGTAACACATTCACTGCGACTGCGAAACTTCCATACATAAGCTATGTGCCGATATAATTTTTTTTGACATTTTTCTTTTTTTCTTCTTATACTTATTCAATTTTATATGTAAATGAATAACAGAAATCGATTTCTAATGGCAATTTTTGAAAAAAGACCCGGGTTTGGGTTGTGAGGATCAGGGTTCGAATTCATCAACTCATGCTCCACGACTTGAAGTCGGGTCACACTCGTTTTTGAGTTATTATCAAAAACTCCAAAAATATTTTACAAAAATATATTTTATTCAGTGAAACCAACAATAGATAGCTGTTGGTGAACAGAACAAAACATAATGATTCAATAATAACAGAAATAGGAAGCAACAAAAAAGACTCTCTAGAAGAAAACCAATTCACAAGGGTATTCCAAAAACGAATCAACAATAATAGCTAGTTGGTCACACCACTTCGTTAGTGAAAGAACGTGTTACAATATCCAAAAAAAATCAGTTTTTGTTTTTGATATACAACACAAAGCATTTCCCAGGACAAAGGTCGGGTTCGTCCGAACATTTTTTTTTTCGTTAACGTGTACTGTTTTTGCCCTTCGGCTAATGACACTTCGGCTAATGACACTCCGGTAAATTTGTCACCTCACTAATCCGGGAATTATGCCGAACCTCTCTCATGTCGAGGAAAGGGATCTTTGATGTCCAACACATCTCTGTTAGACAGGACCAACGACTTTACATCTCCTCCGAAAGATGGGCGGTCAAGCGATTCCCTGAGTCCGAAAAATCTCAACGACTCTGCGCGACCGAGCCAGTTGTCCGAACATTCGTCACAAATGAATAGAACGTGTTTTATTTTAGTTACTTACTCTGCGTATTTTGCTCATTGTCTCCCTGTTAACATTAATCACATGAATTTCCATGTTCAAATGAGCTTCCACAACCGGTCTTCGATTTGGATCGTCTATTTTTATTGCCAACTTTCCTCTTTTATTACTGCTGAACAAAACTCATACAGGCGAAGTATTTTACCGAAATATTTTTGGTACAGAAAGAAAACGTGTATCCCCAACTTCATCTACCACCTGAGCTTTCTCTCAGAAAGACATCTGTTCCTGTCTGTCTACACACGTACCTCTCTCTCAAAACATTCATTTTTTTATTAGTATGGGATAGTGTATTCTGGAGCTCGCATCCATCCTACATCTTCCCGATTACTTACGATTTGGCCCTCTTCCAGAAGCGTGTGGTCCCACAAACACACATTAAATCATCTTGGGTGGCCACAGCAGTGACGTCAGAGGATCGCTTCGTCAAAAGGCGAGAATAAAAATCACCCTACATGAACTTATTGTAGTCACACAGTCGAAGTGGTTTTCTTACTATTCTATTTGTTTTCTCTGAGTATTCGTTCATTTCATTTTGAATTATTTAGATTACAACACCTCACGTTTATCCCTCCATTTTTCGACATTCTACGAACATTGTCGAAAATACTTGTTCAGTATTATTATTATTATTATTCCGTTATGATAAAGTGCCATATGTTTTATTGTTGAAGAGCTCTCCTGCCAAAATGCAGCTATTATTGAAGTTGTCCATAAAAATGGCATGACCAACATTCAGTTTTTCTTTCATCATATGCATGACGACATTTAAAGCATGGCCCTTTTCTTCCAATACCATCCATAGCACCCTTATAGACAGGAATTTTCTGAGTGATTCCATTAGATGATAGGAGCATATAAAGTTTTATGCCCAACTCGTGCTTCTTATTCTTTATATACACCCTGAATACTAAAATTCCCGCCTTAGAGCCATTGACTCCTCTTAACATAGGGGTGTTAGTTGAAGTTTACTAGCAGATATCGTTAGCAGTATGTATAAATTTCTATGATTTGGCATGTATGTCAATTTTTTCTGCTGAAATTAGCCTTCAAAATACGCAAGTCACATTCCACCAAAATAATAGTGTACTATTTGTTTACCCTAGTGAATATCTCGAGTTTCGTTCCAAGTAAATCGCATTTGAGGCATTCGCTGCTTCTCTCATTTCACCAAAAGAAAAAAGCAGCTGAAGCTCACCGGTTCCTAGTAGAAACTTATGGTGAACTCTCTCTCTCTCCTTAGTATGTATTAATCCACTCCTGAATATAGACCTCCTCTAAATTTTTCCATCTGTCTCTATTAGCAGCTGTTTGCATCCAGTTTTTCCCCGCGATCTTCTGGATGTCATCTCTCCATCGGAGCAGTGGTCCTCCTACGCTCCTTTCGGTAGTTCTTGGTCTCCATGCGAGCAGTTTGTTGGTCCATTTCGATGGGTACATGGCCAGCCCATCTCTATTTCAATTGTACTATCCTTCTTAGCATATTCGTCACTCCAGGCCTCTCTCTAATATCCCCATTCCTTACTCTATCTCTCAATGAAATTGCCATCATGGTCCTCTCCATAGCTCGTTGTGAAACTTGTAATTTATTGGCTGATCTTCGAGTTAGAGATATCGTTTCAAGGCCATATGTAAGGACAGGAAGAACACACGAATCGAAGACTTTCCTTTTTAGGTTGAGAGGAATATTTCGGGACTTCAAAACAAAGCCCAGCTTTCCAAATGCAGCCCAGACCAAACCCACTTTCCTGGAAATTTCAGAGGTTTTATTTTTTTTCCCAAGTTTATTTTATGGCCTATGGTCTAGATATATGTATTCAGTCACATTTTCTATCACCTGATTTTCAATCGAAACGTGTATGTTTTCTGCACTCAGAATTTTTGTTTTATTCAGGTTCATTCGAAGGCCGACTTCTCTAGATTTTTGGTGCAGTTCTTCTAGTATGGTTTTGAGTACTTCAGGGTTTTTACTAATAAAAACTATATCGTCTACAAATCTCAGATGATTTAAATGTACTCCATCGATATTGATTCCTTTATTGTTCCATTCTAAACCTTCGAAGACGTCTTCTAGGGCCAGCGTAAACAATTTCGGAGAAATAGTATCGCCTTGACGTACTCCTCTCTCTATGCGGATTTTATCTGTTATCTTGTTCTCATCCAATTGAATTGTGATGAAAGCATGATCATGAATATATTTCAGCAAATTCGAATACCAAGAGTCGACTCTTGCATTATCTAAAGATCTCATTATAGCCTACATTTCTATAAGTTCGAAAGCTTTCTGGAAGTCTATAACAGCCAAGTATATGGGAATATTGTATTCGGTACACTTTTCGATGAGAGTACGAATTGCTTGTAAATGATCAATGGTTCTGTAACCTGCTCTTAATCCGGCTTACTCTACAGGTTAGTATAGGTCTAATTTTTGGGTGAGTCTATTTGTGATAATTTTAATGAGCAGCTTGTATAGGTGTGAAAGAAGGGTGATGGGCTGAAAGTTCTCCAGGTTTTTCTTATCCTCTTTTTTGTGAAGTAGAATTACTTCAGCATTTTGCCACATTTGTGGAATTCTTCCATCCAAAAGACATTTATTGAAGAGAATTTTCACGGCATCCAATAAATCCCCGCCACTCATTTTCAACATTTCACAACTTAACCTATCCTCACCTGGATGTTTGCGGTTTTTCATCTTTTGAAGTGCTTATTTTAGTTCTTCTATTTCAATGTCTGGGATTTCTTCAGAACCGATATCCTTCACCACTTGTCTTTGAGATGTATTGTGGTCACTTATCTCCGAAGTATAAAGACATGTGTGAAACTGCTTAACTGCTTCGATGATATCTGATCTATTGTTCACCAAAATGCCTGCTTTGTTTCTAATGCTGTTCAGTGTTGGTCTTCTGTTGGAGCAAGAGAGCTTGGATTTTAGAACTTTCATATTTTTACTGTCTTCAATAGTATCCATTATGAGTCTTGTATTGTAGTCCCCTAGATATTTTCGATTGCTTCGGGATATCTCTCTGTTCAGTTCTTTATAAGTTTCTTCATTCTGGAGCATTATTCTTCTCTTCTGCAATAGCATTTTCGTACGTGTACTGATCTTCGTGTTGGTATATTTCTCTCTTGTGCATATTATGGTGAACATGCTCCAGTAATTAGAACATGTGATACATTGTTTCGTCAATTTAAAAATGGAGATTTCGATTTGATAGACTATGAATATCCTAGTGCAGCGGAAAAGTTCGAAGATGAGGAATTGCAGGCGTTATTGGATGTTGATCCAACCAAATTGCAACAAAAATTAGCAGAAATGCTAAATGTGATTCGAGGAGCAATTTTCGAACGTTTGAAAGCCATAAGAAAGATCCACAAATATGGAAAATGGGTGCCTTACCAACCGAACGATAGACGAATAGAAAATCGAGAAACCGTTTGTGAAATGCTGCTTCAACGATTCAAAAGGAAATTTTTTCTGCATCGAATTGTCACGGGCGACGAAAAGTGGATTTATTTTGAGAACCCGAAGCGAAAAAATCATGGCTTTCAGCTAGTGAAGCCGGCCCATCGGCTACAAGGCCAAATTGCTTTGGCCGTGGGACAATTCTGTTTGGTGTTTCGTGGGACCAGTGTGGTTTAACCTAAACTGGTGAGAGACACAGTAAGAACACTTAATTGGGAAATATTGTCGCACCTGCCGTACTCTCTAGACCTCGCCCCGTCCGACTATCACCTTTTCGCGTTAATGGAACACTCCCTTTCAGATTAGTGCTTCGATAATTTTGAAGAAGTCGAAAATGGCACGTCAAATGATTTGCCTCGAAAGAGAAAAAGTTTTTTGGGATCTTATCCATAATTCGCCTAAGGGATAGGCCAAATGTGTAAAATCTAATGGTCAATACTTTGAATGAAAAACTTTGAGATTCCTCTAAGTGTTTTTCTTTATCGAAGAAACCAGCAAATTCCAACACCCTGGTATATATATATATATATATATATATATATATATATATATATATATATATATATATATATATATATATATATATATATATATATATATATATATATATATATCTTTATAAATGCCTAATACATAGCTAAAATGACAAGTACACAAACAAAGATTGCAACTCACAAAGGATGTTTCCTGTGTTGAGTGTACTATAAACTTTCATGATCAATACAAATTAAAATGAGAAATAAATGAATATTTTGCAAGCAATTTTCAGTGACAATATTCAAACACCATTCCATCAAATAAAATACAAGAACACAAACACTAAACAAAAAGTAAACAACAAGAGAAGACATCACCCCGGACTCAACAACTAAAGCAACACAATTCTTCGAGCCGTGTTCTGCTCATTTGAGTGATCCACATTTTTATGTTGGATTTGAATGTTTTTTTGTTAATAATATTTTTGATGTTTATTAGTAAATGATTGAAAACTTTCGGACCTACGAAACAGAAACCTTTCTAATGTTAATCGCCATTCTACTGAACCTAGTATTGAGAGAATGGTATATCAAATTATCCTCATTCAAGTTATCCTTTACAAATTTCAACAAACTGAAGCAAAGTATGTGACGTATGTCCCAGCATTTTCTCAGTTCAAACAATAATTCTGCTGGATAAAGTGTGCTCTTTTTGAAAATGATTTTAAGTAGCCATTTCTGCTGAATTTCAATTTTGTCCATTATATTCGAATATGCAGCGCCCCAGACAAGCGCCCCATATCTCAACTGCGATTCTGCCAATGTCCTATACAAGATCATCAAATACTTGGTGTCTTACAAATTACACAGATACTTGAATCTTGGCACAAGACCTCTGAGTTTGTTTATCAGGGAGTTCGCATGAAAGTCCCATCGTGAATGATAATCGAGTACCAAGCCCAAATACTCACAGCTATTGCAGCATGGCACTACACTTTTCAGGTCATCCAAGTTAATATCCAACTCAAAGTCGTTGGAGGAAGGGTGCGTTTATCAATTGAAAAAGGAATACATTCAGTTTTTTTCACGTTCATTGAGAGCTGATGTGAACTCATCCAGTTCATTTTAATAACCATATATTTATATATTTTTCGGCATCTGATTTAAGTGTTTCCCATTGGCTGCCCCTGTATAGCAATGCTGTGTCATCTGCGAAACTTATATTTTTTCGCTTCGTGTTTAGATGCAATAGACCATTTATATATAAAGTGAAAATAATTGGGCCCAGTATAGTTCCCTGAGGCACCCCGTAATCCATAATGCTGGCACCACTGTAAACATTGTTACCCACTCTGACTAACTGTTTTCTAAGTGCTAGATAGCTTTTGAAAAGTTTGAGTTCATTGTCATCAATCCCAATTTCTTTCATTATAACCAGTAAAATTCTATGATTTACAGTATCGAAAGCTTTCGCTATGTCGATCAACACACAAAGAGCTTTCTTATTTGAGTTGAAAGTCTCATACATACCTCCAACAATTGCAGCAACATCATCATTCGTTGACTTCTGCTCCCTGAAACCGAATTGACTCTCGGAGAGCAAGTTATTTTCTTCTAGGTTAGATTTAGATATACCGAGTCTATTTTTGATAATTTTCTCAACTATTTTAGCTAGGTTAGAAATTAGGCAAATTTGTCTATAATTACTTAGTGTCTCGGTATTGCCTCCTTTGTTGAGTGGCACGCATGCAGCGGTTGTTAATTGACTAGGGAAGATGCTACCAACAAGTATCATGTGAGTAATAGGAGCCACCAAAGAGTGCCTTGCATATTTAAGACCATCCACAGGTATTTCACAATATCACAAATTGAGCATTGGATTAATTCTATATAATCTATCAGCATTATCGATGTTGTTTCTTGTATCGTGGTTTTTCTTCAAGATATAGACATATCATTATCATGAGAAATCTACAACATTTGAGATCGAAAAAGGTATCAGTCTTGGAATAATCCGGTACACGATTGAATTTAATATTACCCTAGTGGAGTTAAGACCCCAAAAACTTTGTTTTTCATTTAAAATATTATTTATTAGTTTGGGATTGTAACCATTATTTTTGGCTATTTGTTTAATCAAATTGAGTTCTTTGTTGAAATTTTCTGATGATAACGGGATGTTAATCAATCTATGAATAAAACTATTGAATGCTGACTTTTTATGTTGATATGGATGACACGACGAGTTATGTATTATAATATCTGTATGTGACGGCTTATGGTAAATTGCGAAAACTTGTTTTCCATTTTCATTCGAAATTTTTACGTCTAAGAAATTTATCGAATTATTGCTTTCTATTTCGGTTGTGAATGCAATTTTTGGATGTAATGAATTTATATGATTTTCGAAAATTTTCAACTGTCTATCTGTTCCTGTGAAGCAAATAATGATATCGTCTACATAGCGATACCAGTATAAACAATATTCACTGAGTGGATGATTATGAATTAATTTCTCTAAGTTATTCATGAATATTTCTGCTAACAAAGGACTTTACGGATTGCCCATAATCAAGCCGTCTTCAATAGTATAATATTTGTTATTGAAATGGAAATAATTTTGATCTAAACAAATTTGTAATAATGAAAGAATATCTGATTTAATGATAGTATTGACATGATTCTTTTCTAATAATTCTTCAACTAAGTAATACGTATCTTTCGGAGGAATGTTGGGAAATAGATTCTTAACATCGAAAGAAATGAGTTTGGAATTAGGTGGTATAATGGTATCTTTGATATTGGCAATAAGTTCGTATGAATTTTTGAACGAAAATATAGATTTAAAATTGCAATGTTTTATTAGCAAGTCGTTGAGAAATTTTGATCGCTATGTAGACGATATCATTATTTGCTTCACAGGAACAGACGAATGAAAATGGAAAACATGTTTTCGCAATTTACCATAAGCCGTCACGTACAGATATTATAATACATAACTCGTCGTGTCATCCATATCAACATAAAATGTCAGCATTCAATAGTTTTATTCATAGATTGATTAACATCACGTTATCACCAGAAAATTTCAACAAAGAACTCAATTTGATTAAACAAATAGCCAAAAATAATGGTTACAATCCCAAACTAATAAATAATATTTTAAGTAAAAAACAAAGTCGAATCGCATTGAATGAAGTTTACCCTGTCGATAAATTGAAACAAAAATTCAACACCTTAACCTACGTTGGCATTACAAGTGAGAAACTGAAATCATTCTTGAGTAGCAATAATTTCAACATAGCTTTCCAAACTAATAATAATTTAGGCAAATATATAAAAAATAATGAAACCAAATCAGGTAAAAACAATAAATCAGGTGTTTATCGATCGAATTGCAATGACTGTGATAATCTCTACATTGGTAGAACACAGAAATTTTAATATTAGAATATCGGAACATAAACGCAGTTTTCAAATAAAAATCAGATTCAAATTACGCGAATCATCTCTTAGAAAATAATAATTCTTTCGACCCACAGTTTGAAATTTTGCATACAGATAATAAATATTGGAAGGTAGATCTTTGGGAAACTTTTGAAATCAATAAATACAAACACTCAGGTAGACTCATCAATGAACAAGTCGGTTTAAGCCCTTCACCTCTATTGAATCTTTTCGGGGAGCAATCTATTCCTTAATTTTATTGGATATACCTGTCATAAATAACCACTTAAGAAGAAGCAACTCAATAAGCTTTTAATTACTGAGGAACATTTATAGTTATATTCTCATTTATATTTTTCTGCATATTCATTCGTCTGAAGAAACTACGGTGTAGTGAAATGCGTTACGAATCGCAATTATTAAGTAAAATTCCTTAAAACACAGTACTTGTTTTTTATTATTGATAATGGAATTTTACCAAGTAAAAGCCTCCCAAATTCAAATACAGAGATTATGTTTGTCGGAATGGCTAACTCGATCTCCTGATCAGTCTGTATTAGTTTTTTTTATGGAAATACACCGAATGCATTTATAAAAAACTAAACTCCTGGACTCATATAACTTGGGAAAAGGAATATCTCTTTCCTTTAGATCAGTCACGCTTGAATTGTAGAGCAGAAAGATGATGAACTATCCCCTGTTTGAAGAGCCAACAATAATTGCTTATTATGCCACCGTCGATGATCGAAATTTCCACCTTCCAAAATTTCCTGAGCCCATAATGATGATATTCGACGTCAATTCAGTGGAACTTCGAATACACTCGACAAATTCAAAGGGTTCGTTCGAACGACATTGTTCATCTGTAATATGTTCACACCACCCTTCGGGAATGTATTGACTGATTGTGGTTTGAAGAGCACAATCCGGTGAATACATAAAGGATTTCATTATGGATGAGCTTGAGTTCCATCATAGAATCTTTGTATCGCATCCGTAGATACATGTGGATGTACAATATCCATTCCGTCCTGTTGCATTGAATGAAACTGCTGAAAACAAAGAAATGGGACTATTCTCATGTGATTAAAAATAGTGTATGACATCCATCATTGATTTCAGTAGCATGTGAATGAATACACTGGGTACAAAAAGTTAGCATGAATGAACATAAATGGTAAAAGCTTCAAACGATTTGTTATGTAGAAAAAATTGATTGATATCAGCTATTTCTACCAATCACACTCATAGAAGCGTTATTCTTTCTGATATGAAGAAGAAGAAGAAACTTTATTAGTCCATTTACAATATTACAGGGGTTTGCTTGCACAGGTCAGATAATGTTTATGTATATTGTATATAGACTTAATAATAACAAAATATGGAAAACATAAGTTATGTATATCATAAAATACCTAATAACTAAAGGAATATTTACGACACAGACATATCAAAGTTCAAAAACTCTTTAATAGAATAGAATACATTTGTAGTAACGATTTCTTTGATTCTCCTACGAAAGGCTACCACTGGTAGATCTCTCACCTAAAGAGGCAACTTATCAAAAAAGGTTTTGGAATAGAAGTTTCGCCCATTTTATATTATATATATACTAAGTCTGAACGTATCTATTCTGAGATCTTTCATGTTTCTAGTGTAATAATTATGTGTGTCAGAAAAAACACAAGTGTGAGCTCAGGAAATGTAACAGGGTAACCATACTATCTTGCATATGATTCAATAAACGAGTGAAAAAACCTGAGGAAAAAACTCGTTTCCCTGTCGCTATTGCACTATCAATAGCTTGTCTGTTCATGTTGTGTTAGTGCCGTGTGTACATGAAGAGTACCAAGGATTTTTCTGCTTAGCCTCTTCGTTCTCTTTTGCATTCCATGATTTCCAAACGAAGACAAGGGTGAAAGAAAGGGGGTTTGGGACAGGAATCTATAACAATGGAAAAAGAAAACCAGCAGAAAAATATTTCAACAATCTTACCTCTTATATGTCTAAACAAATCTAAAAGAAGATTTTACATGGCAAGAACGGTCATAATTATGTATATCTGAGCAAGGTATTTTTGTGAGCTAAGACTAGACATTCTAAAATGAAGAGAGAACGAAGAGTGAGAATATGCAAATCTCTAAAAGCTAATTTGCAGTATTTCCGATAGCCCAAACCAGCTACCACCCTTACAGCTCGGCGCTCAAGGCCAAAGAGCTGCTCACGCAGGGCACAGTCACCCCAGGCAACAGTCCAATATCTCAAGTGGGATTGGATCGTCGAAAAAAAGACGGTTCTCAAAACGGTCGCTGAAACGGCAGAAGCTAACTGTCGAAGTAAAAATGTGTTTTTACTATTTTTCGTGGAGATATGTTTTGCATGTACATCCCATTTTAAGGTAGGATCAAGATGAATGCCTAGGAATAAACTGTCATGGAAATCAACCCTATTTCTCAAGGTAAATAATATAGTTTGGGTTTTTCTGCTTTCATACTCAAACCGTTGATAGAAAACCATATAAGTGCCCGCACACTAACTTTATCGGATAGCTTCCTCAACTCTTCGAGCTCACTACTCTTGACTGACAGAGTCGCATCGTCCGCATACAATGTGGCGCTAGACTAATCGACATAACATGAAAAGTCGTTCACAAAATTTAAGAACAACACGGGCCTAAGAATGGACCCCTGGGGAACTCCAGTATCGATGGACAAGCATTTCGAGTATTTACCGTTGACATAAACGAGTTGCTTTCTATCCGAAAGATGATATAATGCTTTAACTTAAATCATTAAAACCGTACCTATGGAGCTTGTATAAAAGTTCCTAGCTCAAAGAACTCAACCGTCCTGCTGATGAAGGACAAAACAGCATCAAATGTACTCTTGTTCTTCCTGAAACGAAATTGGTCAGACGAGAACAAGCCCCTTCTCTGTTGAGTGAGAGGTGTAATTTTGGTAGCCAATGATTCAGGAGAATTAACAAGGATATTTATGTCAAAACTCAATTCTTACTACACTAGCCATAACATTAGAGGCATCAAAATTCGAAAATATGTTATCTCAACAGTTACTGCCCCTGGTAGGGGAGGAAATCTGTGTAAAAAAACCAAACGTACAAAATAAATCACATAGGGCTGATGTCCTGTTATCAGTACTATTGAATTTTACTATGAAATCGCCTCAACAAATAATATTACGTATGAAAGGCAAGCTATTAAGTGTGTTTTCTAACATTTCCAAAAATAGGTCAAACTTGCCCTTTGGTGGCCTGTAAAAGCAAATAATACACATGTCAGAATCTTTCAAATGAACAGCCGACATTTAGAAATCAATGGCATAGAATTAAGTTTCAGTGGGTAGAATAGCACTCACAATGGCGTTTTTATAAGAGATAAAAATGTAGAGATCATTCTGCCAGGTCCTGTATATATGAAGTTTTGACAATAGCGGATTGAATATTTGATAGAATAGTTTTCGAAATATCTTGAGTTTAGACCATACCAGCTGTTGTTTTCCAAAGGACTCTTAATCTTTGTGGGTCTATTAATTGAATAATGAATTTCTGCCAAGCTTCATGTAGAGCTACTTACTGGAGCTAAGGAGAGATTAGGGTGAGTTTTTTACCTGAGGCAGAAAATGATTGGGGTGTTAGGTTACATCCTTGTATTCAATCAGGCTATCGTCTTCTTGCTTGAAGACAATGAGAAAAATAATCGATTATATTATCAGAACTGAACTACTTCTATGTAACTAGAACATCGACGATCTTTGCTTTACATTGTCTAACTTGGAAGTTCCAGAAGACTAAAAAGCACACAGAAATCACTCAATTACAATACCAATGAAAGAATATTTTACTGTGGGTAATTTGGGGACAACATTCAGTATTTCCTAAAGTCAATTCAACTTCGGTCCAAGAATATTTGTAGGAGCTTTCTGATCTCAATTGGATCTCTAGAAAGGCAATCAATACCTAGCTTATTTAGCTCACTAAGCTCACAAGTATGGGTGAGAGAATGGCGGATTGAAGCCTGATGCCGAAAGGTGGGTAAGCAGAAGGTTTTTTTGCCAATGAGCTGAATATTGGATAACATTTCTACTACGCCTCTTTAACATCTGTATTCAAGATTAGATTAAGGTAGTTTTCACGCATACAGGAAATGAATTATAAAATGAAAGGAACGTCTGAACCGAATCAAGGAGGATATAACGAAGAAGGGAAACAAATACGCGTAGGATTTAAGAAATTAAACCATTCTTCGTAATCAATAGGGTAGTTTGAATTATGTTTAAGTCTTCATCATTCTTAAGAACTAATATTATATCGCAGTAAAATATCTTTACCCCATTTATTTCAGGGACGAATACAATTCATTCTCTCATGCTGTTTTTTTTTTCAGGAATTGATGATAACAGGTTATGTCGACCATACTCCAACAAGCCACTCATCAAATTCGGCACGATACCATGGTCACACACAGACTCCACCATAGCCAAATACTTTAAGGATATGCACAAGTACATGAGACAGTTCAACCGAACAACCGTTACGGAAGGAGTAGCCGATGTCCTCAGCGGTGACCTTGATGCATTCATCTACGACGGTACCGTATTGGAATATCTAACATCCCAGGATGAAGATTGCAGATTGCTCACAGTCGGATCGTGGTACGCCATGACCGGATACGGTTTGGCGTTCCCGCGAAATTCAAAATACCTCAAGATGTTCAACAAAAGACTACTAGATTATAGAGAAAACGGTGATTTGGAGAGATTAAGACGTTACTGGATGACAGGAGTCTGCAGACCTGGAAAGCAGGAGCATAAAAGCTCGGATCCTCTGGCTCTAGAGCAATTTTTATCCGCCTTTTTGTTGTTGATGGCAGGCATACTCTTGGCAGCCATATTGTTGTTGTTAGAATATTTATATTTTAAATATATAAGAAAACACTTAGCGAAAACAGATCGAGGGGGATGTTGTGCTCTTATAAGTCTTTCCATGGGTAAAAGCCTAACTTTTCGAGGAGCAGTTTTTGAAGCTCAAGATATTTTGAAGAATCATAGATGTAAAGATCCAATCTGTGATACCCATTTGTGGAAGGTTAAGAGAGAATTGGATATCGCCATCATGAGATGCAAGGAGTTGGAGAAGGAGATGGAATCGCATGGAATCAAACCCCCTCCTCCATGTAGGAGGTAAGTACAGTTCTGATTTTACTACCCACTTATATATTATTGAACCCAGAATAATTAGTTCGAATCAAAGCTAGCGTTATCAATCAGTTTCGTAGAGAGTTAATAATTTTTACTATTTGAATTGAAAATCATCTTTCATCAACTTGAACCATTTTTCTTCCATTCTTCTATCGCTTTTTTTCTTATCCGTCGCTATTATGTGATAAAATTGATTGTACCCCCATAAAACACAATAATGCAGAAACTCTCTTTGAAAGATTCCATGACATACGAATGAAGTGCTATAATGATTATATTCCTAGAAAGGAAAGAAGTTGAATCCTTAAAAAATCAATGAACCGACTAACAGTGTTCAGATTGCTGAATTTCGGAATCAAGTGGATGCGGAAAACACCATCCACAGAGTAAGAAAAGATGAATTTCCCTAGAACTTCACGGACCACGTATACCATACAGCTGCATGTCTTGGTGGGAGTGCAGTCTCAAGAAACAATCCCAACTCAAGCTCTCTAAATTGCAGAGAACAGCCTGCATGATGATTACTTAAGCCTTTCGCTCCACACCCACTGCGGCCATGGAACTGATATTGGGCCTTGCTCCTCTTCGTCTGGTGATAATAGGAGTGGCTAGAATGGTTTTCTACAGATTCAATCATCTTTCCCGAAATGAAGCTGGGGAGTTCGGCTTTGTGCCCGGCGCCTTACAGTCTGAGAACGAGGACAATGAGGTGCTCAGTATGGAGAAGCCATTCCAGATCACCATTCCAGATCACCATTCCAGATCACCATTCCAGATAGACAGGAATGGACCAGTTCTAAGGACCATCTACTTGAGAGTCCCTATCGGTACACGGATGGCTCAAAAACTGCAAAAGGTGTAGGAGCTGGTGTCTACGGTCGAGGTGCTGCCAAGGAACAGTTGATCTGTCTTGGTCTTGCCATTGATCACTGTGCTAACTAACCTCTTGCTTACGAGGGATCAATAAATAAGTCAATAAAAATCCTCCCCGATAGCCGAACTTAAGGTATTGGTATCCGATACCTGTACGTCACTTATGGTGTAGGAATGCTCCACCCTAGCCAAACTAAGAGAGCGGAGCAGGCTTCGTCACTCAGGCATTGAGGGGAATGAGAAGGCGGACTCATTGGCCACTCTAGGAACTGGCCTGGAGTTCATAGGACCGGAGCCTAAGCTTGGAATTCCCCTGAAAACAGTCTCTCAGGTCTCAGACACGCTTGACGTGCCATCAGTGGACCTTCCACTGCGAGAGCCAAGGCCTGGCTTAAACTCTCTAGGTTGGAACTGAGAGTTTTAATTGCCATACTAACGGGGCACTGTCGCCTCATGAAACACCTAAATAAGTTTGGATTGATTGAGGATCATTTATGTAGGCTATGTGAATAAGATATAGAATCAATGAAACATATTATGTGCGAGTGCCCAGCTAGGGACAAAGTCAGGATGGAAGAACTTGGATATAGCAAACTGAAGCTAACTAAGCTTATTTAGCTCTCACCCATGAAACTTGTATCCTTTACGAGAAGGATGGAGCTCGTAGAAGAAATTCAGGACAGAGTGTGCCACAATAGAACACTGGGTTGCAGTGCAACCCTCACTCATATGATAGTTAATCTAATCTAAAACCTTACGCATACAGATGGAGGAATAACCCCCAAACAATAAATTCCCAGATAGAAGTGTGGTGGTTAGTCTTCTTGCAGAATACTGCCATCGATGCACCACTTTGATTTAATCCAAATCCAACAGGCTGCCGGCGATGGTGAGTCATGAGAGATGAAACAGCAAAGCATGTTACATATAAGTGTTAAAGCCAAAAATTCAAAACCGAACCTTAACTCTGACAACTACAGAGGAAGAAAACGTCGAAGAATTTCTCATAGATAGATAAGAAAATATTATACTGATGGGGATAGCCTGATGAAACATTCACATAATAACAGAGGACCCATTCAGAATCGACATCATTTAAACTTGAAGCCCCTGTGACACTTTGAAATATATAGAATGGCCAATGAAACCATCTATAATTGATAGGTTATTAATATAAACTGACCCACGAAGCTAGTTTTGATGACAACTATTGATTAGCTGAGGTTAGTCCCAGACCATTTTTGACTATTTGTGTTTATGTAGCTTGGTATTTTTAATAGATGAGTCTGGAACCGACTGAGGTTATGAGAAAAAAACTCAGTATGAATGAGAGAAACCTACCATTCCTTATCAATAATCCTGTTAATTGATTGTCTATTAAAATAGGCGTCCACGTAGAAACACCAACTGTTTAACTTCCTGTCTTGGTTCTCCGAATTCACCCGAGTAAGTGCGCGAGAATAGCCTTTTCTGTTTAGACTAGTCGAGCTTTACATGTTTAGGCTAGCTGCCAGTAATTAGATGGCATTTTAATATGTGCAAAATATAAAGAAGGTATAAGCTATATACAGTGGATTTCATTTATAACGACCCCGGTTATTTCGACTTTTTGGTTATAGCGACGACACTAAGTCCCTTGAAACTAATAACTTTACAGTGGAATAATTTGGTTAGCGTCTTTGGATGTACCGTCAGTTTCGAGTTTAGAGACTAGTTTTAATGAGAGAGTTCCCAGAAATCCCTTACAGATCAAGTTAAGAAACAAATTTCATTTGTAGATTACTAATCCTCTCTTATATTTTGTTTACAGCTACACATGGTCTCCAGTTGTAATAATATTCTTTTATCGATATATGTACAAGTTAAATCTAAGAATTAGTAACGTAGTAACTTTCAGTGTTCTAATCTCTATATTTATTATGGCGCCTATTTGACTATGTTCATTATTAAAGAAAAAGTGAATGATCAGGGACAAGGAAGTAGAGGGAACAATTTTGCTTTGTGCAAAGAATCTAAACATTCACACACTACAGTATCAGTAATGTTATGAAACTCGACCTAAAATAATGCATAAACAAATAAATCGTGGACTAACTCATCAAGTTCTCTTCTAGTATGGTTAAATGATCTAAAAAACCAAACCGTTCCTGTAAGCGCAAGGTTGTTACCATAAAAAGCTAATCATTTTACCAGAAAAATTAGAACCACAACTATTATCTCCCCATTTTTAGAATTTTTGTGTTGTTAGAGAGAGTTTGTAGTATTTTCGAAGATTTTTAGAAAAAAGATATAGCAACGACGAGAAGCATGATATTATTTCTTATTTCATTGAAAGCGCAAATACACACCACAAAAATTGTCGCATCACCTGGTATTCTGAGTTCCACAATATATTAAGCAGCTAAATCGCAGTTTCTTTGATAACATATGTTTTTGTACATATGAGGGAGAAAAAATCTTATCTATGTAGTAACATTTGTTTTGATATGATCTCCAACACGTCTGAAACAAGAATGAGTTTATTTGACTATCAGTATTCATGAAATTTCTCTTCAGCTAAATTATTGCAAGTTTTCTGTGTTTCTTGTTGATTTTCGAATTTTTGAATTTATTGTGATGGCTGCTGAACGTCGTGGACGCTATTTGAGTGATCATGAAGTAGTAAGAGTTGTAACACTTCTACAGGAAGGGCGAAGCCAACGTTTCGTGACTAACTTGTTGAATGTTAACCAAAGCTCTATTTCAAGATCAATTAATCGCTACCACGAAACAGGGAAATAATGAAGAAGGGCTGGACAGGGAAGAAATCGGATAACAACACCAGTTGATGATCGTTGGCTTCGCTTAACTGCACTAAGAGATCGGCACTGTACGGCTAGAATGCTACAAAATGAACTTGCATTTTCAAGAAATATGCACATTTTTTTGCAAACTGTTAGGAACAGGCTCAGAGAAGTCGATATCAGACCAGTTTGCGAGGGAACATGCAAATTGGGGTATTCCAGAATGGTCGAATGTTCTCTTTTCCGACGAGTCTAGGTTCTGTCTAGTATCAAATGATAGACACATGCCTGTATAAAGACGACCAGGGGAACGGTATCAGCAATGCAATATCCGGCAAACCGAAAACTTCGGAGGGTGCTCAGTTATGGTGTGGGGAGGCATTTCTTTCCATGGTCGAACTGAGTTAGTCCTAGTGAATAATGGAAGAGTGACAGCGGCCAGATACATGGCAGATATCCTTGAACCGCATGTTGTACCCTTTGGCCCATCGATTGGCGAAAACTTCATTTCTATGCATGATAATGCTCGGCCTCATGCAGCTAGAGTAGTTACAGAATTTCTGGAAAATGCCGAAATTGATATTTTTAGATGGGCAGCCAGAAGTCCCGACTTGAATCCCATAGAACATGTTAGGGACAGTAAGGGGTGGCAAATTCAGCAACGTAGAATGTCTTGTAGAACACTTCAACAACTAGAAAATCTGCTTCCTGAAATATGGAACTCAGTGACTCAAGAGTACATCCAATATTTGTTCGAGGGGCTTCCGAGACGTATACTGGCAGTAATTAGGGCCCAGGGAGGAACACTCGATTTTGAAAATATTTGTAACCATTCGATGCTAGTTGATTGGTCTCTTCGCGAATGTTTGAAGATGGTAGAAATTTTAATTTTTCATTAACTCGAAAATTGTTGATATTTTCCTTCATAAACTCATCTCTTTTGAACGATATCTTCTTATTTTACACTTCTGAAAGTTACTAAGCGACTCTTGAATGACCAACTTAAAAGTCTATATAGTATTGTCGTTAAAGTAGGATGATGCGATAATTTTTTGGGGAGTGTATTAGTGAAACTGTTGGTTATCTTTATCAGGAGCAATTCCCGGTGAGACACCAGCCTGACAAACGTAGTTTTACAAGGTTGGAAAATAATTTGCGAGAATACGGATCCTACGAAAAACCGAGGATCGAAGAATATACTGGAGAAAATAATGAAGAAACTTAAGTGAACATGATTGCAACAGTAATTGAAAATCGTGAAACATCGACGAGAGAAATATCCGATGTAACGGGTGTTTCGAGAACCGGCAATCAACGAATATTAAAGAGACTTAAGTTTAAACCATAAAGGTAAGATTGAATCACCAGCTTTTTCCTGGTGATTTGGAGCGGCGAATTATTTTCTATAGATGAATAGAACAGAAATACCTCGGTTTTGCCGATTTTCCAACAAACGTAATTTGAAGCGGTAAGGTTGGGATAGGCAGCGGTGGATTTTTTAATAGAAATAATCGCCTATTGAAAATCAACATTTCTTAAGAAGAGAAATCATCATGCAAGCTTAGGCTTCAATGCTTGCTTGGCAATTCTTGGGCAACAAATTATAGGAACATATATTTTTGTGGAAACCGTAAACGCTAACAGGTATTCGAATATATTGACCGTATTTGTTGAGCAATATTTGCAAATGTTCCGTGGTTTCAACAGGACGGCGCATCTGTGCATAATGCATGTCCTTCCATCTAGAAATAGAACAACATTCTGGGAGATGACTAGATAGGTCCCGTTTTATGGCCCACGAGATCCCCTAATCTTAACCCATTAGACTTTATTAAATGTCATGGACAAATATCACCTCGCACCGCCGGAAAGTAGGGAGGATTTATTTATCCGATTCCAGAATGTCATTGATCTAGTTCGTGGAATTCAACTACTTAATGCTGTAAACTTGGTCGCTGGGACTGGCATTGCATTTCATCCATGTTCATTTTTCATTCAATAATTCAACAGAGAAACGCCATATATTTTTGAACAGCTGAATTTTTATACGATAAGATTTCTATTGATTAAGAGTAGGGGCCGGCGAGAACCCCCGGCCAAAGCTAGTTCCAGAAAATCCCGCAGATATACATTAACAGGCGCCACGTCAAAATAACGGCAGCAACATGTAGCAATACGTGCAAGTCTATGAGCTGTGTCAGTTCAGTGAACAACTCGTGTCGTCGGTTCTTTTGTCTGTGCCGCACACTTCTCAAACTCAGTTTTTTCTGTACAATGAAAGTATCTTACCATGGCATTCTACTAATTCAGAAAGGTTGTCATTATAGTTCAAAAATATGTTAAATATTTGAAGCTGTTCATATTGATATTGGCGATAGACATGACATCATAGATCGAATTGGTCAGGTAGAATCGGACACTTGTGTCGGGTAGCCTCAGCCATTTCATTAATGGTGAATTTTTGGATTTTATTAATGAAATAGTGAAATTATGAATCCCAGTTGCTCTGTCATGTCAAGTCGTCTTCTTATCTTCATGTTTAAGTCGCTTTTGTACTGAAATAGGGAAAAAATGAGTGAGAATCTGATGTTTTCTTCACAGAAAATGCCAAAATTCAAAGAGAGAAAAACAACTAGAGGAAGTTGGGATGAAAATACTATGAAAAGAGCGATCCGGAGTGTAGAGGAGAAAAATCTATCTATAAGAAGAGCTGCTGAACGGTTTGGTGTTCCAGGAAGTACGCTCCAGGATAAAATAAAAGCTATAGGTATTGGAGAAGAAACAGAGTTCGAGCCGAAATTGGGGAGGTTAGAGCATACATTTTCCAACGATCAAGCTCTGCAACTTCATGAACATGTTATCTATCGATAATCGGCTGATGCCACTTACGTAAACGGAATTCTCGAAACTGGCTCTCCAATTCGCAAAGCAACTAAAAATTCCTCATAGATTCAACAAGGGAAAAAATGGTCGGAAAAGATTTTTACTACAGCTTTTCGAAAAGATTCCCAGGTAATGCTGTCAGAACTCCAGAGTCAACCAGTATCGCGAGAGTCGTTACGTTCAATAAACCTCAAGTAGATCGTTCTTATGATCAGCTGTTTCAGCTTCAGGAAAAATATAGTTTTCCAGCTTCGAAATATTACAATTCTGATGAAACGGGAGTGTCGACGGTGCACAAAAATAAGGAAGTTATTTCTACTAAGGTAAAAAAGCAAGTAGGCAAGTTGACATCTGGTGAGAGAGGACGAAACATCACCTTGATCTTTGCTTTGGGTGTGACTGGTCACTTTGTACCTCCTCTTTTCATCTTCCCGAGAAAACGGATGGATAAAGATGGTCAATTGATGATTGGAGCTCCACCGGAAAGCAAAGCTATTCCACATGAAAGTGGATGGATGAATGGTGAGATATTTCTGAAGTGGCTCCAGGACTTCAAACAGCACGCACAGCCTTCGAGGGAACACCCTGTTCTTCTGATTCTCGATGGACATGGGAGCCATGAATAATTGGAAAAGATAGAGTTTGCTCATGTTAACTACATCCATATGCTCAGCATACCACCACACACAACTCACAAAGTACAACCGTTAGACCGGGTATATTTCAAGCCGTTCAAGTCTGCATTCAGTTCAGCAAGTGCCATGTGGATGAGACAAAACCCAGGAGCAAGAATTTCTGACTATGACATCGCTAACTTTGTCAATTCGGCTTTCACTAAGGTGGCTAGACTAAAAATTGCACAAAATGGGTTCAAATGCACCGGAATTTATCCATTGAATAAGAATATTTTCACCGATTTGGATTTTTTGCCATCATCAATGACCAATATCGAACAGGAACCAGTTTTGGATGAGACTTCTGAGCAGCCATCAACCAGCATAAGATCAAAATCATCCACCATCCACTAGCGGCATCCAACAGCCATCATCTATTTCAACCCAGCAACCATCCACCAGTTACGCCCAGCAGTCGATCACTACTCAGGCATCACAACCATCAATAAATGGCAGCACGCAGCCACCTACTGCAAAAAATAGTGCAGAGCCAGTTACATCTCTTAGTTTGAATGCATTGCTTCAAAAATTGTCCCCTCTCCCTAACGCCTCAAGGAAGCGTCTTGCAGTCCGTTCTCGAAAAACTCCATTTAAAAATGCACTGGTAGCAAACAAGGCTGTAGCCAATAAATCCAAGGCTGCATCATTTGTGGGGAAACCTTCGATGGAAACTGGACTCAGTGACACAAGTGCAAAAAATGGGCTCATGAAGAATGTGTGGACATTGATCCATCGTCATCTTTCTACTATTGTGATGTTTGCAAATCGCGTCATATTTTTTTGTTTTGGGTTACACCCCAGAAATGATTGTGATAAATATTTGACAGTGCTTTCTAAACTTCTTTACAGTTATAAAATGAGGATTTTTATTTCTTATTTCATTAGTATTGAGAGGAATATGTTTTGTTGATTATATAGATTAAAAATAGATCTTTTTTTTTCTTATATTTTTTTTTTGTAATTTTGAGTTTTACTTATGTGGCCGAGGCTACCCTACTCTCCCCTAGTGCAACCAGGTTGGGTGGAGTCACATACACGAAGAAAACGTCGATGGTTCACACAAAACGCCCGTTGCAATAAACATAGATTTATAATTAAATCAAATACGTGGTTTACTGGTTGCAAAAGGCGGTTTGGCAATATGTCAGGCGGCATGGTTTGTCGCAAGATGGCGGACGGCTTGGGTCGCCATAAGATGGCGGACAACGTGGATCGTCTGTAGAATCGACTCATAACCACATGTGCTATAGACAATCTACGGGGACGATGTGACTTCGATGAAGTCGACAAAAGAAAAAAAAACGAGTAAAGAAATGCCCGGATATTTAAACTCTCGATCCAGTAAGTAAGAACACAGCACTTTCTGTGCTCAAGTTGCGGCCTAGGGGCTATGGTTAAAATGCATAATGAACACATAGACAACAGTAGGAATTATAGAATTTCACTTTTGTTATATCAGGGAACTGTCGGGATTAAAAATTTATCTCGAAATTGTGTTTGTAGTTCTCAACGTTCTAAAATATTTTCGAAAAAGAAATTTCAAGAATGCATCAGATTTCAGTTTTCTCCAATAAAAAGTGAATGTTCTCGAAAGTGGTGTTCGGTATTCCGCCGTTCTCGCAAGATTCGTAAACATATCTCACTTGATATGAAGATCACTAGCAGCTCAGCCATTGCCCTCCACTTTCGATCGAATAAGAAATTATGTCACATTATATTTTTTGCCGTTCTAATACTATGGAATTGCTTTACTGATATTACGAAATATTGCTTACAAAAGGGAACGTTCTCTGTGGCTTTCATCTTCATCTAATCAGCAACGATAGTTCATCCGAATTATTCTGTGATCTCTCCATGTCCCTAGATATGATAAGATTCCCATTTCATAACGAGGTTCAGTTGACAAATACGCCATAATAATGTTATATATTTTCGAAGAGGAAAAAACTCCGTTCTACACGACCAATTTCGCTTATGGTTTGTATAGCAAAAAAACCAAAGTTTACCTTATAACTCGAAAACCGTTGGGTGAAAAATGTTTTCGAATGCAACCAAGCTTTATATTCAAAAAATGCCAGGAGCTAATAAAAATATTTTTGCAGAAGAATTATAACTGGAATCGGTTATCACCAATCAGGTTTTCTCCAAATCGAGATCGAGAAAAGGGTCTATCTATCTGCAATGTATCACATAGACATAGACACCCTATATATTATCTTCAAATGAACATAACGTAATATGCGCATCTAGCGACTGTATTGTCAGGAAATAAATATTGTTTTCTTTCCTTCTATCTGTCTATGTATAAAGCAACTTTCAAATATATCGACGTAATAATAGTAATCCTTTCATCGTCGTTATAACCGAAATCCACTGTATCACAAGTTTTCAGAGAGCTGGGTGAATAAATACATGAATACAAACTTCTCCACCAAGAATTATTCAAAAATCGTAAATCATCATGAAATCCTCCATGCGAAAGAAAGATCTCAGACTAGTTCACTATACATGAATATATTCGATCGGATTAAAAACTTTTGCAATCAAAGAGCATCTTCAGTGTAATTTATGTAACATCAAACAGCTGAATATTGATAGAGTCCTGAAACATTGTTAGCGCTTTTAGTCCAATCAATAGCTTTAAAGACACACCAAAAATTTCAACTGAGTCTGCATAGAGTAAAAATTATGTGTAGTTCAAAATCTTTCGGCCGAAATGAAACAAAAACCAGTTTGTTCTAGTTCTTTGAAATCTTCTTCAGGGGGGGTGTACAAAACCGAAGCAACAATCACATGAATAATCACAGCCAAATTATTTGCAATGGAGGTTGGTATAAATTGACACCTAGAAGCTGCAATTCACTCATAATCATCTGATTGTCATCACCTCTTTCGTCGAGAGAAACAGTTATTTCGGGCAATAATAACCTTTCTAGGAACTTTCAGCGACTCAACCAGTGGGAAGAACTGAATCAGTATGTTCAGCTGACTGCCTATCTTCCAACTGCAACTTAAAGAGCCGCCGTTGCAAGCTACGTGCACGGATGGAATTCACAATTTTTGTTGCAATGCTCATAATTTCCTCCGTGTTTAAAACTTTCGAACACAAAACATGTTGATGTATAATGCAATGGAATGAAAAAATGAAAGGAAATCTTTATTAGCTCGACACAATGCCACAAAACTTTTTCTGTATCCAGTCATTTCTGGTGTTCCATCAGTTGTAATACACACTAATTTATATATTGGTAGCTTGTAGTTTTTTACAAAATTTAAAAAAACGTCATATATATCTTCGCCACGGGTCTTCCACTTCAGCGGAATGATTGTCAAAAATTCTTCCCTAGCCAACATGTCATTGAATACCATCCGAATAAAAATACACAGGTAGGGAGTGTCTGTCATATCGGTGGATTCGTCCGAACTGTAAAGAAAAGTATGTGCATTTCATGATATCATGTGTAAGTTTATCTGCCATGTCCTGATTCATGACTTCCATATGCCTTGTGACAGTCGGACGAGATAACTGAAGTTCTCTAATAGCAGACATGATTTCTGTTTTATCTTTAAAATCTCCAAATAAAATCTCACCCACTTCAATAAATGCTTCTTTCACAACCGATCCATCTTCGAATGGTTTTTCGTGTTTCGCCAATATATGAGATATTCTGAATGAATCGTAGCAGCTTATCACTTCACCATACAAGAGAAAAATTCTTCCTTCCAATCGTTATTGAAATGATACGTTTTAATTTCCTTCGCTGCACTCATTTTGTACTATTTAATAATAAACTTTGAATAGACGTAGTATTGCCTTCAAGTTACAATTCAGAATGACTCCAATTCCTGCAGTCGCAACATTTATATCGGCGTGAACGAAAGTCTCGAATGTTCCCATCAAATCAAATTTCTAAAAAAGCGGTAAGAATGAAAAGCGTGGGTTTTCTTTGACAAGTACCGCGCGTTCCTTTGATAAAGCCGCTAACAGGGTGTTATTTTATTTCGTAATAAATTTATGTAGTTACCTACTCATTAAATTTTTTTCTCAAGATCTACTCAAAAGCACTCGCGAACGACCGTTTGAGCACCCTTGCTGTAGATATATCATATGTGTATCAGATTTCATTTCGCAGAAACATTTCGTATTCGTGTTTACTGCATTTGAAGTCGCAACAATATCTTATCGGCCTTTTGTAGAACTGATTTTAATCTATCTGAGATTTTTATGAATGGTATCTCAAAAATTCTTTGTTAAAACCTTCTTCATTGGTTATATTTGGTCTTACCTCAACGTCTTCTCTTCTGATTTAAGTCTCATTTGATATGCCTCTAACTAACAAAGATGGAGAATTGTTTGTCATAAGCAGTTGTTCAATTTTGCGGAGATTAGTGTAATGAAAGTCTTGGAGAGACAAGTCTGAGCTCCAATTCAATATTTAACTTCTGTGATGATGGATGTTTCAAATACCTTTTAGTTTAGTTTAGGTAGATTTGAAATACCAATCTTTTATAATATTTATTTTCTCAGTAATGATTAAGGCATCAAGATAAACCTTTTCTTCTTCTCGACTTGAATCATGAATTGAATAGAAGTTTTTCATAAAATTCATTGAAAGTAAGAAAAACTCTGTCGACTTCATACGCTAGAACTGCAGAGCAAATATCGTCAGCGCATATTTGGAAGAAAGGAACTGGAAATTCTAACTTTTCTATGCTCTTATTTTGTAAATCTGTCACGGCTTCATCCGATACGACAACAGCGAGGCCTGTTTGTACAAATCATCTTCGAAAACAAAATAGCTGTCTTCAATGCAAAAATTAAACATCGCGAACTCATCTGCTGTTAAACTGGTATTGTAGACACTCAGTTAAAAACTGGTTTTTGTTTTATTTCTACCAAAACTCATTGAAATACGCATATTGAATCTTCAGTCGTCGAGTCATAGAGAAGAATTTAAAAATATCCAGTGAAATAGTGAACCTGTTTAATGCAAGAAATACGGAAAAAGAGAAAATATCCAAGTATCAACAGTTTTTCCATTAAATCACAAAAAGTAACGCAATAAGTAACAGAACAAATCGATAAAATTTTCAGAGCCTCTAATTCTTTTGATTCAATTTTTTTTTGTGAACGCAAAACTTTTATTTCTGGCAGGGTTTTTGGAGGAGCACTTATTGATTGGACTAATAATACAGAATGTTTCATAAAAACATGCCGAAAATCAAGAAGGTCAATTTATGGGTGATAAAAAAGTTCATAAAAATATTGGTCGAAAAATATTTCGTTTTCGAGATACAGAGAGTTGAAATTTTAGTTTTCTCCAATAGCAGCATTTTCAGAAATCTTCCGTTGAAATCATGTTACAGCTAAAACCTCCTTCTCTAGAAAACGAAATTTTCACAATAATCACCCTTGAGCTAAAGAAAATTGTGAGTCAATTCGGTTTGGAATCTTAATCAGACATAATTGGTTCATTTTTTCCTGCCAGACAGGTTAGATGGTGCCCTCTATCTACATTCTCTTGAAGGAGAATTGCCTCTGTTGCTCGAAGATATGTCACTTCTGATTAGAAACAGAATGGTGTTCATATACACTGTGCCAAGAAATTAATGCACGGTTTTAATATTCCAAATTTCTTCTAAAATAATATTATATAATATGAAAACTAACCTAACCGCAGCACATCAAAGAGCCCAATTGAATTTTGCCAGGGAACATGTCAATTAGTTAGAAGAGTTTTGTTTACATATAAGTAATTGGCTTTTCATTGCAATCGAAGTTCTCTTATATTCAGACGTGCAACTTTTTACATAACGGTCGTTTTGGTACAAGTTTGATAATGGTGTGAGGAGGAATTTCTTTGAACTGCATTCATCTAATGAATAGTACAAACCGGAATGGTCAAAGGTTCATTTCAGTCATTTTAGAAGAATATGTTGAACAATTTTCGACAAACATGGGTCAAACCTCTTTGTTCATGCATGATAACGCCAGTCCCCACCAAGTTCATTCAGTAGAACTTCAGTGGAGTGGCCTGCATAAAGTCCAGACCTCAATCCTATGAGGTGGCAGGCGGCCTCACCGCCTTCGCCCGGTACGATACCAACACATCCAGCTATAGGTCCCGTGAATTGGTCACCTGTGTGACTAAGTTTCGGGATCTGGCGGATGGCCCGGTTTCCAGGGCGAGAAGGATTGGCCACGAAGCATAATGAACTCTTTTGGAACAAAATCATCCGGAGTTCAAATAGTCTCCCTTTCGAATCTCCTGGGTGGGGGCGAGGTGGCTGCTTCGAGGGGTTCATGATATGGGTAAGTCGAGCACTCCTCCGGCGAATTCACTTATTCATTCACGTTCTAGAAAAGAAAGCAAACTCTTGATAGAGTTCTGCAATATCAGAGTACTGGGGCACAACAACGTGAACACCTTGGAATTCTTTCAAGTCCAGATGATTTTGGAGTGGAGGTGTCCGCACCACTAGGCAACACAGACCACAACCTTATTTCTGCTACTGGAACCATTATGCTGCCGGAAAACCAAGAACCTAAGCCACCCAGACGTATTTGGACTTATAACCGTGCTAATTGGGATTCGTTTCGTTCCTCCCATTCAATGATGTTTGCCTTTCATATCCTGACCTCACTATGTAACTGATCTGTTACAGAAATCATTCATGCAGGAATGGATCTCTACATCCCTCCTTCCATGACAAGAACAACAGCACAAAAGCCATGGTTCAACAAAGACTGCAAAAGAGCCTCTGCAGCCAAGAGCTGAGCTAACAAGTCATGGCAGATGAATCCAACAGAGGATACAAGAACAACCTTCGTACGAAGACGGAAGTATAGCAACATGACAACTGCAAGAGGCCAATTTCAAGAAGGTATCTAATCTTTGCTCAAACAGGCAGTCTATGACTGTCTGCAAAGATTTCTGGCTGGATATGCATCTTCCGCCTCTTGTTATGAAAGCCAGTATAGCTTCTCCGAGCAGCTGGAAAATAGCGAGAATTCAACCGATCCCAAAAAAGGAAAGAAGTTCTCACCCAAAAACTACCGCCCTGTTGCACTTCTTCCCATTATGTCCAAAGTGATGGAAAGAGTCATAAATGATAAACTCATCAAATATCTTGAGTTGCAGGGAATCATTAACGACGGTCAGTATGGTTTTCGCAGGCAATGATCGACAGGGGATCTGCTTGCCTACGTCACTCATATTTGTACATCAAGGATAGAAAATCATGGGTAATCTAGAACCCACGACATCTCTGAAGCCATTGATAGGGTTTGGCATGCAGTCTTGTTGAATAAACTTAAAGCATTTGGGCTTCCCGTGAAATTGTGGGGTTGGGCAAGTAGCTTTCTTTCAAAAAGAGCAATACAAGTTGTGGTCGACGCTGTAACATCTGATTGTTTCCAGTTGCTAGCAGGAGTACCTCAGGGATCCATTCTTTCGCCAACCTTGTTGCTGTTGCAGATGAACGATCTTCTGTCATCTACGGAGAACAAGATCTTCAATTCTGCAAACGATTGTACCCTAACTTCGTCTTTCAGTAGTTTACGCCCGATTACAGCTGTGGAATCTCAGCGTCAGAGATGTCAACAAATTGATAACTCAAACTCTGACTGACAGAGGACATCTGAGTGGGGTCAGTTGAGCCTGGTGAGCTTCAACGCGAGAAAGGCGCAAGCAGCTACTTTTTCTAGAAAGATCCCCTCTGGGGAACCTCCTCCTCTAATAATGCAATGCCAACAAAGTGCACCCAAAGATTCGATGCACCTTCTCGGAATAACGGTCAACTCCGGGTTTTGCTGGCATGAACATGTATCAGCAATAGCTAAGTCGGCATCAGCTAAACTTATTTTTCCCTTCAGAGCCAAGCGATACTTCACGTAATATCAACTGTTGGTTCTATATAAGGCGCAGATTCGACCTGTTTTGGAATATTTTTCCCATGTATGGGGAGCGATCTACGGTTCTATCTCATCAGTAGTACCTGATGCGATAGAATTCAAAATATTTTTGCAAAATTCATTACATACATCGAATGCAGTGTCACCAAGCATCCCACATGTTCAATCGAATATGTCTGAAGTAAAATTCTAAGTTCGCATGCTTCAACAAGTGGACTGTAAGAAAGCAATGGGTGTGCTCCAGAGTTAGCACCAGTTGCGCCCAAATATTCATTGCGGATGTTTAGTTTCCTTTCCAGAGCAGAGCGATACTTCACTTCATCTTAGCTGTTGCTTCTTTATTAGGCGCAGATTCGACCTGCTTTGGAATATCGTTCCCATGTATGGGGATTTGCGCCCAAACATGTTAGATGTTCGATAGTGTGCAAAAACGGGCTGTATGCCTCATCGACCACCCGGAGATCACCTGCTATCTCCAACCGCTGGCTCTCAGAAGATAAGATGCTGATCTTTCTCTGTAGACTTCCACGTAAGATGCTCCAAGACTCCAATTAAAAAACCTTTTTCTGGGAAAACTCATGTTTTGCCGCAACACTAGGTTGGCAAGGAGTTCTCATCATAAGGCGGTACATTTAACGACCCCTCCTACCTCTCTCTATAAGAATTCTTACTTTTACAGGACCAGTGAGCTGTGGAACTCGCCTCCGTCCAACATCTTACAATTTGTCCCTCCCCAAGAAGCGAGTAAGCAGACTCCTCAATTCTTCCCAGGCGCCCACTCATGTGGTGTAACAGGTTCGTCTATTCCTGGGAAGCGCGCATGAAAAAAAGAAATGGAAAAGGTCTGAGAGATTGTCAATAGACAATTAAAAAATCAGTCAACCAAGCTTACCAGCTACCCTGACTGAAATTCAGAACATACTGATCGAAATTTGGAACGAAATTAATCAAACTCCTAAAGGTCATTGATTTTGAGTATGAGTCGTAGATTTCATACAGTTATTCTCGCCAGGAGTGAAAATATTCGGTATTAGCAGGTTTTTGGAAACTTGAAATTTTCACATTCAGTTTCTTTTCAATTTCCATGAGTACCATTTAAATTTCGATGGTTCTCAAACATTCCTTAGTGGAGGTGGATTACTGGGAAGATAAATCATCATCATATCTAAACTTTTTCTGAAAAAGTTTTAATTTTCGATTTTGTGCGTTAATTTCTTGTTACAGTGTATGGTGGATCACCAGCGTATTTCAGTATGGAATCGAAAAAATTTTTGAATCTTGCATTCAATAACAGATGTATAGGTTGTGGTTGACCAAAACCTTGGCCTCGTAGGTCTCCAGATTTAAACACTTTTGCTATTTTTCTATATAGATAACAAATGGAGAATTGAGGAATAACATAATACCGTGATGTGACTTATTCAGAGATACTGGTACCTAGACTTTTTATTTCTTGAATTTTGTTTCATTAATTATTGTTATTGAAACTATTCACAGATAGTTTGGTGGTAGGATAATCATTCGTTTTTCTTGGTTTCTGATTTTTACAAAATATTATTTGCTTGTTGGAATTCAAATACACCTACAAAATATCTGTTTACTAACTTCACTCAATTGAAATTACGACAGCTTGTCTTTTCAGTATCTTTGCTTGATCAGATTTCAGTTTATCATCACAGAAATTGCAGTGTGATTTAAAAAAATTGCAATAGTCGAAAGAATTTCTGAATTGAACGAGTAAATACATTCAATTCACAGAATACGTCAGTGATGCATGAGAAAATTACACCCTGTGTACTCTCACATACGTTCGGCTTGTCCGAGCGGATTTGTCTCAATTCGGCGAAAATTTTGAAAAATATACCTGCTATTGAATATTTCTGAAATTTCAATACCCTGTATCATGAAAATGAAGCATTGGTCTACCCATATTTATATGAGGATTCACCTCTTCGATTTCGATTACTTATTATAAAGCACTCTGTAGTTTAGAAAATCTGCTCTGGGATTATTTTGAATTTTAATCTAAGAAATATCAACATGATTGTTTTGCATGTACAGCATGGTGGATTACGTTAACAGGTTACCGTTAGTAACATTATCCCCAGAAAAAACAATCTTCAATTTTTCGGTATTGTTTTCTAATTGCATTTTGCAATGAAGACAATTAAATATCCTGTAATATTGAAAATATGAATGAATTTATTAAGAAAAAAGAGGTTGAAATCATCTTTTCGCGCACTTCTCAAACGAGCATCCTTTATATTTCTTAGACCGTTGTTATGGATGGGCATCGTTAAATAACTCCAAATATGCTGAATCATGTTAGGAATAGTCAAAATTGCATTATTATATGGAAATATATGTTTGAACACTCAATCCAATCCAAAATCATTGGATTTCATATTTTTTTGTTTACATGAGGAACCTATGAAATCTTTTCAAGAAGATTGTAGTTTGTAGAAAGGAATTGTAAAATGCATAACAACAAAATCTTCTTTCCTAACTTCAAGGTAAGTGAATTTTTTGGCGCTAACTACCGTCGGAAGGTTTCCCTTAAAAACAAAAATTGATTTATATTCCTTTTGTCCTGAAAAAAGCCAAAGTATTCAAGGTGGCTCGTTTAAGATAGAAAATTAATTCTTGCGAAAAAGATTCGTGAAAATTACTTGTCTCCTACACCGTTATAAAAAGGCTCCCCTTCTTGCGGGGTTGCTCGTTAAAGTCTATGAGTGTAAGTTTGAAAATGTACTAAACAGAATCGTTGGGCGTTTTTAGTCAAGTTTCTCCAATCACTATATACAGGATGGTTCGTTTGAGATGGAACATGTTCTAAATTCTTTATCGCTGATACTTATTAATTCTCCATTAAACTAACGCAAGCTAATGAATCAGCATCCATTAGAAACTTTGATTCTAAAACCCAATTGACATCGACCCTGAGCAAATCTTTTAGAACCACATGTGTATTTGGATTACCCTTCAGCTGCTTCCACCACTCTGATAATTCTTCTCTAGAGATCTTTAGAATTTTTTGCATATCTGGCGAGTCAAAAACCTCAATTCATTCGAAAGTTTTAATCCAAAACTAATTAAGTAGTGATATGATGAAAATATCATTCAAACACTTTGAACGGTAGTCCGTATAAAAATAGATTCTTACTTTTCTTAGTGCACTCAAAAATTGCACATAAATTGCAATGTCTTTCGAGATTCAAGCTTAAGGATCATTTTCAGTACTTACCCTGTCTCTACCGGTATATATCAACAAGGCATCCTTATTCCATTCTCTCCTGAAATATTTGACCAACTGGAAAAGGCAGCATAAGTATGCAATTCCCCACTATAACAGAGCTGATGCTGTAGATGCCCCTACGGAAAAGCTTCCAGTTTCTTGTCTACTCTAGTCTATAGGCACATATGCAGGCTTGCCTTGTAATTAATATATTTTGAGCTGGCAAGTCGAGTAATATGTTGAATTCAAAACATCGCTTCGGCAATAGACAATGAAGAACATTTTACATCTTGCTTTCACAATTTCAGAACTTTTTGTGACATAGCTCAATAGTGATGAATTTCATTTCTCTATAAAACTATGTCGTCGCCACACCACTGGCTGTAGAGGTCGATATTTTTCGGAATGTTGATAACATAGATAACAAGGTTTCATAGTAGAATTGAAAATATCCAACCCCTTGCACATCCGCAGTGCGTCTTATATTGATTCAAAAGGCTTTTCCTAACTACCAAGAAGCATATTTTGTATTCATCCACAGACAGTCGGTTTGATTTCAGCCATTGAATCATATGAGTCTAGATAGGTGGCTAGTCTATCTGTTTGCATTCCTGGCTGGACATCAACTAGCTAACTATCATATGAAGCATAGTTTTGTTGACATTCCATGACAATCTTCAAACAGATTCTCATAAAGGAATCAATTTATACACCTTCAGCTTCAGTATTAAGTTCTGAAGTTAATTTTCTCTAATACTGATATAATCTGAACGTGAAAAATCCAAACTCACCGGAAGAAAATCGATATAGCAGAAATTATCCTCTAGTTTGAAACTCCATGACTCTCTCATTTATCAGTTCGATATCCTCGAATTTTGAATCTGTTACAGATATTTTAGAAAAAGAAATGTATAAAATTTCATTTTGAATGGCTATATATGTGTTTAAACTAAAAATACTTTTTTCCACGAATTGTGAATCACCCTGTAGAATTTCTGAGATAAATTTTGCCATGAAGATAACCTTCATTACAAAACTACAATCAGTCTCGAATATACAGGGTGTTTCCGTTTCAATCTGCCAAAATGCACAGAATGATAGAAAATCTTAAAATATTGACACTTTCCACAAGAACATACCCTCTCTGACCTGTTGTTTTCGAGATAAGGCTGTGAAATTTTCGGGGAAAAATTTATTTTTGAATAACTCACTCAATGTTTCAGATATCAAACTAAAATTCGACATTCGAGTGTTTTTTCATCAACTTCACGACAGCGTATTGAAAATTTGTCGGTTGCTCTACAGGGTGATATATTTTTCTTTTTCCCCCAGAACATTTTTGCAGCATGCCACTGACCACATTTTCTAATATTTTCAAATTACTCATTCAATTTAAAACCTTCATGTTTTCTGCATTTTTTTGTATCTGTCACCCTTCTTGAGGAAAAAATTAAAATAAGATTTATGTTCCGAACTAAGCTATAGATTCTGGCTCATTTTCGTGTCGAAACACAAGTCCAGGTTATTCCCATTTTAATCTACCAAACTTTACTGGTCGACCGTGAATCGAAATTTGAAGTGACTCTCAACACAAAGTTTGCCTCAAAAATGTTTGGTTTGCCATAATACAGGTTGTCAAATTTCGAATTTTCATTACGAAAAATTGCTATAACTTCCGTAAGTTCGAACATATTTCTATACTTGATATTTTGATCTGAGTTAGCATGAAACTAATGGCGTAGGATGATCCTGTTTTGTTCATGCGACTCATGATATTTGAGATCAAAGATGAGCAGTTAGAGTTTATTACTCAGGAGGGATTTCTCCTAAAACTAATGAAAAGTTCGGAGCATAAATCTTATTTTATTTTTTTCCTCAAAAACGGTGACAGATACGACAAAATGCACTATACAAGGAAATTTTTGGTTTGAATGAGTATTTGGAAAATATCAGAAAATGTGGTCAGTGGCTGCACGAAAGTTCTGGGGGAAAAAAGACATCATGACATAGAAAAATATATCACCCAGTAAAGCAACTGACAAATTTTTAATATGTCATCGTGCAGCTGATGAAAAATCAATCGAGAGTCCAATTTCAGCTCGATACCTGAAACATTAAGCAAGTTAATCAAAAATAATTTTTTCTCTACGAAGATTTGACTCCCTGTACTTCGAAAACAACATCTGAGAGAGGGTATGTTCTTGGCGAAAGTGTCAATATTTTAAGATTGTCTATCGATCTGTGCATTTTGGTAGATTCAAACGATAATACCCTGTATAGTCTTTGATTAAAAGCCATGGTGTATGGAATAACTTGAAGACCTATAGCTTGAGGACCTATAACTTGCCATATTTATCTCACCAGTCATGGATTCATTGATTCTGTTTTTTTCATACTTCTACCACCCCAAACCGTTATGGACCTTTTTCCATAACCAATTCTTGTAGCAAATTGTCTCGATTGAAACGCTTTCCAGTTTGCCGATAAATTCTAAGACGCCCATCCGGAGATTTAAAGCAAAACCTGAATTCGTCACAGAACAGAACATCTCCCAATGCTTTATTTTCTTAATGACGGTGTTCTCTGGCGATTTGAAGACCAGTGAATTATATTTGATTCTAAACCCTTTGCAGGTCTACTCCAATATCTTTCAAAAACCTCTTCAATGTTGCCTCACTTACTGATACTTGCCTCACTTCCTACAACCCGTCACTTTCCTCTACTAGATCTAGATCTGTTTCCCAAAACACAAGGCCTCAAGGAACGATCATCACGAGTAGTCGTTTTACTTCTTCTTCCCGATCCTCTTCCCCTTGTAAATTCACCAGTCTCTTGAAAACGTTCTCATGCTTTTTGTACACTGCTTCTTGAAACACCAATTTATCTAACGGTATAATATTGTGATATTCCATCAATCAGTAATTGAACTACTCGAGAAACATCAACTGCCTAAAATACCATAGTTGAAAAACTTCAACGATTGATTTTAACATTTGCTAATTGGTTGTTGTTTAAAAAAATACGAAAAAGTTGTTTTTACATGGAGTCACATTTCTCAAAGCACACACACTTGTAAATTTAGTGTTATTCTGCTTCGTTGGAAATTTATGGGGCTTCGTATGAATTTTGGTATATTTTTTAAAAGTAAAAAGATCGCGCCAAGAATTAAAGACTACGTCATAGAGAATGAATGAAGCTTGGTAATGACGCCGTATCTCCAAGACAAAAATTTCACTCAGAAATTCTACAGGGCGATTCAAAGTTTATGAAGATAAGCATTTTCGGTTTCCCCTCATATATGTTTTTTTGTAAATTTTCACACCTTTCCAATGTCAATTGTTATTCTGCATTGTAACATATACAAAATTCAAGAACATTGAACTGAAAGACAGAGAGTTATCGGGTTTCAAAATAGAGGATACTACTAGATCGTTTTTTTGTCAGTGAGCGTATATGCAATTAATAGCTGGCGATTATAATATGCTGCATGTTGCCTAATGTACAGTTCGTTTTAACAGAATTCGGAAGTAATAAACCAGACCATATGATATAAATAGGCATGTGTATAAACTTAGTATTTTGTGGAGTAGATGAAGATATTTGACAACTCTGATGACATATTTGGTAGTTCAAGGCCATAGCGCTCACGTGTTAGAAATTCGTTTGGCTATGAGTCGAAAACAAATTTCTATTCAGTAATTCGGTAACTGCTATTAAAAAGAGTAGCGACGCGTTTATAAATTATATATTCAAAGATATTAAAACAGGTATTAATTGAAAACCATATTATATCAAAATATTTCAGATTCATGCAAATACAGGGTTTCCGCGCTAAAAGGCTTATTAAAACTATCTGGAGAACGGATTTATTGATTCGTTTCAAAATTTGGCATTAATTTGAATTGAAACTGATCTACAATTATTTTCAGATCGGTACTACTTTCAGTTATACTTGGCATCTGATACAACTGCAATTTTCAATAGCATGGTGGGTTCTTTAATTTTTTAATAGATAAAATCCTTTTTAAGTCTTTTTGATAAGAAATATCCTATCTAAAATTAACAACCATTAAGCTTCAATTTTTTCACCGGAATTATAGTATCATCTTAGACCGAAAAAAATTGACGCAGATTTAATTTTTTCTAAATTGAAAGGGAAAAGTGTTACCTTATGAAGCTATTCAGTTTATAGGGTGCTCAAAAATCACCTGTCAATTTAATAAATTGAATTGTCAAAAAATATTTCCTTTCAAACACTCCCTTTTTATTTTATCAAAACCGTACTTTGAATTTGTATTGATTGCTCATGTATCTCTACACCTGAAGTGGCTCGTTTTGATTTTGTTTTCGATTTTATCCAAAACTATCAGTTCCTTCAGAAAATTCAATCATTAGGCTGTGGAATATAGAAACAGATTCGAAATTTTAATTCATAAAAAATTTCAGGAACAACAGAAAAAGGTAAATTCACTTAAATTCAAAATTCCTCCACCCAAACCTTCCACTGATACATTTTCAGATCATTAATTTTTTGACAGAAATCTAACCTAATTCAACTGATACCGACTTTACACAACCACAAAATATCTATTAGAAAAGGATTCAAACATAATTTACATCCAAAACTAATTTTGAACAGTTAGGTATTGACTCCAAAATCATTCTCAAAAACTCCAAAGATAATATTTTAGCCAAAAATCAATAATCAATAATCATCAAAGAAGACTCTTTGAAATTATCACCTCATTGCAATTCAGATTATAAAATGATAAGTGCAATTCGTGAAAATAAAACCAAGAACGATGTAGTATTCACTAAAGCAGATAAAGGTAACACCGTCATCGCTATTAGTAAAACCGATTACATTTCAAAAACTGAAGAATTCTTAACAGCCGGAAACTATATAACATCAACTAAGGATCCTACCGCTAAATTTCAGAAAGAGGTTAAAAACGTAATTTCGACAGCAAAATCAGTGTTTACTATTATTAATTCATTAACTCCAAACCACAATCTCCCGAATTATATTCGTTGATAAAACTTCATAAACTTAATTACCCTATCAGTCCTGTTGTGTCTTTTGTAACGGCACCTTCTTTCAACCTTTCAAAATTCCTTAACGACTTGCTAATAAAACATTGCAATTTTAAATCTGAATTTTCGGTCAAAAATTCATACGAACTAATTGTCCATATCAAAGATACCATTATACCACCTAATTCCAAATTCATTTTTTTCGACGTAAAAAATCTATTTCCCAACATTCCTCCGAAAGATACGTACTACTTAGTTGAAGAATTATTAGAAAAGACTAATCTCAATACGATCATTAAATCAGATACTCTTTCATTATTACAAATTTGTTTAGATCAAAATTATTTCCAATTCGATAATAATATTCTACTAGTGAAGACGGCTTGATTAGGGCAGTCCTTTGTTAGCAGAAATATTCATGAGTAATCAAGAGAAATTAATCTCCACTTAGTAAATATTGTTTATACTGGTATCGCTATGTAGACGATATCATTATTTGCTTCACAGGAACTGACAGTTAAAATTTTTCGAAAATCATATAAATTCATTACATCCAAAAATTGAATTCACAACCGAAATAGAAAACAATAATTCAATAAATTTCTCAGACGTTACAATTTCGAATGAAAATGGGAAACATGTTTTCGCAATTTACCATAAGCCGTCACATACAGATATTATAATACATAACTCGTCGTGTCATCCGTATCGACATAAAATGTCAGCATACAACCATTTTAATCATAGATTGATTAACATCCCGTTATCACCAGAAAATTTCAACAAAGAATTAAATTTAATTAAACAAATAGCTAAAAATAATGGTTACAATCCTAAAATGATCAATAATATCTTGAATAAAAAACAAAGTAGAATCGCATTGTATGAAGTTTACCCTGTCGATAAATTGAAACAAAAATTCAACACCTTTACCTACGTTGGCATTACAAGTGAGAAACTGAAATCATTCTTGAGTTGCAATAATTTCAACATAGCTTTCCAAACTAATAATAGCTTAGGCAAATATATAAAAAATAATAAAACCAAATCAGATGAAAATAATAAATCAGGTGTTTATAGATTGAATTGCAATGACTGTAATAATTTCTACATTGGTAGAACACATAGAAATTTTAATATTAGAATATCAGAACATAAACGCAGGTTTTCAAATAGGAAATCAGATTCAAATTACGCGAATCATCTCCTAGAAAATAGTCACTCTTTCGACCCACAGTTAGAAATTTTGCATACAGATAATAAATATTGGAAGGTAGATCTTTGGGAAATTTTAGAAAACAACAAACAAAAACACTCAGGTAGACTCATCAATGAAAAAGTCGATTGAAGCCCTTCACTTCTTTTTAGGGAGCAATCTATTCTTCAATTTAATTGGATATACCTGTCATCATAAACCACTTAAGAAAGAGCTTTTAATTACTTAAGAACATTTGTATTTATATTCATTACTTGTTTTTATTAGAAACAGAGTGGATTTAATTCCGATGCCAGTTTCTATGTTCCACAATGTTATATGATGTAAGGTTATATGAACTTCAGCATCAGTTTGACTTTTGGTAATTATTTCAAAATAGCAATATCATTATTTTTTTTGTATATAGTTGTTTTGCTCAACAAAATGGCAAATCAATACTCAAATGGGGATATTATGAATTTATTAATCAGTCATGGTCGAAGACAACAAGTCGGAAGTAGAACTCCAGATTTACGATCAATTTCCAGAAAACAAATCAGAAAATTACAATCGAATTTAGTCACTTATGAAATGCAGAAAACAGAAATAAGTAGCGTTACCTCACTTCAAACGATAAAGATTCTGTGATGGCGACATGAATCATGAAACAAACTTTCTAACATTCATGAAAATTAAAAATATAAATGAACAACGTAGTGAAATGAAATCAAATTAAATGTACGAATCTTCCACCATTGTTTCCCAAACAGTTTTCATTGATAGTTGCTTTTTCCGCTTGGCTCAGATCTGTCGAAAGCACATCTCACTTTCAATTCAAGATCTTGTGGAGCATTTATCGGCGGACTATATACTTTGTTCTTTAAGTACCGCCATACATGAAAATCTGAAGATCTTGCCGGCTTCTTATCCAGCTGTCGTCAAACCAGCTGGTTAATTCTCTCGATACCTGAGGTATGCATTGGGCCGGACCACCATCTAATTGGTACCAACATGAAACATGTGCTTTTAATGTTAAATTGTCCAAGAATTCCGAAATAAATGTAGTTAACATTTCTGAATATTTCACACAATTTCAATGTTCCTCATAAATTAGACATTAACATTGGTTTTTGTACATTAAACTGGATATATTGAACTTTAAACCATGTTGAAACTTTCGCTCCCTTGTTTGATGAGGATCAATATTTCTCAGAAAATAATTCAAACCGATTCTCAATGACATTACTGAGAATCTGTAGAAGGAAAATTATTCTTGTCCAAAATTTTATTAGTTGATATACACACAACCAAATTTATATGGAATCACTCGGTATTTCACATTATTGATTGTTTTTAACCATGGATCTTGGACTACTTGTGAAAAATGAACTTTGAGTTGTAAAAAAATTGGGTAGTATGATAAGAAATGTTGAATTATCACCACTTGTTCGGGATATTGTACTCAGTCGTCGTGAGATTTGAAACTGAAAATTTCAAAATTTAAAAAAGGCTCTAATCATAAATGAAAATGCCTTACGTTGGATTTTCTGATGTGCAGAGGAGTCGAACAAGTGCTATCGTTGAAGAAGGGTTGACACAGAGGGATATAGCGGCCAAAATGGGGTTATCACAAGGAGTGATTTCGAAAACCTACTCCTGATACGTGGAGCTACAACCTCTGCGAAATAGTAGGAAGATCATTTTTGTGCCAAATTGCAGGAAGAGACCCTAGTGCGTCGCATCCCATACTCCAAACTCAATTTTTGGAAGCAACAGGCATTAATGTATCAGTCCAAAAGATTCATCAAAGACTTCGTTCAAGAGGTTCATACAGCAGTTCCAGAACTAACCAGATAATAAAAAATTAACAGACTCAATTGGTGTATCGAGCACCAAAATTGGAATATTGATAATTGACGAAATGTTCTTTTTTTCGGATAAGACCAGAATTGGTGTCCGATCAGATGACTGCCGGATTCGGGTTTCAAGGGGTCGTAGAAGGCAAGCTAGACTCCGAGCAGCAAGACAAATTCAGAACACCAAGAGACAGTGTGATATTTTGGGTTGGCATTATGCTGGGAAGCAATACAGATTTGATTTCGTTTCCTGCGAGTGTAACGGCTAGAAATTACGTGGACCGACCTAGTGCTGGAGTCCATAGTGAGACTCTGGCGAGGTGCCCAAGGTGAGAGTTTCACTTTTATGCAAGACATTATCTTGAAACAGAGAAAATCGCTATTTTGGACTGGCCAGCTTGTTCTCCCATCGAACATTTATGGGATTATCTCAGAAGGAAAATTAGGTCGCGCCAGGATAATCCAAGAACTCCACAACAGCTCGTCCAAGCCGTCACAGAACAGTGGCAGAATATCACCCCAGAGGAGGTCGAAATCCAAGGCATGCCTAGACGGATTCAGGCTTGTATCCGGGCAAGAGAAGGTCATAAAAGCTACTGAGGTCATGAAAAAAACACCTACTCCGTGAGAAAACAATTTTCAGTTTTTTTAATATATGCAGAAACAGTATCTTTTCTTTCATTTGTTTCTATCTCAAAATAAACCTTAATTTATTTATTCTTTCAATTGACATATCTCAAGAAGGATCAATTCCAACAATCCTTCGAAATTTCCAAAATCCCTGAGGTAATATTCAAAATATCGGTTGTTTCCGTATAAATTTGGTTGTGAATAAGTGTTATCCCCAAATATTAGTGTCATTTGGTAGGTATTACCACTTCTACAGCCTTCATGGACATTGCGTTTAATGCGGCCCCCACTGACTCACTGTGTGGGGCTGCGAGGGCCAGAGGAGTACCAAATATTATTGCGGATTAGTAACATGCTGAACGCATGTGATCAATACTACACTGAAAGTGGAAGTAGTCACTTTTTTGTAGCTGGCAGGGGCTGCCCACGGGAAGGAGTACTATCCCCTCTGTTGTGGTCTCTGCTAGTTGATGCTCTTATGGCAATAATTGGCGCACTGGATGTTTATGTACAAGCATACGCTAATGATATAGTCATTCTGGCTAGCGATGTTTCCGACATTCTACTGGAGGCTATGTCTGCAATTCAGGGGTGGTGTGAAAAAGCGAAACTTAGCTACCCCTACAAAACTCTTATGGTACCGTTTACCAGGTGAGGGGGATATTTGTTTGTGCAGGAGAGAAATTCAGCATAAACCCCTACAAAACCCTTATGGTACCGTTTACCTGGTGAGGAGGATATTTATTTTTGGTATTGGAGATGGTGTCTACGGTCGAGGTGCCGCCAAGGAACGGTCGATCTGTCTTGGTGGGCATGCGACTGTCTTTCAAGCAGAAATATTCGCCATTGACCACTGTGCTAACCTTTTGCTTGCGGGGGGGATTAACAAATAGTTAATCTGCTGATGATAGAGTCAGGATGGAAGAACTTGGACTTTGCATACTGCAGCTGACTGAGCTTATTAAGCTCCCACCTACGAAACTCGTATCCTTTACGAGAAGGATGGAGCTCGTGAAAGAAATTTAGGACAGAGTGTGCCACAATAGACCACTGGTTCGCTGTGGCCGGGCTGCTAGGCAGCCCTTACTCAAAAAATAATATATATCTATCCCCAAATATGCAGACGCATACGAATTGGCATAGAAATAATTCTAGTCGATACTGCAATGTCTTCATCGTCGGAAATGAAACTAATTTCGTCCCTTTCCGCTATCTGTTTTCCACAAGTGACAAAACTTGATTGTAATTTGTTTTCTGGAAATTGATCGTAAATTCAAGTACTTTCCGTTTAATTTTAAGCATATTCGACTTATATCTGTTGACCATGAATGATGAATACATTCATAATATCCTCGTTTGAGTATTTTGCCATTTTGTTTAAAAAAACCTGTACACCAACAAAATTAGTCGTATTGCTATTTCTGAATAGTTTCCAAACGACAAACTGAAGCCGAAATTCATAGAAGCTTACATCATAGAACATTGTGGAACATATAAACTGTCATCGGATTTAAATCCACTCTGTCTTTTCCTAAGTTCCACAACCTAATGATTTAATTTTCAGAAGAAGCTGCAGGTTTTTGTTGAAGTCGTTAACAAAATGGGAACGATCCAATTCAGGTATAGGAAAACCTAATACCAATCAAAACTAATTTAAAATTGGGTTCTATTGAAGAGAAGGACATCGTTTTTGAAAAAATCATTTTTGCTGGCAATTTCATTTTATTGAGTGAGCAAGTGAGCCCCCTGTATATAAAAATGAATCGAAAGTAGATTCCCTCAATAACAACATGAAAAAATTCATAGCTCCATGGTGGTTCATTTTAGACAAGACAAATCTCAACGAAAGATGCATCGAAAGGATGATCTTCAATAGAAATCAAAAAGTACACCATGCCAGTTGAAAAACCAAAGTTGAAGTCGATGTCCGGTATAATCGCAAGTGGTACCGCTAATAATTACAGCTCTCCATTTACTATCTTGCCAAATTTTGAAATGGATCTATAAACCCATTCCCCAGATACTTCTCATAGGCCCTTTAGCGCGGACACCCTGTATACACTCGGGATTGCAATGTAATTTCATCATTAATATTGATTATAATTTCTATGAAACGTGTGTGAACAAAGTCTTATTACTGAGAGATTGTTCATGTTTATTTAATAATTGAACATTTGCAGCATCATCGTCACCGGCGAGCAAGCAAGGACAAGATTATGGGGTTTGAAACAGGGAAAAGAAAGCAATTTGGACATCTTTGGGTAAGATGTATGATTATATCATAGCATGGATAGTTTGTAGCAATTTCATGAACGAAGATTACGTTTTCGTTTTGAAAAATGTTATTGATACAATCTTACAGACAGATCATGTGAAAAAAATGATGAATGGTCATTACACTGAAAAGATGTTCCATTATCGAAATACATTCATGTCTTTTTCGATTTTTATCAATATCTTCTTCATTTTTCGAGCTATATAGGGTGCTACATAATAGTATGACACAACTTGAGGGGGAAAATCTACGTGCAATTTTAAGAAAAAAGTTCATATAGACATAGGTCCGCAAAAGCTTCGTTACGTAGCTACAAGGTGTTGAAATTTCCGGAAAAAGTTGTTTTTTCTTCCAAACTCCTACAGTTCTTGAGATATTCAGCCCAAATTTGAAATACAAGCTATTTTTGACAGTCTCCATCATTACACGTCCTATATTTTAACTGAAATTCACAAAGTGTTTTCTTTTCCGAGGCCATGTCTCCTTTTGTCCTCTCAAACTTTTTTGCAGTACGCCACTGTTCATTGTACGATCAGTTTTCGTCATTTTCGTTCAATTTAGAAAATTCTTTGAAAAGTGTAATTTTTTCGTATCTCCAACCGTTTTCCAGTGAAAAATTATTGAATTTGAATTGTATGTTACTCGCTCAATAAAAAAAGATAATAAAAATACTCGATAGATATGCCCAGATTTGCTTTTATTTTGATAACTCGTCTTCTGAGACTCAACTTATACTTATTCAATATCGAACGGAAAAAAAGTGTCCTCCACCTGCAAGAATACAGGCCTCTGTTCTTCGCATATTATCACGCACTCTTTGAAATATTCCTGGGGTATTTCTTATCGTGTCACAAGAGCTAAACTTTTGAGATATTCCCATGAGAAAAAGTCTGAAATATTTAAGTCTGGGGACGTAGGAGGCCATGTTTCTGGCCCACCCCGACCTATCCATCGGTTGTTGAATGTATCATTCAAGAATTCCCTAGCTTCTCCACTGAAATGTGCCCAATCAAATAATTCCCAATTATTTAGACTCAGACATTTAGTGAGAATTGTTCTTGATGATGAGGTTCTTCAATCAAATGGGGATTTTCCTGAGCCCAATAATGATTATTGTGAGAATTTGTGATAGCATTTCTCGAAAAATTAGTTTCGTTTGTGAACTTCATTTCACTTTATCAAAATGAGCATTTTCTCTAATTTTATCTAAGAACCATCGGTAGAAATTCAGTCTTGAAGGAAAATCTCGTGGAAGTAAAGTTTGGACGCGTTGAATACGACACGGGTACAACAAAAAGTCATGATGAATCCTCCAATTTAGAACATGTGAAATATTCAACTGGTTTCCAATTTTTCTTGTACTCACATCAATACAATTCAAAACTGCTTCCTCAATATCTGGAATTCTCATAGTTTGAATTGCACCTTATTAATGATTATTTGCAGCAAAAGTACCAGTTTCCCTCAACCCTCTGTGGAAATTTGGAAATTTTCACCTGTCTGGTGTTACTCGATTTGGAAAGCGCACCTGATATAATCGCCTAGCTTCTGTTGTGTTTCCGTCAGCCAGACCGTACATGTGTTAGTAAAATAAGCCATTTTTTCTTACAGCAATTACTTCAAAAGTCTTCAAACTAATCGTTAATTCAATAAATAATTCCATCAGACACTGTTCATCTTTAGCATCTGTCAAAATAAATAAATAAATGAAAAAAAAATCAAAGCCTACTAATCATTTTTTTAATTAGAAGTGCTTTCAATTCAGCGAATGCATACAATCGTTTGAAAAATTTCTTGCTCGAGATACGAAAAAATTACAAGTGTCAAAAAAGTTTCTAAATTCAACGAAGATGACGAAAATTGATTGTTCGCTTATCAGTGGTGTACTGTAAAAAAGTTTGAAAGGGCAAAAGAAGACATGCCTCTGGAAAAGGAAACACCTTGTAGATTCTAGTTAAAATTTAGGACGTGTAATGATGGGGGCTGTAAAAAGAAGGAGTTTTGAAGAAAAAACCAATTTTTTCCGGAAATTTCAATACCCTGTAGCTCCGTAACGCACCTATGTTTATATGAACTTTTTTTCTTAAAATTGCACGTAGATTTACCCCCTCAAGTTGTGACATACTTACTGGATACCCTATACAGCTCAAATTTTAAACGAAAGTTACTTTCAAGGGTCTATATGATTTGAATTTACAATTTGTTGTGAAAATCTAGCTGGTAGCATTATAATGAACTGATTCCTTGTTGTTAGTCAACAATTTTGTCCTTTGCGAATTTGTTTTCTTAAAACGACTAGTTGTCGAGAGTAAATTTAATTTTCTAATCAATATTTTTCCGTACAACGTACAAATGGGGCACACAAAAAAAGGCACTTGTAATTAATGCGTTTTTCATGTTATCCCTTTATACTTTGTACAGAAAAATTATATATTTTTACTGAAAAAATTGATTATTAATCAATATCCTGATAGACCCAATAAAGTTTCCAAATAGAAAATGAATCAGTTCATTACAATAAGAATGGTAAGCGGCATACTTCAAATTACTTTTACACAGTAAAATGCAGAAAAATAACAGCCCTTAGTACAATTTGTACCTGCAAATATAATATGACAAAAAACGGGCAAGAAATCGACGTTTCAAACCTCTTTTTTGTAAAAAGAATATTCCTATTTGATTATGAGAGCCATTCTTCTTGTTGTTATATGCTCTGTCTGCAGTTGTATGGATGACCACTTGATATGTATTACCTTTTATATTGAATTTGAAGAACCTTGAAGAAGTATAGAACTTCACCAATTTTTTTTTCTGCTAGAATAAATAATTTCTTCTGAAACTAGACCTGAAACTAGACATTTTATGGTTTCTCTACGTCGATTCACATTTACACTCTGCATCGGTCACTGCTTTTCTTGAACTTTGCACAAAAACTAGAAGATATTAAAATGTATGTGCTCGTCATTTGGCTCAGAAAATAAACTTCCGAGAGTCCGGCAGAGACTAAACTGTTTAATTTTATAGTCAGCCAGTTGGCCCACAAAGGCCATTTAGCTACTCACGACAGTGGCTCTATGCAGGACTGTGATAGATCTTATCACTGGTTCAAATCCAACACAGTCAATAGATTTTGTGTATCCGCATCAACCTCAATAATCTTCAAAAGACGCAGTGGAAGAACACCTACTTATAACAAGAAAAAAATCTTTTCGTTCTTTTGAACATAAACTATCATAAACTACTAGTCAGCCAACTTGAAATGGAACAGCTCTCAGCATTACCGTTTTCGATACCTCTATCTCTTCTCCTTCAAACATGAAAACGTCGACTATCGTTTCATAAACCGAATCTTGATTCTTGATCGCTAGATTGAAGATGGCTAACGCCGAAACGCGTAAATGAAATCTGCAAATTATGAAATAAATATTCAACTGTAGTTCCCCTTAACCCTATTACACCGTAAGAACAAATCTAATATATATCCAAATTTATATGGAATCACTCGATATTTTGAATATTACCACAGCGATTTTGGAAATTTCGAAAGATTGTTAAAATTGATTTTTTTTTGAGATATTTCAATTACAAAAAGAAATAAATTAAGGTTTATTTAAAGAAAAAAATAAATAAAAGAAAATGAGAGACTCTTTCCGCATGTAGTAAGGAAATTGTTTTATCACGGAGTAGGTTAGGTTAGATCTCTCTTGTCCTGATACAAGCCTGAATCCGTCTAAGCATGCTTTGGGTTCGGCTTACGACCTCCTCTTGGTTGATATTCTGCCACTCTTCTGTGGCGGCTTGGATGAGCTGTTGTGGGGTTCTTGGATTATCCTGGCGCGATCTAATTTTCCTTTTGAGATTATCGCATAAATGTTCAATAGGATTTAGGTCTGGAGAGCAAGCTGGCCAGTCATGAATAGCGATTCCCTCTGTTTCAAGATAATGTCGCACGAGGTTGCTGGTATGCGGAGGAGCATTATCCTGCATAAAAGTGAAATTCTCACCGTGGGCACCTCACCAGAGTCTCACTATGGGCTCCAGCACTAGGTCCACATAATTTCTAGCCGTTACACTCCCAAAAAACGAAATCAAATCCGTTTTGGGTCCAAGCATAATGTCACACTGCCGCCTTGGTATTTCGGATTTGCCATCCTGCTCGGAGTCTAGCTTGTCTTCCACGACCCCTTAAAATCCGAATCCGGTGCTCATCAGATCAAACACCAATTCTCGTCTCATCCGAAAAAAGAACATTTCGCCAATTCTCAACATTCCAATTTTGGTGCTCGATACACCAATTAAGTCTGTTGATTTTTTGTTTTCTGGTTAGCGCTGGAACTCTTAAGGGCCTTCTGCTGTATAAACCCCTTGAACGAAGTCTTTGACGTGGAGTATTGGATGCGACGCACTAGGGCCTTTTCTTGCAATTTGGCACGAAAAGCGATCTTGTGCTTCAGAAGTGATCTTCCTACGACTTCTTCTAGGTCTATTTCGCTGAGATTGTAGCTCCACGTATCGGGCGTAGCTTTTTGGAATCACCCCCTGTGATACTCCCATTGTGGCTACTATATCCGTCTGTGTCACCCCTCCTTCAACGAGAGCAACTATTCGACCTCTCTACACATCGGACAATCCAACGTAAGGCATTTTCAATTATGATTATAGGCTTTTTCAATTTTGAAATTGATAGTTTCAAATCTCAGTGACGACTGAGAACAATAATCAACAATGTGAAATACCGAGTGATTCCATATAAACTTGGTTGTGTACATTATATATATATATATATATATATATATATATATATATATATATATATATATATATATATATATATATATATATATATATATATATAAATAGATAATTGATTGATTGATCACTGCGACCAAGGGGTCTATTCTGGCACACTCCTACCTACAAGCTCCATCCTTCTTGTGAATGAGCTTTGTGGGTGGCAACTTAAGGAAATAATAATAATTAAGTCAGCATCAGTTTGTTAGATCTAAAATCCTCAAGCTTGACTCTGTTCCCAGCACTCCCCGACTTAGTCTATTTGAAGGGTCCTGAAACAATCCTTCCTTTCGAAGTGATTTCTGACGAGACAGTGCCCCATTAATATGGCAGCTAAAACTCTCAGGTCTAGCCTGGAGAGTTTAAGCCAAGTCTTGGCTCTTGCAGTGTGAGTTTCAGCCAGTTCTCTCGTACCTTCAAGTAAATACCATCCTTGCAGTCACCAGGAGAATTTCGAGCCTAGCCTCCGGTTCGGTGAATCCCAAGTATGTTCTTCGAGGGGCCAATGAGACCGTCTTCTCATTACCCTTAAGACCCGAGTATACGGTTACCCACATCAGACGGAGCTTATTCCTGTTTCCCAGTTTAGCGAGGGAGGAGCGTCACCATAAGTGACGTGCAAATGTCGAATGCCAATGCATTCAGTTCAGCTTATTTATCGTTAGTGTTCTCAGGACCATCGCAATCGAGTTGCATTGTTCGCATGGAAAAGTCTAGCTGCTTGGTAGGCAGGAAAAATTTCATTCCTGAGAATGAAGAATTGTGAATAGGTTGCACAGTTATCAATGAATCATGAGCTGCCTATAAGTCATTTCATACTTGGAAGACGTAGAAAGGGATTTGACCCAACTATAGCCATTATTTTGCACAACACAACATGGTGGCTGCATTAAGGCTTTTGTGCAATTTTACCTTTTCTAAAACCTTCTCATCCAGCCTAGTCAAGCCCCAAAATCTTCCGCAATATCTACCTTCAGCCTTCCTTGGAGCTTACATGTTCACAATCAATGTTTCTTCAAGACAAGCCATAGTAACCTCGTATACACCTAACCAATCATTTTATTTCATTACGAAAAATAGACAATTAAAATGAGTAATATGTTTCTTGTTCTACCCAATCGGGTTATGTGTAAACTTCACAATTCTTTCGAAATGAAGTCTAGAAAGTTAATCTTAATTTTTTTCCAGACAGAGGACAGAGATTGCCGAGATGGAGACGGTGCTGTGAGGAAATAAAATTACCCAACAAGTGTTACCAGAATATATCGTATCATCGTCATAAATCTGCCATTACCTGTTAACATAAACTCTTATGATTATAGTGCATTGTTATATTAGTATCAGTAAGCAAAGAAACTGATTGGAAATGTTTAGGTTATAATATATGAAGAATAAGTATATATATATTACCATAAACACAATTATTATCGAAACCACCTTAGTATAGCACACAAATACGGTTACCAAAGATTTGACGAATGTATCGAGGAATCTTTCAACCCTCATTCTAAAATTCTGTTAAATTAAAACAATCGAAAGTCAATCAACGGTCGCAATATACCCCACAATATAAAACAATACAAGAAAATTCCAAAGATATAAATTCTATAAGAAATGGAGGAATGGAAAAATTATGTGTTATTATGAGGTTATACATATTTAAAGTAAAAAAGAACTGATATAGTCATTTTATATTTACCTTCCTCTCACTTCTTTCGACTTCACCTTTTCCTTATGATCCTTCTTAAACTTATCAAATTCTAAAGAACAGCAGTATAATTCATTTTAATATAAATGAAATGAAACACTTTTATCTGATTTCACAATGTTTATTTTCAATTCACAAGACCGTTTTCGACATTTACGTCATTTTCAAGTGTCTAAAGCTAACAATTATGAGAAACAATGTACTATCTATACCATTTTGAATGTTGAGTTGTGGGGATTGACTATTGGGAGAGGTAAATTTTGGGTTTTTATGAAGTTCGTTAATTTTCAATCTTCACAACAGATTCATTGTCATCCCTCCATTGCATTTGCAGAGATTTTTTGAATTATCTAAGGTAATTATGTGATTTGTAGATTCAATTTGTTCGAAAACTGCCGATTTGTTATCTGAGGGGAAATGTTTTTTGAATCCTGATTCAAAATTTCGACCTGTTTGTCCTACTTGAGCTTTATTACACTCAATTCGGTATATTGTAGACTGTTTGAATTATTCATTAGTTTTTTGTTTAGCATTATATAGTCATTTGCTTATGTTGGGACTACAGTAAAAGAAGGTTGTTTAGTTGAATTTGGAAAAATAATTGCTATTAGAGAGGAGCCAATGTAAAGTTAAACATAAGTATTTATTTTCTGGTTTTCAATAATGGAACATAGTAATCGAGACATTTGTTTTTGTTCTTTGCGTTCAAAAATTTTGTTTATGTAAAAGACTGGTATATTATTATTTGATGCAATTTTCTTAATGATATGGGTTTCTTCATTGAAGTCTATTATGGATAGGGAATTGAATTATAAGCGGCTAATTAATGTGTAATGTGGTTGAAAGAATCCAATGGGATTGTTCAGTCTAAAGATATTTCTTTTCTGTTGTAGGTGGGATTATTATTGAATTGAGATGGTTATATCTAGGATACTCATCGAATTGTTGCATTCATTTTCAACACTGAAAGTTATTTTATTATGGACTTTGTTTAGAAAATGTAAAAACTGATCTATTGTCTTTACGAGCCTCTAAAACCCGCAATAATATCATTAACTTATCTGTGCCAAAAAAATGTTCTTGTGCTTGCTTATTGTTCATTATAGATTTTTCAAGATAGTTCATGAAGATATCTGCTAATAAGGAGCTAATTGGTGATCCCATTGGGAGTACTGCGTTCTGTTTGCAAATTTGATTCAAATTAGTAATAGTTTCGTGACGAACAGGTTACTAAAAATTACAAAATTCAACAATTATGTGTGGTGAAATGTTATTTCGGTTAAAGGCCGACATTCATCTGTTTGAATTTTTGGGTACGTATTTTTTTATATCAGATGGGGACAAATTTGAAATTGAGATTGTTAATAGTCGAAAGTTTATCTATGAGGTCTACAGAATTCGAAATCGTGTAAAGCTGATGAAAGTTGGCGAGCTTCATGCATTTAAAGAGCAAAAATGGTTTCAAAAGCTTGCTTATTCACCTGCAGATGTGTTTATGTATGAAACATGCCTGTGTGGTGTTCTCCCCTTTTGTGTAGTTGTGATTAAACTGTATACTTGGACCTTGATGGTTCATTCAAATAAGTACCATTCTATGCTAGATAATTCGATTGTTCCAATTCTTTTTGATTTCTTTAATGAATAGTGTAACTGTTTTTCTTCATCTGAAATAACTCGGGCGCCATTTTTATTTTGCCGAGGTTGTTTCCTCGAGGGAAGGGATCTGTTACACCTTTCTTTCCAAAGCTGGACCAGGTAAGCTGCAGTTGGAGAAGAGTTCTTTATTATTTAGAGCAGGGGTACTCTAACTTAAACTGCTGGCGATCTACCTCAATATTTTTAGTCTACTCTAAGAGGCTACAAGTATGTGTGATGCAGGGTTGTCGTACATATACGATACACCCTACCTACCTACCTAGGTAGGGTGTACCATAGCATATATAGATATTAGCTTTCCGCAAATTATACAATATTTTAGTCAAGGTTTGGGATAGGATTAGTTAGGTTCTTCGCTATAATATCAATGAAAAAACTCATAGTTATTAAAAATTGCGAGTTTATTGGTTATTACAGAACAAAAGAGTTACATTCGGTGTTAAACTTAACTAAGGAGTGACTTTGGATGTTGAAGCGTGGCACTGCATGTCCTCAGAATACTTTGATGGTACGTAACCACCGAGTGCTGACGACATATGATCGTTTGATCGATTGCGATATTTTCACTTAATTATCTTCATTTCCGAAAACGCAGACTCGCACAAGTAAGTTGACCCAAACATTGCCGTCAGTTGAAGATTCGGATATTTATCATCAGATATAAAACACCAGAAATTTGTATCAGATGCTGTAGCTTTGAGATGTATATCTGATATAATCTGCACCAACTCATTTTCAATAGAACATGAGTTCATATTAAACTAACTTGCTATTTCAGTAGCTAATTCCTCAATGTTTTCACATGAAAAAGGATAACTCATGAATGATGTTATATTTGCCAATTTACTGCAATCATAAAAACGCATTTCAAATTGTCCCGAAATATTTGATAATTCAGCCTCATACGTATCATAAGTCAACTGAGGAATCCTTGCTTTCAAAAGACGGAAAATGTTTCAGAACGTTTATTTTCAGTTGATCTATGATAAGTTGCAATTTACTTTTGAATGCTTTTACTGAAACTCAAAGAGCCGTCGTTGCAAGCTACCTGTACTGATGGAATTCACAATTTTTGTTGCAATGCCTAATAATTTCCTCCGTATTTAAAACTTTTGAACACATAACTTGTTGATGTATAATGCAATGGAATGAAAAAAATTAAGGGAAATCTTCATTAGCTCGACACAATGCCACAAATCCGTTTTTGTTTCCAGTCATGGCTGGTGCTTCATCGGTTGTAATGCACACCAATTTATATATTGGTAGCTTGTAGTTTCTTACAAAATTGAAGAAAACGTCATATATATCGTCGCCACGGGTCTTCCCCTTCAGAGAAATGATTGTCAAAAATTCTTCCTTAGCCAACATGTCATTGAATACCATCCGAATAAAAATACACAACTGGGCAGTGTCTGTCATATCGGTGGATTCGTCGAACTGTAAAGAAAAGTATGTACATTTCATGATATGTTTTAGTTTATCTGCCATGTCCCGACTCATGACTTCAATACGCCTTGTGACAGTTGGACGAGGTAACTGAAGTTCTCTAATAGCAGACATGATTTCTGTTTTATTTTCAAAATCTTCAAATAAAGTCTCACGCGCTTCAATGAATGCTTCCTTCATAACCGATCTATCTTCGAATGGTTTCTTGTGTTTCGCTAATATATGATATATTTTAAAGGACGCGATCGTAGCAGCTTTTGATTGTTAAGCTAGTCTTGTGAAAATGGTTTGTTCTTTTTCAAACATATATCAAATCACGTACTCTTCGTTTTCTTAATTCACTCTATGGCGGAAAATCCTTTTTATAGTTTTTATGAACCGTTTTATGATGTCTCTCTAAGCTCAGGTATTGCAACTGACGCACGACAATTTAGACAAATGCACTTATACTTCACCATACAAAAGAAGAATTCCTCCTAATCGTTATTAAAATGAAATGTTTCAGATGTCTTCAATGCACTCAATAGGTGCCCGAAATTTCTAGAGGAGCGGCAAGAATAAAAAACTCGGCTTTTCTTTGACAAATACCGCGCATTCTTTTGATAACGCCACCTTTTGCCGCTTACAGAATGTTAATCTATTACGTACTTAATTTTTGTAGTTTAATTACCTACTCATTAAAAATGTTTTCTTCTCGAGATCTACTCAAAAGCACTCGCGATCTACTGCAAAAAGTTCAGAACACTTCTGAATATCGATATATCGTATCCAGAACGATCAATATGGATAATTTTTTAAGAAATGAACACTTGCATCAATTTCTCACCAAATTATGTAGAGTGCCGCAACAGATTTCAGTTTTTTATAAAACTAAAAATGCAGCAGATGCGACGCTGCTTTATAATCATTTCATGTATTCAGTGTTTGCAATCAGTTAGTTGGCACTTTGTTTCTATTGTAAGCACAAATAAAAGATTCAAGTTTTGTGATTCGACCACGGAAAGACGTTATTTGACTAGAGAAGAGATGTTACGAGCCGTTGGCATGCTCCAAGCTGGGAGCTCACAACGGAAGTATCCAGGGTTCTGGGAAGTAGCTAGCCCAAGTGTCAAAAACCGTTAATGGTCGCGTTTCAATGAAACAGGTAGCGTAGAAGAACGCCATACAGGTCATTTCAGGATTACTACAGTCGCCCAAGACCGATTTTTGGTTTTACAAGCCAGAAGAGATCGTACTACCACAGCATCTCTATTAACTCAAGAGCTATCACGAGTTCATAATGTACAAATTTCCGACCAAACTGTGAGAAATCGACTGCACGAAGGTCAACTCCACTCCAGACGTCCTTTAAGAGTTCCACAACTGACCCGTGGAAATCACGCTGCTCGTTTAGCTTGGTGCCAAGAACACGTAAACTGGGATCAAGAGAGGTGGGCCACAGTTCTCTTCAGTGATGAATCTAGATTGAGTTACTATCCCGATTCGGGAAGAATTCGAATATGGAGGTAACCTGGAAAGCAAAACCGTCTCAGAACAACCTCAGGGAAATTCTTACGCAAAGGAGATAGTTTTACCTGTAGTGGTACCGTATTTCCAAACAATGGGTCAAAATCCACTCTTCCAACAAGATAATGCCCCTCCTCATCGTGCAAGAGTTGTCTTGAACGTTCTTGAAGAGAATAATATCGATCTTCTACCGTGGCCATCCTGCTCCCCAGATCTGAATCCCATCGAGCATGTGTGGGACACCCTAAAAAGAAATCTCCTGCGTCAAAACGTCTACCATCATGAACAGGAGCTTCGATTAGCAGTTCAGGGGGCTTGGAATGACTTAGGCCAAAATGTAATAGACAATTTAATATTGAGCATGCCGCGACGATGCCAAAGTGTCATTAATAACAGAGGTGGACCTTCTGGGTACTGAAAAATATAAGTGCTTCCATATCGTTTCGAAAATATTAGTTCAGGATTTTTTTGTGTTTTACCAAATTTCGTCATTTTCAAATTTCAAATTTTCTTTTATAATAGGTGCTCTGGAGAAGTCAAATATTATTTAGTTTTCTTGATAATACGTTATATACAATACATCCTAACAAAACCGAAAGATTTCTATAAATTCGAATCATCAAATTCATATTTTAAAGATATTGGTAAGTGTTCCTAGACTTTTTCACAATTCATATACCTACGCCGTTGTATTAAAACCTGCAATGGTAAAAGAGCCTCACTTGTTCCCCATCCATTTCAAAATCCAAACTGAGTGTTACTGATACGGGTTTCAAGTGTTGTGGATATGCGCTCATGTATAACTTTCAGGAATAATTTCAGTTTATGACTCATTGAGCTGATGGTTCTGTATTCTTCACATTTCCGCACCGTTGGTTTCTTGTGTAAGACAATAAGGGTCGACTTGAGCCATTCTTCCGGCAGATTGTCGGACTTATGAATAGTGTTAAAAGCTTGATTAGATGATGCATGTCTTCTTCATTGAACAGTTTCAGAACTTCTACCGGTATTTTTCTGGATCACAGGCTTTTCCGTTCTTAATTCTAGCCATTGCTTTCTCCACTTCATGTTTTGTTATAGGTGGTCCTAGGAGAGTTTGTGTTTTTCCACAATTTGCATTTCTGACATTATCAAAGAGTTTACTTACATAATCTTTCCAGACACTGAGTTTTTCTTCTGTGCTGTTCACCAAGTTACCAGAGTCGTCTTTTAATATTGTAAGGTTTGTTCGATAGCCAAGGATAGTTGTTGTTTTATTTCGTTGTGAAAAGGAAAAATATCGTGTTTCTGTTCCAAGTTTTCAATTTATATGCATTCTTTGATGTATCATTTTCTTTAGCCCTTCTTATGGCTGTTCGAATTTCCTTGTGTTTCTCTTTATATATAAATCAGTATCTTTATTCTTCGATTTTCTTCTTTCTTCTATCATTTTGAGTATTTCATCTGTCATCCACTTCTTGTTCGACTTCTGATTTCCTTCACTTTTAAGGTGTGTTTTGGTGACGTTTTGTGTAATAAGTCTTGAGCAACTTGATGGTGCACTTCAGGTTTGAGTATTTTTCTGAAGTCCATTCGTGGTGTTCGGCTTTTAGGCGAAAGAACAACAGCTGCTAAGAGGACATTGTCAATTGGTACGTCTGCTTCTGGATAGGTTTCAACTGATGTTATACTATTACGGAATAGTTTCTTTATTAAGATATAATCAACTTGATTCCGTTTAATTCTATCTGGATTATCTCCTGGGGCCTTTCATGTGTAGAGTCGTCTAGAAGGCAATTTAAAATAGATGTTCATCACTGCCATCTAATTGTTTTGGCAGAATTGGACCATTCTATCTCCTCTATCATTCCTTACACTCAAACCAAACTCTCCAGCTACATCCATTTGTTTTCCTTCTCCCACATTGGCGTTGAAGTTTCCGATCACTATTGTCACATCTTGAGGCTTTGTTTAGTCAACTGATTTCTGTACACCTTCGGCGATATCTACAACGATATATCTCAAATCACCAAACTATATCAGGCGTAATAGCTGTTTAGGAGAAATTGGAAAGTTTCCTCAACTACATAAATCGCAGGAAACAACCCGAAGATAAGTACATGAAGAGTGGTAAAAGAATAAACCTAGGAGATAGTAGACTATGGCATGTTCTAATGATAGAAAAATGCATTTCTACCACTTCCAACCGATCTAGCTGCTACATCACGAAGATGAAATAGCAATATTGTACGATATTAAGATTAATTTGAGATTCAATTGGGAAAATTACTGAAGGGTTCAATCGAGTTGATTGTCGAGAATTGATTCAGAAAGGATTCACAAAATTGTTGTTCAATACCCATTAGATGTGACAAGGAAAGCAGTTGACCATATGGCAGCTGGGAGAAAGATTTATGTACGAAAAAGTGGGGGCATTTTGGAAAACCTATTGTGAAATTTTTATAACTGATATTTTTTCATGAATGTTTTCTTTCAATGTCATCGTTCATGGAAAAATCATTATTTTCATTTGAAATTTTCGTCAACGTGGGGAGTTGGCTGCGATTGATGTCACAAGTGATAAATTCATCACCAGTGGTGGAAAGTACTCGAGTACTTTTGTACTTGAGTACCGTAACTAATTACTTTTAGTATTCTGTACTGAATACTTTTTTAGGAAGTAACTGTATTCAGTACTCAATTTCAGTAGTAATAATTACAATTCAGTACCCATGATTACAAAATGTACAGTTTTTAGCCATGAGTACAATAACCGTACCATAAAATTTCAAATTTGGTGGCGAAATTCTGCTCTCAGCAATTTTGGCCGGTATAAATAAGCGATTTATAGATATTTTAACTTTGAATTCCACAAATGCAATTATAGCATCTGTTTTATGTCCTCAATTCAAACAAAGATGGTTTCGTTGCATAACGAAGTCGAGTATATCAATTAAAGAGATAAAAAATTTATCATCACGAGTGCTAAAAATATTGCTTCAACCTCACCCTGAGAGGAACTCGACCGCAGTTCTCCCCACCAATGATGATTTTTTCGACCTCAATGAACACTATTCCAGAGAAAATTCCAATTCCGTCAGATCTTCTTTTCAAAATACAACACAAGTTCTGTGTACGAAAACAGAACTAGAGCTTGTCAAATATTTAAATGACAACCGGAAGAAATTTCAAATGTTGAACAACTATCCGAATTTGAAAAAAATTTCTGAAGTTCAACACACTGCTACCTTCGTCAGCACCTGTAGAACGAATGTTTTCATTCGCATCCATAGTAAACGCTGCACGCCGTTATGCTCTTAGTGACGATAATTTCGAGAAACTAGTTTTACTGAAAGCAAATTATACAAGTATTTTCGAATCAGTTCAGTGAGTATGTCTATGCTGTTGTGACCATTTTTATTTCATTTCAAATTCCAATAAATCGGTATTTTCATTATTATGTCTCTCATTTAATAGTTGAGTACCTTTCATATTATAACAATAACACTTGATATTTTGTTCCACTGATATTCATTAGCCAATGTTAACCCATTATAATGATACATAATAGTAATAATTGTGCTTCACCAACACAAAAGGTTTAGAGATAGAACTATGTGCTCACAAAAGTATCAATTACTTTTTCACTAAAGTAATCGAGTACAGTATTCGAATACTATTTCGAGCAAAGTTATCGTACTCATACTCCAATATTTTTTTGTACTCATCCCAGCACTGTTTATCATCAGCATCTTCATAATAATTGAAATGCCCTTAGGGTTTTTAGCATTGAGAATTTCCTGATAGTGATGACTAGCCCGTACCCAGTACTTCTTTTTATAAAAGAAATGAAAAAATACTTCCAGAAAACGCCCTCATTAATACCTCACCGATGTTTCATTCTGCAGGCGTTAGCTGAAGTACTCATGAGAAGAAATGAAGCCAATAATTATCAAATTTCGAATTGAAAATGAACAGGTACGTCGTGGTTTACAGCCGCCAAGTGAAACTGAAAGGGGTCCTCTTCAGAATAATTCTTAAATAAAAAAGTTAAACAGAATGTGACAGTTTCCGCAGTTGATTCATTTTTTAGAGCGATTCTCGCTCATTGCTTTAGTGAATGTCATTCTTTGTATGAAATTTCGAGTGAATCAATCTATACGTTCAAGACTTATGGCGTTAAGAATATATAAAATAATAGCATATTGGAGACGGATAGCTTTATTTTGGTTTTGGGCCTCGATTCTGACTCCTTTAGGTGAACTCAACCTATAGTTTTTCCATATACAGTCTTTAGTGAATTAACTTGTATAATCCAATCAATAGATAACTGTCTCATGCATAATTTCTCAAAACTTTCATCAGAAAACAATTATAATCGCGAAGAAGAAGAAAATCTAAGACTTCGTTTTCACCTTCAAAAATGCGGAAAGTACTTTTTTACTTCAAATTTCTCCTAGCTTCGAAAATTGTATAACACCCGTAACATATATGTCAAAAATATTTTCATTAATTATATTTTTCGAAACTTAGATGATTAGAAAGCAGCTTTTATTTGTGACGGTCTGTTAAAGAATTCCAAATTCGATCGGAAAACTGATGCAGATACGGGATGAACAACCGAAAGACTTGGAGAAGTCAATATCTGCAGGTTTTTTCAGTTCACAATGAAAACCACCAGCAGGCAGAACTCGGTTTAAAGGTGACCTCTCATTTAAAAGAGGAACGCTTAATATATTTTCAAAACGGTGCTAAGCAGAATTAACCTGTAAAATTAGGCTTACAATTTGTATAGCCATCGACGGTATTTCAAGAATTGATGCCATCCAAAAATTTTAATTCAAACAAATTCACTTACCCTTTAAATCAGGGGTGCTCAAACGGTCGATCGCGAGTGCTTTTTGAGTAGATCTCGAGAAGAAAAACATTTTTAATAAATAGGTAACTAACTACAAAAGTTCATTACGTAATAAAATAACACTCTGCTAGCGGCAAAAGGTGGCTTCATCAAATGAACGCTCGGTACTTGTCGAAGAAAAGCCGCGTTTCTTATTCTTGCCGCTTATCTAGAAATTTCGGGCGGCGCGTTTGACGGGATATAAATGTTGCGCCTGCAGGAATTGGAGTCATTCTGAATTGTAACTTGAAGGCAAAACTACGTCAATCATTATTATTGAATAGTACAAAATGAGTGCAGCAAAGAAATCTAAAATGTATCATTTTGATAACGGTTGGGAGGAGGAATATTTCTTTTGTATGGTGGAGGATAAATGCTTTTGTCTTATTTGTCGTGCGTCAGTTGCAATATCTAAGCGTTGTAACTTAAAGAAGCATCATAAAACGGTACAAAAAAATTATGAAAAGGATTTTCCGCAACAGACTGAATTAAGAAAAGTACGTGATTTGATATCTTGTTTGAAAAAAGAACAAACCATGTTCACAAGGCCAGCCAAACAATCAAAAGCTGCTATGATCGCGTCATATATTATATGTTGGCGAAACACAAGAAGCTATTCGAAGATGGATCGGTTGTGAAGGAAGCATTTATTGAAGCGGGTGAGACCTCATTTGGAGATTTTAAAAATAAAACAGAAATCATGTCTGCTATTAGAGAACTTCAGTTATCACGTCTGTCTGTCACAAGGTGTATTGAAGTCATGAGTCAGGACATGGCAGATAAACTAAAACATGATATCATGAAATGGACATACTTTTCTTTACAGTTCCATGAATCCACCAATATGACAGATTCTGTCCAACTCTGTTCAAGAACAAATTGGCTAAGAAAGAATTTTTGACATTCATTCGTCTGAAATGGAACACCCGTGGCGAAGATATATATGACGTTTTCTTCAATTTTATAAAAAATTTTACCTACCAATATACGGTTTTGTGGCATTGTGTAGAGCTAATGAAGATTTCCCTTCATTTTTTCATTCCATTTCATTATACATCAGCAAAAGGTGTGTTCAAAAGTTTTGAACACTTAGGAAGGATCGGTATTGCAATAAAAATTATGAATTCCATCCGTGCATGTAGCTTGCAATGGCGGCTCTTCAAGTTGCAGTTGGAAGATGGATGGTCAGCTGAATACACAGTTCTTCACACGGACGTCAGGTGGTTGAATCGCGGAAAATTCCTAGAAGGGTTTCATGAATTATTTCCCGAAATAAGAGCTTTCCTAGATGAAAGAGGTGATGACACTCAGATGTTGAAGAACGAAAAATGGCTGACTGATTTGGCATTTTTCACTGACACAATGCGTTTAAACACCTATAACTTGGAGCTTCAAGGTAAAGGAAAAACTATTATTGAGATGATTAGCACAGTAAACGCATTCAGAAGTGAGCTGCAACTTATGATAGATCAACTGAAAAGAAAGGATCTGAAACATTAACCGTCTTTGAAAGCAAGAACTCCTCAATTGAATTATGATACGTATGAGGCTGGATTATCAACTAGTTTGGGACAATTCGAAATGCGTTTTTATGATTGCAGTAAATTGGCAAATATAGTATCATTTATGAATTATCCTTTTTCATGTAAAAACATCGAGGAATTAGCTACTTAAATAGCAAGTCAGTTCAATATGAACTCATGTTCTGTTGAAAATGAGTTGGTGCAGATTATATCAGATATACATCTCAAAGCTACAGCGTCTGGTACAAATTTCTTGAGTTTTATATCTAAAGATGAATATCCGAATCTAAGGCAAATCGCCCTTCAACTGACGGCATTGTTTGGGTCAACTTACTTGTGCGAGTCTGCATTTTCTGAAATGAAGATAATTAAGTCAAAATATCGCAATCGACTAACTGACGATTATATGTCATCATGCTTGCGATTAGCACTCAGTGGTTACGAACCATCTTATGAAAAGTATGCTGAGGACATACAGTGCCACGCTTCAACATCCAGTCACTCCTTAGTTAAGTTTAACACCATATGTAACTCTTTTGTTTTGTGACAACCAATTAACTCGCAATTTTGAATAACTATAAGTTTTTTCATTGATATTATAGAGAAGAACCTAACTAAACCTAAACCACACCTTGACTAAAATAATGTATGTTGTGCGGAAAGCTAATATCTATATATGATATGGTACACCCTACCTAGATAGGTAGGTAGGGTGTATCGTATATGTACGACAACCCTGCATCACACATACTTGTAGCCTCTCAGAATCCATCGTAAGTAGTCTGAAAATATTGAGGTAGATCGCCAGCAGTTCAAGTTTGAGCACCCCTGCTCTAAATTAATCAAACATTATTCAATTTTCATGAGTGAATGTTATAGGAACAAGGTATCAATCAACGAAAGAGTGATGGCTAAAACCATCAATTAAATTAAGAAGTATGAATCATCAAAGAATTCTCTATGTTTCGTCTGTTCAGAACTCATCAGTATCGCATAATAACCTGTAATACTAACAGACCTGAGAAATTAAACCCCATTTTCTTATTGGTTTCCTCTATAAAATGAAAAAACAAGTGTTGTGTGAAGTAATTTATTCGTTCTGTATCAAACCTACTACTATACATTCATGAATTACAATCACTGTTATTCATTATTTTCACTATTATTAAAAGTTTTGACAATTTTTTCTCAAATTATTACTATTCTTGTTATTTTAATGAGAGTAAAAAGTTGATAACAATATAATTTATTTAATTTAGTGTGTGGTAGAACAGTGGGTTCATTTGGTTTCGTTGTCCTAAAACAATAGTATTTCAAAAAGTGAGATGGCCCTGCGTGAATATGAAATTTCATTTCTTGCAAAGTAGTTGATGATTTCTTTAGTCAACAACATGCAAGAAACTTATGCTTTCTCTATTCTCTTTATTCACTGATATGCACCTGCTTTTGAATTGCCTTTTCGTCATATCTAGCTAATCGATCACGAGAAACTAAAATTTCATCCTATAAACTGACTATAGTTCAGGATCTCAATGCAAACGATTTTATTGTATTCAATGCTACCTGAATTAATCATCAGAGCCATGATGATCCTAGACAAGTTGATCAGCGTTCTTTTCATTCTCAAGTGTAACTGCAAAAATATCCTTGAACTTCTGATTAATATTGCTCCACTTCGAAACGTTACGGAATACTCTGCATAAACTTCGTTAAGATACCAATACATTTGGACTACTCTAGCGAAAAGAGGCAGCTTAACTGCCACAAATCGATGTGTCACTTATTTTCGTGGGGGTCAGCCTTGTACTTTAATTTACTAGGATGGCAAAAACAGAGATCATGATGGTTAAGCTTATTTCTTGCAGAATAGAGCTCTATAGTTTAAAATATTCGAAAACATTTATCAAAGGCATACTAAATCATAATACCAGCATAGTATTGAGAGAAGAGAGAACTGCAGGCTGAAGGTACACATGCACAAAAGCAACCTAGCTAATGAATAGGAATCCAGACTCTGTTTGGAAGCGAGTGAAATGGCAAAGCACATCGTATCACATGCCCAACAGTGAGAAAAATCATATTCGAAGTTTTTGGTTATATTATACATAACGATTCCAAGAACTTTTTAATGAACGATATAATTAACTGCTTGTGTTTTTTATCTCATTTAAACGATATAATCAACTGCTTACAGAAGAGATCTGTGCAAGAAAGTATGATTCACGTGTCATGATGACCAAGGACCATAAATCCACCATATACACAAAGTAAAATATCCATGGATTTTAAAAAATTAACAACAGGAAATTTCAGTGACGATATCTTTATAATTCGAGAGTTTTACCTGTCAATGTCGAGATAAATTTCGGAGATGGTTCCACAAGAAAAATACTATGAGACACAAATTGCATGTATTAATGACTGTCTTGTTGCAATACTTATCTCAAAGATCATCCACTTAACCAGTATAGTCACCTGATTTTTCCTGTTGCGACTATTTGGAATTTCTGGATGATCTGAAGAATTCAATTAATGCAGTATATTGAAAATAAACATAAAATTTAAATGGTAATCTCGATGCATCTCACAGGAAGAATTCTTCTTCTAATTGAATTTCTAAATGAGCAAGTTGTCATTTCCCACCTTATTCTTGTCTATCTATCAATTATCACAATACAAATTTCAATGAAAACATATTCAACATCACAGAAAAAGAAATTATATAATAATAGCTAAAGTTGCTGTTTCCATCACTTTTTGGTTCACTTCTATTATACCATATATCACTTTCGCCTATACTGTCTACCTCAAATGTTGAAGTTTGTGAAGTGGTTGTGATTTGACAAAAGTCCTCCATTGTAAAATTAGAAATACATTGTCCATTCTTGAAGAAATACTTCAAAGAAGCGATTGTCATTTTACAAGTCAATCCTGAACAAATGTTCGATGCTGTTTCATTAGTTATAGACTCATAAAACGATTTCAAGGAAGTTGTCGAAGAACCATGACCATTCGGAGAAATCAACCAGCCCATATTTTCACATGTACAAAAGAAATTGTTGAAAGTGAAGTACAAATTTGTTGAGACTTTTTTGTACGCCACCATATCCGGATTCAAACTTCCTGCGTCCATATATACAATATTATTGTTATTGAATTTATACCCAAATTCTAGATTTCCAAAACTAGTGTGAGAATCAGTCAACAATCCAGGACTTATCTTTGATAGACTACCAGCTTTGAGATAATTGAAGGTATTGGCAAATATATTCACAGTTTTCGCTAAAATCGATATTGAACCTGGCTGGAGCATGTCGACGATGTTGTCTACATAAGTAAAGTTTTCTATGGTGCCACTGATACCTCCCGGCATGATTTCCACAAATTTATTGTTTTCAAAGATGGCTTCTTTCACGTGCAATTGAAAACTCAGGTAATCCAATATTGTCATGGTGCTGTTCGTCATGGAAAACCATCCTTGGTATTTCTCTGTAGTGTTGAAATTTATAGTTATTGCTTTGGGGTGTACAAGCTCCACATTAACATTTTTCCATGTGAAATTCCTAAACCCTCTCAAACCATGGAATGCATGAGTTTCTATAGTGCCAATATTCACTGATTCGAATTCAATTCCTTGAACTTCATGTTCCACCACTGGACCGTTATATTTCATCTGAAAAAAAATGACAGGAATTGAAAACACAATTTCAATATTCCAAATTCTTTCTTGGTAGGCAGCTAATTACTGACACTCAATTTTTCCGGATATGTCTTGACATATGCCAACAAAATTTGATGTTTTCTCTTAAAGCTCATGTTCCGCTCATGAGAAATAAAATCAAAGAAAAAAAAATTGAAATTTTACCAGAAACCATGAACGATCGTCTTGAAAATTTGAACCCGGTAAACTATGCTGTAACAATGGTGTTGGATGACCTAGATTGGACTAATATAAGGATAGACTTAGAGTATCAGATTCAACTGTTCGCAGAATGATCCTCAAGTGCATGCAATACCGTCTTCACCATAAGGGCACACGGGGACCGTGCCTAGGACCCCTATTCTCTGGAGGCTCCGAAAGACCGACAATTGCTCTCACACATTTATTCTAAAAACATTTTTGTGGGGCACATAACACTTTTTTCACAAATCAATAATCTTATCAGGAGGTTTTACAAGGCAAATGCTAATACTACGCCATTATATCGATAACTGCGGCAATTCCTATTGTACAAATTAATAATATTTCCGAAGACATCCTACCTAATTCACTAAGTACACCATTTAGCGATCACTCACGCAATCACTTCAATTCCTAAGCCAAGCTGCACAGTCTAAACAAGGCCTAACATAAACGTCGGCATTGTCAATAGTTGGGGGAATCCCCGAATGATGTATTAAACCAGTGATTCCCAAAGTACTCTATATCGACCCCCTAGGGTCTATGACAACTTGCAAGGGGTCTAGGTCAGCGAAAAAAAAATTTAGGGGGTCTATGAAATGAAAAATGGGTGTCCACGATAGTGAATCTCAACACATACAATGATAGTAGCTAGTTACTTACATCATACTATCTTATAATATAAAAACATATACATTATTTATAAAAGTACCTATGAAGTAAAAAATTTATTATATTTGTTTATAAAATTGTATAAGTTGTAGAATGTAGACATTCGTTTTGTGGTCGCAATACATTTTGAACTTGCACCTGCACATAATAAAGTACCAGTATCATCTTGTACGTGCAGTCTCAGAGCTTCGCTAAGTTGCACTTACTTGTTCAATTCGTCACTCTTTAAATACGCATGTGTGACAAATACGATCATTCGTTTCCTGAATCTTGAAAAGTAAAGTGCTAAGAAAATATTTAAAAAATATATAAACAGGTTGTTTATCACACAAATAACAGTGAATCAGTGTTATTTTGTTTGAGAGTGCCGGAGAAAAGTAAGTACATTATTTGTTATTAAGTTTTAGTTTTGTACTCGTAGAAAAGATTGATAAATTACGCCAATCATGACTTCATTTATTAGTAGTTTAATTTTAATCATGCAGAATTACACGATTACTCCTCAATAATTTCTTTTTGAAAGTTTTAGCAATCAGGTATTATAATTACAGTGCGATCTCGGTAATCCGAACTAATTGCTGCAAGGAGATTTTCGGATTATGGAATGTTTTCGGGAAAAATCTAAATGTTTTTTCAATATACAGCTGCTGGTGTTTATGTCGCATTTAAATAATGTAATGGCATCTGACTGATGCCATGTCCGAATCTGAAAAGAAATGTGGACAGTACAGTGTTGATTATTTGAAATTTGGCTACATTCCATCATTGTCCAACAAACAATTGCCTATTATGCAACAAAGTTTTGGGCAATGACGCTATGAAATCATCTAAGCTGCAGGATCATCTGAGAAGATGTCACCCTGATAAAACAGATATAGATTTGATAAACTCTCAAACACTTAAAAGAGACCCACACTGGACATAATGTTTACTTCGACGTCACAAAGAAACGATGATGGTTTGCGGGCGTCTTACAATATCTCGCTACTGTGTTACGTCTTGCTCTCATATGTAATCTGAAACAGATGATTAAGGAGTGGTGCTAACTCTGGAGCACACCCACTGATTTTGATTTTTGACTTGTTGAAGCATATGCACTCTGAATTTTACTTCAGACATATTCGATTGAACATCTGTTTTGCTTCAGATGATGATGGGATAGAACCGTCATCTCTAATAAAAGGTGGTTGGGTTAGGTTAGGCTGTACGACAGTACAACCGATTTCAATGAAAGGGATAAATTTTACACCAAAATTACTGTCCAATCGCATTGTTGCCCATTATGCCCAAAGCCATGGAAAACGTGATGACCGACGGGTATCATCAGTGATCGACAATACCAATTCCATAAGCAACGATCAACTTGTGGCTTTCTTTCATGCATTACGCGTTTGTAGACATCAACAATCGAAAAGCATGGTGAATCGAAATCCATTGCTTTTGATACCTCGAAGGCCTTCCGCAGGGTTTGTCACGCAGCCTTGATGAATAAACTAATCGCATATGGACTTCCTGGAAAGTTTGCGTGATTGAATTAGTAGCTTTCTGTAGAGTAGATCTATTCAGGTGGTAGTTGATGGTGTGACGAGTGAATCTTTTCAGGTTGATGCAGGAGTACCCCATGGCTCTATATTCTCGCCAACTTTCTTTGTGTTGCATATTAATGATTTGCTCTACCCTACCGAGAACAAAATATTTGGGTTTTCTACCGACTCTACCCTAGCATCCTCAATTTCTAGTTAGCATCCTATCGCTGCTGGGAAGTGACACCGAAAAAGATACCTACAGAGCATGTCATTGAACTCAGACTTGAGAGAATATCAGAGAGGGCCGGTTGAACTTTGTCTATTTTAATATGAACCAGACGCAATCAACAACTTTCTCCAGAAGAAAAATTTCTGGAGAAGCTCAATTATGCAAGGACGTTGAATTACCTCAGAAACCAAAATACATCTATTAGGAATCAAAGTCATCAACTGAGTTGGCTGGCATGACCATGTGTCAGTCATTACCAAACCTACTTCTGCTCAAATCAGTTTCCTTCTCGAAGATAAGCAGTACTTCACTCCATCACACCTGGTGCTTTTATGCAAAGCACAGGTGCGACCTGGTCTGGAATATGTAGGTACTCTTTCCATGTGTGGGGCTCCGCACTTAAAAAAACAAACATTCATTACATCTATTAGATTGGGTCCAGAAGAGAGCAGTACACCTCATCGACCCCCTAGGGATCACGCGCGATTTCCAGTCTCTCGCTGAAAGGCGATTAATTGTTGATTTTTCTCTTTTTCACAGATACTTCCATGGCATATCTTCTGAAGAACTGAAAGATTTGGCTCCAGAGGTTCCGATAAAAAACCAGGTTTATATAAAACTTCAATCTGTGAACGGTCCAACTAACCACGCCACGTACTTCTCTATATAGAAATTCATTGTTATTACAGCGCTAGAATGCTGTGCAAACTCACTTACATAGAACATCTTTCAGATAACTTACAATCTCTTAGCTCCCTTGTTCTCTAAAAATTCTGTGCTAGATTCATCTAACTCAATACCACCGAACATTCCACCTACAAATTCTTCCATGGTAGAAATCAAGTTCAGAGTCCGCACTGTGAGACGGGCTCTCGAGCAGCTGAACTGCAAGAAGGCAGTTGGTCTAGACGAAATACCGCCAATCGTCCTGAGAAAGTTTGCTCCCGAACTGGCACCCATTCTTAACCGTCTGTTACAGATTTCTTTTGAAAGCCAGACTTTTTCGAGCATCTGGAAAATACCGAGACTTCAACCAATCTCAAAGAAAGGAAAGAAGTCCTTACCCCAAAACTACTGCCCTGCTGCAATTCTTCCCATTATGTCCGAAATGATGGAGAGAGTCATAAATGATGAACTCAAATATCTTGAGTTGCAGGAAATTATTAACGACCGTCAGTATTATTTTCGCAGGCAAAAATCGACAAGAGATCTGCTCGCCTACGTCACTCATGTTTGTACATCAACGATGGAAAAGCATGGGGAATCTAGAGCAATAGCCCTCGACATCTCTAAAGCCTTCGATAAGATTTGGCATGCAGGCTTGTTGAATAAACTTGCTGCATATGAGCTTCCCGACATATTGCGGGATTGGATAAGTAGCTTTCTTCCAAATAGAGCAATACAAGTTATTCCGAACTAATGGCTGAAAGGAGATTTTCGAATTATGGAATGTTGTCGGAAAAATCTAAACGTTTTTTCAATATACAGCTACTGGTATTTATGTTGCATTTATATAATGTAATTTTGTCCACAGATGACTGATGCCATGTCCGAATCTAAAAAGAAATGTAGACAGTACAGTGTTGATTATTTGAAATTTGGCTTCATTCCATCATTGTCGAACAAACAATTGCCTATTATGCAACAAAGTTTTGGCCAATGACCCTATGAAATAATTTAAGCTGCAGGATCATCTGAGAAGATGTCACCCTGATAAAACAGATGAAGATTTGAAATACTTTCAAACACTCAAAGATACACTTCAGAAGAGACCCACACTGGACAGAATGTTCGCTTCGACGTCACAAAGAAACGATGATGGTTTGCGGGCGTCTTACAATATCTCGCTACTTATAGCAGAATCCGGAAAACCGCATACTATCGGAGAGAAGTTAATTTTGCCAGCCGTTGAAGAGGTTTTAAAAACTGTTTTACACAAACCTGCATCTGATATCAATGAAAGAATTTCCTTGAGCAATAATACTGTTAAAAGACGTATTGATGAAATGAGTTCTGATATTGAAAGCTTCTTGTGTAATTATTAGCAAACGACCCATTTCTCTTTACAACTGGACGAGTCAACTTTACCTGATAATGGCAGCATTATAATTGGCATATGTTCGTTTTGTTATGAATCAAGAAATCTACGATGAACTTCTCTTCGCTAGAACTTAGATAACCGACACTTAAACCAATCAATATTTCATTTTTGAAGGATTACTTCATTGAAAAAGCAATCCCTTTATCAAATATAATATCAGTAGCTACAGGTGGAGCTCCTGCCATGGTTGGACGTTATCCTGGATTTATAAGCTATTTAAAACAAAATGTGTTAGGGGTGTTAGCAATACATTGCGCCATCCATCAACAACAGTTAGTTTTAAAAATATGAGTGTTAAATTGCATGAACCTCTTCAATTAGTCATTGATGCAGTAAACTTAATCGAAGGAACGCGTTGAATACGCGGTTATTTGGACAGTTGTGTGAAGAAAATGACGAACAGTTTCATCAATTATTCCTTCACACTGAAGTACGCTGGCTGTTGAAAGACTTTTGTGACTATTTTAGAATTTCTGGATACTGAAGATAAAATTTTAAAAGAAAATTTAATGAAGGGGAAAACAGACATCGCCTATTCAACAGATTTGTTTGCAAAATTTAATATGGTTAATTTGCAGTTACAATGCGACAGTTTAAATCAGATTGAAACGAAGTGCATCTTATCGGCGTTTCTTGCCAGAGATAAACTAATGAAGCAAAATATTGACGGGGCGAATTTTCTCAATTCCCCAGTTTGTCACAGACAAATTAGCAGGAAAAAACGTTTCAACTTACCTTCTACATTCAAATGCCCTCTATTCAGATTTTGAAACTAGGTTTGAGGATGTTTTGACCATGATTATACCACCGTGGATAATTAATCCATATGGTGACATAGAAGAAACGAATGTCATAATACAAGAAGAACTGACTGAACTAAGTACAAACAAAGAACTTAAGATTCAGTTTAAAAACGGATATCAGCAATTCTGTCTGCAAAACAACATACCCGTTACTTATCCCGTATTATGGAATATAGCGAGGAAATTTTTAATTTCCTTTCCTTCATCATACCTAGAGAAAATGGGGTTCAGCGCTGTTACTAATCTCCTAACGAAAGGAAGAAACAGACTGGACATCATTAGCCGAGGAGATTGTAGATTAACCCTTACAAAATTGACGCCAAATGTTGATAATTTATTATTGAAGCATCTAATTCATCCTACTCAATAAAAATTTTTACTTGTTGCTTAGTTTATTTTATGTTACGTATATTATATATAACAGATACTGAATTTTATTTTTAATTTAAATTTCAATTAATAAATGCATAAATTAACATGTGTTTTTACTTTAAGTTTTCCACACTTAACTTCACTACAGTTAGAAATTTACAAAAAAGAACAATATCAGGTAAGTAGGGGTCTACCCAAACCCGAAAAACATGGCAAGGGACTACGACACAAAAAGTTTGGGAACCTATGGTTGTCAAAAAGTTCCGCGGCAAAAACAGAGCTTATAAGAACCAGAAGAAAAATCCAACAAATGAAACTAAATCTGATTATGTGCGTTTCAGGAACATTTGTTACTCAACAAGTGATGAAGCGAGAACCAACTTCGATGAAACACTTACGAATAGAGTCTCGGAGCTTACCAATGAAACTTTTCCAAGTCACGAAATCTAATCTAACCTAACCGCCTTTGATCAGAAGTGAACTTACAATTTGGCCCTCTTCGAGAAGCGAGTGCACACACATTAAATCATCTTGTGCGGCCACAACTGTAGCATGACAAGCATCGCCTCCTCCCAGGCGTTTGTAATAGAAAAATTTAATTACTATTCGCGTTTCGACGACATGCGTTTTCATCAGACTACTAACCTTACCTAACCCAACCACCTTTTATTAGAGATGACGGTTCTATCCCATCATCACCTAAAGCAAAACAGCATCTCTATGTAAAATTATTTTTGCGAAATTCTGTTTAAGATACATCAAATGCAGTGTCACCAAGCATCCCACATGTATGTCTGAAGTAAAATTCAGAGTGCATATACTTCAACTAGTGGACTGTAAGAAATCAGTGGGTGTGCTACAGAGTTAGCACCACTCCTTAATCATCTGTTTCAGATTACATATGAGAGCAAGACATTTCCGGAGTGTTGTAAAGTTACGACAGTACAACCGATTTCAATGAAAGGGGATAAAATTCTACCCCAAAATTACTGTCCAATCGCATTGTTGCCCATTATGCCCAAAGCCATGGAAAGCGTGATGAACGACGAGTATCATCAGTGATCGACAATACCAATTCCATAGGCAACGATCAAATTGTGGCTTTTTTCATGCATTACGCGTTTGTAGACATCAACAATCGAAAAGCATGGTAAATCGAAATCCATTGCTCTTGATACCTCGAAGGCCTTCCGCAGGGTTTGTTACGCAGCCTTGATGAATAAACTAATCGCATATGGACTTCCTGAATGTTTGCGTGGTTGGATTAGTAGCTTTCTGTAGAGTAGATCTATTCAGGTGGTAGTTGATGGTGTGACGAGCGAATCTTTTCAGGTTGATGCAGGGTACCCCATGGCTCTATATTCTCGCCAACTTTCTTTGTGTTGCATATTAATGATTTGCTCTACTCTACCGAGAACAAAATACTTGGGTTTGCTACCGACTCTACCCTAGCATCCTCAATTTCTAGTTATCATCCTATTGCTGCTGGGAAGTGACACCAAAAAAGATACCTACAGAGCATTTCATTGAACTCAGACTTGGAGAGGATATCAGAGAGGGGCCGGTTGAACTTTGTCTATTTTAATATGAACCAGACGCAATCAACAACTTTCTCCAAGAAAAACTTCTGAAAAGCTCAATTATGCAAGGGCGTCGAATTACCTCAGAAACCAAAATACATCTACTCGGAATCACAGTCATCACCCGAATTGGCTGGCATGACCATGTGTCAGTCATTACCAAACCTGCTTCTGCTCAAATCAGTTTCCTTCTCGAAGATAAGCAGTACTTCACTCCATCACACCTGGTGCATTTTATACAAAGCACAGGTGCGACCTGGTCTGGAATAGGTAGGTACTCTTTCCATGTGTGGGCTCCGCAATTAAAAAACAAACATTCATTACATCTATTAGATGGTGCTCAGAAAAAGCAGTACATCTCATCGACCCCTAGGGAACACACTTGATTTTCAGTCTCGCCCAAAGGCGATAAATTGATGATCTTTCTTTTCACAGATACTTCCATGGCATATCCTCTGAAAAACTGAAAGATTTGGCTCCAAAGGTTCCGATGAAAACCAGGTTTATATAAAACTTCAATCTGTGAACGGTCCAACTAACCACGCCACGTACTTCTCTATATAGAAATTCATTGTTATTACGGCGCTAGAATACTGTGCAAACTCACTTACATAGAACATCTTTCAGATAACTTACAATCTCTTAGCTCTCTTGTTCTCAAAAATTCTGTGCTAGATTCATCTAACCCAATACCACCGAACATTCCACCCACAAATTCTTCCCTGGTAGAAATCAAGTTCAGAGTCCGCACTGTGAGACGGGCTCGAGCAGCTGAACTGCAAGAAGGCAGTTGGTCTAGACGAAATACCGCCAATCGTCCTGAGAAAGTATGCACCCATTCTTAACCGTCTGTTTCAGATTTCTTTTGAAAGCCAGACTTTTTCGAGTATTTGGAAAATACCGAGAATTCAACCGATCCCAAAGAAAGGAAAGAAGTCCTTACCCCAAAACTACTGCTCTGCTGCACTTCTTCCCATTATGTCCGAAATGATGAGAGAGTCATAAATGATAAACTCCTCAAATATCTTGAGTTGCAGGAATTATTAACGACCGTCAGTATTACTTTCGCAGGCAAAATCGACAGGAGATCTGCTCGCCTACGTCACTCATGTTTGTGCATCAACGATGGAAAAGCATGAGGAATCTAGAGCAATAGCCCCGACATCTCTAAAGCCTTCGATAAGGTTTGGCATGCAGGCTTGTTGAATAAATTTGCTGCATATGGGCTTCCTGACAAATTCCGGGATTGGATAAGTAGCTTTCTTTCAAATAGAGCAATACAAGTTATTCCGAACTAATGGCTGCAAGGAGATTTTCGAATTATAGAATGTTGTCGGAAAAATGTAAACGTTTTTTCAATATACAGCTACTGGTATTTATGTCGCATTTAAATAATGTAATTTTGTCTGACTGATGCCATGTCCGAATCTAAAAAGAAATGTGGACAGTACAGTGTTGATTATTTGAAATTTGTCTTCATTCCATCATTGTCGAACAAACAATTGCCTATTATGCAACAAAGTTTTGGGCAATGACGCTATGAAATCATCTAAGCTGCAGGATCATCTGAGAAGATGTCACCCTGATAAAACAGATAAAGATTTGAAAAACTTTCAAACACTCAAAGATACACTTAAGAAGAGACCCACACTGGACAGAATGTTTGCTTCGACGTCACAAAGAAACGATGATGGTTTGCGGGTGTCTTACAATATCTCGCTACTTATAGCAGAATCCGGAAAACCGCATACTATCGGAGAGAAGTTAATTTTGCCAGCCGTTGAAGAGGTTTTAAAAACTGTTTTACACAAACCTGCATCTGATATCAATGAAAGAATTTCCTTGAGCAATAATACTGTTAAAAGACGTATTGATGAAATGAGTTCTGATATTGAAAGCTTCTTGTGTAATTATTAGCAAACGACCCATTTCTCTTTACAACTGGACGAGTCGACTTTACCTTAATAATGCAGCATTATTATTGCCATATGTTCATTTTGTTATGAATCAAGAAATCTACGAGGAACTTCTCTTCGCTAGAACTTTGATAACCGACACTAAAGACCAATCAATATTTCATTTTTGAAGGATTACTTCATTGAAAAAGCAATCCCTTTATCAAATATAATATCAGTAGCTACAGATGGAGCTCCTGCCATGGTTGGACGTTATCCTGATTTATAAGCTATTTAAAACAAAATGTGTCAGGGTGTTAGCAATACATTGCTTTATCCATCAACAACAGTTAGTTTTAAAAATCAATTAGTCATTGATGCAGTAAACTGAATCCGAAGGAACGCGTTGAATACGAAATGACGAACAGTTTCATCAATTATTCCTTCACACTGAAGTACGCTGGCTGTCGAAAGACTTTTGGGACTATTTTAGAATTTCTGGATACTGAAGATAAAATTTCAAAAGAAAATTTAATGAAGGGGAAAACAGACATCGCCTATTCAACAGATTTGTTTGCAAAATTTAATATGGTTAATTTGCAGTTACAATGCGACAGTTTAAATCAGATTAAAACGAAGTGCATCTTATCAGCGTTTCTTGCCAGAGATAAACTAATGAAGCAAAATATTGACGGGCGAATTTTCTCAATTCCCCAGTTTGTCACAGACAAATTGGCAGGAAGGCGACGTTTCAACTTACCTTCTACATTTAAATGCCCTCTATTTAGATTTTGAAACTAGGTTTGAGGATGTTTTGACCATGGTTATACCACCGTGGATAATTAATCCATATGGTGACATAGAAGAAACGAATGTCATAATATAAGAAGAACTGACTGAACTAAGTACAAACGAATAACTTAAGATTCAGTTTAAAACGGATATCAGCAATTCTGTCTGCAAAACAACATACCCGTTACTTATCCCGTATTATGGAATATATCATCATACCTAGTGAAAATGGAATTCAGCGCTGTTACTAATCTCCTAACGAAAAGAAGAAACAGACTGGACATCATTAGCCGAGGAGATTCAAGATTATTCCTTACAAAATTGACGCCAAATGTTGATAATTTATTATTGAAGCATCTAATTTATCCTACTCAATAAAAATATTTACTTGTTGCTAAGTTTATTTTATGTTACGTATATTATATATAACAGATACTAAATTTTATTTTTAATTTAAATTTCAATTAATAAATGTATAAATTAACATGTGTTTTTACTTTAAGTTTTCCACACTAAACTTCACTACAGTTAGAAATTTACAAATAAACAATATAAGGTGAGTGGGGGGTCTACCCAAACCCGAAAAACATGGCAAGGGGACTGCGACACAAAAAAGTTTGGGAACCTATGGTCTAAAAGTTGTCGAAAAGTTCCGCGGCTAAAAACAGAGCTTATAAGAACTAGAAGAAAAATCCAACAAATGAAACTAAAACCGATTATGTGCGTTTCAGGAACATTTGTTACTCAACAAGTGATGAAGCGAGAACCAACTTCGATGAAACATTTACGAATAGAGTCTCAGAGCTTACCAGTGAAACTTTTCCAAGTCAAGAAATCTAACCTAACCTAACCGCCTTTGATTAGAAGTGAACTTACAATTTGGCCCTCTTCGAGAAGCGAGTGCACACACATTAAATCATCTTGTGCGGCCACAACTGTAGCATGACAAGCATCGCCCCTCCCAGGCGTTTGGAATAGAAAAAAATTAATTACCCTTCGCGTTTCGACGACATGCGCTTTCATCAGACTACTAACCTAACCTAACCCAACCACCTTTTATTAGAGATGACGGTTCTATCCCATCATCACCTGAAGCAAAACAGATGTTCAATCGAATATGTCTGAAGTAAAATTCAGAGTGCATATGCTTCAACAAGTGGACTGTAAGAAATCAGTGGGTGTGCTCCAGAGTTATCACCACTCCTTAATCATCTGTTTCAGATTACATATGAGAGCAAGACGTTTCCGGAGTGTTGTAAAGTTACGACAGTACAACCGATTTCAATGAAAGGGGATAAAATTCTACCCCAAAATTACTGTCCAATCGCATTGTTGCCCATTATGCCCAAAGCCATGGAAAGCGTGATGAACGACGAGTATCATCAGTGATCGACAATACCAATTCCATAACCAACGATCAACTTGTGGCTTTCTTTCATGCATTACGCGTTTGTAGACATCAACAATGGAAAAGCATGGTAAATCGAAATCCATTGCTCTTGATACCTCGAAGGCCTTCCGCAGGGTTTGTCACGTAGCCTTGATGAATAAACTAATCGCATATGGACTTCCTGAAAGTTTGCGTGGTTGGATTAGTAGCTTTCTGTAGAGTAGATCCATTCAGGTGGTAGTTGATGGTGTGACGAGCGAATCTTTTCAGGTTGATTCAGGAGTACCCCATGGCTCTATATTCTCGCCAACTTTCTTTGTGTTGCATATTAATGATTTGCTCTACTCTACCGAGAACAAAATACTTGGGTTTGCTACCGACTCTACCCTAGCATCCTCAATTTCTAGTTATCATCCTATTGCTGCTGGGAAGTGACACCAAAAAAGATACCTACAGAGCATTTCATTGAACTCAGACTTGGAGAGGATATCAGAGAGGGGCCGGTTGAACTTTGTCTATTTTAATATGAACCAGACGTAATCAACAACTTTCTCCAGAAGAAAAATTTCTGGAGAAGCTCAATTATGCAAGGACGTTGAATTACCTCAGAAACCAAAATACATCTATTAGGAATCAAAGTCATCAACTGAGTTGGCTGGCATGACCATGTGTCAGTCATTACCAAACCTACTTCTGCTCAAATCAGTTTCCTTCTCGAAGATAAGCAGTACTTCACTCCATCACACCTGGTGCTTTTATGCAAAGCACAGGTGCGACCTGGTCTGGAATATGTAGGTACTCTTTCCATGTGTGGGGCTCCGCACTTAAAAAAACAAACATTCATTACATCTATTAGATGGTGCCCAGAAAAAAGCATTACATCTCATCGACCCCCTAGGGATCACACGTGATTTCCAGTCTCTCGCTCAAAGGCGATAAATTGCTGATCTTTCTCTATTTCACAGATACTTCCATGGCATATCCTCTGAAGAACTGAAAGATTTGGCTCCAGAGGTTCCGATAAAAAACCAGGTTTATATAAAACTTCAATCTGTGAACGGTCCAACTAACCACGCCACGTACTTCTCTATATAGATTCATTGTTATTACAGCGCTAGAATGTTGTGCAAACTCACTTACATAGAACATCTTTCAGATAACTTACAATCTCTTAGCTCTCTTGTTCTCAAAAAATTCTGTTATTCCTATATTCATCTAACCCAATACCACCGAACATTCCACCTACAAATTCTTCCATGGTAGAAATCAAGTTCAGAATCCGCACTGTGAGACGGGCTCTCGAGCAGCTGAACTGCAAGAAGGCAGTTGGTCTAGACGAAATACCGCCAATCGTCCTGAGAAAGTTTGCTCCCGAACTGGCACCCAAGCTTAACCGTCTGTTACAGATTTCTTTTGAAAGCCAGACTTTTTCGAGCATCTGGAAAATACCGAGACTTCAACCAATCTCAAAGAAACGAAAGAAGTCCTTACCCCAAAACTTCTTCCCATTATGTCCGAAATGATGGAGAGAGTCATAAATGATGAACTCAAATATCTTGAGTTGCAGGAAATTATTAACGACCGTCAGTATTATTTTCGCAGGCAAAAATCGACAAGAGATCTGCTCGCCTACGTCACTCATGTTTGTACATCAACGATGGAAAAGCATGGGGAATCTAGAGCAATAGCCCTCGACATCTCTAAAGCCTTCGATAAGGTTTGGCATGCAGGCTTGTTGAATAAATTTGCTGCATATCGGAAAAATTTGAACGTTTTTTCAATATACAGCTACTGGTATTTATGTCGCATTTATATAATGTTATTTTGTCCACAGATGACTGATGCCATGTCCTTCGATAAGGTTTGGCATGCAGGCTTGTTGAATAAACTTGCTGCATATGAGCTTCCCGACATATTGCGGGATTGGATAAGTAGCTTTCTTCCAAATAGAGCAATACAAGTTGTGGTCGACGGTATAACATCTGATTGTTTCCAGTTGCAAGCAGGAGAACCTCAGGGATATATTATTTCGCCAACCTTGTTTCTGTTGCAGATAAACGATCTTCTGTCATCTACATTGGTTTTGCAGACAATTGTACCCTGATTTCGTCTTACAGTAGTGTGCGGCCTATTACAGCTGCGGAATCTCAGCGTCAGAAATGTCAACAAATCAATTACTCAAACTCTGACTTACAGAGAATATCTGAGTGAGGTCAGTTGAACCTGGTGAGCTTCAACGCGAGCAAGACGCAAGTAACTACGTTTTCTAGAAAGATCCCCGCTAGAGAACCGCCTCCAATGAAGGTAGGCCAACAAATTGCATCCAAAGATTCGATACACCTTCTCGGAATAACTTTCGACTCCGGGTTTTTCTTCACGTCATCTCAGCTGTTGCTTCTATATAAGGCGCAGATTCGACCTGCTTTGGAATATTGTTCCCATGTATGGGGATCTGCCCCCAAACATTCGTTGCGGATGTTGGATAGTATGCAAAAACGGGTTGTGCGCCTCATCGGCCACCCGGAGATCACCCGCGATCTCCAACCGCTGGCTCTCAGAAGACAAGTTGCTGACCTTTCTCTGTTTTACAGATACTTCCACGGGAGATGCTTCAAGGAGCTGAAAGACCTTGTTCCGTGAAATCTCATTTTTTGCAGCAACACTAGGCTGGCAAGAAGTTCTAATCATATGGCGGTTCATTTAAGGACCCCTCGAACCTCTCTGTACAAGAATTCCGTTGTTTACAGGGCCAGTGAGCTGTGGAACTCACTTCCATCCAATATCTTCCCAACTTTCTGAAATTTGGCCATCTTCAAGAAGCGAGTGAACAGACACCTCAATTCTTCCTCCCAGGCGCCCAATCATGTGGTGTAACAGGTTCTCCTATTCCTGGGAAACGAGTTACAATCGAATTAAAACTGATTAAAACCACATTGAGCAAATTCAAAGAACTATTATCTGAATCACTAAGCCGAAAACTACTTATGTTTGATTATTAATGACGTCTAGGATCATCTGTTTTGTTTTAAAAAGAATGAACCCTTCAATGTCCTTTTTTCATGGCGGAATATGTCATATCTGAAGCTTCATCTGCAGTCTTCGTAGAAAACTGGAGGACACCACAATACTCACACTGAGAGGCTGGCACTGTTTTTACGCACTCTAGCTGTTCCTAAGAATACGTTTAGATCCGAAATTTGGTAATGCACAAAAATTATATTATACTGGGATTTACCTTATACACGTGACTCAAAAGCTATCATTCGAAGAGTTATGCAACTAGGCCAGTCATTGTTTGACCAAAATATCAGGCGAAAGAAAAAACTTACAGCTATTTGCCACCAACTCTCTCGTTTCCAACTTTCAAAGAATGCAACATCTCAAAAAAAAACCATTCAATCTTGCTTAAATACAGATAAAATACTATAAAAATCATTCTACCTACCATATGCGGAATAGTGAATGTATTTTCTGGAATCAACGGTATATTTTCAATGTCTCTGAGGTATATTTTGGCTGGATTCTTCATTGTAGTTACACTTCTCGTAAAATGTAGATTTGTTACATTTTCTATCGTCAGTGATTCAAAAGATCTTCTATAACTTGTGCAACTCATGTCAATTTCCACAGTCGCACAATTTTTTACAGTCACCCAAGCGGTATTACTTGGTTCACCATAATTCCAAAGGTTAATAAGTACATCCTGCAAAAATAATATATGATCTATACAGTGTAAAAGAAAGGATGAGTTTAGTTTCCAGAAATAATAACTGTTTTAGAGAAAGTGCGTGCATTTTAAACAACAATAACCCTGAATGAAATTTGAGACACGAATATGTTCCTGAGTTATTGAACAAATTCATGGAATTAATTAACAGAATTATGAATGACGAAGGAATTGGTGAGGTAGTTTTGGGTGGAGTGGACATGATGGAGAATGCAAAGTCTATGAGGAGATAGTCCCAAATATCAGAAGTATGTCGAACAAAAATTCTCAAGATTCATCACAAGTACAAATTCATCCTTATGAAATTAGACTCGTATTCTTTTAGAATTCTTGGGCCATTTCAGTGAGCGGATCCAAATTTGCTTCAAAATGTTTGTTTTTCTGACGAATCGTTTTTTCTTTAATTGCAAGGTATATTAGCATAATTGTAGAGTCTGTAGCAACACTAATCCCCATTTGAAGAGGGAGAATAATACTCATACTTAATGTTTGACTCGGAATTATGGGAGACTCATAACAGTTATCAATCGTTATAAAATCGAATCGAATCTACCATAAGGGCCACATTAGCGATGTACCACACTAAGACTGAAAATTCTATGATATATTTCATTTCATGTTAGATTTTCATGAGAACCATAAAAGTCCATACTTTTCAAATAATCGCATTTTAAAAAGCAGAGTGATATTTAGAATCAAATACTCTTCCTAATGAGATTGAACAAAACCCTTTTCTCACTGTAAACATTCTTGGAATGGTAGTTGATATGATATGGGTTGATACGAACATCCAGACCCTAGTCTGGACGTTTAAATAAGTAAAGAAAAAGTTTCGATTGGATTCATGAAAACCTAGAATTCTTCCAAACAATTCTCGGTTTCAATTATTCACATGTTATTTTAAAAATCAAATAATTACGTGGTCGTAATAGAGAATGGAATCACCTCTTTACCCTTTTCGTCATTCAAATATTTGAGGTAAAAGCCAACGGGGCAGGGAGCGAACGAAATATGTAACAAAAATGGTCCCCCCCTCTAGTCAATAATAGACCTGTTTCAGGAAATTCACAGAAAAATCAAACCAACCGAGTTATTTTGAGAGGTTCGTTTTTATTGGAACCCACTGTATATTAAATTTATGTCTTTTTTGAACAACCATTCATCAAATAGACGGACCTTAAAGGAGGTCACCCTGTGTTAATTCGGAAAAAAATTGATATATTTTTGTGAACTCTACAAACGTTTGTTATAAGACCTCAACTTCATCTAATTTTCAAGCGCATTTTCTTGATTTTTTCATTTAAATACAGACCACCAAGAAAAAAACGCCAAAAATCGATAATTCAAATTCTTTCAAAAGTTTCGAAAAATAAAAATTATTGATCCTGTAATCAACCATCACTAAGGAATGCTTGAGAACAATCGAAATGAAAATGGTACCCATAGAAATTGAAATAAAACTAATGATGAAAAGTGTAAAACTTTTGAGAGAAATTAAAATCCCCAAAAACCTTTTATGGAATATTTCCACTCCCGGAAAGAATCACAGTATGATAACTACGATTCATACTCATAACACTGATAGACAAAAATGGCCTTAATGAAAGTTAAATGAAATTGAATGGGTTATTTTGTATCTACAACTAGTCTGTAACTAATCTGCATTTTTCGAAAATTTCTATCACCCTCAGTTTCTTTATTTAAGTAAAAACGGAAATAAATTCTTCGAATGAATAAATACTAATATTTATGCTTTTGAGTGTACAGCAGTCGTCAGCTAACATGTTCGGACTCCACTTGCCTTGGTACCCCTTTCTTTGTTGGATATGTCCTGTTGAAACCGCTCACTGTGTTCGTCGCTAACGGCTCCCAAATTTTGAGGAAAAAAATCCAAATGCGAGTGTAAAAAGCGAATCTTGAACGACATATTGCATCCCATGTCCTTGTAAACCGCTAAGAGGTTGACTAACTGTTCATAGTTTTCGGCCCTGTGGTTTCCAATGATTACGAACAATATTTCGAAAACACGTCCATGCGGATTTTTCCATCGGATTAAGTTTTTATTCAAACTCTTCAAACTCTTATTTGTGGCCCTACAAATATTCCTCCTTTTATTTTGGCATCACTGATTTTGGGAATTTTTGTTTCAAGTAACAAAAGCCATCTCCATTTTTATCCATTGCTTTGACAAAATTTTTCATCAGTCCGAGTTTGAATGCAAAGGAGGTAGCAATACATCTTCAGGATTCATTAAAGGAAGGTGAACATTTCGTTGACTTGGGATAAGAGCGTCTCGCTTAGGCCACTCCTTTTTGACGTAATGATTTTTTCTTGTCTCGACTATCCCACTCACAGAGGAAACGACAAAACTTCGTATATCCAAGCTGTAGACCTAGTAAAATAGCAATTACTTTCAAATCCCCACATATTTTCCAGGAATATTGGTTATATTTACTATGTTCTAGCAGTGGTTTCATATTTTCATATGATTCTTTCATTTTAGTACAGAAGAGTATTTAATACCATTATGTAACAGTACAGCTCTCAAACTAACCTTTGGGAATCTATAAACAACCGCCAGTCAGATGTTTTATATTCAAACGTCAGCTCCGTCATTACTGAGGAAATGTCACTGCAAAACACTCAATTGCCATCTTGAGAAAAAAAACTTGAGAAGTGTGTATGTTGAGTTCTATATACGGATATTCTGGATTTTTTTCCAGTAAATTCTACTCATGAAATCGGGACGCCAACAGTTCTGCCTGTCTCTTACTGAGATCCAAATAACGTACCATGTCATTGAGATCGTTTTGAGTTATAAAATAAGGTTCTCTGTTTGAAGTACTGGGCTCAAAAGTCGGATCGGAATCTGAACTCTCGGATACATTTTCTTCGGGCTCGTCATTCATGCTTACAGGAGGCTGAGGAACAGGTAAATCATAACTGTGTGGGATAGGTACTTGAGCTGATTGTAGGTTTGGATAGTTTACAAAGTACTCAGATTTGTCATTAATACCTTTTATGGAAGTTTGGCAGAAATAACAATCTGATACATAGTGTTTCGGTTCGGCTCATATCATTGGAACTGGAACGGCATATGACGAGATCCTTTAGCCCATAATGTTGATAAAGTGACACACTGTGCACAGCAAACACTAGGAGTCCATTTGAATTTGGGAGGCTTTTACTTGGTAGAATTCCATTATCAATAATAAAAACAAGTAATGTGTTTTTAGGAATTTTACCTAATAATTGTGATTCGTAACGCATTTCACTACACCGTAGCTTCTTCAGACGAATAAATGCATTCGTCATGTGTCAGCTTCAAACTGTGACCTCTCAGGTTAGATTCTGAGCCAGTTGGAAAATATCTGCGAGAGCAACAGAGAATGATGCATGTAAAATTCGGTAAGTGTTCTCCAGGCACCCTCCTTCCAGTCGGTCAATCTGGGACATCATTTTGTCATCTGCATTCTATCTTCATGAGGTCGATGAATTTCATATGGAAGACGGGTGGTTGCGCGCTGAACTGATTCAATAAGATTCATGTCTCGAACAAGAACAGGGGTCCAAACCGAGGAGCAAAACTCTATCTGTGGTCTTAGCTATATACAAATACCCCGCTGTATCTAGGGAAGGTTTTTGAACAGAAACAATTTTTTTCTGGCATTATTATAGATGCTTTCTATGTGGGCTGTCCATGTCAGATCCTTAGTCACTATTACTCCCAGATCATTATGCTTTTCGACAGTTGAGAGCGGCATTCCATTCATATAGTATGTGTGTTGGGGATTATTTTTACCGATATGCATCACCACACATCCACACGACAATCTGAAACTCTCGCCGAGCAATGAGGGGGTTAGAGTATAACTCGGAATCGTCTGTATACATCGAACACGTGGAAGAAAGCAAGTCTGGGAGGTCAGAAGTATATATAAGGAAGAGTATGGGGCCAAGGACTGATCCTTGAGGGACTCCACTTGTCACCAGAAGCATATTTGAATAGGCCTCACCTACTTTAACCCGAAAACTTCTATTGCTCAGAAACTGCTCAATCCATCTGAGTAAAGCTCCCCCAACCCCAATTAATTTCAACTTTTTAAGTAGACGCTTGTGTGGGACTTTGTGGAAAGCCGAGATCGATAAAGTAGGTCCACTTATCCAGGCACTGCAACTACGACGTTGACTTCTAACAGTAAGTCGACCGCAAATATAACATAAGTCATCAGGATGGTTTGAACATACTCTCGGCATCTTAGTATGATGTATGACACTAATCTCCAAGAAAAAACTGTTTAAATTTTTTCAATTTATTCGGAAACACACGTTGGTAAGCAAATTCGCGTAATCGGGTAGGTCGATGTTTTATGGAAACTGAGGGTGATTGAACAGAACTAATTATGAGGCTTATATGCGGGTAGATAGTAGTGTTTGAAAATATAACTTGATTTTGTTTAATAAATTTAATGTTTATCAGTGACTCTATGACCTTATAGCATTCTGATGCATGTCGTTCCAAATTTAGATCAATCCGTTCTGAACCTCATTCAGAGTAGCTGGCTGGTTTTGCTGGCTTCTTAATCTTGTATTGAGAATATTCCAGACATGTTTCGTGATCTTGACGGTAGTTAATAACGATATGAGTCTGGTGAGGTCAGGTGTTATCATGTATAAACATGTTTTAACCCATGTTTGCCGCAAATACTGTTCTGTTCACTAGAGAGCATCAATCGACAAAAAAAGACAACATCTCGACTCATGTATGATCTAAACTCATCTCCAATCAACTTCTAACCAAATGACATGTTTCCTAGCGGAATTCAATCGTGCTCTCCGATGTGCTGCATTTAGAGCTCAGCCTCGAGCAGTGACACGCGGATTCAAACCAAATTCGTTGTCGTATCGTTACAGTGCTAATTCTCACTCCACTGATCTGTCGAAGCTGCATTTAAAGATGCTCAGCAGTAGCAAATCGTTGCTTCAACAAAAAACTTCTTGAACAACGGTCAGGAATCGTCGTTGTTGCTCGAGGTCGTCCTTGCCTAGGTCTCCTTTCATGACTATAAATCCCGTTCTACCGCTGGAAATAGTTGAATGAGATTACCCAAACCTTTCACCTATTCTTACATAAGTCCAACCTAGGTAACATAATACCTTTGTTTTCACACATTCTGCCAGGATAAAATTTCGTGATTCGCTTTGCACTATAACGGAAAATTAAAATTAAGAAGAACAAACGTTACTTGCAGAAATCGGTTAACACTGCTGTTATCAATAAGTGGTGGTTCCTTGCAAAATCCCAATTTATTTCTTCTACTTTATCTCTTCTTACATAAGAGGAACACATGGAACTTTTTGGATTAGGTTCAGACATCCGAAAAAAAAGTGTGTTAACAATTAGTTGCCTATCAAAAAAGAAATTTGAAATACCGTAATTGTGCGTTAATTTCTTGGTGCAGCATAGAAAGGAAATGCAGTTTTATTTCTAATAATTTAAGAAAAATTTTCACGAATAATTCAAAAGCAAACATCGAAAAATTTGAATAAATGGCAAAAATTGAAATTGATTTATATAACTGCAATAAAAATTTTCTTTTGTTTTCATCATCAAAAAAAATTGAAAATTTCCACTCACCTGAGTTTTTGGAGGACACTGATAAAGTATATGACGTTTTGAATCTATAGTTTTACATGTAAATCCATTCCGATCACAGCTTACAAGAATTCTCGTTGGGGAAGAATTCGCAAAAACTACGAAACAAAATGAACAAATTATTACTTGTATCAAGTACATTTTGACAATGCTTATGAATTCTTTAAACAGGAATCAACAAAGAATGTTGTTATCAGTTTAATAGGATGCAGCAGGGGCAATCCTTAATCCTATCAACTCATTCGTATCAATTTCATTAAAATATGACTAAGTAACTGAAGGTTAGAGAGTCCCTTTCAGACCCTTATCAGAGAGAATTCCAACAGAAGTAATCATCAAATAACACTGAGTAATTTAAAAGGATCTCTCTGTAAGAAGAGTCTGCTCACTATAAATTGCTTATTGTGCTTTTTTCAGATTTTAACTGCAAGTTTCAAGATAGAAACCCCAAAAAAAAGATCCAATCTTTTAAGTATTTCAGCAAAATGCAAATAATACTTGTATCAATTTGGTGCATATTTGTTCGCTAGCTCTGGAACTGTACATCGTATAGAAAGGATGAAGGGAATATAAGTAGATCCCAAACCGTTGCATTTCAAAATTATTCTCGAATATACAAGGTGTTCCGTTCTTGCATCATTTTTGCTTTTTCATACTGGAATAATTTAAGTGTTCTGAAAATTTTTCATACCTAAACCGAACGTTTATTGAGAATTATTTGTGAAATTTTGACCTTTTTTCAAACTCTTCCTGTACTCATCAAGATTGTAAGAGAATAATTTCTATCGGGACACCAAAATTTCACAGAGCATGGAGCCATTGCAAAATAGCTATTACAATATCATTCTGGACCCCACAGATATGGCAAGTCTAGATAGATAGTGTCTTTATTTCCAAACGTTCCCCAGGGAAGATGCGTTAGAAGGACTGACGGAAAATTTCCATAAAGACATTGTACTCCTTTCCGAACACTGCCTGAATTCTACATCTTTTTGTCACCAGCTATTGCTAATTTATTTATGGCAAATTTCGTGAAACAAACACAACAAAAATTCACTCTGAAACCCAAAATATGGCTGAGATACGTCGACGACATTTTTATTTTATGGCGCCACGGTGAAGAATCCCTAAGCGCGTTCATAGCTGACCTGAATTCAATCCATGCGAAAATAACATTCTCAATTGAAAAAGAATCAAACAGACAGTTGCCATATCTGGATCTCATCTTAACACAAAGCGGACATTTACAATTCTCAATGTACAGAAAATCAACCCACACAAATAGATACTCACATGCCTGATCACACCATCATCCAGCTCAATGAAAATCAGTGGTCAGAACGCTCATATGCAGATCGATAGCACTCACAGCCACAGAGAAGAAGAGTTTTCTACAATAACCAACGCTCTTGAAAAAAATGGACATAACAAGAACAGAATAAAAGCAGCTATAAGGGACACTCTCACTGGGCGAAACACGATATGCACAGAAGAACAAAAGAACACAACTGTTTTACCATATATCAAAGGAGTAACAGACAAAATAGGAAGAACATTGAGGAAATACAAAATTAGAATGGCATACAAACCATACTTAACTATCGGAAAAATTCTTAGAAACGCGAAAGATCACATTCCTTCAGAAAATAAGGGAGTTTACTCTATACCATGCGGAGATTGGTACGAGATATACATCGGCCAAACTTATAGACGAATAAAAGAAAGAATAGAGGAACATAAAAGAGCACTAAAAATAAATCCATCTCATACAGGTCATACAATAGATTTCGATAACTCGAAACAAATCAGCACAACACAACCACTTAAGAAACGTCTTATCAGAGAAGCAGTGGAAATTGAAAAAGGAGGAACCATGAACAAAAGAGACGAAACCCTCAACGTATCAAAGGCTTGGAAAGTTATTTTACCAACTAGGAAACCGGCACCATCAACAGATAATAATAAAAGCATCCCCACCACCAGGTCCACCGACGCCCACAACGAGGACATAAAAGGAGAACAACCAACAAACCGCTATCAGTTACGTTCGAGACATCGTCTACCAAACGCTTGAAGAAGATAAGGGACAACTTGTTGAAACGTCACCAAAATCAAAATGGATCAGACTTACAACAGCTACTAGACCGACATATTGCCAGCAGAAAGTATGTTATTAAAAAAAATGTCAAAAAGATGAAGTTTATGGTAATTAATGAGAGAGATGATGTACCGGCTACGCTGCAGCTGGATGGCAACAATTTGAGCAGTGCACGCAGTTTAAATATCTTGGCTGCCTAATAACTAATGGGAGATGAAACCAACCCGAAATACAAAGCAGAATCGAACAGGCAAGAGCTGTCTTTGTGAAGATGAAGAGGCTGCTCACGAAAAAAGATCTCAGTCTCGACTTGCGTCTGCGGATGGTTCGCTGTTACGTCTTTCCCATTGTGCTGTATGAAGTAGAAGGCTGGACCATAACTCAATGTCTTGAGAATAAAAGAGCTGCATTTGAGATGTGGGTGTACCGGCGAATGCTTCGCATTTCATGACGAGACCACGTGACCAACGTCGAAGTTCTCCGAAGAGTAAACAGCGACGTTCAACTACTCACCACTGTGAAGACTAGGAAACTCCAATACTTCTGCCACATAATGAGAAATGTAAAATACAAACTGCTTCATCTCATCATTCAAGGCAAGATATAAAGAAGACGAGCGCCCAGCAGAAGAAGAACATCTTGGCTCATGAACCTACGACAGAACCACTGTACAAAAGTACGAGGTCTCCTAGTGAAGATTGCCCTGATGATCACGTTAGGTTAGTTTTGTTTGAGCCAAGTTTACCTTATACATGAACCAAGATGTTCTTTTTCTGCCGAGTCCTCGTCTTCCTTGGATATTGCCTTGAATGATGAGATGTTTATATTTTTCATTTCTCATAATGTGGCAGAAGTATTGGAGTTTCCCCGTCTTCACAGCGGTGAGTATAACACTTGTTATTCCAATTATATATAAAACCATCTAACACATAAGTCTAGCTTGTTTCGTTGGTGAAATATCCTAGTTTAACTTAAAAATTATCGACTTTTTGCTTTTTGAAAAAATTGATATATCTCGAGGAGAAGCCGTGAGCTGCCAAAATAATGAAAGGTGTTTTGCAAACAAGAAATCATGCGGGACATAATTCATATCCAACTGAATCTCAGGCAGTATACATAGTGCTCTTTTTTTCCGCCTCGCATTTCGAAACGAAAACCTTCGGAAACTACGTTTTTTCAAATTGTAACCCATATTTTTTTTCAATTCATTAGATTTGCCGTGAAAAATTGAATGAAGTTCCCCATACATACCCTGTACCTGAGATTTCAAATCAAGTTATGTCGAAAACATGAATTTTAAGTGATTACCTGCAGTAAGCAAAGGAGGCTTAGATTTCTGTGTGTGCGTAGACATATCCCAAAGCATAGACCGGCGTCTGAGCATAGATAACAAACTGTTATTGTTTCAACTGTCAGTCGAATTAATTCGAACAGAATGGCTATCTACACTGATGAGCAACTACTTAATTTATTGTTCATTCATGAAGATGAGGGACGGCACGTGAGTAGAACTTGTAGGAGATCTAACGAATTATATCCAAATATACCCTTTATGACAGCTAAAAAATTTAGGAAATACGTTACAAATATTCTCTTGACTGGAACGGTGCAGAATAAAACATCATTTTCAACGCCAGTAGTCAACAATGAAGACAAATAAATTGCCGTTCTAGCTTATTTTTAAGTTACATGCTTCGGCAATAGCAGAGCATTATATGAATTTACCTCATAGTAGTATTCACAGAATTCTAAAAAAACCATAAACTACACCCTTATAAATTTTCACTGGTCCAAACTCTACAATCTGGCGATCCACAGCTTCGAATAGAACCATGTGAGATCTTTCTTCTCGGAACACACGAGGATCCTGATTTTCTCAAAAGAATTATCTAGAAGGATGGGGCCAAATTTTTTAATGAGGGGTTTTTAACCGGAATAACTCACACTTCTGGGCCAACCAAAATCCTCATATTACGAGGGAAAGAAATCCTCAAAATAAATTTGGTTTTAATGTGTTTGCACTTTAGAAGGATAACAGACTTTCGTATTTTGTGTATGATGAAAATTAAAATAGTGAACTTTATATGGAGGTTGTGAGGATGGTAGTAAGTAACTTCGTTGACACTTTATCAGTGGCTGAATCATGGCGTTGTTGGTACCAACTCGATGAAGCGCCAGCTCATGGCACAAATGATAATTATCGAATTTTAACTGATGATTGAGAATAGATAGATTGGAACGAACGGTCCGTCATTATGACCTCCAAGGTCACCTGACCTAACGCCAATGGATCTTTGAGGAACGCTTAACGATAAAAGTAATTCTGAATCCGTGACTTCAAGATATGATTTGCAAAATGCTTTCATGCAGTTGGATGTGGGGGAACTGAAGCAAGCCACATCACAGGGTGTTATGCGTCAAGAAGACCTACATCTAAAAGTGAATGGTCATTACGTTGAACAATTATCATCAACAACTGCAATTTCACTTTTTTTTCTCTCAACTTATCAATTATCCAATGGCAAAAGGACAATTATTTGATGATGCTCTGGGAGTTGTCTATGCGCGTGCAGGAAACCGCCTTTGCCAACTTCATTTAGGTACGTAAAATTGGTTTTTTCGCCATAAGTTGAAACCTGAAATATCAGGTACAGAGTATGTATGGGAAACTTCATTCAGTTTTTTATGGCGAATCTAATGAATTGAAAAAAATTTGGGTTACAATTTGAAAAAGCGTACTTTTCGAAGTTTCTTCGTTTTGAAATGTGAGGCGGAAAAAAGAGCACTCTATATACTGACTGAGATTCAGTCGGATATAAGTTATATCCAGCATGGTTTCTTGTTTGCAAAACACCTTTCATTATTTTGGTAGCTCACGCTCTTCTCGAGATTGATCAATTTTTTCAGGAACCAAAAAATCGATAACTTTCGATTTAAACTAGGATATTTCATGAACGGAATAAGCAAGACTCATTTATGTGTTAGATGTTTTTGTAATAGGAATAACAGTGTTATCAAACCACTCATCAATATACTGGGTATTCTATATTAAATAACAAAGTTGGTATGCACTTCCGGTACAACCGGAAGTGTCATTGAGATGAAAATATTTCAAAAATAGAGTTTCGAACTAGGTGAATCGACTACCGAAATTTCAGAATGATAGTATTATTAGTTCCCCATAAACCACATGGGTGACCACATCTGTGAAGTGAATCAAACAATTCAAACATCGATTGGAAAGTGAAGCAACTGTATGGAAAAATAGGCGTCAAACCCCCGAACAGAACTTCAAATGCAGGAACAAAATATGAAAAACTTAAGGAGACATTCAGAATAAAAAAAGATGTGTAATGGTGGTATTCGAAAAACCACCAGAGCTAAAATCGTCGCATCAAAGATTCTAGAATTTCCGCTCCCACTCCGTTCTATGAAACAGAGTGCGCCGTACCAACTAACGATTAAAGAACGTGCTGCACTTGGTGACGGGAAACTTACCGTTTATATTGATATCGACCAGTCGTCCTAGAAACTTTCTCTCCTGTGGATGGTTTGTACTAAAACCATTCCCCAGATGCACTCATTGAGTTCATCCACACCCAATTCCAGTCGGTTGCACGTACGGAGTGCGATCAAGCCTCCTCGAAGTAGTGTTGAGTACATCCACACCTAGTACTGTCGGTTGCACGTACTGGGTGCGATCAAGCTTCCTCGAGGCACGTATTGAGTTCATTGACACCAAACAAATTTCTGTCGGTACCAACAAAATCTCTGGATGCACCTATTGAGTGCATCAACGCCCAGTACAGTTTGTTGCAAGTAATGGGTACAGCAAGCTTCCAGGATCCATGTACTGCTTGCATCAATACCCCGTTCCAGGTGATTACACGTACTGTATGTAATCAAGTTCCCTAAATGCAGGTACTTAGTACAGTAACACCTAATCCCCTGCGATTACACGTACATACCAACCTATCACGATTCCTGCTCACGAGTACTTAAAAGACGCAAGATACGTCATTAGTAAATTATAATTTTTTGATAATTTGATTGAGGAGGTCGTTACTTGATGAAAATCGATATACATATTTTCAATGAAATAAAACTAAAGTAATTTAGATTTTCATTATATTAACAAAACTATCACCGGTTTCACCACACTGTGTCTTCATCAGATAGATACAAACTAATGAACAGAGTTATTCCTTATATATTAGTCTTATTTATAAGGAATAACTCTGTTCATTAGTTTGTTAAACGGTTTTATTTAGCTCACCCCGTTTGTTTTATTTATTCTTGGGTCAAATTTAGTAATTCAAATTTTACCCTCTTCCTGTCAACCGATTAATCTGAAATTTTGTATACACTTTGGATTTTGGTGACAATACAATTATATTCATTCATTATCATTATAAATACAAGATGGCCGCCGCTACAAAATGGCGGATAATTTATGTTTTATTAATCCCATCAATATGGGTATCAAATGAAAGGGCTCAACAAGCAGAATACAATATACTTTAAAAAATTGAAATCCAAGATGGCGGCCGCTACAAAATGGCGGATAACATAGCTTTTATCAATCCCATCAATATGGGTATCAAATGAAAGGGCTCAACAATCAGAATACAATATACTATAAAAAATTGAAATCCAAGATGGCGCAGTCGTATACTTAGGTGCGAAACTGTTTGAAGAAGGTCAAGCCTACGTGGCTCTTAGTAGAGTAAGATCTTTGCAGGGACTACGTATAGAGGAGTTGGATTGCAATAAACTAACGGGCAAGAAACCTTGCAATAATGAAGCACTAAATGAATTAAAAGAATGCGAAATAAAACTAAAAACTAGAAAATAAAAATAGGTAAAAAACTTTTTAAGTTAAACGGTTTTATGTTAAACATACATTGCACTGTTAAGATAAATGTACTAAAAACCAAAGAATAATAAAATAGATACAGTCGTGGGAATTATAAACAAATGCATAGACTAGACTAAAATAAAACCGTGGGGCACGGTTGTCTACAATCGTTGATTAAAATGTTTGTTTTGTAATGTTACACTATAATTATTAGGCAGTTGTGCAACCGACAACGATGGACGTGTGATAAGTAGGGCTAGAATGTGGAAACAAGCTAGCAAGCTCGATTATAAGCGAGTTTTAGGGTTTCATAGTGGTGAGCGAGTAGTACTTTTGTCATATGTTTTGTCGATTAAAGACAAACAACAAGCAGTGAAACGATTCCTCGCCAGCCAGCAGTGTGAATGTCCAACGATAAACTAGTTAAAACATCTCTTTTATTCACATGGGGTGTATAACTATTAGAATTTCCATGAGCAAGAAAATAGTAAATAATTTCCTCACCGTCTGCGGGCCAACTGCCTAACGACGAATTAAACGATTCTTCTATCGCACATTAAGTCGATAATTTGTAGACAATTGACGTGCCCCACGGTTTTATTTTAGTCTAGTCTATGCATATGTTTATAATACCCACGACTGTATCTATTTTATTATTTTTTGGTTTTTAGTACATTTATCTTAAACAGTGCAATGTATGTTTAACATAAAACCGTTTAACTTAAAAAGTTTTTTTACCTATTTTTTATTATTGTATTTTTGGTCATTTGGTATTTCAAGCTAATTCTAAGATGTGCGACCAACACACAGAATATCTGGTTCCTATCCAGTTGTTTGAAGAACGAAGTATTTCCGAAATATATAAAACTGAAGACCCATAATATCAGCTTCGCAGCCCAAAATGGAGTACTACAAGGCAAAAATAAATGGTTGAAGTTAGACATCAAGTTTCAATACAGCCAACGAGACAACTACAACATCTTTTTAAAGGTAACCCATTCGGAGTTGCTTCATAGATTGCATTCAGTAGAATTTGACATTTTAGAATCCGGAACAAGATCCAAAGTTCATTCATTAATTCACAAAAAGTATAAGAAACAGTTGCGAAAATTGAATAAATTATTGAGTAATAGACCTGAAACTTCAAAAATCAAGTCCAAATTTTCCCATCACCAATTTTATGATAGGTTCAGTAATCTTTCAGATGCTAATTTTTCCAAAGATGAAGTTTCACTTCTAGAAAAGGGTTTTAAACACAATTTAGAGTCAAATAACGCTCGTCTCAATTTCGATCTGCTAGGGATTGAAACCGAAATAGCCCTAAATTATTCACCACAAGCCAAACACACTCTTCAGCGTTACTACTTCAAAAAGTGTTCAATAGTTTTCAACCTAAGAAACTCGAAAATACAACTTTAAAGTCCATTAACTCTAAGTCCGCATCTGAAGATATCATATTCACCAAAGCAGACAAAGGTCATCATACAATCATAGCCTCAAAAATTGAATCAGATTATTTATTGATAAAATCCAACCAAAATTTCATTGAATCAGGTTAAAAAACGCTTTAGAGTATGCCAAGTCTATAATACCTAGCAACCAAAATTATAAACTTTTCATTGACAACTCGCAATCACCAAAACTTTACTTCCTCGTCAAACTCCATAAAACAGGGTATCCCATTAGTCCAGTAATTTCATATTTTCAAGCTCCAGCTGCAAAACTTTTACGCTTTCTCATAGACATCATTCGACAGTACGCTAATTTTGAGCCTAAATTCTCATTAAAAAACTCTTCAGTCCTAATAAATAAAATTCAACACACGATACTACCACCGAACGCTAAACTTATGTCATGGGATGTAGTAAATCTCTTCCCTAGTGTTCCACCTAGTGATACAGAACGCCCTTCAAATTAATAAAGTCAATCCGATAATTCAATCAGAAATCTTACACCTTTTAGAAATTTGTTTAGAACAAAATTATTTAAACTTCAATGGAGTATTATATAATAGTAAAAAAGGTTTAATCATGGGTAATCCTCTGAGCCCTCTGCTCGCTGAAATTTTCATGGATAATATTGAAAAACTATCCAAGAACATCCGTTATTCAAACACTTTATTTATTGGTTTAGATATGTCGACGCTATCATTTGTTGTTTCACTGGCACAAACAGACAATTAGAGTCATTCAAAACATTCATTAACAAAATTCACGATAATATTAAATTCACGTTAGAGATAGAAACAAAAAACCTCCATTAACTTTCTGGATTTAACTATTACTAAAATTAACGGCAAACATGATTTTTCTATTTTTCATAAGCCATCGGATACAGATATTACTATTCACAGCTCATCTACATATCCTTATCCACATAAATTAGCAGCTTACAATAGTATGGTACATAGACTCATTAATATTCCAATGTCACAAAATAATTTCATAAAAGAGCTAAATATAATTAAACCAATAGCAGTCAATAACGATTACAGTCCAACTATGGTTGAGAACATGATTTCACGCTGAAAATTTCAAAAAGCAATCCAGGAAGCATTTCCAAGTATAAAAAGTTCTAACACAAAATACAGCAGCTTAACTTATATTGGAAATCCTAGTCTAAAATTAAAATCATTCCTCTCGCTTTATAATTTCAATATAGCATTCCGAACTGATAATTCTTTAGGCCGACATATCAAAAACTGCAAATCTAAAATTGATAAAAGTAATAAATCCGGTGTTTATAAACTGTCTTGCGGGGATTGTAATAAAATTTATATTGGTAGAACTTTCAGAAATTTCAAAGTTAGATTATCCGAGCACAAACGTAGTTTTAATTATCATAAATCAGATTCCCATTATTCTAATCACATACTCGAAGAAAACCATAACTTTAATGATAATTTCAAAATTTACACAATGAAAGTAACAGACAAAAGCTCAATCTACTGGAAATTTTAGAGATCAACAAAGAAAAGAATTCAGGTAGGTTTCTTAATAGTCAATTAGATCTAAATCCTTCTCCTTTACTCAATCTTTTCAATTCATAAAGTAAGCAACTCCGATGGGTTTTCCCAAATACCTCTTGTACCTATTGTAATATTAAGTAGGAAATAAGACTAATATATAAGAAATAAATCTGTTCATTAGTTTGTATCTATCTGATGAAGCCACAGTGTGGTGAAACCGGTCATAGTTTTGTTAATATAGTGAAAATCTAAATACTTTAGTTTTATTTCATTGAAAATATATTATAAGTTTTTTATTTCATGTCTTTTTATTTTTTATTCTTCTTGTGAATGGATTGAAATAAAAGATTTAGTTTTATCCCTTAAGTATTTTCTTCGCAGAATTACCCAGTCTATAACCCTTGATCGCATCTTGCCATGAAGAAAATCCTTGTAACACCATAGCAATGCTCCTACCACGCTTCTGTCGTCGCAAAAGACAAGCTAGTAGAGTTACAATATTAATTTTTACGACATATGAAAATAGATTCGGAAGCCAATTGCAATACCAAGGCGGATTTTGAGGGCCTAGGAGAAGACAACTATTGAGAGGTCACCACAAATCTACTGCATCACCTGAGCAAGTGTATTGCGCTGAAATTTGATTATGTTGAAAAATAAATGACAATAACTGGACACCCTATATACTTTCTCATTGATGAAATAACAATAACAACATTTTCTGTTCAAAATATTCTATTCGTATCTGTTACATATTACTTAATAGTTATAATACATCTATGATAATGGCAATAAAACATATGAATATGAAAACTTTCACAACTATCAGTTATCACAACGTATATTTCTTTAAAAATAAATTCATGGTCACATTGTTGTTGGTATTTAGAAACATACTTTTGTTGTACCATCTATCACTTCCTAATCTACTATCAACTTCGAGAACAGTCAGTGTACGACTTGAAAATTTACAAAAATCTTCCATTGGAGAATTATAAATACACTTGCCATTTCTGAAGAAATGCTTCAAATAAGCTATTGTCAGTTTGCAAGTCAAACCTGAACACATATTTGATGCAGTTTCATCAGTGACAGTCTCGTAGAATGTTTTCAAAGAAGCTGTCGAAGACCCATGATTATTGGAAGAAATTAACCATCCCAAATTGTCACATGTACAAAGAAAATTGTTGAAATTGAAGGTCAAATTCGTTGATACTTTTTTATATGCAACTATGTCTGGATTCAAACTTCCAGCATCCATATATACGATGTTATTGTTATTGAATGTATACCTGAATTCTAGGTTACCAAAATTAGTGTGAGAATCCACCAGTAAACCTGGACTAATTTTTTCTAAACTTCCAGATTTGAGATAATTGAAGGTGTTGCCTAATATATTAACAGTTTTCGCTAATATTGATATTGAACCTGGTTGTAATATATCAATGACGTTATTTGTAAAGTTGAAAGTTTCTATGGTTCCACTGATACCACCCGGCATAATTTCCACAAACGTATTGTTCCTAAAAACAGCTTGTTTTGTATCCAACTGAAAACTGAGGTATTCCATTGTCATCATTGAACTATTTTTCATCAAGAATCGTCCTTGATATTGCTCTGTTGTATTAAAATTTATAGTTATGGCTTTAGGGCGCAGATCTTTCACAGTCACATTATTCCACGTGAAATTTTTGAAACCTCTTAAACTATGAAAAGCATGACTTTCTATGATACCGATATTAACAGAATCGAAATTGATTTCTTGAAGCTCATGCTCCTCAGCTGGACCAGTATACTTCATCTGAAAATAAAACAATTTTAGTTAAATGTATCACTTTTATTGCAAATAAACGTAGTCCAATCATGTAGGCTGGGGTTCCCAAAACAAAAATAATTTACTTAAATCTTTGCAATAAAGGTTTCATAACTGTTTTTGTAAAGTTTGAATAAAGTTGTAAACTTCATCAAAGAAGGCTACAGTTTTTTAAAATTATCTTCAGTCCAATGTCAATAACCTTGCAGTTTGTTCAGTGCTTGAGTTGTAACTAGTTCGTTCTGGCACAGTGTTTTCCGTGAAATATCAGTCATCGTGTTTGCTGTATTGTGGGTATTCTATAATTGTTGCGACGTTTGAATTGGAGTTATTGTTTTTGTGTTGTGTGAGTTCTGTGTGAAGATAAATCAGAGAAGATGAACACGGCAAAGAAACGCAAGCATATTGACGATTAGGTTTAACATGGGTTTGTTTCCTTGCTTTAAGATAATGTGGATCACCCCCAGTGCGTTATTTGCTATGAAGTATTAAGCAATGAGGCGATGAGACCTTATCGTCTTCTGAGACATTTGTAAACTAAACATGCCTCTTTGAAGAACAAACCTAAAGAGTTTTTCACTGCATAATCTCAGAATTTAGAGCGCATGAAGTTAGATAGCACCAGATCTGCTGCTCAGTTATCTCTAAAAGTGCTTGAAGCTTTCTATGAATTATCTCTTCTTATTGCTAAGGAAAAGAAAAGTCACACTTTTGGTGAAACGCTTGTTGAACCGAGCCTTTTAAAAGCAACCGATGTTGTCCTTGAAACTGATAGGCAAAAGCTATCACAAATACCACTTTCAGACAACACCGTAAAACGCCGAATTGATGATATGGCCGAGGACATTAAAAACCAGGTGGTTGATGCAATAAAAAAATCCCCGTTTTTTGCTATCCAGCTTGTTCTTATCACAGACGATTTTGGATGATGATTGTTGTTCTTGTAAGCATCGTTCGGGTCTGCCTTTGAATATCATTCTGTCTTAGTCCATCTGATTATTCCAAATGAGTAAAGCAACACTGGAATGGCGTAGGTGTTAATTGCCTTGACTAGATTCCCCGAGTTAAACATTGATTTCAGCACAGTCTTCAGACGCTGACTGTATTCTGAACGAATCTTCTCCTTTGATTGTTTTTGGTCTAGCAATCTGGCTTGTTGGTATCCCAGATATTCGTACGTTTCGCCATCCCTCATGCACTGTATAATATCACCGTTTGGAGATTGTGTTTCATCTGGGACTTTCCTCTTTGAATGTTCAGGGTCTTACATTTTTCAATCCCGAATTTCATATGAACATCTACCGAGAACTTACTGACAGTTTTCAGCAGATCATCCAATTGCTTCTTGTTCGAAGCATATAATTCGATGTCATCCATATACAGCAGATGGGAGACTGTATAATAATTCCTATCTGTTTTTATCCTAAATCCGTATCTTGTTCTATTGAGCATTAAGGACAATGGGTTCATAGCTAAACAGAACCATCGTGGACTCAAAGAGTCTCCTTGAAAAATTCCACGACGTATGGGTACCTCGTCGGTTTTAATTGATTTATTGTTTATGTTGACCTGCAGAGACGTGCGCCAGTGTGTCATTGTTGTCTTCAAGAACTCTACCAAGGCTGGGTGAATTTTGTATACCTGCAATACTTCAACAAGCCAAGAATGGGCGGTACTATCGAATGCCTTCAGATAATTGATAAAAGCTGAATGAACATTCCGATGCCCTAACGTGTGCCTGTTTCATTATCCTGGAATTGATGATGAGTTGTTCCTTGCACCCGTGGTGTTTCTTTCTGCATCCTTTCAGCTCCTTCGCTAATATATTGTTGTTGTCAAGGTGTTGGTGTATTCGATTGGATATGCATGAGGTCAGTATTTTGTAGAGTGTTGGCAGGCAAGAGATTGGCCTATATTGAGACGGATCCTGTGTTCTATCGCTCTTAGGTAGCATATATTATTATTATAATATTACCTGAGCGTTAAGCGGCCCTTTAGAGAGCAAATTGATCGGAAAATGCCAGATTTGTTGAAAGAAAACTCATGGATTGTGCACCACGACAATGTGAATGACTTTCAGACCAAAAACTCAACAAATTCCAACTAACCTAACCACCTATTCACCTGATATGGCTCCGGCCGATTTATTTCTTTTTCCAAAACTCAAATTACCACATTCGTGGCGAGAACTGCGGTCGATTCTGAAAACAGCGTTTGAAAAATGTTTTGATGATTGGGTTATTCGTTGGTGTAAATTTTTCGGGATTTTAGTGACAACGATACAATGAATTTAGATGAATAATAAATAATTTCGGATGTTAGGGTTTCATTGATCAATTCCTGTTCTTTTCGATAGAATGTACGATATGATTTCCGTTGTTGCAAGAATAAAAATTGCTTCGAACAGCTCATGAAAATAAACTACTTTTACTACAACTACAATAAACAATGTTTGCTATAAAAATTTTGATCTTTTCTAGTGGTTTAAATTCCAGAGGGACGAAGGTAGATTCTTATTCGATCGAACAACTTCTTGTTTGCGAATTTTTCAAAAAACAATCTCCTTACATTCGTTTTCTGCATAATTGCAGGTTTCAATCGGTATTCGAGTTCAACACCCACAATTACATTTCAGGATTTCACTTCAGCATAAACAATTTGAGTATATTTCAATTGTTACTGGTTCAATTTTCGAGAATTTCATAAATCTCTTCTTCGTGTGGAAAAACCAAGGAAACATTAAAATACAACCATATATTCCGAAAATTTCATCTTTCTCCAAATAAGAAGGTTATAAGAATTGAGGGTAGTTTAATCCTAGCGCATATGTGATGACATTAAAAAACGAAAAAAATGCTGTCACGTTGCATCATTTAAAAATCAAATTTTTTCTTCAAATTTGGGGATATATCCACTAATGTTCGTAGAAGAATATTAGATGAAGTTGTGGCATTATCAAGTCCTATGAGATTCCGAGAAGTTGCTACCCTATTCTGGGCTATCTGTATATCTTACCTAAGTGATAAGCATCCCGCATAAATACTGAGAGATTGCACTTACCATTAATGGAATTGTGAATGTATTCTCAGGAATTACTGGTATATTTTTAATGTCTTTTAGAACAATTTTAGGAGGATTCTTCTTTGTAGTGATACTTCTTGTGAAATGAAGATTTGTTACATTTTCTATCGTCAACATTTCGAAAGATTTTCTGTAAACTGTGCAACTCATATCAATTTCTACATTTTTACAATTTTTTACGGTCACCCAAGCGGTATTACTGGGCTCACCATAATTCCAAAGGGTAATGAGAATATCCTGTAAAAAAAAAAAGAATTATTATTTTACATAAATCAAATAATAATCATATTGATTGAAAAAGAGGACCTAAAAAGTCGAATTGAGAATTAACTAAGCAAATATTGGAAATGAAATAAAAAGTTATTTTGCCAAAGTTTCCATAACAATGATTTAAAATTTCGAATTGTTGATATCTTGGAATTTTGCATCATCATTTGCGGAATAAGCAAAGGTCATAATAGTCAATAGATATTTTTCTAAAATCGATTCATGAATAGACGAGGTTAGTTTAGTTATACTAGCAGACCCGATAGATTTCATCCTGTCAAAAACATTCATAATGAACTCCTGAACAGAACCGTCACCCTGGTGATAGGGCGTTGTGAATAGAAAATAATTAAATAAAACATATATACGCATTTTAAAGTAAGTAATCGCTTTATTGTTAATCATGTGAATCATAATTATTAACAAAAATCATTTTTATTTTCATTGCAGTACTTTGTGATATACGATTTTTTTTGGTGATTACCTGGTGCATACACAAACCAATCTGATGGTTTTCCAACACGGAAACAGGCAACATACGATGGACCATGTGAGAAACATGGGTTTTCCAGATTAATACCACAAGCACTTAATGATTGCCCCTAGAAATTGTTTATGATCATAGCAAAAGCAAGCCGTACTATAAACTGTAGTCGTTTAAAATCAAACGGTACATCAGTCAGAATTATTGGGATGCAAGGTATGAGAACATATTCTCCCTTATACTTTCCTTTCAGTACAGTTGCTTCTACCTTATTGTTTAGTAGTTTTTTTTTTTATCGCTAGCCACGTACCTTTGCAAAGACTGAGCGGTTGGTTGTTATTTCGCAACATTATAACTACCGATCCATCCTTGAATTGAAGATTGTGATTTGGCAATCCTGGCAATTCCAGCCGTTTCAAAATTCCGGTGGATAGTTGACTACATCATCTTGGTTTGTAACCGAATCAACTGATTTATATATCTCCGATTCACCTGTAATTTGTTCTTAAATTTTCGAAATTTAATTAATAAAAAACAAGTACTATGTTTTAAGGAATTTTACTTAATAATTGCGATTCGTAACGCGTTTCACTACACCGTAGCTTCTTCAGACGAATGAATATACAGAAAATTATAAATGAGAATATAACTATAAATGTTCTTGAGTAATTAAAAGCTTATTGGGTTGCTTCTTCTTAAGTGGTTATTTATGACAGGTATATCCAATAAAATTAAGGAATAGATTGCTCCCCGAAAAGATTCAATAGAGGTGAAGGGCTTAAATCGACTTGTTCATTGATGAGTCTACCTGAGTGTTTGTATTTATTGATTTCTAAAGTTTTCCAAAGATCTACCTTCCAATATTTATTATCTGTATGCAAAATTTCAAACTGTGGGTCGAAAGAATGATTATTTACTAAGAGATGGTTCGCGTAATTTGAATCTGATTTTTATTTGGAAAACTGCGTTTATGTTCCGATATTTTAATATTAAAATTTCTATGTGTTCTACCAATGTAGAAATTATCACAGTCATTGCAATTCAATCTATACACACCTGATTCATTGTTTTTACCTGGTTTGGTTTTATTATTTTTATATATTTGCCTAAATTATTATTAGTTCGGAAAGCTATGTTGAAATTATTGCTACTTAGAAATGATTTCAGTTTCTCACTTGTAATGCCAACGTAGGTTAAGGTGTTGAATTTTTGTTTCAATTTATCGACAGGGTAAACTTCATTCAATGCGATTCTACTTTGTTTTCATTTAAAATATTATTTATCAGTTTGGGATTGTAACCATTATTTTTGGCTATTTGTTTAATCAAATTTAGTTCTTTGTTGAAATTTTCTGGTGATAACGGGATGTTAATCAATCTATGAATAAAACTATTGAATGCTGACATTTTATGTTGATATGGATGACACGACGAGTTATGTATTATAATATCTGTATGTGACGGCTTATGGTAAATTGCGAAAACATGTTTTCCATTTTCATTCGAAATTGTTACGTCTAAGAAATTTATCGAATTATTGCTTTCTATTTCGGTTGTGAATGCAATTTTTGGATGTAATGAATTTATATGATTTTCTAAAGTTTTCAACTGTCTATCTGTTCCTGTGAAGCAAATAATGATATCGTCTACATAGCGATACCAGTATAAAATAGCCAAAAATAATGGTTACAATCCCAAACTGATAAATAATATTTTAAATAAAAACAAAGTAGAATCGCATTGAATGAAGTTTACCCTGTCGATAAATTGAAACATAAATTCAACACCTTAACCTACGTTGGCATTACAAGTGAGAAACTGAAATCATTCTTAAGTAGCAATAATTTCAACATAGCTTTCCAAACTAATAATAATTTAGGCAAATATATAAAAATAATAAAACCAAACCAGGTAGAAACAATAAATCAGGTGTGTATAGATTGAATTGCAATGACTGTGATAATTTCTACATTGGTAGAACACATAGAAATTTTAATATTAGAATATCGGAACATAAACGCAGTTTTTCAAATAAAAAATCAGATTCAAATTACGCGAATCATCTCTTAGTAAATAATCATTCTTTCGACCCACAGTTTGAAATTTTGCATACAGATAATAAATATTGGAAGGTAGATCTTTGGGAAACTTTAGAAATCAATAAATACAAACACTCAGATAGACTCATCAATGAACAAGTCGATTTAAGCCCTTCACCTCTATTGAATCTTTTCGGGGAGCAATCTATTCCTTAATTTTATTGGATATACCTGTCATAAATAACCACTTAAGAAGAAGCAACACAATAAGCTTTTAATTACTCAAGAACATTTATAGTTATATTCTCATTTATAATTTTCTGTATATTCATTCGTCTGAAGAAGCTACGGTGTAGTAAAACGCGTTACGAATCGCAATTATTAAGTGAAATTCCTTAAAACGCAGTTCTTGTTTTTTATTATTGATAATGGAATTTTACCAAGTAAAAGCCTCCCAAATTCAAATGTAAAATTTAATTCATATACATCTATGTTTTTTGTAGCCGAAACAGCTTGTTCGGTTGACCAATCATGGTTTCTGTAATTTTGAGAAACATCTGGAAACACCTTCTGAATAAGTTCATCTTTTGATCGAGTTAACTGACAAAAACTTTGAGAAAATTAATACAGCCAGTCAACATGTCTATAGGAAATTTGCCATTTCCAATGTCGATGAGTTGTTTAGAAATTATGTTTCCAGATTGGTCATTTTGCAACTCGACCCGCATATCCTTGCTAAAATGAAGTACTTTGACATGTTTCCACAAATTGGAGGACTTTAGACATGCATTGAGTTCATCAGCTGGCGTTGATCGTGGAATCACTGACAATGTTTGACGAAAATCTCCTGCTGATAAAATTGCGCCACCAAATCGGTTATGATTGTTCCGTAGACCTTTTAAGGTTCTGTCTGAAGCCCTTGCTACCGGGATGGGGTCACACGCACGATGGGAAATCTGATGGTTAACACAAACACTTTTTATAAACGTAAATTTAAAATGAAATAAAAAAAACACGTGGTTCGTTGGTAAAAAACGGCGGTTTGGCAATATGGCGTGGGTACGGAAAGCCGGCTCGTGGCAACGCGTGCTGCAGCCAGTTTTCTGAGACAGTGTGTATTCGTTGAAGAGAAAGTGCGTGAAACTCCGAAATGCACGAATATTTAAACCCTCGGTTCAGGTAGGCCCAGAGTACGTTCTGTGGCTCGCCTGGTCAATGGGCCTACTCGGCGGTTTGTGATTAAGAAAGCGTGGTTAACACGGTAACACGCTTATTCGGAGGGACCTAGAGCGATCTATGGCGAGATAGCGTAGTGAATACGGTAGCACCCTCAAAGATTTTTATGTGCCATCGTGCATTCATCCCAAACAATCAATTTACATTGCTGCAAAATCTTTGCAATTGCAGAGTTCTTCGAAATGTTGCAGGTTGGAGTCTCATTGATTTCCATATTAAATGGCAATTTTAGTGCTGAACGGGCTGTTCGACCACCTTCAAGCAAAGTTGCTGTGATTTCCGAGGAAGCGAGTGCAAATGCGATTTTATTTGGTGAGCGAATTGTTACTAATATTAATGAAATCGAAAGAGCTCCATCTGTACCACCAGGTGAATCTAAGAAGTAAATCCCTCCAAATCCAAAATTTAGAAACCAATAGAGAATCGAAAAATAATATGAGTTTTGCTATATAAACTATATTTAAAAAAATGGTTCACATGGGTGAACGAAGGCGAAACACCAGATAATGTTTTGATAACAGAGGAAGAGCTGAGAAAAAGAACACAAAAGCTAAAAAACAGAAAAGCCGCGGGAACAGACAACATCCCGAACGAATTGCTGAAATATGGGGGAAAGAAACTCACCGAGAAGCTGCTAACTCTTTTCAATAAAATTTTAAACACATCACAGATTCCTGAAGAATGGCGCAGCAGCATCACTATTACTATCTTCAAAAAGGGGCAAAAGACATCACCTGAAAACTACAGGGGTATAACCCTGCTAAGGGTCCATGAAACTGTTCACTGGCATCCTAAAAGACAAATTGGAATCACGTATCGAGAATAGAGAGGAACAGTTTGGATTTCGAACAAATAAATCAACAACGGACGCTCTCTTCATAATGAAACAACTAAAGGAGAAATCAATAGAGTTCAACAAGCCTGCTTACATCTGCTTTATGGACTTAACAAAGGCATTCGACAAAGTGCGCTTGACAGACATCCTACAAATTCTAATAAAAAGACAGTCCCCGTCCCAAATCACCAAACTAATTAAAAACTTAAACACCGGAAATGTGACAAAGATCAAGTCAGGCGAACATACTACACCTAACATAAAAACACCAGGCGGAATTAGACAGGGTGACAGCCTGAGCCCTTTCCTTTTCAACCTCTTGATGGATGAAATAATACAACAAGTCACATCCTTAGATTTGGGATACAGAATGGGCCGCTCTAAAATATCTGTGGTCTGCTATGCTGACGACGCAGCTATTATAGCAGAAACAGAGAACGATCTTCAGAGACAGCTTTTTAAATTCTATCAAGTCAGCCAACAACTCAACATGGTAATTTCAATATCAAAAACCAAAGCCATGACATTCTCCAGAGAACCTGTCAGGTGTCAAGTGGTTGTGGTAGACAAGTCAATGGAGCAAGTCAATGTCTTTAAATATCTAGGCATGGACATCTGCAGCTACCACGATCCGGCAAAGGAAGTAAGAAGTCTCATAACTAAAGCAGCAGCTCTGTCAGGGCGTTTTAGAGATGTGATATGGTCAAACCAGCACATGGGAACAGATAACAAGGTGAAGATCTATAAGACTTGCATCAGACCTATCATGACTTACGGCATAGAAGCACGCGAAGACACAAACAAAACTAAAAGTATGCTACGCCCGGCCGAAATGAAAACCCTAAGAACTATCCTCGGAAAGACTAGACTGGACAGGATAAGAAACACTGACATACGAGCTCAATGCGGCATAGTAGACATAGTCAGATGAGGCAGACAAAGACGAAGAGAATGGTATTCTCACGTGCGAAGAATGCACGAAAACACCAGGAAGACCCCCAAAAAGGTGGCAGGAAAGCTGGCAGTCCACCTCGCAAGAAACCATCCAGAGACGGCTTTGGCAAGCAACAGATCAATAGGTCTATTTAAAAGAATAAGAAGAAGAAGAAGAAGAAGAAGAAGAAGAAGAAGAAGAAGAAGAAGAAGAAGGTTCTTAAGTTTGGTAAAATAGAATTAAATTTATTAATTGTTGCCAAACTACTGCAGATATTTGAATGAAATATTATAGGCGTTCCTGGCGCCCAGGGAGTATATTTTGCAATGAAAATATTATTTATAATTTTACCAGTGGTGTCCGTACTAATATGAAACTAGATATTTGAAGAAAAAATTAATACGCAACTATTTTTCGACCAAATAAAAATTAGTTTTGGATTCTCCATTCAATTCGGAAGAAATAAATACTCCTTCGATTTTTCTATATGACAAATCAAAATCAGAATAACAAGAATTTGATATTTATTTTTAATATCTTGGTCGAATTTCTCGAGGATAATTGTGTGCTCCAACATGAATATTATGGTATTTCGTTACATCACGCCTAGTGAAAGAGGATTCATCAATACAAAGAATTTTGTTCAAATAATTAAAATTTTTCTTCCGTCCAGTTCTCTGACAAAAATATCATTCTCTTTTCAATATCCCCTGGGTGCAAATTCTTAATTAATCCTTAATTCTTCTAATTGAATAGCGTTTTCGATATTTACGAACTACAGCATTTTCATCAGAAAATCCGTAACAAAATTAATGTCTGCGTATTTATTTTAACTAAAAAGATAGAGGTGATCAATTGAAATAGTGATCTTTGGAAAACAAATGAACAAATTTATTTCTCAAAATTGAATGAGTAAAAATTAGTTGACTTTCTAGTAATTTCATTTGTTTTTATTGTTACTGTTGTTATTATTAATTATTGCTATTGTTATCGTTATTATCAGTGTTCTGAGTATTATTCTGAAAATGAGTTTTAGTAACTACGAATACGACGATATTATTTTTTGTTATGGATTTTCTGATGGAAATGCGGAAACGGCAGATCGTGAATATCGGAGACAATAGAATTCAACTAGAAGGATTCCAAAAGCACCTCAGAATTTTCAGAACCATGGTCTGCGTGTTGATAATAAACAAAGCAGAAACCCTAGAAATTACAATCGCAATCGCATATCTCGTATATTTGATAACAATTCGAGACTCAGCTCTCGCAAGGTAGTTCAGCAATTACAAATAAACACCTCAAGAAAGTCTAGGGAACACTTCTGAATATCGATATATCGTATCCAGAACGATCAATATGGATAATTTTTTTTAAGAAATGAACACCTGCATCAATTTCTCACCAGATTATGTAGAGTGCCGCAATAGATTTCAGTTTTTTTTTTATAAAAAACTGAAAATGCAGCAGATGCGACGCTGCTTTATATTCATTTCATGTATTCAGTGTTCGAAATCAGTTAGTTGACAATTTGTTTCTATTGTAAGCACAAATCAAAGGTTCAAGTTTTGTGATTCTACCATGGAAATACGACATTTGACTAGAGAAGAGATGTTACGAGCCGTTGGCATGCTTCAAGCTGGGAGCTCAAAACGGGAAGTATCCATTGTTCTGGGAAGTAGCCCAAGTGTCATAAACCGTTTATGGTCGCGTTTCAATGAAACAGGTAGCGTAGAAGAACGCCATATAGGTCGTTTCAGGATTACTACAGTCGCCCAAGACCGATTTTTTGTTTTACAAGCCAGAAGAGATCGTACTACCACAGCATCTCAATTAGCTCAAGAGCTATGACGAGTTCATAATGTACAAATTTCCTACCAAACTGTGAGAAATCGACTGCACGAAGGTCAACTCCACTCCAGACGTCCTTTAAGAGTTTCACAACTGATCCATGGAAATCGCGCTTCTCGTTTAGCTTGGTGCCAAGAACACGTGAACTGGGATCAAGAGAGGTGGGCCACAGTTCTCTTCAGTGGTGAATCTAGATTTAGTTATTATCCCGATTCGGGAAGAATTCGAATATGGAGGGAACCTGGAAAGCAAAACCGTCTCCAGCATGCTCGAGAAGTTGTTAGACAGGGAGGCGGATCAGTAATGTTTTGGGGAGGTACACACCTTGGTGGAAGAACTGACCTCGTTTTCATACAGAACAACCTCACGGGAAATTCTTACGCAAATTAGATAGATTTACCTGTAGTGGTACCGTATCTCCAAACAATGGGTCAAAATCCACTCTTCCAACAAGATAATGCCCCTCCCCATCGTGCAAGAGTTGTCTTGAACGTTCTTGAAGAGAATGATATCGATTTTCTACCGTGGCCATCCTGCTCCCCAGATCTGAATCCCATCGAGCATGTGTGGAACACCCTAAAAATAAATCTCCTGCGTCAAAACGTCTTCCATCATGAACAGGAGCTTCGATTAGCAGTTCTGGTGGCTTGGAATGACTTAGGCCAAAATGTAATAGACAATTTAATATTGAGCATGCCGCGACGATGCCACAGTGTCATTAATAACAGAGGTGGACCTTCTGGGTACTGAAAAATATAAGTGCTTCCTTGTCGTATCGAAAATATCAGTTCAGAATTTTTTTTGTTTTACCAAATTTCGTCATTTTCAAATTTCCAATTTTTTTTTTATAATAGGTGCTCTGGAGAAGTCAAATATCATTTTGTTTTCTTGAGAATACATTATATACAATACATCCTAACAAAAACCGAAAGATTTCTATAAATTTGAATCATCAAAATCATATTTTAAAAATATTGGTAAGTGTTCCCTAGACTTTTTTGAGGTGTTTATGTAAGTCCCAAATATTACGAACATTTCGAGATGACCACATACGCGCATATCACCTACAGCCTGTTCCAGGTTCACACCCTGGAGATGCTGAAAAAGGAATGAGATTTTTTCAATTGATGAATTCTCCTTTACTAGACATGGAGAAACGAATTTCCATAATATCCATGTTTGGGAACACGAAAATCTTTGGGAAATTAGACCAAAATCATTTCAAAATGATTTATCAGTAAATGTCTGGTTAGGAGTTTTCGATTACAATGTTTGTGGTCCATATTTTCTATCCGGAAGATTTACCTCAGAATTATTTCTTGACCTCGTACAGGACTACATCGAAGATGTTGATTTAAGATATGAAAAATGGATACAATTGGATGGAGCACCTCCACACACTTTGGAGTAGCTCTAAGGGAATGGTTGAATACTATTTTTTTTTAATGCGCGCTTCCCAGGAATAGGTGAACCTGTTACACCCCATTAGTGGGCGCCTGGGATGAATTGAGGCTTCTATTTACTCGCTTCTTGAAGAGGGCCAAATTGTAGGATGTTGGACGCAAGCAAACTCATAGAGAGAGGTTCGAAGAGTCGTTAAATGTACCACCAAACGATGAGAACTCCTGGCCAGCCTAGTGTTGCTGCAAAACATGAGTCTCCCCGGAACAAGGTCTTCCATCTGTAAAACAGAGAAAGGTCATCAACTTGTCTTATGAGAGCCAGCGGTTGGAGATCGTGGTTGATCTCCGGCAGGTCGCTGAGGCACACAGCCCGTTTTTGCACACTATCCAACATCCGCAACGAATGTTTGAGCGCAGATCCCTGTACATGGGAACAATATTCCAAAGCAGGTCGAATCTGCACCTTATATAGAAGCAACAGCTGAGATGACGTGAAGTATCGCTTGGCTCCGAACAGAAAATTAAGTTTAGCTGATGCCAACTTAGCCAAAAGCTGATACATGTTCATGCCAGCAAAACCCAGACTTGACCGTTATTCCGAGAAGGTGCATCGAATCTTTGGATACCTTTGGTTGGCCTTGCATCATTAGAGGAGGTTATTAATTTTTGACATCTCTGACGCTGAGATTCCGCAGCTGTAATCGGCCGCAGACTACTGAAAGACGAAACCAGTGTACAATCGTCTGCAAACCCGAAAATCTTGTTATCTGTAGATGACAGAAGATCGTTTATCAAAAGAATGGATCCCTGAGGTACTCCTGCTCGCAACCGGAAACAATAAAATGTTATACTGTCGACCACAACTTGTATTGATCTATTTAAAAGAAAGCTACTAATCCAACCACGCAATTTTTCGGGAAGCCCATATGCAGCAAATTTATTCAACAAGGCTGCATGCCAAACCCTATCGAAGGCTTTAAACATGTCGAGGGCTATTGGTCTAGTTTTCCCATGCTTTTCCATCGTTGATGTACAAACATGAATGACGTAGGCGAGCAGATCTCCTGTCCGCAACGTTGAATTTTTCGACTAGAAAGAAATGATATGCATCGTGACGTGATTGATGGTATTAGACAAGTGGCTTGACCACCAGATCACCGGATCCTCATCCATTGGACTTTCACATTTGAGGAAATATAAAAGAAAAATCTGCGCTACTACAGTAGACGACTTAGTTTCAAGGATTCAATAAGCTTGCAAAGACATGCGTCAAAATACGAATTGAATATCTGCTACAAGAAATTCTTTCATTCAAGCGCTGTCGCAAATGAACTGAGATGGGTGACTACATTTCGAACAATTTCTTTAAAATTTTTATTTATTTAAGTTTGTTTTTAAATGCCTTTTATTAAATCTGTTGTCCTTGCTGTAGTTTTATTCACAAAAATATTCTTCTGCTTCTAATTTTAACTTTTACTAGCAAGTGCAGAGTCGTACAGACAAATTGAAAGAGTGATTTTTCCTTCCAGCTTGAATGGAGAATTCAAAACTGATATTTATTTTTTGAGTAAATGATGGCGCACCAATTTTTTGTTTAGAAATATCCGGTTAAGTGTTAGTACAGACACCACTGATAAAATTAAAAATAATATTTTCATTTTACAACATACTACACGCCTACAAAGTTTCATTCAAATATCTGCAGTCGTTTGGAACCAATAAATAAATTTGATTTTTTCACCAAACTTGAACACCCTGTATTTCTATAACGGAACATTTTTCGAATATAGTTTATACCGCAAACTCCTTATATCTCGTTTCTGTATTGGTTTTCAATTTTTCCACTATAGAAACTGGACCTCCCTGTGTATACATATATATGAATCTATATAAACTTTCGAATTCTGAGGAACATGATCGATAGAGAAAACTCGAAATTCGCAGGAAATTCCACCATACTGACGGATGTCGGAACTATTTCTTACGAAGTCTATCAGAAAACGAATAATATCAACTTCAACACAAAATACGCGTGCTTGTTTTGTTGGTTGCCTGTACTTGTTTGATTGATGCTCGTGAAGGTACTTTCGGCGAAATTTTTGTGTTTATACCTATAACTTTTTAACGATTTAAGATATGAATAAATTGTTTTCATGAAAAAGAGTCACGAAAACGTTTCCTTTGAAAATGTCTCATTAAAAAAGTATGTTTCATATTTGATGACAAATCGGAAATCTTCGAAATATTTTAAATGTCACCGAATTGCTTAACTTATACCATTCAGAATTGTTTTCGTGTTTTTCGTTTGCCTGATATAACCATGGACCATTGAGTTTGGGACACGCAGTACGACGATTCCAGGAAGTGTTACTTTGATTTACTGTGGAGCGGTAGCGGTTCTTCGACTGCACAAACAACAAGTCACCCACGGCAGCCATGAAACTGATATTGGACCTTGCCCCTCTTCATCTGGTGATAAGAGGAATGGCTAGAATGGTTTTCTACAGGTTCCATCATCTTTCCCGAAATGAAGCGGGTAAGTTTGCCTTTGTGCCTGGCGTCTTACAGTCTGAAATCGAGGACAGCGAGGTGCTGAGTATGAAGTTTGATACACCTAAAACCAATATGGAGAGTCCATTCCAGATCCTCATTCCGATAGACAGGAATGGACCAACTCCAAAGACCGTCTACTTGAGGGTCATTGTTGGTACACGGATGGCTCAAAAACTGCAAAAAGTGCTGGAGCTGGTGTCTACGGTCGAAGTGCTGCCAAGGAACAGTCGATCTGTCTTGGTGGGCATGCGACTGTCTTTCAAGCAGAAAAACTAGTCATTGATCACTGTGCTAACCTCTTGCTTGCGGGGGGATTAACAAATAGGTCAATAAAAATCTTCACCGATAGTCAAGCTGCACTGAAGGCATTGGCATCCGATACCTGTACGTCACTTATGGTGCAGGAATGTAGCTGCACCCTTGCCAAACTGGGATGGCGGAGCAAGCTCCGTCTAATATGAGTGCCCGGTCACTCTGGCATTGAGGGGAATGAGAAGGCGGACTCATTGGCTACTTATGGAACTGTTCTGGAGTTCATAGGACCGGAGCTTAAGCTCAGAATTCCCCTGGAGACTGCAAGGATGGAAAACAGCCGATGTCTGGACCTGAAGGTACGTAAGCTTTGAAAGAGTCTCTCAGGTATCAGACATGCTCGATGTGCCATCAGTGGACCTGTTTAAACTCTCTAGGTTAGAACTGAAAGTTTCAACTGCCATACTAACGAGGCACTGTCGCCTCAGGAAACACCTAAATAAAATAGGATTTATTGAAGATACTTTATGTTGGCTATGTGAAGAAGATATAGAATCAATGGAACATGTTTTGTGCGAGTGCCCAGCTGGAGACAGAGTCAGGATGGTAGAACTTGGATCTAGCAAGCTGAAGCTGACTGAGCTTATTAAGCTCCCACCCACGAAACTCGTATCCTTTACGAGAAGGATGGAGCTCGTAGATGAAATTTAGGACCGAGTGTGCCACAATAGACCACAATAGACCGCAGTGGCCGGGCTGATAGGCAGCCCTCACTCATATGATATCTAATCTAATCTAAATCTAGATCTAACTATAACCGAAATTGAACATGGACATGATTTCTCCATTTTCCATAAACCATCCCATACAGATTACCACTCATAGTTGTTTCGCACATCCAAATTAATATAAAAGAGCTGCTTATAACAATTTGATTCACAGACTCGAGACGGTACGAATTTCAGAAAATAATTTCTTGAAACTTCAATATCATAAAACAAATAGCTGTCAATAATGGTTATAATTTTAGTATGATTGGCAGCATGCCTACTCGTAAGCAATTTCAACATGAAATCCATGAGGTTTTTCCTAGCATTGAAGAGACCGATCAAAAAGAAAATATGTTAACTTTTATTGGTAATCCCAGTCTAAATTAAATGTCTTTCTCCATCACATGATTTGAATTTAGCTTTCAGAACGGATATCTTTCAGACTTGTATATTAAATATTGAAAAACCAAAATTCAGAAGAAAACGAATCAGATGTTTATGAGCTCCCTTGTTGAAGTTGTAATAATTGTTATATCGGTAGAACTTCAAGAAATTTCAGTATTAGGTTATCAGAGCACAAATTCAGTTTCAGATATCATTCTTTGGAAGAAATCCATACTTGCAACAATAATTTCGATATTTTCCATAACGAAAATAATAGATTAAAACTGAAACTATGACAAATTGATAAACAGAAAAATTGCGGAAACATAGTTACGGAAACATAGTTAATGGTGAGCTCTTCAGAATCTTTACACTCATTTATTCACACCGTATATCTGAATTCACGAAACTGGCACCAAAATAACAATGTACACAAGTGGCACTGTCATCATTTTTCTTGAAACTAAAAATTGACCTGTCCCCACATTTTCTGTCGAAATCACTCTTTTGAGAGTTACGGTAGGGATCGGAGAATATTGGAAATAAAAATTTGATCTTATGTTAGACTTCGCCTAATGAGCTTTAGAATTAATAGTATCTTAGAAAGAAGAGTCAAGGAAATTACGTATTCTGAAACCTGAAAATATAAACGATAAATTCAAAAAAAATGCAACTAACCTGAGTTGTTGGGGGACACTGATGAATTACAAGACGTTTTGAACCTATCATTTTGCAGCTAAAACCATTTCGATCACAAGCAACAGTAATTCTTGTTGGAGCAGAATTCGCAAAAACTACGAAAGAAAACAAAGAAATTATGACCTGTTTGAACAACATTTCGACACTGTTTGGTGAATTCGAGGATCATCAATCAACAAAAATATCGTTATCTATTAAATAGGAAACAGTCAAAGTTTCATTCACATCCTTTCCCCCCTATTAGATCATTCATATCAATTTTACTGAAATATGACTAAGTGATTGAAGGTAGCGAAAATCCAGACATTTATCACTGAAAAATTCCCAACTACGGATTCAGGGTAATCATTAAATACACTACTCCAAGAAATTATCGTACCACTTAAATTTTGTCATTCATCTGTGAGCATTAACTTTTTGCGTTTCGCTTGCATAACAATAACATTCTTGCTTTGAGAAAAAAAATTAGTGGGATGCTTCTGAGAATGAATGTACATTAATTGAGGACTATTTGCTGTGAAGGATAGTCTATGTTTGGGGATGTAAAATCTATGGCAGCTTCTACTGTCGTAAAAATTTACCTCGCCACAAGTCTTATAATCGTTAAAATTTTTTAAGTGGATAGTACATTGTAAAATATATAAACTCGCCACTGTTAGTAGACTATTATTTCTTAAATGATCGCAACACGACGTTCTTCCTGATAGCCCGAGCAATCTTTTTTTGCATATTGACGTGTACAGAGTTTTCCCAGCATATTGAGCCATAAGATAGTAATCACTCGACACAGCCGTAGTAGAACATCTTGAAAAATGGAAATGAGCACACTCTCCCGAAGGCTTCCCATCTGAAAAAATCTAGTCGACAGTTGTTTACACACATTATCGATGTGAGATAGCCATGACATTGAACCATCCAGCCACAACCCAAGAAATTTCAAATCAATTTTCTGTCTCAAACTTTCAGAGTTTGCTCGAACCAAAAGACTGAAATCAGGCTTTCCTTGTGAGAAATACATAAGCTCTGTCTTTGAATGATTGAGAACCACTCCATTCCTCGAACACCGGTCCGAAATCTCGTCAACACGTGCATTTGAAGACTTAGATAACTCCGAAACCAAGCTTCCACTCAGCATCGCTGATGAATCATCAGCATATAAAGTACGGACCTGTTTCTCAATCTACGAATCGACAATGTCATTAATGAATAAATTGAATAGAATCGGGCCAAGAATACTTTCCTGTGGCACTCCAGATGAAACAGCCAAGAAGCCAGAAGTAGAAATTTTTCCATCCACCTCCACCTTTACCGCCTGGGTTCTACCTCCTATACTCTAGGCAACCGAAAGAGAGACCACGTCAAAACAAATACAGAAGACGCCAGAAGATTTAGTAGCTCTGTAATGGCTGAATCATGTTTAGGGGGAGGGATCTGAATGTTAGCAGTCTGTACAGGTACGGTCTCGGTCCATTGGATAGAAAATTAAATTTTCATTTTGGAAGTGTTATTGATCGAGTGTTGAAAAGTGAAAAACACACAATGTATAATGTCGTCTACGGACACTGAAGATGAAAGTACTGTTGAAAATTATTCTCCGAAAAAGCGGCCTAAGTAAGGTCATTTTACTTTGAATGAAAAACAGATCATTTTCAACGTCTATAATAGACAAATGCAGTCCCTGGATTCAACCCTGTGTGACATCACGTTCAGGCCTAGTGTGTTTGTTTTGTTTACACTCTCTTTCTCTTTGTATCAAGTATAGATATGATTACCAGGACCAGGAGCGGCCCTTATACCATATTTAGAAAGTTTTCTGACAAGAGTTTATGATTAATCGTGTCGAACGCGCGAGACATGTCAAAGAACAGACTCGCAAACTTCTCATTTTGATCTATAGCATCAATACTCTTGTTGTAGACTGAGAGAACTGCATCAACTGTACAGCGTCCCTTGCGAAAACGGAATTGATTCCGTTTTGGAATACATTGTTTCTGTATGAAAGAAGAAAGTCTACTGCAAAAAGCTTTTTAAAACTTTTGAGAAAACCGAGAGTAGGGTAACGGGTGGATTATTTTTAGCTCATAATTCTTTTTTAGTATTTTTCAAATAACTTGCCTAAAAGTGGTATTATAGCGATTGGCCTATAATTGAATGGGAATGCTTTGTCACCTGACTTGAAAATAAGACGAACAATCAAGTCTTGAACACCTTAGGAATTATGCCTAATCTCATGCATTCATTGAAAATGAAGGAGAGGGTTCAGATATCTGTATGGATATTGGTTTTATATTTTCAGCAGTTAATCCATCAATGCCCGGGGATTTACCGCGTTTCAGATCATTGATCTCACTTTCTATCTCATCTTTATTCGTTTCTACAATTCGGAAGTGTTTTCACTTTGCCCGCTAAAGATGACCCTATCTCAGCAAAAAAGTTGTTGAATGAATTTACAATCCATGTTTCCATTATCCAATTTGAGATGATCGATCCGGTCATTCTGCTCCCTCTGATCAGCTATCTCCTTAACGCACCACCGTAGCCCCCTTGAATCATGTTTATGTTTCAATACCTGTTCTCTAAGGTAATCGTTGTTCCTTTTCGTCAGCAGTTCATTCAGGGCATTACGATATTTTCTGTATTTTATGCCAGCGACTTCATCAAAACGGCTTTTAATCATTATTTTGTAGAGGTAATTTTTGTAGCTATTGACTTGAGCAATCCATTCGTTACCCAAGCTTTGCGTTTGGTTATAGCTTTCTTTATCTGGATCATCCTAATGCATGACTTTATGACTTCCTGTAATCGCTGAACAAATAGTTGCGTGCTACTTTCAGAGTTTCCAGTGCAATAAATTTCACTCCAAACATTTACCTCCATTTTATTCTTCAGTTCGGTATAATTACACAGTGCGTGAAAATGACACTTCAAAATTCTAACACGCGGAGACATACCTAGTACACCTATATTGGGTACGCTGAATCCAGTTAGTTAGTTCTTGTTAGCTCTTGTTTACGAGATATTCGCCTTCGAAGTTAGCTGATTTCAGTAGGGTTCGTCGCTTATGACTTCAGTACATTATATGCTTTTAATTCCCAAACCGTTCGGAATATCGCTTTACTGTCTAGGCAAAGTTTTAGCTATTGTCATGGCCAACAACTTTTCTGAATATACCAACATAAAAACCTCATTCAAACACCGTTTCTTAACAAAATGTCCAAATAACTCCATTTCTCATATAAAGTACGGACCTGTTTCTCAATCTACGAATCGACAATGTCATTAATGAATAAATTGAATAGAATCGGGCCAAGAATACTTTCCTGTGGCACTCCAGATGAAACAGCCAAGAAGCCAGAAGTAGAAATTTTTCCATCCACCTCCACCTTTACCGCCTGGGTTCTACCTCCTATACTCTAGGCAACCGAAAGAGAGACCACGTCAAAACAAATACAGAAGACGCCAGAAGATTTAGTAGCTCTGTAATGGCTGAATCATGTTTAGGGGGAGGGATCTGAATGTTAGCAGTCTGTACAGGTACGGTCTCGGTCCATTGGATAGAAAATTAAATTTTCATTATTGTTTTAGAAGTGTTATTGATCGAGTATTGAAAAGTGAAAAAACACACAATGTATAATGTCGTCTACGGATACTGCAGATGAAAGTACTGTTGAGAATTATTCTCCGAAAAAGCGGCCTAAGAAAGGTCATTTTACTTTGAATGAAAAACAGATCATTTTCAACGTCTATAATACACAAATGCTGTCCCTGGATTCAACCCTGTGCGACATCACGTTCAGGCCTAGTGTGTTTGTTTTGTTTACACTCTCTTTTTTCTTTGTATCAAGTATATATATGATTATTACCAGGACCAGGAGCGGCCCCTTATACCATATTCAGAAAGTTCTTCTAGCAAGAGTTTATGATTAATCGTGTCGAACGCGCGAGACATGTCAAAGAACAAACTTGCAGACTTCTCGTTTTGATCTATAGCATCAACAATCTTGTTATAGACTGAGAGAACAGCATCAACTGTACAGCGTCCCTTGCGAAAACGGAATTGATTCCGTTTTAGAATACCTTGTTTCTGTATGAAAGAAGAAAGTCTACTGCAAAAAGCTTTTTCAACTTTTTAAGAAAACCGAGAGTAGGGTAACGGGTGGATTATTTTTCAGCCCAATAATTCTTTTTTTGGTATTTTTTCAAATAACTTGCCTAAAAGTGGTATTATAGCGATTGGCCTATAATTGAATGGGGATGCTTTGTCGGCTGACTTGAAAATAGGACGCACAATCGAACACATTAGGAAATATGCCTAATCTCAAGCATTCATTCAAAATGAAGGAGAGGGGTTCAGATATCTGTCTGGATATTGGTTTTATATTCTCAGCAGTTAATCCATCAATGCCCGGGGATTTACCGCGTTTCAGATCATTGATCTCACTTTCTATCTCATCTTTATTCGTTTCTACAATTCGGAAGTGTTTTCACTTTGCCCGCTAAAGATGACCCTATCTCAGCAAAAAAGTTGTTGAATGAATTTACAATCCATGTTTTCATTATCCAATTTGAGATGATCGATCCGGTCATTCTGCTCCCTCTGATCAGCTATCTCCTTAACGCACCACCGTAGCCCCCTTGAATCATGTTTATGTTTCAATACCTGTTCTCTAAGGTAATCGTTGTTCCTTTTCGTCAGCAGTTCATTCAGGGCATTACGATATTTTCTGTATTTTATGTCAGCAGCTTCATCAAAACGGCTCTTAATCATTATTTTGTAGAGGTAATTTTTTGTAGCTATTGACTTGAGCAATCTATTCGTTACCCAAGCTTTGCGTCTGGTTATAGCTTTCTTTATCTGGACCATCCTAGTGCATGACTTTATGACTTCCTGTAATCGCTGAACAAATAGTTGCGCGCTACTTTCAGGGTTTCCAGTGAAATAAATTTCACTCCAATCATTTTATTCTTCAGTTCGGTATAATTACACAGTGCGTGAAAATAACACTTCAAAATTCTAACACGCGGGAGACATACCTAGTAAACCGATATCGGGTACGCTGAATCCAGTGGTAACCACCGTTTTTGAAAGTTAGCTCTTGTTTAGGAGATATTCGCCTTTGAAGTTAGCTGATTTCAGTAGGGTTCGTCGCTTGTAACTTCAGTACATTATATGCTTTTAATTCCCAAACCGTTCGGAATATCGCTTTACTGTCTAGGCAAAGTTTTAGCTATTGTCATGGCCAACAACTTTTCTGAATATACCAACATAAAAAACCTCATTCAAACACCGTTTCTTAACAAAATGTCCAAATAACTCCATTTCTTTGCCGTTAATTTTCGTTTAAATAATTTCGTCTTTAAAATCTCAAAATAAGAAAAAAAAACATTCCCTATAGTAAAATAAAAAATTCAAACGCACAATCATAATTTCAACTCAAATTTCTCACAGATGTCACTGTTAATACGTATTTATTAGTATTGTCACTGATGTTACTACGTATTTTGCTATGTATTTGTGTACCATTTCTCATTGTCTTAGTTCTGATATTTCTTAATTTGACATTTCTTGTTGAAGTTTCTTTGTTTACACAAGTTATATATTTGGTAAAAATATCAAAAATGAATTCGTGCAGTACATTCAATAAACTTTGCTACATTTGTGGAAAGTTTACTATGTTATAATGACAAGCAAGCGTTCAATTTCTCCAGAAATTGCTGAATCATACACTCAATATTTCAACCAAACTGTAATCAAAGATGTGAACTGGGCTCCAAAAATCGTTTGTACTGGTTGTGCCATAAGATTGAGTGGATGGAAAAGAGGTAAAATGAAATGATTCATCATTTATTTCAGAATTATATCAATTGAAGCTATTTTTATTACAGGTGAATTCCAATTTATGCCTTTTGGCATTCCAGTAATTTGGACAAATCCTCAAGAACATAATCCATATGACTGTTTTGCTTGTGTTAATGAAATTGTAGGATTGAACAGAGCTTAAAAACGTAAAGTTGAACTCACAGGAACTCGGTTTGTTCAGTTGCCGTTACCACATTCGGAATCCACTCCAATACCGAAAAGACCCAGTCCGACAGAAGAGTACATTCCATCTACTTTTGATACTATTTGCGAAACGTCTGCATCGGTTTATGTACCATCAAATGTATCTCCACAATGTAATCATGCCGGATTTTCTCAAAGAGATCTGGATAAAATTATTCGTCGATTGAAATTACCGCAGCGTCAGTCCATTATTTTGACTCAGGAATTGAAAAAAAAGAATGTCTTAGCACCTGATGTGAAAGTATATGGAGCAATCGGCCGTCATAGACAGTTCACTGCTTTATTCAAATCCATCGAAGACAATTCATTCGCGTACTGCACTGATATCAAGGAATTGGTATTAAAAATGCATCATGAGTATAAACTAGAAGACTGGCGTCTTTTCATCGATTCGTCCCAAAGTAGTCTCAAGGCGGTTTTGCTTCATGTCACAAACTCAAAAAACAGTGTCCCGATTGCCATCAGCACAAAAACGAAGGAAAATTACGAATCATTGAAAAAAATCCTTGGTTTGGTGAAATATGGAGACAATCGTTGAAAGATTTGTGCAGATTTGAAGGTGATAACTCTTTTGGGAGGAATGCAGTTAAAAATTTCATCAAGGCCCTAGATCCTGAAGGCAATGCATTCAATGAGTTGAAGCGAATTATCCCAAGATTGAGTGGAATGAAAATAAAAGAAGGTTTGTGTGAAACTATATAGGTACCAATCAACCTAACTTATTCAATATTTAACACATATTTTTTCGAATTATTTTATTACAGGCATACTCAATGGACCTGATATTCGACTCTTGATGAGAGACCAACAATTCAAAAACAGATTGTCGAATTTGCAGCTCGTTGCTTGGGATTGCGTCAAAGGAATCATCGAAAATGTATTTGGAATTCATCGTGACGAAAACTGGTGCATACACGTTGAAAATATGCTCGTTGCTTTCGGTAACATCGGTGTAAAAATGTCTCTGAAAATTCAATTTTTACATTACCATGCAGACAAGTTTGCCGAACAATCACCATGTGAATCAGATGAGCATGGTGAACGGTTTCATCAGGTGACGGCTAGGCTTTAGCACTGGTATAGTGGAAAAAACTTGATTCTCTAATAGGAGACATTTGCTGGAATTCACAGTAAGATGAAGATGGAGAAGAAGAAGAATGAACATGAATGTATATGTTTATTTGTTGAAAATTGTTGGAATTGGAATAGAAATTTCAGTTTAAATCATGATTGTGCGTTTAAATTTTTCGATTTACCTTTAGGAAATGTGTTTTCCTTTCTTATTTTGAGATTTTAAAGCGAATTTACCTTGATTTCTCTATTATTTAGACAAAAATTAACGAAATAATGGCAAAGAAATGGAGTTTTTTGAACATTTTGTTAAGAAACGGTGTTTGAATGAGGTTTTTCTATGTTGGTATATTCAGAAAAGTTGTTGGCCATGACAATAGCTAAACCTTTGCCGAAGACAGTAAAGCGATATTCCGAACAGTTTGGGAATTACAAGCATATAATGTACTGAAGTCATAAGCGACGAACCCTACTAAAATCAACTAACTTCAAAGGCGAATATCTCCTAAACAAGAGCTAACTTTCAAAAACGGTGGTTATCACTGGATTCAGGGTACCCGATATAGATTTACTAGGTATGTCTCCCGCGTGTTAGAATTTTGAACTAGCACAGTGTTATTAATGGTCTTATATTTATGTGATACTTTCTCTTTTTCAGAACTTTTTCCTCAGGGAAACAATACCAGGGATGACCGGATCATGATCTGTTATACTCGTTCGCTAGGCAACTGACCGCAGATTTTCATGAGCAGAATCACTTTTAACAAAAATGTGGTCCAGACATGATTCACAGTCTCCCTGTTTCCTGGTATAAGTATTTATCAAAGAAGAATAACCCTCCTCCTGCAGTACGTTTAGATGCTCCTGCGCTGTGTTATCTCCAGAATCCAGGATGTTGCTGTTAATATCCCCTAGTCAATTAGACCTAAATTCGTCGCCATTACTGAATCTTCTCAATCATATTCGAAGTTTTCTTCTATTGAGCTAAGTACCTGCTTTTTCCAAAGTAACATATAAAGCACATATTTCTTTCAAATGTACCACTTGTCTGATGAATCCAGAGTGTGGTGAAACGCGTCATAAGTTTGATAATATTATAAAAGTTTGATCAAAATTGTTTTATTAAAATTAGAAAATGTATTTCAATTTTCATCATCAAGTAATGACCCCCTCAATCAAATTAATATATCATTGTGAAAAATATTCCCATTGAACAAACTAAAAGTGCCCCATCCCTTTCCAAACACTAGGTCTAGATACGCTTCTATAACACTGATAAACAGTAAATTTATTAAACGCAATCAAGTCATATTTTTAAACACCACTACCACCACTTATTTTTGTTCAATCACCCTCAGTTTTCATAAAACATGGAGTCCTGGTATTTGCTGTGCACAGTGTGTCACTTTATTAACACCATGACCTGAAGGATCTTGTCATATGCCACTCACAGTTCCAATGATATGGGCCGAACCGAAAGACCATATATCAGATTGTTATTTTTGCCAAACTTCTATAAGAGATATTAATCACAAATCTAGGTACTCTCTGAAATATCCAAATCTACAATCTCCTCAAATACCTGTTCCTCAGCCTCCAGTAAACATGAATGACGTGACCGAAGAAAAGGTATCCGAGAACTCACATTCCGATCCGACTTTTGAGTCAAGTGCAGTACAACTTCACTAGTCCGGGCAGATATCATTCTGGCGCATGTCCGGACAATCGAAATGCCAGAATTTCTGAAGTGACTTGAATTTGTTTCATTTTCAAAATAGAAACAACCCAAAATCTGTTATAGCCGAGTTTATTATAAAAATATCGAAAAGTTGAACAAAAAATAGTTTCTACTATAAAACAGAATCAAATTATAGAATTTCCATTCATTGAATCTTTCCTTGTAGAAAATATAGAATTTAAATACAAGCTAGTGTACAGAAACAACATTCTATTCCTTATGACGTTTAAAATATCCATCGATTTTACTCTGAATCTTTCTCGATGCTGCCATCATCATTGACAGTATCTGCATGTTTCACTTTTACCATACTATTCAAATCATCCTCTGAGTCAGAAGATTCCTTCACGTTTTCAATATTCCTTCCTAAAGCATCCTGTATACGCAACTCTTCAGTCAAATCGATAACAAACTCTTTGTCTTCCACAGCCCAGTTGGTAATGCTCTCTATGGTCAAGTCAATTTCTGGATCGATAACGCTTAATTGATTGCCAAAATTTTCAAATCATTTTCACTGATTGGACGAAGTTTCTTCTGAAGCTCTGAGAGTGGAATATTTTCATCATCTGATTCTTCTACTTCTGTAGTATCATGCCACAACGATGTACAACTAGTTCCAATATTTTTTGAAGTAATGGCTTTCCAAGATTGGGCAAGATTTTTCACGGCATCTTTCAAATTATACTGCTTCAAAATGGAAGTTATCTCTTCACCTTCATGCGAAATGATATGATTAAGAAGGCATTTTCTATTCGACACTTTCATGTTTTGAATTAAATTCTGATCCATAGGTTGGAGAACGGCAGTACAGTTGGGTGACAATAACATAACTCTGAAGTTTGGATTAGTATTAACCTCTTCCTCAGGTGGATGCTATGGTGCATTGTCTACCAACAACAGAGGGCTTGTTAATCTTAGTTAAAAAATTCTTCACCTCAGAGATAAAGGATGTTTTGAACCATTCATTAAATAATAGTCTGGCCATCCACCCTTTGGTAGATGCTTTGTAGACAACTAGTAGTGAACTTTCATTTTTGAATGCTCCTAGATTTGCCGCTTTTCCCAAGACTAGTGAAGTTAATTGGTGAGTTCCAGCCGCGTTGTAGCATGACATAAATGTTAAGCGGTCTTTTGACACTTTTTGACCTTGTGCTGATTTTTCCCCTTGATGAACCCAAGTTGTGTCTGGTAAACATCTACAGAAAATGGCCGATTTATCAGCATTATACACCTGTTTTTTGCTTAATTCCATCTGTTCAATAACCGATAGAAATTTCTCGTAAATGTTATCACAGCGGAAACATCACTGGAAAATTTTTCACCACAAATATTCAAAAAAAGAATTATATGTCTAAGCTTGAATTTATCTAATCATCCCGAACTCGCCAGAAAACCTTTTTTTTTCTGTGATTCGTTCATGAATTTGTTTAGCTTTTGCTCTCAAGTCTGACGGCTTTCAATTCAATTCAATTCAGTTTATTCGTACTTTGGCCATTTTTTTATGGATGTACATGTCATTTTAAATTCTAATATTGAACATTCTATAACATTATTTACAATAAAATAGACTTTTCAGTCTCAACATCGAAAACAATAAACTGGGACATACATCACACACATAAACCCAAAGGTACAAGGTCCAAAAACTAAGTACTAGGAGCAAGGAAAACTTTAAAAGTTGTCAGACAGAAATTCATTGACAGAATAATATGCCTTTGATTCCAATAATTTTTTTATGGTATTCTTGAATGGTTTGTCATGAAGGGTACTCACAGTCTTCGACAGTATATTGAAAATTTTCTCACCAACGTAATGTGGCGATTCCTCAAATTCTTTGAGATTTTGTTTCCCTACTACCAGAGAAGTGGCATTTCTAGTATTATAGACGTGGTGATCAGATTTCAATGCGTACTTGATGAGATTTTTTTGTGAACAAAGTGTTTCAAGAGCAAATATTGATGGAAAAGTGAGGATTTCCCTTGATCTGAATGCTTCCCTGCAACTTTCTCTAAAACCCAGCTAAATACCAAACGTATGACTCTTTTCTGAAGGATAAAAACTCTCTGTGCTTGTGAACTATTTCCCCAGAGTATTATATTGTAGCTCAGTTGACTATAAATGAGTGAATAATAGATGTCCATAAAGTCACATATATCGAATTCATATTTTATTCGAGATATTGCAAAAAGCCCACTGCTGACTTTTTTATAAAGCTGTTCTATATGAAAGTCCTAGTTCAAATATTCGTCGAGATGAACACCTAGAAATTTGACAGTCGATTGTCGGTTGAAGCCATCCAGATTAATAGGGATTTTTTTGATAATCGAAAATTAACATACACAGTTTCTTCAAATTGAGTATTAAATTGTTTGTTCTACACCATTTTTGGAAGTCATTATTTATTGTGCTGACCTTCTTCTCAAGATCCTCAGATTATCCAGCAGATACCACCATTGACGTATCACCGGCACACAGAATAATCTTTGTTGTGTCCGCTATATGGTCCATCATTTCATTGACGTAGAGTAAAAACAAGGGTGGGTCCAGCACGGACCCTTGAGGGACTCCACTGTCAATATTTCTCAGATCAGATGTCTCCCCACACACTCCAACCAAAAATCGTCACCTCTAATCCCACATGTTTCAATCTTCCTAATAATGGATGGATGCGTTAGAATATCAAACGCCATTGACAGGTCATAAAAAAGCCCCGCCACAAGATCTCCCTCATCTAATCTTTTGTAAATACTTTCAAGAAGATCAGCTGCCGCACTGTCTGTGGAACTGTTCAAGCAAAATCCGTGCTGACAGTCTACCACTATTTTATTCTTTGCCAGAAATTCTATTAACCTATCATATAGCAGGCGTTCCAAGATTTTAGATACTACATTTAATAAAGTTGCTGGCCTATAAATGAGTTCAGACGATGGATCGAACTTTATGTGAACATGGACAACAAGACCAACCTTCAAAGGGGTGGGTTATTTGCAAGTACTAAAAGTTAATTCTGCCAAGTATTGTACAGGGGTTATAAGGATGTGTTTAAGACCTTTAATAACTTTAATTGGTATGTTATCTTTCCCAGTGCTTTTTTTATTTTTAATTTATCTATTATATGCAATAACTTCAGCTCTTTTAGGTCTAAAAACAGCTTATCTTTAAGAGCTTTTCTCATGACGGTACATTCATTAGATCTAACACTGCCTAGATTTCTCTCAAGAGTTTCCTCTGCTACATTCGAAAACTAGTCAGCAAAGACACGTGCGACCTAGTCTGAATCCGATATCACACTGTCACCTTTTTTAATTCAATTTTCCTGTTTGTTTTGGTCCTGTCTATTACGAAATGCACCATGCTCCAAATAGTTTTCTGTTTGTTATCGCTTTCTAGGAAGTGTTTGTTGTAGAATAGATTTTTTTAGTTTGGTTTACATCATTTCGTTGATCTTTTCTTTTTTTAATTCTATACAATTCGAATATTACGGGCTTCTTGTGTTATATATATATATATATATATATATATATATATATATATATATATATATATATATATATATATATATATATATATATATATATATATAAATATACAACTAAAAAGATCTCTTAATTTTGCACTAATCTCTACAATTTTCTGAGTTAACCACGACTTCGCTTTCCTATTTTTCCTAGCTCTTAGGGGACAAAAAATTGCAAATTTTTACAGAATGTATAATGTCTGAACAAACGGTATCCACATCACGTCCTCTTCTCACTATCTCACCAAAATCTCTCTCCCGCAAGTACTCTCTCATTGCATTCGTGTTTTTTTCTGAAAACACGCGATATTCAGTTACCCTACTAGCTTCATTTTTTTTCCAGAGGGGTTGTTATATGATAGGTATGTATAATAGCTGAGTGATCGCCCAAGTTGGGCTGAATGACTTCCGTCGTATAATCATAGTCACAATTCAATTCCATCAATTTTTGTACAGGTGGCACTCCTTTTGTTGATGAAGATTATTGTAGGAAGCAAAGAAGTTTCGATGAGACCGTTAATGTTGAAAAGATCGACCAACATATTCTTATCTCTACTGTCCTCCAAGAAGTTGATATTGAAATCGCCACATACTATCAAGTTAGGTGCTAAGTTCTCGCAATACTGAAAGAAATCGGAGGCAATCTCCATAAAACATTTTATGTCGCTTTTGGGGGGTCTATATAAACACCTCAAAAAGTCTAGGGAACACTTCTGAATATCGATATATCGTATCCAGAACGATCAATATGGATGATTTTTTTAAGAAATGAACACCTGCATCAATTTCTCACCAAATTATGTAGAGTGCCGCAACAGATTTCAGCTTTTTTTTTATAAAAAACTAATAATGCAGCAGATGCGACGCTGCTTTATAATCATTTCATGTATTCAGTGTTTGAAATCAGTTAGTTGGCACTTTGTTTCTGTTGTAAGCACAAATCAAAGATTCAAGTTTTGTGATTCGACCATGGAAAAACAACATTTGACTAGAGAGGAGATGTTACGAGCCGTTGGCATGCTCCAAGCTGGGAGCTCACAACGGGAAGAATCCAGGGTTCTGGGAAGTAGCCCAAGTGTCATAGACCGTTTATGGTCGCGTTTCAATGAAACAGGTAGCGTAGAAGAACGCCATACAGGTCGTTTCAGGATTACTACAGTCGACCAAGACCGGTTTTTGGTTTTACAAGCCAGAAGAGATCGTACTACCACAGCATCTCAATTCGCTCAAGAGCTATCACGAGTTCAAAATGTACAAATTTCCGACCAAACTGTGAGAAATCGACTGCACGAAGGTCAACTCCACTCCAGACGTCCTTTAAGAGTTTCACAGTTGACCCATTAAAATCGCGCTGCTCGTTTAGCTTGGTGCCAAGAACACGTAAACTGGGATCAAGAGGTAACAAGATAACCCTCCTCATCGTGCAAGAGTTGTCTTGAACGTTCTTGAAGACAATGATATCGATCTTCTACCGTGGCCATCCTGCTCCTCAGATCTGAAACTCATCGAGCATGTGTGGGACACCCTAAAAAGAAATCTCCTGCGTCAAAACGTCTTCCATCATGAGCAGGAGCTTCGATCAGCAGTTCAGGGGGCTTGGAATGACCAAAATTTAATAGACAATTTAATATTGAGCATGCCGCGACGATGTCACAGTGTCATTAATAACAGAGGTGGACCTTCTGGGTACTGAAAAATATGAGTGCTTCCATATCGTTTCCAAAATATTAGTTCAGGATTTTTTTTGTGTTTTACCAAATTTTGTCATTTTCAAATTTCAAATTTTTTTTATATAGGTGCTTTGGAGAAGTCATATATTATTTGGTTTTCTTGAGAATACATAATATACAATACATCCTAACAAAAACCGAAAGATTTCTATAAATTCGAAGTTTATGCATGAAATACATAATCTGACTTGCTTGATTTTCAAAAAATCGATTCGGTAATAAATCCGGTGTTAATAAACTGTTTTGCGGGGATTGTAATAAGATTTATTTTGGTAGAACTTTCAGGAATTTCAAAGTTAGATTATCCGAGCACAAACGTAGTTTTAATGATCATAAATCAGATTCCCATTATTCTAATCATTTACTTGAATAAAACCATAACTTTAATGATAATTCGAAATTTTACACAATGAAAATAATAGACAAAAACTCAATCTATGGGAAATTTTAGAGATTATCAAAGAAAAGAATTCAGGTAGGTTACTTAATAGTCAATTAGATTTAAATTCTTCTCCTTCACTCAATCTTTTCAATTCATAAAGTAAGCAACTCCGATGGGTTTTCCAACATACCCCTTGTACTTGTACCTATTGTAATATTAAGTAGGAAATAAGAATAATAACTCTGTTCATTAGTTTGTATCTCTCTGATGAAGCCACAGTGTGGTGAAACCGGTCATAGTTTTGTTAATACAGTGAAAATCTTAATACTATAGTTTTAATTCATTGAAAATATGTATATCGATTTTCATCAAGTAACGACCTCCTCAATCAAATTAAATCCTGAAGATGTATTGGTACATTGCATATCAAATTCGGACTGATGAAAAGTTGTGTCAAAGCTATGGATAAAAATGGAGATGGTTTTTGTTACTTGAAACAAAAATTGCCAAATATCAGTGATGCCAAAATAAAAGAAGGAATATTTGTAGAGACACAAAACAGACCTACTGGCTGATGAAGAGTTTGAACAAAAACTTAATCCGATCGAAAAATCCGCATGGACATGTTTTCGAGATATTGTTCGTAATTTTCTTGGAAACCACAGGGCCGAAAATCATGAAGAGTTAGTCAACAACCTCATAGCGATTTACAAGGACATGGTATGCAATATGTCGCTCAAGATTCACTTTTTACTCTCGTATTTGGATTTTTTCCTGAAAATTTGGGTGTCGTTAGCTACGAACACGCTGAGCGGTTCCATCAGGAGATATCCAACATGGAAAAAAGGTACCAAGGCAAGTGGAGTCCGAACATATTACGTGTCTACTGCTGAACTCAAAAGGGATCTACCTGACGCTAAATATTCTCGAAAATCCTGAATAAAAGTAAATAAAAGTGATTGTTTCTTCATTTGAAACATTTTTTTACCGTTTTTACTTAGAAAAAGATTAAGTGCTGTTGCAAAAAACTGATGGTGATCGAAATTTTCTAATAACCCATTCAATTCCATTTAACTTTCATTACGGTCATTTTTGTCTATCAGTGTAATTCATAATTCATTTTCTTGAAGTATCTACAAAATTTTTAGTACGCCTCTGACCTCTTATAGTGTGGAAAAAGAAATTCATAAAATGTTATAGCGTGAACAATGCATAAAGTCTCATTCAGCCCTGGCGATTCAACATTCGTCAGTATCCTATGAGTGAAACGGTGCAACAACGTACAATGACAGATGCATAATTCTCTGCGCTAGCAATAACAGTGCCACATGCTCTGTTAAAAATAGTAAAGCAAGATGTATCATGTCCCAAAGCGCAAACACCTTTACCTTCGATATCGCGTATCATTTGCAAAAAGAAAAAAGCAGACACTTACATCCATTAAATGTTAGTATTTTTCAACGAACTAGCATTCGAATTTAAATGTGCCTTGTTGCAATAAAATCTTTCCATCCTATAATGTATGAAGGGTTTATTTACAATTAGAAGGCCGAAAAAAGGCGAATTCTTTTCGAGAAAACTTTTAAAGTTATTGATCCAAAAATTTGTACACATATTATAGTATCTTTCAACTGTGTAGACATAATGAAGAATTTTATTCAAAGAACAATATTCAACCTTCCGTAGAATGTTAAACATCCATCCTGAAGGAGCTGGTTTTCTGATCCACCCCTCATAACCACCGCCAACTGCAGTCTATTGCTCCTATTCATGATGTCTAACCGTACCGTACCGCTTCTCTGTGGCCCCGGTTGGCGGTGGGTATGAGGGGTGGATCAGAAAACCCTCTCCTTCAAGGAGGTGTGTTTAACATTCTACGGAAAGTTGAATATTGTTCCTTGAATAAAATTCTTCATTATGTCTACACATATAGCGATAATTTCGCAGGTTACGTTGGTTCTTCGACAGACCATTTTCTTGCAGACACTGTTTGTAGCGTTGGGGTGAATAGTCGAACTAGTGTGACTTCTTGAGGTTTTATGTTTATCTACTCTTCGTTTTCATGGTTTGCCTGTGGCGGTGGTGGGTAGCTTCCGTGTCGGTCCGTTAGAGGGCGCAATAACATATACAAGTTTTGTAACGCTCCAACGGATTGATGTGAAATACACTCGGAGGCAAAATTAGCGGAACACTAGAAAATTTGACCAAATTCGAAGTCCGATATTTTCCTAATTCTCAACCGATTTAGATGATTTTTCGGAAAGTTATAGATCAACTCTTCTGCTTTTTTGTCAAAATTCGTAACACCCTGTGGAATTTCGTGGTCCAAGTTGAAACGTACAATATCATGGTCTGTCAAGACACATCTTCCTACAGTAACGCCCTTCTTGTTTTATGCATTTATCTCTCTTTTCACAAGAGATATCCAATTTTGAGCGAAAAGTCACAAATTTCAAGAATTTATTTTAATCTTGCGTAGGTGCATAACATCAGAGGTTAGCCAAAAATAAAATCAAAATTAGAGAAGCGGAAATCTAACGAAATGAAAATTTTTGAAATTCACTGGCCGGCCAATTTCACGCTCCGGGAGAACTCGAAGTACACTGGAAAAATCGTTGATTTTGCACATTTATTTTGAATTTTTTGTGTGACACTCAATAATAATTATCATTCCTGTCCAAAATTTAGAGCAGGTGTGTATCCTGGCGATACACTCGTGAAATGAAATGAACATGTTGAGAAAAATGTTCATGATGACCCACAAAAAAACATTTGATTTTAGTAGCGAGTATGACCCCCGAGCTCTTATTACAGCGCACATACAATTTCGCATACTCCCAATGATGTTGTCTATCATCTGTTGAGGTATGTTGTCCCACTCTTCCACCAAAGCCAATGTCAGCTCTTCAACGTTGCCTGGATTCCGTTGTCGAACCCTTCTTCCAAGAATGTCCCAAACATGTTCGATCGGGGTTAGATCCGGTGACCGCGACGGCCAGTCCATTCGTGTGATCCGAAATTTTCCCTATGTAAGGAGCAAAAGGCACAACATGGGGCTCCAAGATTTCTGTCATATACCGATGGGCATTAAGTGATCCATTGCCAATAATCTCCAGTTCTGTTCGTACTCCCAAGCATATGTAACTGACCCTCCACCGTATTGCTCAGTTCCTGCGAAGTTCGCTTGATTGTACCGTTCCCCTCGATGCCTCCATATTCTATCTCTACCATCCACGAAATTCACACAATATTGGCTCTCATCACTAAATAAAACTCGTCTCCACTGATTGATTGTCCATGCTACATGCTCCCTAGCAAACGCCAATCTTGCTACCCGATGGGCTCTATCGAGTCTTGGTGCTCTTGCTTGCGCGTATGATCTCAGACCAACTTCATTTAATCGTCTTCTGACTGTCCTCACACTGACGTTAATGTTATCCACTGCTTGTAAAAGGTTACGTGCCTGAACAGCAGTAAGACGAGGATTTCTTACGGTTTGATTGACGATGAAACGGTCATGTATAGCGCGGGTTGCCCGATTTCTTCCTTGTCCTCGCCTCCTCACGTACAATCCAGTTTCCCTGTAACGTCGGTAGATTCGATGGATAACCGACGTCGAGACACCCAACATGGTACCGACTGAGAGGTAGGTGCGCCCTTCCTCGATCAATGTAACTGCCCTTGCTACTAAGGTTGGTGGTAAATCTCTCATTCTGAATGAAAAATACCGTTTCGAATCGTAAACAGTAAAAGAATCACAAAACACCGCAACCGATCGAATTTGTATCAAATCAAAGAATGGAAAACTCTCATTCTTTAAACAAGTGCAAATGTGGTCATATACAAAAAAACGTGTGTTGTATTTCATATTTGATAAAAAAGGTGTGCATATGTGTAAATGAAAAGTTTTATCAATGGTCCCAGAATTCGGTTGTGTATTTTAATACCTACCGACTGTTATCTCCTATGAATTCCTAATTTTCACCAAATTAACCAAATTGTCATCAATAACTAATGCAATTCGAACATAAAAATCGCAAACGAGAATTTCGACACGCCTGAGTGATAATAAGAAAATTCCAAATTGATAGACGAATTTTAATGACCATTTCTTGATTCAATGGAATTTCTCCAAAATGGTGATTTTCCACTTGAAATTAAATATATTTTGCGAAAATTAAGATAAACGCATGAAACAAGAAGGGCGTTACTGTAGGAAGATGTGTCTTGACAGACCATGATATTGTACATTTCAACTCGGACCACGAAATTCCACAGGGTGTTACGAATTTTGACAAAAAAACACCTTTAGTTTTGCCCCGTATGAATTTTTTCAGTTTTTTTTTTCTCTTATAATTTCTACAAAGCAGAAGAGTTGATCTATAACTTGCCAAACAAATCATCTAAATCGGTTGAGAATTAGAAAAATATCGAACTTCGAATTTGGTTAAATTTTCGAGTGTTCAGCTAATTTTGCCTTCGAGTGTAGGTGACGGTCTAGCCTGATGTTGTGAATGGGTAGGCAATATTGACGAGGTCAAATGAGAACGAAACTACAGTCTATTGCTCATATTCATGACATCTTTTGAAGGTTGAATATTGTTCCTTGAATAAAATTCTTCATTATGTCTACTCATATAGCATAATTGTTCTCGTTATGATAGCTGATATTCTCTTAACTGTACTGTAAGACTAAGTATAAGTAAAAATATTCATTTGGAGAGGAGCTACAGCTGATCTCCGGGAGCTGCCGTCAAAAAAGACGTTTTTCGGTGACCACTATGTCTCTGAACTGGATCCTCGGAAATCTGAAATTAAAAAACCGAACAGATTTCGTTAATGTAATGTTAAATCTAGTAATTAATCGAAGGAATAAGCAGAATAATTTTTTTACGAAATAGCGGTTTCTTGAACAAAAATTGATTTTAGACCAAAACTTCGGCCTTAAATTGTTGATAAAAATATTCATCTGTGAGAAAAATCTTCGATTAATTACTAAAAATACAGTCCCCACAAAAATTGTCGCATCACCCTACTTTTACGACAATACTATATAAACTTTTAGGTTGGTCATTCAACAGTCGCTTGGTAACTTTCAGAAGTGTAAAATAAGAAGATATCATTGAGAAGAGATGAGTTTATGATGGAAAATATCAACAATTTTCGAGTTGATGAAAAATTCTACCATCTTCAAACATTCGCGAAGATACCAATCAACTAGCATCGAATGATTACTTATCATTTTCAAAATCGAGTGCTTCCTCCCCTAGCCCTAATTACTATCAGTTTACGTCTCGGAAGCCCCTCAAACAAATTTTGGATGTACTCTTGAGTCACTGAGTTTCAAATCTCAGGAAGCAGATTTTATAGTTGTTGGAGTGTTCTACAAGGCATCCTACGTTTCTGAATTTGCCTCCCAATGTTGTCCCAAACATGTTCTATGGGATTCAAGTCCAGTATAAAAAATCCAAATTCACAGACCTTGCTATTGAGATCAAGCAGATGTGGCACCTCGAGAAAATAGATATTGTTCCTGTCATCGTATCCTCGACTGGGTTAATACCCAAAACTGCATGATAGCCTTAAGAAATTAGAATTGCATAAGATTACCTATAAAGAAATGCTAAAAGCTGTAATTCTTAATACATGTAGGATAGTTAGGAAATATATGTCAAGTATATTGTAATCGAGCCTATTCCCTTTGATTGCTGAATCTGGGAAAGGTAAATTATATCCAGCTAACAGCTGAGATAGTGCATAAGTCCACGATAATAAAAAATAATAATAATGCTTCAATGTGCGAAATAACAAATACAAGATTAAGAAATATTCTTACAAATAATCCCAACTCGTTTTAACATTAACATAATAAGTACATCATCCACGCAACATCAAAGTGAGATAATCTGCCGAGCCCATTTTGAGGCTTGTTTGCAGATGATGTATACCTTGAATTGGTGAGGAAAACCCTAAACAAAAACATTCTCAAACTTACAACAATTCAACAACTGCAAATTAAAATATAATCCACAGTTTCTTCTTCCACAATATGCAGCAAAGAGCAAGAAAATCACAGTTACCGGCTGTTTAATATTTTGACGAATAAGCTTCTGATTACCAATTCCACAACAAGGAAGAAATATTTAAAATAACTATTTTCAAGAATGTACTAGACACAATAATAACCAAATTTAATGCACGTTTTACTGGTATGAGTGAAATCAGTCAAATATACGATTTTCTAAAACCATCATTTTTACTGGAAGTAGACGAAATTACTTTATTACAAAAGTCTGACTTATTCCAAAGTAAATATTATACAGAGTGCTTCAACGAAAACTAAACAGAGGCTATATCTACCAAGATATTAATTTCTGATCAAAACGCAAAAACAGGTCAATTTTTGTTTCAAGGGGGGCATCTTTCGGGGTACAAAACTTGCCTGAAATATCAACCACCCTAAGCGGGGTTGCAATCCTTGAACATTTTGAATAGGAAAGATGGGTCGAGTGATGACTCAAAAGAAAGGTGGTATCTTTGTCTACATCGCCTTGAACGAATTACCATTTTTAATTGAAAGCTGTAAAAGATACAGGGTGAGCAACTGAAAGATAGGGAAGACTATTTCCCTGAGACTATTCAAGTTTCAGTGAAGTAAAATAGAACAGATCCATGCTGATCAATGGCAGTCATCATCAAGTAGCATCCTCATCTCGAATTTCGAGCCCTAGAGCAGGGGTGACCAACCTTGAAAATTTGGAAGATGGTAGATGGGTCGAGTCATAACTCGAAAGAAAGGTATTATCTTTGTCTGCATTCCCGTGAAAGAATTTAAGTTTTTGATTGAAAACTGTAGAAGATACAGAGTGAGCCACTGAAAAATAGAGAAGACTATCGCCCCAAGACTATTGGAGTACTAGTGCGAAAAACTGGAATAGATTCATTTTAGATCAAAATCTGTCATCTTCCGAAATCACCCTGATCTCGAATTTCATCCCCTAGAGCAGTGGTAATATTTCGATCCAGTGATACCTTTCAAGTAAAGGATTTCGATTGCCTTCATGACTGCTCGCAATAATTCTATTCTCATTGAGTTCCATATGAGTTAGAGTAGCTCACTCTGTATCTTCTACAGTTTTCAATCAAAAATGAAAATTCGTTCACGGGGATGCAGACAAAGATAATACCTTTCTTTCGAGGTATCACTCGACCCTTCTACCCTCTTCCAAATTTTCAAGGGAGGTCACCACTGCTCTAGGGGTTGAAATTCGAGATGAGGATGGTACTTGATGATGACTGCCATTGATCAGCATGGATCTGTTCCATTTTACTTCACTGAAACTTGAATAGTCTCAGGGAAATAGTCTTCCCTATCTTTCAGTTGCTCGCCCTGTATCTCTTACAGTTTTCAATTAAAAATGGAAATTCGTTCAAGGCGATGTAGACAACGACACCACCTTTCTTTTGAGTCATCACTCGACCCATCTTCCCTATTCAAAATGTTCAAGGATTGCAACCCCTGATATTTATGTTACTTATGATGTAGCTGAAAGATCATTTAGCAAATCAAAAATGATAGGCCAAGCTCGACTCCGATATTTACCGCTAATAGCGATCGAAAACGAAACCGCATCAAACCTAGAATTAATCGGAGTGATTGATACTTTTGCGAAAACTAAGACCAGGACAAATTATAACTAAAATTTTTAAGATATGTACATACGGTTATAAATAAAAATTTTGATTTGATTAGATTTACTTTTACTCATTGCTTAATATCAATATGATTATTCCAAATATACATTCCTCAACTCTAAGTTGATTTGCTATGTTCTATACTATACGATAAAAAGCTGATGATACCTAAATCAGATTATTTTTGATAAAATTGCTTGGCCTTTTTAAAATATGTATAGGTATATATTGATAAAACCTAACAGTTTAGGGGCCCCAGTTTTTTTATGCCCCAGGGCCGTTGACCACCTAGCTACGTCACTAAACACGACAACCATTGTACAAAACTAATGGCACATTAGTAGACTCTACTCATTGAAGTGCCTGTATAATACTAAAATGTTTTTCACAGCTTTGATAACAACCGATTTATCGAAAATCGATGAAATATAGAAATTTTGAGAATTTTGAAATGGAACGAAAACTGGCGAATCCAAGAGGGGAAATATTTTTTTTGTAACTTCAATATTTTACCAAACAACAAAAAATTTGAAAAAAGCCCACCCTGTAACTGTAGTAATTGATAACTTCTAAAAAAATCAGGTGTGCCTCATTCGAAAGAAGCAATCCATTAAAAAATCCTAATCTAATTAGTCAATTAACGGAAGTATGACATGTGGTTGAAACACTCCTCTTATTAACGCTATAAATAAGTTGGTTTCAGTTCTAGCTACTCCTACTTTCCTACGCGTTTATATGTAATTTGAATTAGGTTTTTCCAGCGCAAAATTCTGAAACTTGATCTCTTTTAACTTCTACATTGAATTGGTACATAGGTAAGGTACGTTGTTCCAGCTATAAATAAACACATTGCATTCTTGGAAATGAATCTCAAACTTGTTACAGGAGTACCAGCTGAAGGGTTTTAAAATAAACTCAGTGTAGGGTACGTATAGGCCTGATAAATCCGTGCTTCGTATTGCACGTTCATTGAAAGGGGAGCATAAATTCTATTCTATTTCGGTCTACACTTCCACTTCCATTTCCGCTTTCTCGAAACAATGTGCTTTAATGTGATCGGAATTGCAAACACTCGATCTACTTGAAACCTCAAGAGAAAAATTAGGAATTTCACGACGAGGATTTTACTTCAGACGTATTAAAGGATTTAGAAAATTTTCAAATTTTCGGAAACAATATATTATCTACACTATATTAGGCATGAACATTCAAAATATTAGGTTAAAAAAATTCTAAGTGGTTGTAAATGGTTACAGCGTGTAGGCTGGGCCGACTTCATCCACTTTGAAGACTTCCTCCAGCTTTCTTCTAGTTTTAGATTTTTTCAGCAGTACCTTTCTCGTTATATTTTGTGCAGCTCGTTCAGCATGTCTAACCCGTACCCTGTCGACTTTCTGTAGAGTGTTTAGGCAAAGTTGACCCGCATCAATCTCAAGCGATTTCAAAAACTCAGAGTGGGAAAAGTATCCCTTGTTATAAAGAAGCACAGCTGGGTGTGCTCCTAATCTAAGCGTGTACATTTGCACAAAAACTCTTTTCGGCAGCACCATTCATAAAATATTATTGAAACTCTCATTGGCGTTCTGCGTCTCTCCATGGAGGCATTTCGAAACGGACATCTGGTTAGGAGAGACTTTGATAAATGGGTTTCATTTCGGACATAATGGCGGTGTTGTTTTTTGACTTCGGCCTTCCTGTACTTGCACCAGGAGTCCTTACCTGTTGGACAAAGGCCATGATTGGGAGCTTCATTTTTCGAATCCAAATGAAAAAATGTTACACAAACCGCCTCCTTCATTTTTCCCAGATTAGTATTTGCCTTTCTTTGAAGGCCATAAAACGTCTGAATTTTATTTATAGCTAAATCGATCAATCGGCCTTTACCTTCAATAGGTTTTCCATCAGGAAGCTTCTTCTTTCAATGTTTTGACTTCAATTTTCTCAGCCGTGTTCCAATCCGTTTTTTTATGTGACCCATACATTCAAGCTTGGATAACTCTACTGCCGGGCCATAGGGCTTTTCATTAGCCACTGTTTGGAAGCCTGCAGAGTTACCATCTCCTAGGTAATAGAAGTACCGAACATTGTGGAGCTTTTGAGATCGACCATAAATTCGTCGGACGCCTTCCACTGCTATCCCACCACTTGAGCCACTGTAGTTGGCAACATAGTTTCCTCATGCTGGTTACTATATTTGCTTTTACAGGAACAAAATTTTTACATAACCTCGATGATCTTGCTTGATTCACCTGATATTACGGTAATAACACCATTTAGCGACATATTACCAAGACGCTGCTAAGAGCCATCAAAACTGACGCTTATATCTCCACTTATTTTCAATCATCCACGGCTTGCATAATTTTTTTCTTACTCGCTTTTTATAGTTCGAAGCCGATTATCTTTTCATAAGGCTTGAAGTCTGACGGGTATGGCAAGTTCATAAGCCCACAAAATAACTGTGCAGGCGTAGCACCCAATCCTATATTTCGGAACACATACACCAGAGATGCTCAAACTTGAACTGCTGGCGATCTACCTCAATATTTAGACTACTTACGATCGACTCTCAGAGGCTGCAAGTATGTGTGATGCAGGGTTGTCGTACATACACGATACACCCTACCTAGGTAGGGTGTACCATAGCATATATAGATATTAGCTTTCCGCACAATATACGTTACTTTAGTCAAGGTTTGCGTAAGGTTTAGTTAGGTTCTTTTCTATAATATCAATGAAAAACTCACAGTTATTCAAAATTGCGAGTTTATTGGTTGTTACAAAACAAAAGAGTTACATATGGTGTTGAAATTAACTAGGGAGTGACTTTGGATATTGCGTGGCACTGCATGTCATCAGCATACTTTTCATAAGATGGTACGTAACCACTAAGTGCTAATCGCAAGCATGATGACATATGATCGTCAGTTAGTCGATTGCGAAATTTCGACTTAATTATCTTCATTTCAGAAAATGCAGACTCGCATAAGTAAGTTAACCCAAACATTGCCGTCATTTAAAGGACGATTTTCCTTTTTTCTCAAGATCAGTCTTTTTCCGAGGCGTACGTGTAGATTTCACGGGGGTCTTTCCACTTTCCACCCAACCCCCTTTTCGAAAGACCATTTCTTCCGCTCTCGTCAGCCCTGACCCTACCCTCTGGGGTTGGATACCCAAACTTCCTCGATAGGGTTACTCAGGTTTCCAGGTCTCATCGCTAGTAGATCAGGTTTGCCTTAGATTCGGATACTTATCTTCAGATATAAAACACCAGAAATTTGTATTAGATGCTGTAGCTTTGAGATGTATATCTGATATAATCTGCACCAACTCATTTTCAACAGATCATGAGTTCATATTAAACTAACTTGCTGTTTCAGTAGCTAATTCCTTAATGGTTTTAAATGAAAAAGGTTAACTCATAAATGATGCTATATTTGCCAATTTACTGCAATCATAAAAACGCATTTCGAATTGTCCGAAATTATTTGATAATTCAGCCTCATACTTATTATAATTCAACTGAGAAATCCTTGCTTTCAAAGATGGAAAATTTTTCAGATCCTTCCTTTTCAGTTGATCTATCATAAGTTGCAATTTACTTTCAAATACGTTTACTGCGCTAATCATCTCAATAATAGTTTTTCCTTTACATTGAAGCTCCAAGATAATGGTGTTTAAGTGCATTGGGATATCAGTCGAAAATGCCAAATCTGTCAGCCATTTTTCGTTTTTCAACATCTGAGTGTCATCACCTCTTTCGTCTAGAAAAGCTGTTATTTCGGGCAATAATTCTTGAAACCTTTCTAGAAATTTTCCGCGATTCAACCACCTAACGTCCTTGTGAAGAACTAAATCAGTGTGTTCAGCTGAGCCATCTTCCACCTGCAACGTAAAGAGCCGTCGAAGTAAGCTACGTGCACGGATGCAATTTACATTTCTTGTTGTAATGCCCATAATTTCCTCCGTGTTTAAAACTTTTGAACAGAAAACTTGTTGACGTATAATGTAATAATAAATTGAATAAAACGTCATATATATCTTCGCCACGGGTCTTTCTCTTTAGAGGAATCATTGTCAAAAATTCATCCTTAGCCAACATGTCATTGAATACCATCCGAATAAAAATACACACCTGGGCAGTGTCAGTCATAACGGTGGATTTGTCGTACTGTGAAGAAAACTATGTATATTTCATGATATCATGTTTTAGTTTATCTGCCATGTCCTGACTCATGACTTCAATACGCCTTGTGACAGTCGGACGAGATAACTGAAGTTTTCTAATAGCAGACATGATTTCTGTTTTATTTTTAAAATCTCCAAATAAAGTCTCACCCGCTTCAATAAACGCTTCCTTCACAAGCGATCCATCTTCGAATGGTTTCTTTGTTTCGCCAATATATGAGATATTTTAAATGACTCAATCGTAGCAGCTTTTGACTGTTTGGCTTATCTTGTGAACATAGTTTGTTCTTTTTTCAAACAATAAATCAAATCACGTACTTTTTTCCTTTTTTATTTCCTCTGTGGCGGAAAATCCTTTTCATAGTTTTTGTGAACCGTTTTATGATGCTTCTCTAAGTTACCACGCTTAGGTATGGCAACTGACGCATGACAAATAAGACAAATGCACTTATCCTTCACCATACAAAAGAAAATTTCTTCCTTCCAATCGTTATTAAAATAACACGTTTTAGATCTCTTCGCTTCACCCATTTTGTACTATTCAATAATAAACTTTGTATCAACGTAGTATGCCTTCAAGTTACAATTCAGAATGACTCCAATTCCTACCGGCGCAACATTTATATCAGCGTGAACGAAAGTTTCGAATGTTCCCGTCAAACGTTCCGCCGAAATTTCTAGAAAAGCGGCAAGAATAAAAACGCGGCTTTTCTTTAACAAGTACCACGCGTTTCTTTGATATAGCCGCTTTTTGCTGCTAACAGAGTGTAACTCATTACGTAATAAACTTTTGTAGTTTAGTTACCTACTTATTAAAAATTTTTTTCTTCTCGAGATCCACTCAAAAAGCACTCGCGATCGACTGATCCACCGTTTGAGCACCCTTGCATTAAATCATCTTGGGCGGCCACAGCAGTAGTACGACAGGCATCGTACCCTTCCAAGAATTAGAGATTAAAAAGAATAATAAAAAAGGATATTTGATGACAGACGTTCGGCGCTTTACAGAATCGGTATATCAGAAATCTTTCAACATTTGGGTCCCCACTCATGCGATAACATACTAATAATTCCTAATATCCCCATTTTTTTGCGCACAGTATATTTTATTACGCCAATTTTCTGCTCTATTCAAATTCTCGCAAAGTTTATTCTAACTAAACTGCATAACATCTCGTAAAAACTCTCGACACAATAATAATTGGGGTTTTTTTCTGAATACTAAAATTCATAATTGCATAATCACTACCCATTTCCTTGAAAGGAAAAAATAAAACTCAATCGCCTTTCAACAACAGTTATGAAAATTTCAGAGCAGAACTGACCAGACGAACTTTTACAGTAACGGGAAATTCTGCTTATTTAAGGAATTAACTTCCGGGCCAAATGTTAACTATTCTAGATAAAATCAAAGGTAAAAGGGTCTTCCCCATCAAGGGGTAGACAGCCCCTAGACGAAATTCCGGAAACGATAGCCTAAACATCTGAATATCGACGTAAAGATCTAAGGGCAAATATTTGTTATGTTTACTTCGTTTGTCGAAACTTAAGACCCCAGTGGCTTTTAACCTGACTTCTGGCAAACACGTGCCCTGCTTGTGCCGCAATAATAAAGATAACATTCATCATTACAATAGACATTCAACATTAGTAGTATACCGCGTGTCCTTTAATTGCCTGTTTGTTCGATATCTTCCAAACTGTACATTGTATTGAAAAGATCTTAAGAGAAGATAAGTGGATCTCAAACCGTTGCATATTTCAAAATTATTTTCGAATTACAGGTGTTCCATTTCCAAGATTTTTATCAAAGTTATGTTATTTTCATATTTCTCATTCTGAAATAATGTTAGTTTTCTCAGAAATTTTTATAGCTCCTACCAAACGAATTCGAGATTTTGAAAATTTTGACCGTTTCTCAAACTCTTCCCGTACTCATCAGGATTGTCAGAGAAGACTCTCTTAAAGAATAGAGCTTTTGTTGAAAGCAAAGCGGATGTTAGCAAAACTATACAAAGTATTCAATTTTCACTATCAAAATGTGAAACATATTGATATGAATGATATTATCTGAATAAGAATTCTAATAACTATCGAATGGTATATAGGTTTTCTATGCCTATTTTCAACAATTCTCGAATTGAGAATGATTTTTATTTATTTAGGAAGTTATCCATAAAATATGGGATTTGAATTGAATTTTCATTGAAAATTTTATTGAAAACTATCTATATCTATCTTCAACAAACCTTTCAAGTCGATGAATAAAGTTTTTTTCGAACAATACCCAGAACTACAGGAGTTATTCTACGAAGTGCTTCACGAACCCTTTGTTTCATATCATCAATTGTGGTAGATTAGTTCTGCAAACTTCTGATATTACCGTACCTAACTGAAAAAATCCATTCACGTGAGATCTGATCTTGATGAACTTCGAGGGAGAAATGTGAAGTAGCTCCATCTAACTGAAACCACATTTCATTTCGAGCTCTTTCTGGAGAATCTATCCCCAAAATTGTAGCAAATATAGGCCATTGAATGATCTTTCGAAAAATATGGTCCAATAATTGATAAAATAAATATCTTTCGCGATACCCTTCGCGTGAAATCTATATATGTAAACTTGAGGCAAGAAGAATTATTCAAAAATCCGTATCAATGAATATTCATTCCTGACAAGAGCTAGTTCTCGAATCTGCCTACCATGATGCATGAAGTCATTAAGAGCCATAATAGTGCAATTAAGCTGAATTCCGAAAAATGAAGCGTCAGACTGCAGTTTCGTCTTTATTACAAATCCATCAGTGTCGCATATCGCTTTTCAGCATTCTAACCAACCACATTGGAACACCCTAACGATTCCAGAAAAAACACATCCCGTAAATACATACGAGAGTCGCCCTCTATAGATCTAAACGGTGAACTAGCTACCAAACTTCGAGAAAGTAACGAACAATAACAAACAGATGTGAGAATGTAAACATTCCAACACTTGTGGACCATTTTTCACCGGTCCGTAAATCGCATCACGGTTCAAACGAGCGAAGTACTACGGCTCTACGGTGCTCTAGATCACGACGTTTTCAGGAGAAACCTTTTGAGTGGAGTCTATATATGTAAACTTGAGACAAAAAGAATTATAGAAACATCCGTAGATCAATGAATATTCCTTCCTACTGACAAAGCGGCAGACTGCAATTTTGTTCCCATAAGGAACTCATCAGTGTCGCATATCGCTCTTTACCCTAACGATTCCAGAAAAGATGCGTCTTAAATTTTCATTTTCTGCCAATTGAGTTTCGAAATCTTCGTCCAATAGTTCTTGGTGAACTTGAACATGGTATGGATGATATTTATTCTCTTGAATGTCTAAGATACTGAAGACTTTTTTATATGTAAGGCTTTACTAACTTCCCGTATACTTATCTCCGCATTTTGTACTAAAGTCAGGCCAAGTCGTAGTTGTTTTTTTTTCATTTAAGACAAATTTTGTTCGAGATGAAATTTCCATAGCTATTTCCGATTGCATACACCCTGTTCACTAATTCCTCTTCACTGAAATTCATGATGTTGAGAAAAATGAGAATTACTTGTAGGTGAGAATAAAAATTCATGAGTAGTATCGTGACAATTAATGTGGTAAACATAAATTCGAAACGTGATGGCTGCATTTAATTTTTTTTGATGAATTATATCTAGCAAAAATTGCCTCTCCATTTCTAAATAAGAAGGGCCACAATTTTTCGAAAGACTATTGAATAGCCAGAAAATATTGCGGTTTTTGAGGACATATTTCCAAGAATTAATAAGTGGCATTAATGCGTAATAGACACAAAGACTGTATTGTTTCATGAAATTCTATGAAAAGAAATCCATGAATGAAAACTTTGGGTAACGATGGAATAGGATGAAAACTGTCCCTGCTACAATTGATGACTTGTAACCTTAAATTTATGAACCATTATTAGAATAGCTCCTGAAATACTTGCTTTCAAGAAGAACTTGGCCATTTGGAGCAAGTAAACCAAACATCCCTTCGAACTTGAGATGAAAATAGGAATAGAGAACACATGCACCATTCAATAGGTATTAAAATTTTTACTCTGATCCAACCATTTAATATGAAAAATAATGTGATTTAAATGTTTACAAACTTTGACTATGAATAATGAACACACTGTATGATTTTCCTATCATGCACTTTGCTTTTTACACAAGCTCAATTTTGAGAAAGTTTTGAAGGTGAAAATTTTCTGTATATCCTGAGGAATACAGAAAGACTTTGAACAAAAGTCAAAATTTTAGAAATTCTTGAAAATTCTGAAACCATTGCGCTTTCGTAGAAAACTCACTTAATTTTAATACGAGAAATTCGTATCGACATGACGCTGAAAATAGGGCATTCTATCAAAAAAAATAACTTTGATATAAAACTCTGAAACAGAACATCCAGTATATTCGAATATAATTCTAAAATATGCATTGGTTTAAGATCTACTTATCTTCCCTGTACAACTTTTCGATACAATCTACAGTTTCAGAACGCACCAGGGATTTTTCTTAAGGGAATGATATCGAACGCTCCCTGTTTCCGATTCAAGATCAGCAGAATTATTAATTCTTCAAAACAATATCGACTAGATAGATCATGACATAAAATGTAAAGGGCTGCTCGATCATCGATGAATTTGAAAAAATGCAGTTGGACAACCTTTCAAGCATGTACATTCTGTCGAAAGAGTACTGGTAATTTGTCAATGAAACACAAAATATTTTTTATCCAAATTTATTGTATCACCTTGAAAGTAGACCCTTCCGAAATAATACATTCACGCCAATAAATAATCCCATTAATTTCTGACTTAAGGGGCTATTTGTTCGACTAAATTAAGTTCTGAAGGGGTAGTACAGTTTAAAAACTGTACAATGTTCACTATTTTTTCTCGTCTGTTTTATTACATATACATACATAGTCTGAAACTTTTCATGTACATTAAAACTAGTTTCAAGGTTATTGAAAAAAAATTTTGTGGCATATGAAAATGGAGTACTTCTTACGTGACAACACACCAGAATATTATCCAAAAATAAAAAAAATAAAAATGGCGGCTATTTTGAAAAATTTCAAAAACCGCAATTTGTTCAAATTTATGTTGCTTGCCAAATCTTTTTGTATTTAGTTTTGTTATATTTTCTGGTGAATTTTCATACAGAATTCTTGAATAAACTATCATACCAAATTTGAACTAAATCGGTCGAGCCAATCCGGAAATTAAGTGTCACCCATTTAGAAAAACGTCATTTTAAGAAAAACGCGTTTGATTTTTTTTTTTGTTTATTTAGTGAATTTTGTTGAAAATATTGAATTACATTACTCACCATTGCTCAGTCTGCTATCCCTGGACTATACAGAAGCTGTCCTGAGTCCTCATATGCCAAAAAGCAGTGATCCCGATCTCACATCCCATAACTTCCATCCACATAGCTTTAGGTTTGTGATGGAATGGGCGACTATCCGATTGAACCTTCAAGTATTTGCACCAGTCTGGGTTGCAGTATTCATGGCGCGGCACATCATCTGTAGAAATCTTATGGTAATAACCTCCCAATATTTCTTTCTTCATTTTTCAACCGAATCTGAGTTTTGTTGAATTGCTAAAGCACTAATAAAAACAAGTAATGTGTTTTTTAGAATTTTACTTAATAATTATGATTCGTAACGCGTTTCACTGTACCGTAGTTTCTTCAGACGAATGAATGTACAGAAAATAAGAATGAGAATATAAATATACATGTTCTTAGGTAATTAAAAGCTTATTGGGTTGATTCTTCTTAAGTGGTCATTTATGACAGGTATATCCAATAAAATTAAGGAATAGATTGCTCCTCGAAGAGATTCAATAGAGGTGAAGGGCTTAAATCGACTTGTTCATTAATGAGTCTACCTAAGTGTTTGTATTTGTTGATTTCTAAAGTTTCCCAAAGATCTACCTCCCAATATTTATTATCTATAAGCAAAATTTCAAACTGTGGGTCGAAAGAGTGATTATTTTCTAAGAGATGATTCGCGTAATTTGAATCTGATATTTGAAAAACTGCGTGGAATATTCCATTTCAATAACAAATATTAAACTATTGAAGACGGCTTGATTATGGGCAATCCGTTAAGTCCTTTGTTAGCAGAAATATTCATGAATAATTTAGAGAAATTAATTAATAATCATCTACTCAGTGAATATTGTTTAAACTGGTATCGCTATGTAGACGATATCATTATTTGCTTCACAGGAACAGATAGACAGTTAAAAATTTTCGAAAATCATATAAATTCATTACATCCAAAAATTGGATTCACAACCGAAATAGAAAGCAATAAGTCGATAAATTTCTTAGACGTAACAATTTCGAATGAAAATGGAAAACATGTTTTCGCAATTTACCATAAGCCGTCACATACAGATATTATAATACATAACTCGTCGTGTCATCCGTATCAACATAAAATGTCAGCATTCAACAATTTTATTCATAGATTGATTAACATCCCGTTATCACCAGAAAATTTCAACAAATAATTAAATTTGATTAAATAAATAGCCAAAATAATGGTTACAATCCCAAACTAATAAATAATATTTTAAATAAAAACAAAGTAGAATTGCATTGAATGAAGTTTACCCTGTCGATAAATTGAAACAAAAATTCAACACCTTAACCTACGTTGGCATTACAAGTGAGAAACTGAAATCATTCTTGAGTAGTAATAATTTCAACTTAGCTTTCCAAACTAATAATAATTTAGGCAAATATATAAAAATAATAAAGCCAAATCAGGTAAAAACAATAAATCAGGTGTTCGATTTAAGTCTCTATTGAATCTCTTCGGGGAGCAATCTATTCCTTAATTTTATTGGATATACCTGTCATAAATGACCACTTAAGAAGAATCAACTCAATAAGCTTTTAATTACTCAAGAACATTTATATTTATATTCTCATTCTTATTTTCTGTACATTCATTCGTCTGAAGAAGCTACGGTGTAGTGAAACGCGTTACGAATCATAATTATTAAGTAAAATTCCAAAAAACACATTACTTGTTTTTATTATTAATAATGGAATTTTATCAAGTAAAAGCCTCCCAAATTCAATTTGCTAAAGCATAATTTGTGAACATTTCTTTCATGACTTTACCATTTAAATCTTTAGTCTTTACTGGCAGAGGAGGTTTCGGCTCATAATTTCTTTTTTTTTTTGACTGATGACACTTGTACATTCCCGTTCTTTTTTCTTTGATAATTCTTCTTCTTTTTTTTTTCTTGCTCTTTTGTAATCTTCTTCAATTGAACTATAATCTTTTTTGTTTCTTTTAGCTGTTGAAACATGCGTTTGCCGACATGCTATACACTCTCCAGTTTTTGTACATCTAAATCTTCATAAGGATTGGCATCTAAAAGATTTGTGAACGTCTTAGAATCACCGTCACCTACGTGACGCATTGTGAAGGTTCATAGAATTTTTGAAATTTTTTTTTTTTCAATTATTCCTTGTAACTCCATGCCACCAGAGCTACCTTCGTAATTAGAAGAGAATTCGCTACTGTGCTCGCTGTCGTACCATATTTCAAAATCACTTTCTTCAACTTTGCATGCATTACTTCACAGGTCTCGCATGTTTTCGAAAAAACGAAATAATCAATCAATCAATCAACGTTGAATCGCACAGCAATGAACTGAATCCATGCTTCGAGCAAGTGTCGTCTTTCGAAAGAGATAATTTATCCTCGGGAAAACCCTTCTCTTGATTCAATTTCTTCTCTTCGATGCCAGATTTTTTCAAACTAATTTCAGCGACAGATTTTGCAGCAATGGTTATCTTCTCTATAATCTAAAAAAGATTAAGGCTGTTGAAGCCTAGGCCGAGCAATCAAAAAATAACTAGGATGCACCAATTGATTTCAAACGAGTTATTTATTAATTTTGATGAATTTACTTCTGTCACCACATTCGATATTTATATTAAATCCCAAACCATTAACACCAGATTTAGTAAAAGTAATATCACTATTACAAGTTTTGCACTTTAACATAGACGCTAACGCTGAAAAACGAGGAAAAATGAAAGAATACAATACGTATTACTATTATTGATCTTCACGTCAAAATCACTTTTTTCATTTAGTTTTCTTGCAGATGCAATTGTATAGGAATAATCGGCTTCATATATGCTGATTGCCATGGAATTCGTGAGATCTTCTTACTTGTTTTTATATTCGTTTTATTTTTTAAAGATGTCCGTTATTTTGTGATTGTAGATGTTTTGGATGCCTATGATTTCCAGATTGTTTGAGATGTTGACTTCTGATTCGACGCCGATGATTTCTTCATCTGATTTAGACGGTGTTATTAAAGGTTTGAATTTTGGGCCATTGTTAAGTCGTTTTTCGTCTCATTCCAAAAAATTAAATATCAGAGAGGTTCACAAATCTTGGGGAAAGTTATGTTCGGTTTCCTTATTATTGGGTGTGTTGGGTTGATTAGAGGTATTTTTTTCTCTTCTAATTCGTAGTTTGATTTTGTATTCAAGGCAATCAAATTCTACATTATGAAGAGTGTATATCAGTACATCTTGTATATAATTGAATAACTTTTCGTAATATCTCGTTTTTCTATAACTCAATCATTTCCTCTTTAATCTTTGGTGAAGTAATATTAGAAACTAGTTGTGTACCTAAACAATGAATAGTGAAAATTTGATAAAATATAGTGTATTTTATTTTCAATGAAATAAAACTAAAGTATTTAGATTTTTGCTATATTTACAAAACTATGAGCGGTTTCACCACACTGTGGCTTCGTCAGGTAGATACAAACTGTTTGTATCCATCTGATGAAGCCACAGTGTGGTGAAACCGGTCATAGTTTTGTTAAAATAGTGAAAATCTAAGTACTTTAGTTTTATTTCATTGCAAATATGTATATCGATTTTCATCAAGTAACGACCTTCTCAATCAAATTATTATAGTGTATTATTTACCCATCTAAGAATAATGGAAATAAGTGAAAAAAACAAAAGAGTTCAGAGAGAGAAGAAGGAGCTGACCAAAAAAAAATTTCAATTTTACAGATTTTCACAACAATGCTGAACACCTAATCGTGAAGGATCAAAATAGTAACCTACGCATCAAATTTGAGACCAATATTTCAAATATTGCAAAAGTTATTAACAAAAACAATTTTTTTTCAGAACTTGAACATCCTATCTCTCGAAAACGAAGCATCAACCGTTGAAATGCTGCTACAAAAAAGGTAACCCTGTGTAACTATCCTCAGATCTTTCAAAGATCCAACAGAAAACTCTAGTTTCGTGACAAAAAAATAGTTCGAAAGGTTAACAAAGAACATCTCTAAAGGCTTTTAGCATGAAAGAATCATCAGCCTTGCTTTTATGCCGAGAAATGAAGAGTCGACTAGACTGGTCTTGAATTCTAAGTCTGTACAATAAACAAACATGTAAATGAAGGGAACGTGCGCTACTGACCGTGGCTCTTGTATTTAGTTAAATTTAGAATCAAGAAACGCATCTCCGTTGAAAATTTCCGGTGAAAACACTGCTCCAAAGCGAATTCCACTGGTGTTACTCAAGAAACATCTACTTTCGGTAGAGTACAGCTTAGCGGAGGTCGATTTAAGGCGTCTATTCTGTTGGCAGCTTGCCACGACCACTTCTTGCTTCACTATTTTCACTGATTCATTAAAAATCCCGACCGATGTTCCAAGCGGTTGGTTGATCCTAAATTTAATGAAGATTAATCGAATAGTTAGAATTTTTTGCTATAATTTGCAAAGTTTTCTATAAATTGAACATATCATAACTGATAGTTATTGAAGATTACTGAAACTTCTACTCCCTCATTATTAATTAAATAGCATACATTAATTCTAGGTTAATTATGAAAATATACGAGGGCTACGTTGTATATTTTGATATACATGAAATGCACGAGGCGTATAATGCAAATTCGTGTAAATATGTTCAAAGTAATCTAAACCTACATCAATGCACTATGGAAACCTCCACGACTGATTGAGTTGAAGGCAGTCATCTTTGGAAATTTTGTCAAAAAACTGAATTTACTAATCGATCTCCTTCTCCGTCGTGAAAAGTCGACCACGTTGATGCTTTTAAGGTTAAAAACAACCAAAAATTACAAATTGCCAAAGCAGGCGATTAGGACGAATTTGGTATGCCTTCTTCACGTAGAAAGTCAACTATCTACTGTACCATGTGTGACGATGCTTTGTCGTGATGCATTATTATCCCGTGAATCCTGATTGAAGTATTTCAGGTAAAAACTTTGTGTTGTGCCAGTTGGCTGTCACTGATTTCCAACACCAAGCAATTGAGCCAATCAACTTCAACCTCAGAATTAGTTTACTCACTTGTCCGAATTTCTGATTTTGCTCATCATCCAGAGCATATTAAATTTTATATGTAAACCACAACTTTTGTTAGCTGATGATGCATTATCTGTTCTGATAGAAGTTTTGCTTTCCCATGCAAAGTATGATGAGATGAGATAGAAGTTTCCCAGATAAATTTTCTTTTTATAAATCAGTTCAAGAAGCTAAAAAACTATGCTCCCACCCGACATTACTGTGACTGCAATGGGTACTCTGGTTAAGTTGCAATCTTCTTAGATTACACTTTCACGTGATTATGTCAAACCCTACCTTTTTTTTCCTTATAGAGCTTGAGTTTTCCCTATAGAGCTTGAACGAAACAATTGAAAGATTTTAAAGACTTCACTCTTTTTTTGAAGTATTCTCCGCGAAGATGATTCCAATCGTTTGCAGCTACATTCAAAATGGCCTTTCGCGAAGGCATCAAGGTAGAAGCGTATTGCGCTATCGTGAAAACGAATGATTCGGATTTACCTGGTTGTCAGTTTAATAATACAAATTCATTAAAAACGGTAAAAACTCTATTTATCTAGATAATTTTTGCAAACAATTCAAATATGAAAAACAAAATGAGTTAAATAACGACCTCTAAGTACATCGTGGCCCTGATTATTCAGGAGTTTGCTAATAGCATACGTTTTATATCTGGGTTTGTGCATTATAATTAGATCATTAAGAAAAATGGCTGACTGATTTGGTATTTTTGACTGACATCACAATACACTCAAACACCATTGGAGCTTCAAGGTAGAGGAAAAACTATTATTGAGATGATTAGCGCAGTAAATCATTCAAAAGTAAATTGCAATTTATGATAGATCAACTGAAAAGAAAGGTCTTCGAAAGCAAGGATTCCTCAGTTGAATTATGATACGTATGAGGCTGAATTATCAAATATTTTGGAACAATTCAAAATGCGTTTTTGAACGCATTACACGATGTAAGAAACTATTTCGATTGGAGCTTGTATTTGTGATGGCGGCAAATCGTACAAATTGAAACTTTCCTCATTATCGGAATTCGTTACGTCATCACATGCATTGAGGGGAGTAACAATGTTATACTATCTGCACCAATAGCATCATCCTCTATCATAGCAAGAGCTTCGTGCAAAGAAAATCCCCTGCAACGAAAAAAAGTCATAGCAGATTAAATGCATAATGTCCTATATAAAGAACCATTTTTTTCAGTTAATTATCAAAAAAAATAGAAAAATAGATGAATAATGACGTCACTATTTATTCCATCGTAGTTTGAAGCAGCCAGTCTACCGTATTTGTTGGTGTTATTCAATTTTTGTATGTCAAAAATTTTATTAGTTGCGCAACTATGTTCTCGCTGTTTGTCAATAGATGGCACCAGCAGTAAGTGCTGGTCGATTTTTACATATCAAGTCTTGAACGAAGCTTAGATATATGGTAAACAAACATCTGTGACACATTAGGGATTTTGTTTTTGCGTCATATACTTTTAATCGTGAGATTTTGTGTGTCTCATAGAGAGCTCCAAAAAGTTTACGGAGTTGCTGCTCTAAGTGAAACAACGCGCCGGGATTGGTTCCGTATCTTCACAATGGTGATTTCGATGTGAACGACCGTCCCCGTTAAAGAAGGCCAAAAATCTTCGAAGACGCTGAATTGGAGGCATTTCTCGATGAGGATCCGTGCCAAACGCAAAAAGAGTTTGCGTCAGCTTCATGAGTTACCCGCCAGGCCATTTCCAAGCGATTGCATGCGTTGGGAATGATTCAAGAGCAAGGAACGTGGGTTCCTCATGATTTGAAGCCAATAGACGATTAGCGTGGTTTTTTCGCCTGTGAACAACTGCTCCAGCGGCAAAAAAGAAAGGGTTTTCTCATCGCATAGTAACGGGTGATGGAAAATGGATTCATTACAGAAATCCAAAGAAAAAAAATCTTGGGTATTGCCCGGTCATGCTTCTACGTCATCGCCTCGACCGAATATTCACGCTGCGAAAGTTATGCTGTGTATTTGGTGGGACCAAGTCGGTGTTATTTATTATGAGCTATTGAAACCGAACGAAACCATCACTGGGGAACGGTATCGAACTCAATTGATGCGATTGAGTGAAGCACTGAGCTAATAACGGCTACAGTACGAGTAGAGACACGAAAAAGTAATTCTACAGCATGACAACGCTCGGCTTCACGTTGCCAAACCGGGTAAAACTTGGAAACGCTCAAATGGGAAGTCCTACCCCTCCCGCCATATTCCCCAGATATTGCACCATCCGATTATTACTTGTTCCGTTCGATGGCACATGGTATATCTGATCAGCAGTTCCGCTAATATGAAGAGCTCAAAAAATGGCTTGATTCGTGGATAGTCTCAAAACTTCTAGAAAGATGAGAAAAACTTCTACCGTCACGGTATTCGAGCTCTGCCAGAAAGATGAGAAAAAGTTGTAGCTAGCGATGGGCTATATTTTGAACGATTCATTGGCAATCATTTCTCACAATAAAGTTGTATTTTCATTAAAAAAAACAGCGAGAACTCACTTGTATTTACCTTGCAAACTTGACAAAATGATTGCCCATAACGTAAAGTCGTTAATGCAAAAGTCGGTAGCAGAAGAGAAAATTATCGATTGGTCTCATCGAACGCCTTAAACTTATAAATCAGCGAACCACAAGCTAGAATCGTCGCATTGACAGCGATAAATCGACAATAATAAACATGTTTTCGCTGGCATACATACAGGTCATTGGGCATATCTGAGTTTAAAACGTCAAGACAAGGACTTCCAGTATTGCTGGAGGTGACAAACCAATAAAATGTTTCCAGCTGCTAAAATATCATTCAAGATACAATTCAGTTTTTATTTCATTGAATTCGATCAACAATTGTAGGAACTGCAGCTTTAGGCTTTCTGACGAAACACCAGACATACTATTTGAAGTTGAAGAGTGGTTTGAATAATTGATATTAAGTAACTAATAGGTTAGATTTCCTATGATTTTCAACAAATCATGCAGATTGAAAATTTTCCGAAAAGCTCGAAATTCAAGCTTTTGAAAAATCGAAGATTTGAATTGACTTGATTTTGCTACCCAAAAGCTTGACTTGACATCAAGCTGTTTGAAAGCAAGTTTTGCGATTCAAGGAGCTTGAATTTTCAAGCTTTTGTATAGAAAAAATTTACCTTGACTTAAATTCTGAAAACAAAAGCTTGACTTCAAGTCGAAATTTATCTACATATTCCATTGAACATTTATTTCGAGAGATATCCTTTTGAATAATAATGGTAAATAGTCAAAAGTTACATTTATTACTTTGAACAACCCTATATAAAATCTCTTAGATGTACGTTTGATAAATGAGTCTCCGTAAATCTCACTTGCTGTGCTTTTAGGAACACATTGCAGTGCGGGGGGGCCATCGCGGTCTGCCATTCTGATCTCAAAACACAAAGGGTTCTAGGGTCTCTTAAAACAATCAGCCGTAGCATCCCTACTTCTGCGATTCTTGGCACGCGTCAACAATTTAAATATAGAACAGCTACCGCGTTTCTTCAACTTAGTCACTTTCCGACTATTTGGCCAGTGTCTGCCTATCTACAAAATCAAGTGCGTGCTGCATGTCACTTTAAATAATACGTCAACTAGTTGTCAAAATTTTTCGCGCACACCTGTTGCGGTAAAGAATTTTAGTATTGAATTAAAGTAAAGTATTTGAAACGAATGAAGGAAGAACTTAAGTGATAGTTGGACGTGCGAAGGTATGCCCAGAGCTTTTTTATTGACGAATCGTCGTTACAATTTGGAGGAAATGACGCACCCAGGTGAATACATATTCTTTGGACCCGCTTTAAATAGACTTATTAGAAATAGATTCAAATGTTTGTACCTTGCTTTTGTGGGAAATCTTTGTCACTTGAATATCTCTGATGGTATCAAATGTTTATGTTGAGTATTTAGGGCTAATTCTGATAACAATTTTGATTAATTACATTGTTCGAATATCTCTATGGTGAATTCATGACACTCACAGTCATAAATGTTTTTAGAGTTGTGATTAAAGATCGAGAAAAAAACGGTGATTGATTTTCTTCGCCGTTTCGCTATACCAGAGCATCTTCAAATGAATGTTGAGTTGCGACAATTTACGAAGTACAAAATAATTTTACTAATGGATTCTTCTGAAGTTTTGAAAGTTTTAAGCATAACTCTTCATGTGAACAGTTTTTTTCCGAGACAAGATGAAAATCCATTCACATAACACATATCATTTCCAAATAATTTAACGATAAATTTTCAAATTTCTAGTCTAATTCTATTGATACAAATGTGAAAGTGTTTAAACGGCTGAACGGAAGGGAATGAAATTTCGCACACAGTTCATTTACAACCTTTTACAACATACAAGATACTTTTTATTCCAGAACAATATAAGATTCATATGAGATAATAAAAAAATGAATTGCAGAACTCATTCATTTAGTAAAGAGATATCTTGAACTTCTAAGTTTTACCCTTAATAATACGAAATAGATGTTAACAGTTCGTATGAATACAGGGTGTTCGAGCTAAAGGGCCAATTAGAACTATCTGGGGAACGGGTCTATCGATCAAATTCAAATTTTGGGATTAAAGAAAATGAACTCTGATTCATAATTTCCAATTGTTCTCAGGTCGTCACCAGTTCCAATTATACTGAACATCGACTACATCTTTACTATTTCGAATAGCATGGTGTACTTTTAAATTTCATTTAATAAAGGGCATCCTTTTGAAGCATCTTTTGTTACTATATGTCCTATCTAAAATTGACCACCATGGATATAATTTTTTATCAGAATTTTCGAAATTATAGTGTCATATAGCCATTCTTTATGCTCCACAATGTTTTATGTGAGATTGTATGAATTTCGGCCTCAGTTTGAAGTTTGAAAATTAGTTAAAAATAGCAACAATAATAAAATTCAACGAAAAGTACTTGAATTTACAACCAATTTCCAACATAAAATCAAATTTTGTCATCTACGAAATGCAGAAACTGAAATGAGTAGTGTTAGCTTACTTCAAACGATAAAGATGTTTTTTTTCATAATATTCTCATGGATGCAAAGGAAAAAGTAGTGGGATTAAAATAATGTATAGAATTCATTCTGTTCTAAAGTTTTTATGTATTAGTATTTGTTACTAACATATTAATCAGAATATTCCGGAACTAACCAAAAATACATTTTTTCTCAAAATTGGAATTCATTCATTCTATATAAGTCATTTTCATATTTTTTCAAGGAATAAATTCATTTATTTCAAATAACGGCGCATTATCAAATTTGAGTCGTCACTTTTCATCACGCATGGTCAATGGCGCGAAAGAAGAGAGAAGTGCGCAGGTAGACATTCGCTGATCTTGCTCTCTGGATATACGTTCAGAAAACACGCTCTCGCTTCCGAAAGTTTTTCCTCAAAAAAGAAATCGCTGGAAAATATTCAAAGTGTGCAATTTGATAACCGCTCCTGACATTATACTGGGTGATTCACCAGTGGCGCGGTGCTCTGTAGCTCGTACACTCTTGAAGATTTCATTTTTGTCCGAACGGTATTGTATTTAGAAAGTAAAAATCTACTTCAGCAATTTATTTTGCAGTAAACAGGGTGTCCCAATTTTCTCTATAAAAATCTTGGGTGGTTTTTTCAGATTGGCAGACCACTTTTTTGTTAAGGATTCAAGAGCATCCTAAATTCTGCTATAATGTCTTTAAGTAATAAGTTTTTTTGGTGAGTAGTTTTGCCACAATATTTTTTTCACGTAAAAATTCATGAAAATAGTCTCTCACATCATCGCATGCTCCTTCGGCCAGAGAGGATGAATACTTTTTTCTTTCGTTTTCTTATTGCCCAAGGATAGATTTATTGATGAATTGAAATAGATTATCCTCATTTTATACAGGAATGACTCCAAAAATTATTGAATATTGTAATTTTAAAAATATCATATCTTAATTCTTTTAAATAGAACACCCTGTATTTTATTATTCAAATCAACGCATAAAATATTGTGCTATATTTTTGCAGAAGTAATGTTATCTTTATCTTCGATCATTCTCGATATATTCGATTATTTGTTAAAATTTTTGATGAAAATTCTACAAACCGTATCAAACTCATCAACATGCATCATTATTCGCACAGAAATTTTTTTTCCTGTAATGATTCAAGTAGTAAAACATGAAACCTAAACAAGATAATTCTTTTAACGAATGATAAGATCAAGATGATTAAAACGTAAATCGAGGTATGTGTTGACATTTTTTTTATTTGTGCCTTCTGTCAGGTGTCCCGACATATCTTATTCTGCGTTTTACATGGTGAACTTATCAGTGTTTCGTTATTAAACATTGTTAAATTGAGGTTTGAACCAAATTTCTCAATTGACTGCCATGAATTTCTCCAAAGAAGAAACGGTTTATATAATTTTTATTCTGGGTAAGTGTGATAGAAATTCTTTGTTGGCAATTAGAGTTTATGCACAAAGGTTTCCTGATAAGAGGCATCCTGATGCAAGATGCTTTGAAAAACTTCTAATTAGATTTATCGAAACGGGTAATATCGCTTACATGAAAAACCAAAATTTGCTACAGCTGAAGACAACCAGTTATCAGTTTTGTTGACAGTGACAGAGGACACATATAAAAGCCAAAGATAGATTTCTCAGTTAACAGATATAAGTCAAACTTCCGTCCAGAGAATCTCAAAAGTGAATAAATTTCCTGCATATCATGTTCAGCTGCACCAGGAACTGAACAATCAAGACTATGAAAATCGAATCAATTTTTGCAATTGGCCAAGTGACAAAATAATGGAAAATCCAAATATGTTTAGCAGAGTTCTTTTCTCGGACGAGGCAACTTTCCACAAGAAGGGGCTTGATAACAGGCACAACTTCCATTATTACGCCACGGAAAATCCACACCTCATGAGACAAATAGATAACCAGCATCGTTGGTCCTTGAATGTTTGGGCCGCTATAGTAGACGGATATCTAATTGGGCCCCACTTTTTCGACAGGCAATAGTGAAATGTATTTAGATTTTCTGAAAAATCATCTATCAATGTTACTTGCCGATGTACCAGAGCATATAAGACAAGATTTGTGGTTTCAACAGGATGGAGCAACGGCACATTACTCACATCAGGTTAGGGAGCATTTAAATCATGTATTTCCAAACAAATGCATAGAACCACCACGTCCTATGCCCTTTAGATGGCCAGCAAGGTCTCCGATCTTACAAGTCTAGATTTTTCTTCTTGTGGGGTTATATTAAGGGCATCGTTCACCAAATTCTTTCTACAACACAGTTGGATATGAGACAGAGAATAGTCGACGCCTTTCGGTCAGTTAATCCGCAAATGTTGTCGAGAGTTCAACGGTCTTTCCTCAAGTTCAACACCTTGTAGATCATCTCACCAAAAACCAATCTATTACGTATTTCATACACGACTACCTTAAAATATCTCAATTTCTCTGATCAAGTATAATGATACGTACTAATAAACTCTACTTTCGCAACCTCGGATTTTATTATTTTAGTTTATCGATAATGATCGAAGATAAAGATAAGGTTACTTCTGCAAAAATATGGTACATTGTGCGTTGACATGAATAATAAAATACAGGATGTTCCATTTGAAAAAATCAAAATATGATATTTTTAAAATTACAATATTCAATAATTCTTTTGAGTCACTCCTGTATAAAATGAGGATAATCTATTTCAATTCATCAATAAAGCTATCCTTGGGCAATAAGAAAACGAGCCATTTTTCATGAATTTTTACGGGAAAAAAAAATATTGTGACGAAACTACTCACCAAAAAAACTTATGACTTAAAGAGCAGAGTTTAGGACGCTCTTGAATGTTCAACAAAAAAGTGGTCTTCCAATCTGAAAAAAACTCCCAAGATTTTTTTTTAGAAAATTGGGACACCCTGTTTACTTCAAAATAAATTGCTGAAGTAGATTTCTACTTTCTAAATACAATACCGTTCGAACAAAAATGAAATCTTCAAGAGTGTACGAGCTACAGAGCACCGCGCCACTGGTGAATCACCCAGTATAAGTGTCGTCGATAGAACTTTACGCCACTGCTACAAGAACAACGAAATTCCTGGGCCTAGAAAACACATAAAATTGAGCTCTTCTTCACCTGTTCATCTCGCCTTCAGAGGTATCAGCGTTGGATCAGGAGGAAGAAAAAATCTCCACGATATCGATATGGACTCCTACGTCCTGGGCAGATACTCGCCGTCATGGGATCTTCCGAATGTGGTAAAACAACAATACTGAACAGTCTTAGCGGACGGCGCAAATTAGACTCCGGTCAAATTTTCTGTAACCGCGATCCTTTGTGCAATAAATACAAGAGAAAAAATATGAAAATGACTTATTCATTGTTAAATAAGAAATCTAACCCAAAGGGCTCTTCTTGTAGAACGATTCATCTTTGGCCTCAAAATAGGCGTTTGTTTCGACAATAGCCTACAAAAAAACTGTAATCACTGGGTCTTATATCTGGAGAATATGATGAGTGCGGCAACAACTCCGAGCGTAAATCGTTGATTTTTGACATAGTTTTTAATGGCATGTGCATCGGTGTATTGTCTTGATGAAACAATTTTTTTTCTCCATATGAGGTCGTTTGCGCTTCATCTCAATACTCAATCAGTGGAGTAAGGCTGTATAATACTCCCTATTGAAGGTCTGGCCTTTCTTCAGATAATGGGTGAACAACATTCCATGCGTGTTCCAAAATACAGATGCCTCAAGTTTGCCAGCCGATTGATGGATTTTCAGAAGATGTGAACTGCTTTCGTCTTCTGCTCTCCACTCAGCAGAAGCATTTTTCGAATCTGGCGTGTAATGATGAATCCATGTCTCATCTATGGCCACATCGATGTTTTCCTTTTATTGTGTTTTAAAAATTCCAAACAACGGTTAGATAAGTCAACTCATTGTTTTTGTTCCACTGTGACCAAATGCGGTAACCTTTTCGAAAATGCCTTAATTTTCGTGTAAAATGTTGACTACTGCGCTAGTTGGTATCTTTAGGATGCTAGCTAACTTCTGCAATTTCACTTTGCGTTCACCCTTAACAATTTTCAACAACCATCGCCAACTAGTTGTTTTCGACGTAACACTCTTCAAGCCATTCCTGTGATTGAAAGGTATTTTTACTCATTAAATAGTACAGTTCCATTGAGAAACGAAACTCGTTTTGATTCATTGTTTAATTCACAAAAGTAGCGTCACATCAACCTCAATATCTAGAAAAACTACTGAACAGTAATGAAATTTTGACACGTTTCAAGGTTGGTACTACCTGAAACAATAGGGCTTTCTATATTCCTGGCGCCATCTATTAGTCCGGGTCTTTTTGACCCTCTTAATGGATATCAATGAAATTTGGCACACAGTTAGTTTATTATCCTGATTAGGATATTCTTCATCCTGGAAAAATGTTAGGCTGCTACGGGATTATCAAAAAAAATACTTTCTTTCCATCTATACACTTCTAACTTGGTATGGAGATACCTAAAACTTCAGGAATCGATATAAGTAATATATTTCTTGAAATTGCTTGAAACGGTACGAAGTAGAAGTTAAAATTTTATATAGAAATTCTTGGAGTTTTAAAGTGGGAACATAAATTTAACATCTCAATTCCAAGACAGTTATTAGTATCAGCATTTTTGGAAGGACCACCTTTCTTCTTCTTCTTCTTCTTTCTCAGCCTTCTTCGGTCCACTTCTGAACATAGGCCTCTCCGCAACTTCTCCACTTCTGTCGATTTTGTGCTACCTGCATCCAGTTGTTCCTACTTGTTCTTTCACATCGTTCACCCAACGTTTCTGTAGTCTCGGTTCCTCTTTATTTCCCTCGGTTTCCATTGCAGTACTCTTTTGGTCCACCTTTCATCAGAGTTCTGCCTTGCAATGTGCCAGGCCCATCTCCATTTCATCTCTGCTACTCGCCTGATCATATCGGTCACTTTTGTTCTTCTTCGAATTTCTTGGATCCTGACTCTGTCTCTCAAAGATATTTACAGCATTGCTAGGACCACCTTTATGATGAGAAATATAAGTTGAAAGGTTAGTAAGGGATTTCTCTTAGCTTAAAAGTTTAAGAAACGAAAAATTGTGTTAAATTCCTTGATTATAACTGAACAAAGTACATAGTTTCTCCGAATTCCTGAATAACCTACCTCTAAAGATGCGAAATAGAGGTTGGAAAGTTGAATTTACAGTGTGAAAATTGAATAAATTCAGTGAAACGTCGGGAAATAGGTATTTCGCAAGGCATGTCAATTTTTGTTTTTAGCCTGTTATTTTTCGCATATTATTTTGTTCTTTTTGTGTTTTGAGGAGATGAGAACACCAACCTTTCCTTTGAAATTGTATGCAATATCATGTTGCACCATATCGACAGCTTTAACGATCGACCTCACCTTTAATGTGAAGATAGATTCATTCCAAGCCTTTGTTGTTGTGTATCACATACACTGTGTCAATCTCGAGTAACTCATGTACCAATTGTTTTGTTTTATCGCAAACATTATGGTTACATAACAATTTATCAGGCTGAAGAAATTGAATTTCGTGTAGGGACCCCAGAATATTCAATTTATTATACTGGTCAACAAAGGATTGTCTTCTTCTAGGTCTATGCCTCAAATCCTATAATTCCCAATATTGTACCTCAATTTTTTTTATAGTATCTTGCCTAATTAGATGTGAAACCCAAGCGTCCAGAGTCTTGATTATGTCGCCATAGCTAGTCGTCCTTTCATCAAAATTTCAATTTTATCTGATTTGGTTGGACGCATTATTCAGAAAAGAAAGCGTACTCCCGATGAAATAATCGAAATGCCCTCACTCGCGATATCCTTTTTTCCTTGATTACATTATTGGGGTGATCAAAAGAATAGTTTTCATCGTAACTTTAGCCCCCTTACCCTCCTCTCTCCGTCAACATTGAAAAAACGTGTTTTTTATATTTTATATTTTTCCTCGGATTCTGATCGCTTAAAAAATCTGAAAGAATTCATGAACACTGTTAACCGCCCAACAAAACATGCAAAATTTTTTCATAATCATTGGTCACAGCAAGGGTCCCTAAAAATTTCTTTTTCTTGAAAACTTTTCCTAATCTCAATAGATGTTAGAGCAGATATAGTTTCTACGGCGTTTGGTTTCTGTTGTTGAAAAGTACTTCTCTGAATTTTTTCTGATGGTACTCCAAAAGCGCGAAAAAATTTTTATGCCTTTCAGTACGGAAAATTCCATTTCCCACATATCTCTGCATGCGGGAAACAATGAAAACAGTTCAATATAATATTTTTTCAATCGGAAAAATTTGTTAAGTGATGATTTTTAGATATTTTCGTAAGTATTACCACAAGAGCTCAGATTTGGCAGGATATTTTACTATGCTCGTTTTCGAATACTTACGTGCAGACAATTCAACGAGAACTGGGCGACAAAATCACGATAGCGTAACTCGAGTGATTTTGTGTGAGTGAAAAGTAAGTAAGAGAAAACGAGCTTAGGAAAATATCCGGCCAAATCTGAGCTCTAGTGGTATTTGTGAGAAAATTCCGCGATAACAAAACGTACAAAATGAACTTCATTGAGAAATGCACACAAACTCAACGAGAATATCATAAAGCATTCATTAAAAACATGTTTAGTTATTATTGGAATGAGCAGTTATTGAAAATGCAATTACTATATACTATCTTTGCACTCCGGGTTGATTCCATATGGGACGATGCCTAAGGAATTATGGAAGATTCAGCATTTGCAGAAGTTTTTCGAAGATTTGAAACAAGATTCAAATGATGCTCATTGTTCAGTTGCAGGTAGGGCTTAAAAGAGTTTGCCGTAGAGTGTCCGGTTAGTTTGATCAATTCTTGTTCACTGACACCTGCCTCAGATAGGTTCGAAACAGCACTGGATCCTATGAGAATGATTTGTGATCTTTTTATTTTTCGTATCCAGTCCAACTTTCTCTGCTGAAATTTTTGTCCATTTGGATATTTCATTTATTCCCAAAGGCATATTTTTGTACCAACCCTTAGAAGTACTGTTTTTCCAAAATTGATTGGAAGCCAGAAATAATCTACCACTTGTAATATGATCGGGTCTTTTCGACAATATCTTATGAAACATCCTCACAGGACATAAATCTGGGTTTTCCTTATTTTTCACTACCCATATACTATCACAGCATCTTTTTTGAGCCACATTGGCAAGTTTTCGAGAATACTGCGATATATTCAATACGACCAGTCACTTCTCAGTTATAAAATTTTTCCTCTTTGAAAAAGTGTACCTTGCAAGTTGCTGCTTCACCGCCACGCCATGCTAATTCATAAGCAACAATATGAAAAAATTTTTTCAACAAACCTATCGGGACGTTTTCGTCCGAGTACAGAGTCATGCTATCAATTTCAGTTCTTGTTAATGCAACGGAACTTTCTTTGCGCTTTTCCACATCCCCTTGTAACATCTTCCTTTTAGAATTGCAAGCTTCACGAGACTTTCTAAATGCTGAATCGGTAAAGGGGCTGAAACTCATGTTGAATTTTTCGAAATACATATTCTGCATCATTTTGGCACATTGTTTTGACATCGGCAGAAACTTTACAACAGGTACTAAAATTGCTGTTCTTGATAGTTTTAAGACCGTGCCATTTGTTGTGAATGTTTTTTTCTATGGGCAAATTTATCCACTAATATCCTACCTTCCTTACTATTTCTATGCAATTTATCCGATATCAAACTCGAATTTCTGCGTTCTTAAACGTGCATTTTGACACATGAATGAAATTGTCGCCATTAATCTTACTTTTTAGTACGAAGAACTTAACTTTCCCACTTCTGCGCTTGCAGGAAACAAAAAAGTTATAGTATCGTATAAACATAAAAGCCAACTGAACATTATTCAATTCAAGAAAATTTTTTAGTAACGATTTCTGGTTGTTTTCACCATTTTTCTTACTTTTCTGCCAAATTTTTGCTTCCTGAAGTTGAGATTATAATCTACAATACGTACTTCTATTGAAATTTAATTATATATAAAACAATAATTGCAAAATAAGACATTCATCACTTGTCATTTCTCTATCGCCGTCATATTTTTTTTGCTGTGTATAGTACCAGTTCTACTTTGCCCCCTATGTCGCCATATCAATACCGTAATACCAATGAATAAAACAAAATATTGAAACATGTTCAATTAGATTTGTATAAAAATTTCAGTGTTCTGTAGTTTCTTACGTTTATAGGATAACATGGTATTAGACTATATCCATTATTTCCTGCAAGCGCAGAAGCGGAAAGTTGAGTTTCCGCACTAAAAGGGACTGAAAAGTAAGATTAGCAAAAATGTCTAAAAATCATCAATATAAATTTTTTTTCGTACTAAAATGTACGTTTTCACGTTTTAGGAGGTGGCGTTCCATCAGGACAAGTCTGCGAAAATTCAAAGAAGTAATTTTTAACAACAGAAACCAAACACCGTAGAAACTAGACATGTCCAGACATTATTAATTACACAGTACGTGAAAATGACACTTCAAAATTCTTACGCGCGGGAGACATACCTAGTAAACCTATATCGGATACGCTGAATCCAGTGGTAACCACCGTTTTTGAAAGTTAGCTCTTGTTCAGGAGATATTCGCCTTTGAAGTTAGCTGATTTTAGTAGGGTTCGTCGCTTATGAGTTCAGTACATTATATGCTTGTAATTCCCAAACCGTTCGGAATATCGCTTTACTGTCTTCGGCAAAGTTTTAGCTATTGTCATGGCCAACAACTTTTCTGAATATACCAATATAGAAAAACCTCATTCAAACACCATTTCTTAACAAAATGTCCAAAAAACTCCATTTCTTTGCCATTTTTTCGTTAATTTTCGTCTAAATAATAGAAAAATCAAGGAATTTCGCTTTAAAATCTTAAAATAAGAAAAGAAAACACATTTCCTATAGTTAAATCAAAAATTTAAACGCACAATCATGGTTTTAATTCAAATTTCTCACAGATGTCACTGTTAATACGTATTTATTAGTATTGTCACTGATGTAACTACGTATTTTGCTATGTATTTGTGTGCCATTTCTCATGATCTTAGTTCTGATATTTCTTAATTTGACATTTCTTGTTGAAGTTTCTTTGTTTACACAAGTTATATATTTGGTAAAAATATCAAAAATGAATTCGTGCAGTAAATTTAATAAATTTTGATACATTTGTGGAAAGCAAGCGTTCAATTTCTGAAGAAATTGCTGAATCGTACACACAATATTTCAACCAAACTGTAATCAAAGATGTGAACTGGGCTCCAAAAATCGTTTGTACTGGTGGTGTCATAAGATTGAGTGGATGGAAAAGAGGTAAAATGAAATGATTTATCATTTATTTCAAAATTATATCATTTGAAGCTACTTTTATTACAGGTGAATTCCAATCTATGCCTTTTGGCATTCCAGTAATTTGAGTAAATTCTCAAGAACATAATCCAGATGACTGTTTTGCTTGTGTTAATGAAATTTTCGGATTGAACAGAGCTAAAAAACGTAAAGTTGAAATCAGAGGAACTCGGTTTGTTCAGTTGCCGTTACCACATTCGGAATCCATTCCAATACCGAAAAGAAGAAGAAGAATGAACATAAATTTATATGTTTATTTGTTGAAAATTGTTGAAATTGAAATAAAAATTTGAGTTAAAATCATGATTGTGCGTTTAAATTCTTTGATTTATCTATAGGAAATGTGTTTTCTTTCCTTATTTTGAGATTTTAAAGCAAAATTTCCTTGATTTTTCTATTATTTAGACGAAAGTTAACGAAAAAATGCAAAGAAATGGAGTTTTTGGACATTTTGTTAAGAAACGGTGTTTGAAGGAGGTTTTTCTATGTTGGTATATTCAGAAAAGTTGTTGGCCATGACAATAGCTAAAACTTTGCCGAAGACAATAAAGCGATATTCCGAACGGTTTGGGAATTACAAGCATATAATGTACTGAAGTCATAAGCGACGAACCCTACTAAAATCAGCTAACTTCAAAGGCGAATATCTCCTAAACAAGAGCTAACTTTCAAAAACGGTGGTTACCACTGGATTCAGCGTACTCGATATAGGTTTACTAGGTATGTCTCTCGCGTGTTAGAATTTTGAACTAGCACGGTGTTATTAATTAAGCGTAGGGAAATAATTTTCGAAGAAAAGAACTTTTGGTACCCTTGCGGGGGCTCAATAATTACGAAAAATTCTCCACGTTTTGTGACGTGGTTAACAGTGTTCATGAATTTTTCAGATTTTTAAGCGATAAGAATCAGGAAAAAATCTGAAAAATACGTTTTAATATTGTTGGATGGGGAAGAGGGTAGGACCTAAAATAACGAATAATGCATTTCTTATGCACAAAAATTATGTAATCATACCCTTTAATACTATCACTTCACAATAAATGCAGTTATTCAAAATTTACGGAAAGATACGAACAAAATAAATGGTACTATTTTATCAATCTATTCAACTTAACAGAAAGTCGATAAAAGTAATGAAAAAAATTTCTTCAAATTAATTTTTTTGCCATAGACAATAGGATATTTATTTTCTTCTAGTACACTGCCAAGAAGTGATCATAACATTTAACTTATGTATTGTTACTGTTGATTGGAGTCCTGGAGATTTATACACTTTCTGAAAGAAACTTGAAGATGTTCCTAAGTCTGTCAGAAAAATCTGAACATTGTGGCAGTTGACTTTAATGTACAATGTGGTTCAGATCAAAAAGAGTCTCAAATACTAACTGATGATGAATTGGGAACTTACAACCATAAGTGCTTGTCTCGACAATGAATTCGTAAACTTTGGGGAATGGAAGCTGAAAACAGGCATCATGCCGTTTGAAAAAAGTTGGAGATCATTCCCACCCCCTCTACTATTCATTCAAAGAAAACTTCACGTCAGTTTCAAACGACACAAAGGAGTCACACAAAAATGTATTGAGAAAAACAAACATTGATGTATTACGCGAATATATTGCCATTTAAAATGTCAATGACGTCATATTTTTGACAGGTGTAATCACAAGAGCGAATAAATTTTATTAAAAGTTGAATAAATGACGACCAAAATTAACCTGTCCGAACGTTTTTCATAAGCCTTGAAGACCACTCAATTAATTGGATGTCATATGTTTTTCACACTGTATATCAAAGTGACATTTTAATAAACTAGTAGTACTACATCAGTTATTGTCACATTTCCAAATTCCAATTTCCCAATCAGCCTGTACAAATAAATCGATAGGAAAATACAATCGAAATGTATATTTATAGCATAGTATCTAGTGTGCGGTGGTCGCAACAGCATCTGCTTTCGAACACGTGAACAACCGCCTTCATACAGGGATTCCTATGGAAATCACGGATGTTTACAAAGCGTTCTATAAATTACATGTAGAGAAGCGGATGGAATATTCCCCATAAAAAGCACAAAATTTGTATCACCGAGATCCACGTCGTTTAAATATAAAAAACCTAGACAGTTCACTTCAATTTTCCTCTTTTCTCAATACTTACCTACAAAATATCTCAATAAGGTACTACAAAAAAGTTTTTGAAATGACTACTTGGAATTAGTAGATATATTATAGAAAAACTTTTCAACAAAATCTTACGCCATTAGATTTTTTTTATGAGGAATATAAGAGATCAAGTGTTTCTAAAAACCAATTTGATTCTATTGGGTTTTTTTGAGGCCCGTATAACACGCAAAATTAAGCAGATCCTACCAGAAATAATACGAAATGTGAGAAATCATTGTTATCATCGATTAAGGTACAGCCAAGATGTAAAAGCAGCCCATTTTGGGCCTACCTTTTGTAGGTTGATTTTTATTTAATTTAATTATTTATTCGGAAGTATAAAATAAAGTTTTACGAAAATGTTAAAAATAAATTCAGTTTTGAAGAGAGCTTTCCAACGAAGTGCTACATGAGATGTAATGTCATTTAAAAAAATGTTGGATGTGGTTTCCAGCCCCATATGTTTTAATGAATTTATTTAATTTAAAGTCCACACTCTGTTTAGATCGAAGTGTGCAAAAATCTCAATGAAATATTTTCATGTTTAGGTCACGAAGATTGTAGCCGTCCCCAAAATGAAAAGAAGGAATACTCACGTGACTCACCTACAATATTCTCCGACAACATCATAGGATGTCCAGATGAACTTTACAATTTAACCAAATTGGCGGAAATTGCAGTAGCCACAGAGGAAAAACTTCTTGGAAAATCGTCATCTCCAACTACAGACTCCTTTTATTTCGGATATACGCATAAGTTATTCGATAAATCGAAAATTGGTCGTCCTCATTTTTCAAAGGTTGGTGATCTTCTTGATCTGTTAACTATACTATTCTGAGGGAAAATTAGCAATTAGATGTTAACGCAGTAGGGGAATCCCATTTCTCCGATGCTTGAAATCCAGTTATAGTTAGGATATACTGGGTGATTCACCAGAGGCGCGTTGCTCTGTAGCTCGTACACTCTTGATGATTTCATTTTTGTTCGGACGCTATTGTAATTAGGAAGTAAGAATCTACTTCAGCAATTTATTTTGCAGTAAGCAGCGTGTCCGAATTTACTATAAAAAAATCTTGGGTGGTTTTTTCAGATTGGAAGACCACTTTTTTATTCAAGATTCAGGAGCAGCCTAAACTCTGCTATAATGTCTTTAAGTAATGAGTTTTTTTGGTGAGTAGTTTCGTCACAATATTTTTTTTCCGTGAAAATTCATGAAAATAGGTTTTCACATCATCGCATGCTCCTTCGGCCAGAGAGGATGAATACTTTCGTTCTCTTATTGCCCAAGGTTAGCTTTATTGATGAATTGAAATAGATTATCCTCATTTTATACAAGAGTAACTCAAAAATTTATTGAATATTGTAATTTTAAAAATATCATATCTTGATTTTTTCAAATGGAACACCCTGTATGTTAAAATTCATGTCAACGCATAAAATATTGTGCTATATTTTTGCAGAAATAACCTTATCTTTATCTTCGATCTTTTTCGAAATATTTGATCATTTGTAGAAAATTTTAATGAAAATTCTACAAACCGTATCAAACTCATCAACATGCATCATTATTCGCACAGAAGTTTTTTTCTCTGTAATGATTCAGTAGTAAAAATGAAACCTAAACAAGATAATTCTTTTAACGAATGATAAAATCAAGATGATTAAAACGTAAATCGAGGTATGTGTTGACATTTCTTTTTAATTATGCCTTCTGTTAGGTGTCCGGACATATATTCTGCATTTTACATGGTGAACTTATCAGTGTTTCGTTATTAAACATTGTTAAAGTGAGGTATGAACCCAATTTTCTCAATTGACTGCCATGAAGTTATCCAAAGAAAATGATTGATATGATTTTTATTCTGGGTGAGTGTGATGGAAATTCTTTGTTGGCAATTAGAGTTTATGATTTATCAAAGGTTTCGCTTTGATAAGAGGCATCCTGATGCAAGATGCCTTGAAAAACTTCTAATTAGATTTATCGGAACAGGTAATATCGCTTACAAAAACATGAAAAATCAAAACTGCTACAGCTGAAGACAGTGACAGAGGACCCAAATAAAAGCCAAAGAGATTTCTCAGTTAACAGATATATGTCAAACTTCCGTACAGAGAATCTTGAAATTGAATGAATTTCATACATATCATGTACAGCTGCACCAGGAACTGAACAATCAAGACTATGAAAATCGAATCAATTTTTGCAATTGAGCGAGTGACAAAGTAGCGGAAAATATGTTTAGCAGAGTTCTTTTCTCGGATGAGGCAACTTTCCACAAGAATGGGCTTGTTAACAGGCACAACTTAGATGGATATCTAATTGGGCCGCACTTTTTCGACGGGCACCTCAATAGTGAAATGTATTTAGATTTTCTGCAGAATCATCTACCAACGTGACTTGCCGATGTACCAGAGCATATAAGACAAGATTTGTGTTTTCAACAGGATGGAGCACCGGCACATTACTCACATCAGGTTAGGGAGCATTTGAATCATGTATATCCAAACAAATGGATAGGACGTGGTGGTCCTGTTGATGGCCAGGTCTCCGGACCTTACAAGTCTAGATTTTTTTTTGTGGGGTTATATTAAGGGCATCGTTTACCAGATTCCTTCTACAACACAGTTGGAAATGAGACAAAGAATAGTCGACGCCTTTCAGTCAGTTAATCTGCAAATGTTGTCGAGAGTTCAACAGTCTTTGCTTAGAAGGATTGAGTTGTGTCTACAAAGAAACGGGCAACATTTCCAACACTTATTGAAACAGTTCAACACCTTGTAGATCATCTCAACAAAAACCAATCTATTACGTATTTCATACACGACTACCTTAAAATATCTCCATTTCTCTGATCACGTATAATGATATGTACTAATAAACTCTTTTTTCGCAACCTCTGATTCTATTATTTTAATTTATTTTTTTATTTCGAAAATGGTCGAAGATAAGGTTACTTCTGCAAAAATATGGCACAATATTTGATGCGTTGGCATGAATAATAAAATACAGGATGTTTCATTTGAAAAATCAATATATGATACTTTTAAAATTACAATATTCAATAATTTTTTGAGTCACTCCTGTATGAAATGAGGATAATCTATTTCAATTTATCAATAAAGCTATTCTTGGACAATAAGAAAACGAAAGGAAACATGTATTCATCCTCTCTGGCTGAAAGAGCATGTGATGATGTGAGAGGCTATTTTCATGGATTTTACGGAAAAAAATATTGCGACGAAACTACTCACCTAAAGAACTTATTACTTAAACACATTATATAGTTTAGGACGCTCTTGAATCTTCAACAAAAAGTGGTCTTTTAATCTGAAAAACCTCCCAAGACTTTTTTATAGAAAATTGAAACACCCTGTTTACTTCAAAATAAATTGCTGCAGTAGATTTTCACTTTCTAAATACAATACCGTTCGAACAAAATGAAATCTTCAAGAGTATACGAGCTACAGAGCACCGCGCCACTGTTAATCACCCAGTATACCGGGTTCGGCGAAAGTCCATAATAAAATTCATAATTTATTGTCGGTTTTAGCAAAAACACTCGCATGGGTCGATTTTTAATTTTAATACCTAGCTGTTAATGATAAATAGAGGAGTTTAACCCAACCCCTAACGCCCAACAACCCCCACTTTTCATATTCAAATGATAATACCCATCTTGTGATTCTTTTTAAAGCTCTATGAAGCTTCTAGATAACTGTGCAGAAAATTTTAGAAAAACGATTGATCTCTTAAATACACTCTGTTAAAGTATCAAAATTCATGCATAATGTTGATGAGTATGTTAGTGCAAAAAATATCTTGAGCACATGTTTGTCCATTCGCAATTGTATTTCAAATTAATCACGAGGTGAGTTTCCAACCCGCAACACGAAACCAATTTTGTGAGGAAATGATAAAATGGGTATTTTAACATCCTGTATTTAAGAGAGTAATCGTTTTTTTCTTGATTCTTTTACACAGTTATTTAGAAGCTTCATAGAGCAATCGCAAGATGGAGGTTGTCATTTGAAAATAAAAATGAGGGTGGCTGGTGATAAATTCCTCAATTCAAATCAATGTATTATGAACGTTCCTGCAACCCGGTATAAGTACAAGAGAGAGAGGGGCATTATGAGGTATTTTATTGAATGTTAGTATTGTTGTTGCTACATTTTAGATACCTTAATTGTTTCATTCGCTAACGTTGTAAACTATAATTAAGGTTATTGTATTGAATGATGAATAGCAAAAATATACAGTATTTATCAAATAAATCCGAGTTTGTCCCTGTAGTGGGGCAAAATGGGTTGTATTATGGGGCAATATGGGTACTTTTCATTGAATCAATAAAACGTCTTATTTTATCTATAAGTAGAAATGTTTATTAATCATACTGATGCTCATATCATTTTAAATAACTTCTCATTTGTTGCTTCAGTTTCATTCTCAAATAATTCTTTTTTCATTACTCTACAATTAAGAGCCGGTTTACAAGGTTTCTTCTTAGGGTATTAAATAATTCCTGAAAGGAAACGTATAGATTGTCTTCTTCTACTTGTTCTTCACGTCGTGCAAAGTTATGTCGCATTCTGAATCAGTGCTTCCCTCCAAAGACACTCGACAATTCTTTGAATGTTTCGTTTGGCCACTGGGTCCAGGATTTTCAAGAGCAGGCTCCAGTGACTTTCGACACTTTTTTGAATTTTTCGGTAGACTGCTAGGTCCAGGATTTTTACTGTTATGTAAAGATGCTCGACGCTTATTTGAATGCTTTGTTTGACTACTAGGTTAGATTTGGAGTGATGGCCATATCATCGTGATCTCGGTTAGTTACCGTACTCGGAGTATAGGCAATTTCAGGAATGGCATATTGAACGGGTAGATCCCTGTTGCTGCAAATCCTAATTTGATGTTTGCTGGCGTTAGCGCCCTGTCCCAAACTTTCAAAAAAATCGTACCGAATCTATGTTTGGTTATAGCATGGTCCCTATGACTAGACAGGTATTTTAGGACCTCGTCATCCTAGTAATACTCAAATGCCCTGAATATCCAATGGTTGGAGTTCGTACGTTGTATTACTTGGGAGGCAATACTACGTTATCTCTAACTATGCTGTGGTCGAGATGACATTTCGCTCCGTCAAAAATAAGCAATTTTATACTTAACAAAATGATCTAACCAACTGATAAAACTTCATACTTCCTTTTGTAGTCATTATTGCATCAGATCCAGGTGGTAAGCCGTCTTTCCATTATTGTTTCATGCGCTTACGTTTAAACAAAATCATTGGAGGAATTGCCACTCCCAATGCATTTCCGCATGCCACAATCGTTACATTTTCACCGTGCTCATTTCCCACGACGTGAACCCTTCTAGTTCCATTCCTGGCCAACACTTTTCGTTAATGGTGTAGACATAACCTGCAGCCCTTTTCGTCGATATTGTATAGCCCTTCTGGTTTATTCAGGATGTCCAGTTCCTTTCGAACAACTTCTAATTTTTTAAAATGGTCATTAACGATGAACGGATTGAGTTTCTGTGCTCTGGCTGGGTTTAAATTTTGATATTTTCGAGGATTTCTCTCTAGAAATCCCCTCTGCCTATATCGTCCTGCCATTTCGTTTTCATTTATAAACGGATTCTTGATGCTATTGGATTTCGTAAATTTGTACACTTACGAACGGAGTACCTTAGGGGGCAACCGGTTTCAGAGAGGTGTACAATTCTCTGAACAAGTTCCAATTCCTGATAATTCGTTAGGATTGGCTTTCGCCCCAGTGTCGATTTTGCAGTTTTATTTGTGGCCAAATAACGCCTCAATGTGCGCTTTGGAACATTAAATGTTTCACTACTCTCGTTGACATACATTCATAGCCCTAGTCATGTTTTCTTCCAGCCATTGGCCCCTAATACATTTATTCTTTCGTGGTACCTTTATATGTAAGATAAATTACCGTTTGTTACGCTGAAAATCATGATTTGCTTACCCTCCTAAAGTGTAGATAAATATGGCCATGGCCATATTACTAACCATTAAAATTCGGCATATTTGCCTACATTTTCAACAGGTAATTTAAATGTTGCAATTTTTTTAAATAATTTCTTACGCAAAATATTATATTAATAATATTGTTGACACATTATATAAACCCTGTACATAGCAAACTATAATATTACTAACCTGTAGTAGCGAAATTTTTGTGAAAACTTGACCTTTATTTTTATAGCACTCGTAACCACTTGCTCAAAATCGGCCATATTAAGAAATACTGCAGAAGTGGTGACATCTAATGCGCAAATGGTCTACTCCCTAAAGAAGGTACACTGTTTTGCACCTTCTTTCTCGGATAACTTTAATTCAGATTAATTTTTCCAAAAATATGGCGTCTTGGCCATATTACCAGCCCTGGCCATATTTACTGCAGGTACCTTATTTATCTCCATAAAAAAACATAGAAATATATTTAATGGTTCTCATATTGCACGAACAAGAACAGTGCGCCCAACGAGCTCATTTTTTACTCCTTATCCAACCTTCTTTGGACTGTGATCATACTCAGCCGCAATAAATGCATTTGACATCTTCATCTTCTAAAGGCCAACTCTCTTGTTGGCTCTTTGTTATTTTTACTATTGTTTCCTTTCAATCTTTTTTGATTTTGGATTTAACACCTTTGACATCCTTCTTCTATTCTACTTCTTTTCTTTTCATTTCTTCATTGCCAGAGGTTCAGTCTTAGAAGGCGATTCTGTTATAATAGCAATTTCACCTTTTATCTTCGAAGAACGCTGTATTGTTCGAACTTTTTTTGGTAGGGGCATTATGTGTGATGTGCTGAATTGTCTGGCCATGCAGGATTAGACGTGTATGTATGCGATACATTAATGGATGCTGACAATGAGATGGTTTCGGAGTGTTTAACAGAACCGTTTATCTGATCAGTACTTATTAAGGTATATGGGTTGTCTATAGTTTCGCCTGATGCAATGTCCGAGTCTAGAAAATGGTTGATTCAGTAATGTTTGAGTGATTCGATTTCTTCAGGATTCAAATGAAGATTCAGCGATCATTGTGTATTATATACCATTTATTTAACGGATAAAGACAATATCGTGTCACGTGGAAAAATTGTGATCCTAAATTTGGTACAATTCTCCTTCTTAACTGATTGGAGTTCGTTCCTAATATCTCTGGTTATATGAATTGTAGTGTACTATCCTGTCTCGAGCAAACAACTCTAATATACAGGGTGCTTCAACGAAAACTAAACAGAGGCTATATCTACCATGTTATTCATTCTGATCAAAACGCAAAAACAACTCAATTTTAGTTTCAAGGGGGACATCTTTTGGGGTACAAAACTGAAATATCAACCCCTAAGCGGGGGTTGCATTCCTTGAACATTTTGAATAAGGAAGATGGGTCGAGTGATGACTCAAGAGAAAGGTGGTATCTTTGTCTACATCGCCTTGAACGAATTTCCATTGTTAATTGAAAACTGTAAAAGATACAGGGTGAGCAACTGAAAGATAGGAAGACTATTTCCGGAGACTATACAAGTTTCAGTGAAGTAAAATGGAACAGATCCATGCTGATCAATGGCAGTCATCATCAAGTACCATCCTCATCTCGGATTTCAACCCTAGAGCAGGGGCTACCACCTTTGAAAATTTGGAAGAGGAAGATGGGTCGACTGATACCTCGAAAGAAAGGTATCATCTTTTCTGCATCCCGAGCGAATTTTCATTTTGATTGAAAACTGTAGAAGATACAGAGTGAGCTACTGAAAATAGAGAGACTATCTATCGCCCTGAGCTATGCAAGTATTAATGCAAAAAATGGAAAAATGGAAGATCAACGACTGTCATCTTTGATCTAAATGAATCTATTCCAGTTTTTCGCACTAATACTCCAATAATCTTGGGACGATAGTCTTCTCTATTTTTCAGTGGCTCACTCTGTACCTTCTACAGTTTTCAATCAAAGATGAAAATTCTTTCACGGGAATGCAGACAAAGATAATACCTTTCTTTCGAGTTATCACTCGACCCATCTACCCTCTTCCAAATTTTCAAGGGTTGTCACCCCTGCTCCAGGGGTTGAAATTCGATATGAGGATGGTACTTGATGATGACTGCCATTGATCAGCATGGATCTGTTCCATTTTACCTCACTGAAACTTGAATAGTATCAGGGAAATAGTCTTCCCTATCTTTCAGTTGCTCACCCTGTATCTTTTACAGTTTTCAATTAAAAATGGAAATTGGTTCAAGGCGATGTAGACAAAGATACCACCTTTTTTTGAGTTATCACTCGATCTTCCATATTGATATTTCAGGCAAGTATTGTACCCCAAAAGATGTCCCCCTTGAAACAAAATTGACCTGTTTTTGCGTTTTGATCAGAAATGAATATGTTGGTAGATATAGCCTCTGTTTAGTTTTCGTTGAAGCACCCTGTATATCTCAAGTCTAACAATAGCTGAGTAGGCCAAGCATGACCTGGTGCAAAGAAGGCAAATGCCCCATTTGGTATAGAATAAACAGATATTTACAACTACTGTCCAAATTGTGTGGGAATTTGGCTTAAACTTTCTAAAACTGAAATATCTATTCTTCACACAATAAAGTGAAATCTATTCACAGCCTTAACAAATAGGCCAGATTCCACTTTTCCGAAAAGAATTTACTGCCTTTGGTGATCCCGCAGTCATTTTTTACTTCATAACTATAATAGGATCTTAAAGGATTCATAAATACGACGTCTAGTGGTTGAAGCTGGTGTTTACAACGTGGCGGGAAGCACAAAAGGGCAAAAAGTGGTATTTCCGTCAAGTAGTAACAATGCTGAATCATCCTTGCATGTATGGGACTGATCGATAAATCGCTTCAACTACTCTGAGAGTAAATCTGCTTGTAACCATCCAGTCCCATGGCACTCTCCCCAAGAACCAGCCAGTGCTCCATCTAAAACTTCTGGTTTTATTCGCTTCCCCGGCAAAATGAACGTGGGAGGCAACACTACGCTAAAGCACGCAATGTTTGTCATCAATTTTCTTTCCACCTGAGCTGAGAGTTCCTACTTGATGCTTGCCCTAGTGGTCAAGATTTTCGAGTGACTTTTGAAACGGTCAAACACCAGTCTCAACAGCGTTGTGTATACACTAACGTTTGAAAACGGATACATAAGGACCAAGCTTCTTCTTAATGGTCGAGTCATGAGAATTACTTCGTTACTTTTTGACAACGTATGTGTCTGCGGAATGTTATGAGCTTGGGCAGATCTCCTGTATCCCATTTCAGCGCTAATCACGCTATGCACCGCTACTTTCATTACTACAACTGACCAGGAATGTTGTTTCCTTTTCTTCTTATACAACCAAACCACTGTGCCTCAAAATAAATCAGGTATTCACATAAGCACTGAATGGGGTAAAGTGGGGTAGAGTATTACAATACCCCACTTTACCATACACCAATTTGCCAGCGTTGCCGCACCACAATTTGATATTAAAGAGTGTAATCTAAATGAAATATGAATTTTGCCGACTCACGTTTCATTCTTTCTTTTCAGTGTCATGTCGTAAAAAAGCTTTCAAATGCTTTTTAATAACAACAAAAAAGCTAAATGGCAGGCTCATTAATTGTTGTGTAAACATAAAACGTATTGTAATAAAATAAGATGGCTACTTTTAAACTAAGTGCAGCGATAAAAACAATGCTACCTTGAAAACTGTCGTTGTATGCAGAGAATGAATATTAAAAAAAGCACCGTATTGGGCGCCTGCGCTCGATCTCTTCCTACTCTTAGTTTTGGCAAAATGATGAAACCCCACTTTGTCTCGTTGTCCTACTTTGCCCCCCTCTCCTATCTGAAGATTTTGCTATTCTTCGAAGTACTAGATAAAAAATTAACCTAATATCTGTAGTATTATATTATATTATGTATAATAACTCTGGACATGAAATCTAATTTCTTCACAGCTTGATCATCCCAAACCAATTGATATAAACATACCAAGGAGTAACAACGATTCTCCAATCAATGAACAAGGAGATCACGAGTGTCCTGACTGCGGAAAGACATACAGGTAAGTTGCTTCCCTCAAATGAAAACAATTAATTGATTCTTGTTCCTCTGTTAGAATCTATATCGCAGTCATATTCACTTGTATGCAACTTAATAATGCGTTTCTTCCTACGCACACAACATTTTCCATGAGTACTTTTCGAAATAGTCTCCAGCTCATTTTATTGAACCTATCTTTTCGAGGGAAATAACCTCAATTTGTCTATGCATTTTATGCGAAGTTTTAAAATAATATGCAGAACCTCTAATTGAAGAATGCATGTTCGGATAGTCTAATAACTACTACCATTTCAACAGTACTTCCTCAAACTTGGCTCGTCATCGGCAAACTCATAGAAGTCCAGCAGATAAGAAAGCTCGTCGATGTCCGCATTGTGACAAGATATACGTCAGTATGCCAGCCTTCTCTATGCACGTGCGGACACATAACCAAGGTTGTAAATGTCATTTCTGTGGGAAGTGTTTTTCAAGGCCATGGCTTCTTCAAGGACATATAAGAACACATACCGGTAAGACTTTTTCTGTTATTTGAATGCTCAACAAGAAGTATCTTTGAAACCGATAAAATTAGTTTGAATGGCACTTTCAAAAGTTTAAGTGCATGAAGTTCCAAATCAATATCGTGATGCGATCAAATACTTTGTAAAACCAAAATACGTAACGTTTTTTAATCGTATTTCTCACAGCCAACTTCACACTTGAGCTCTTTTCTTTTTATATTTCGACATTTGTTATAGCGAAGCTTGTTCTTATGATTTTACGCAAAAGTATTCGTTCGGTGCCCTATCAATTGTGAAGGGGCGAAAACTGTATGTTCGATGTATTTTATTTATTTAATATTAAAAACTAATTCTCTTAGACCTTTTCGAATGTTGGTGGAAGTGATCTAAATTCTAAATTTTTGATCTCGTTTTAGGTGAGAAACCTTTCAAATGCACAATCTGCAACAAAGCCTTTGCCGATAAGTCAAACTTGCGTGCGCACATCCAGACACATTCCAACACCAAACCTCACATATGTGGGAGATGTGGAAAAGCCTTCGCCCTCAAGTCATACCTCTACAAACACGAAGAATCATCTTGTATGAGAATGCATGGAAAGAACTCATCACCGGAAATAGCTCCCGAAAAATGCAAGGCTTCCCCCACTCCAGTCATAGTATCAGTTGGAAAGGTGGATGCAATCAGGGACAAAACCAATGAAAATCTTCCGCAGCCCACAGTGTTGTTCAGATCAACGGTTATCTCTCCAAATCCTGAAAGGCTGTTGTATTCAAAGCTCGAACAACCTTCAATTATTATGAACAGTAGGAAAATATCAGCTGAGCTTAGAATTTCCCAGGATCAGCCTATGGATTTCTCAACTGGATCTAAAAAGAGCGTAGATAAGAAGGATATATCCTATAATTACAGTTCGAGTAGACCAAATGGATTCAATGTCGCTAGGGTTATAGCGGTATGAAAAATAATGTTTTTTTTTTGTGCATTTATGTCTTTGAAGGGACCAGTCAGAAGTTTCTTATATCTTTATTTGTAACAGTTTTGACTTAAGTTCTAAATAGATCTCGTACATACAAGTTGTAAACTTAATTTAATTATTATTTCAGGTTATAGGTATATTAATTTAACAGCCCAGAAATATAATTTAAAGAACTAAAATTGAAACACTTTTGCTCTTATTATTATATTTTATGACATCTTGATTTTAACCTTGAAACCTGAATGGTCGATTTTAATGCGCGCAAAAATTAAATTCAGAATAATTCTTTTTCTAGAGCAGTTGTCTAATTTTAGTTAAGCAATTTTCACTTTCCAAAATGATTTATGAAGCTAGTCTCCCTACTTAAAGTCAAAATTTTCATTGATAAATATAAAAATAAAAGTTTGTTTTGCTTTCGAAAAACGTTTCCAAGAGTTATCTGTTTTTCTACTAGAGTAAAAAATAAAGTTACTTGAAATATAATGAACCTCTTTTCATTCCAGTTGAACCAATTTTCCAATTTTTTTACAACTGATGACATCGTCTTGATGGCTTTGAATACAATCCCAAATTGTTGAGCTTTGATAAAAAAATATAAATTGAGTCAACTGAAATAGAAACCGGTTTGTGTGTTCATTCGTCCCTTGATGGCAGCTTACAATTTATACTTTAAACTTTTCTTTTATAGTCATAACTATCATTGTAGCAATTACTTTACAACATACTTTTGAGGCAGCATCAACGCGAAAGCGTTGACTAAACAATGAAACCGGGGGGACCCCGGGCAGCGGCAATAGAATAATCAACGGCATAATTTGCCCACCTCCTTGCGCCGTCGCGTTAAATGTAAACGTAGCATAAGAAATAAATATTTCGAATTTTGAATTGGAGGTTTAAGATTAGAAAGTAGTCATTATTTTTATTATTGTATTGATCAATTTTTTTCAATGTATAACATTATTATTTATAACATATTTATTTATTTATTTTCTTATTTATTGCATAATTGCATCTATATCATAAATGGACGAGAGTATGTCTAGTCTAAATACGCATTTGAATGTGTCAAATTATTTTGTTTCGTTCAACAAATTATGTCATTATTTTATTTTAGTCTTTAAGTTAATTTGATGATTCGTGGTTCTTACATTTTCTAGTCATATTATTTCATAGTACCCATAAAGATATTACAAAAGATAAGAAAATCTGACCAAACATATTAGGACTGGAAAGTATTTTCTTTTCTTAAACTAACCTCAAATGGATTTTAATGTATATGTGTACCTGGCTTGCCATCTTGTATGAAATTCATAACTAAAAGGTTTTACAATAGAACTTTAATTGAAGCACGCAATCACCCATATAACCATTAAATATATACTAAGGCAACTACACCATAACTTTCCAGTCTATCAATTATATCAGTAGTCCACCAGAGAATACAGTAAGACTATATTCTGTGGTAGTACACTTTCAACATTCAAGAAGTGATAAATTAATTCCCATATCCATCAAAAATATTCCTTATTCTTGAAGAAATCTTAGTTCATTGAGTGATGCAACAAGAATGGATACTTAAGTATATTTATAAGTAGAATTAAATAATTGTAACCTGTTGTATACCTTGTTAAAACCCAACAGCTTTTCAGAAGTCTTCGAGTGCAATGTTTGTTTGAACTGAATAAGAATTTTTGAACGTGGACTGAAAAAATATTTTTTTACGTGATTAATATCGGATAATTCTTCATTTATTTTTGTATTTTTCAAGGCCGTCTTGTGCAATATCTTTTACATTAAGACAGATGTATGAAGTAATTAGATTGTTTTTTTCAATTAATTTTGTGTGTTAATGATATATGAGCGTTAAAATCTATACCGTTATGGTAAATAAATTTTTCTTCTTTTAAGTCGTAGAAACTAATTTTTTCTTTCATATTTAACTTTCTGTTGAAATGTTTTCATTCAAAGAATGATTATTTCATTCTCAACTGAGCAAATATTTGGTAGAAACTAGAAAATACATTTCACCAATTTTTCCATCATAAAACATTCATTTAGTTTGAGGTACATAAATGATGGTCAAAATTCTGCTCCGAATTGTTAAGGAATAAACCTAGAAACTAGTTTTGTTGGTGATAATTATATATTAATCACCCTCTTATATTTATTGTAGTATTTTATTGTTAGTATTTTATTAGACTATAAGATTGAGTACTTAAGAATGATTTTTCGTATTCAAAATCATTCAAATGATGTTTTATTTATATTTATGATAATCTTATCAAGATGTATGAAATGTTTTAGTAGTTGGAATTGAAGATTTACTACATGGTATTCTTAAATAAATAATTTATAGTAATGATAATTTATGTTTATAGTAACTTTATGTGGTTCCAGCATTTATTGCTAAGCACTTTTATACATTTGAAATAAAACAATAAATTTGACAGCACATATCTTATTTTTCCTCATACTTAACCCTTAATTGAAAAGCCTTCAGCTACATGATCATTAAAATAACTGCTTCAATATATGAAGAGAATTCCATTTAAATTGCAATTCATTATTGGTTTAGTAAAAATTTGTAATTATTATCCAATTGTTGTTTTATGTTAGAATATAAATGTTTCTACTAACTAGATTAAATTGAAGGATGTCTGATATAGATCAATTTGAATGAAAATAATAATATGAATCAGTGTTTAACTTATCTATAGTTTTCTCATAAAGCTAAAAATATTTTTTTCTTCTACACTCATTCATGGGTATTCTTGGAATTTTTGTTGGATGAATAACCACAAGATGGTCGGACATCTAACCACATCATATTTTGTATTGATTTTCAAATTTTGACAGTTGGGGAATCTGTCAGTTTCAAGTTATCAGGACAAAGCTCAGCTTGTCATGTTGGAACTAGGATGTAATAAGAGTATTAAAAATGCTCCAAATTAAATTGAAGATCTAAAACAAAGTTATCGCCCATTTCGACTTAGCATTTAACAGTAAGGTAAGACTAGCGGATATCTAGTTCCCAATTCTGTATAAATCTACATGACATTTCAATGGAAAGAAATTAGGCCAATTTTTGTATTGACTTTCTTCCGAAAAATCAATCAAAGAGGGAGTATTTGATAAGTCCTTGTAATTGGATATTATGATGAATCTCTAACATTATTTCAGTTGATTCAAAACATTTTCAAACATGATGTCCGCCGCTGGTACTCCTTCATCTGATCCTTGGGTAATTTTACAAAGAGAAAGGATCAGATATGAAGAACAATTTCGTTCACTAAAACCAATTAATGGAATTATTACTGGAGATCAAGCTAAAGGATTTTTCTTGCAGTCCCAGTTGCCACCACAAATTCTAGGTCTAATTTGGTAAGTATTTCAAGCAAATTTTCATATAAATAGCATTGCACTTGACAGTTTATTCTAAACATTGTCTCTATTTTCATATTTTATTTACTTCCTCTTAGGGCACTTGCAGATACAGATTCAGATGGAAAAATGAATATTGACGAATTTTCAATAGCATGCAAATTGATTAATCTGAAACTACGTGGTTATGATGTACCTAAGATGCTTCCACCTACATTGTTGGCATCCTTGAAAGCAGTATCAACTCCAGCAATTCCTCCTCTGCCTAATGCTGCATTGATAAATGCCCCACCAAGACCAGAGCCGCCTAAGGTTCCAGCCATGATATCTCAGCCTATTTCACAGCCAACTGCTACTATTTTACCCAATCTGGTATCCTCAATTCCTCCAGTTTCTACTAATTTACCACAATCAGGAATGGTACAACCTCCTCTTACTGGAGTTCCTGGTTACCATCCCACCTCAGGTAAGATTTGAATTATGTAAATTTCCCAATAAATCTAGCATCAAGTATAATTTCTGAGATTATAGATTTATGGGTTGCTAATTGTTTTCAGGTGTTTTACCCACTGCGATGGTAGCACCTATCTCTTCAATGCCTATGGTACAACCACCTTTAGCCTCTTTACCTCCTATGCAGCCCATATTGCCTGGAATGCAACCTGTTGCTCCTGCTCTTGCCCCTTTACAGCAACCTAATACTGCTTTACAATCCGGTATAGGAGCCGTACCTGGTGCAATGCCCTTAACTCAGCCCCTTGTTGGAGCTGTTCCTTCCCTACTTCCCCAGTCTCTAGGTGCTGCTGTTCCAGTAGAAACGGCACTTACAGGTGTAGGAGACAATTTACTTTCTGGAGGATTAAGAGGTACCAATTCAGTGCCTTCCAATCCGTCTGCCCCAGATGGTATAAATACGGTATCTGGTCCAGTCGCTACCAGCACACCCAGGGCGAGTGTTACCAGTTTGGAAAAAAGTTCAGCTTCAGATTCTTTGTAAGTTAAAAGAGGGAATTTGTATTTAAGGCATGCCTCAGTAGAATGCAATACAGGGTTTCTCAAGTAATCTGAAATATTCTTATGGTAATTTATTATTCAATTTTGGGGCAAAAAGGTCACATAAACATAGACCCAGCAATATTTATACATAAATAAAAAGATAAAGAAGTTATATAAGCACTTGCAAAAGATAACAATCATCTAATCTTGCAATATTCTTTGTAGGTTTCTTTCCGAAAATGATGAGGTAGAGTTTTTCTTTACTATATAGTACTCAGAATCTACTTCCATATTCTATTTATTTTTCTTTATGGATAAAATATAATTTGTTGGATAGGTTATCATACTGGGTGTATTAGTGAGTTCAGTTTTGAGTATGAATCAATACACCCAAAGTGGAAAAGTCGATATGCTCCTTATTTATGGAGATTGCAGGCAAAATAGCGTTCAAGCAGAACAATTACAGAGATCGCTATCCGGAAAGACTTCATCGAAATAGAACCTATTACTCTAAATTTGAACGAAAATTTCGTGAGGTGCAACTTGCTGAAGAGGAGGATTTTGTTATCGACAAAGATACCTAAATAGACATATAGACATTTGTTGATATTTATTTATGAATTTATTTATTTATTGATACAAGTTCAACAGGATTACTCCCAATTACAGAGCCGAACAAGTATAAACAAATTTGCTCAAACCTAAAAAACAGATTTAAAAAAACAATAATGACAAAACGCATTGATAATGCAAACTCAAATAACAGAAATACACACCAAACAATCAAAACAATTTAAGTGCGTGAACTAAGTTTTGCTAATAGGTTTCTTTTGAATGCAGCTTTAGAATGACTGATATCAATCGAAGAGGCCACCTTGTTGAAATAGTGACAGCTTCGATTGATAGGTGAGTTGAAGAAAACATCCGTAACAGCTCCAACGACATAAAAAGTGACATTGCCTCTGCCAGCGAGCCTGGGTACCAAAAACTTCAGTCTGTCAAGCAGACATAAACAGATGGAGTTATTCAGAAGTCCATACAATAACATGCAGCACAAATATTTCCTTCTAATTTGAAGCTCCAACACAGAAAAACGATCGGCTAACAGAAAACCTGGCATTCCTCAGATAGGATATACTCCATCCTGTTTGTTTGCCAGGTACCTTAGGAAGGTTCTCTGGACACTTTCCAATGCAATTTTACATTTCACATAGTATGGATCCCAGATAACACAGGCATATTCCAATCTAGATCGAACGAAAGCGAGATACAGAACCCTGAGAACAGTAGTGTCCCGGAAGCTCTTGGAATTCCTCAGAATAAAACCCAACATTTTTCTTGCTCGCACAACAATATCACTTATATGGTCCCGGAACGACCATCTCGAGTCGAGAAGCACCCCGAGATCACGAGAACAGAAAACACGTTCAAGCCGTGAGCCCGCCACCGAATAAGGAAAGAAATGTGGCGACTGTTTGCGCGTAATTGACATGTACTTGCACTTAGAGACGTTCAAAGGCAGTTTGTTTTCTAAACACCACTGATGTATCATCAGCAACTCTCCTTGAAGACTCTGACAGTCCTCACTCGATCTTATTTCTGTGTAAATCTTGAGATCGTCCTCAAAGGCTACGCCCCCAACCTTTAGCCTCTCAAGTAAATCATTTATGAAAATTGTGAACAGAAGCAGACCCAAAACCGACCCCTGAGGGACTCCTGAATGGGCTCCAAAATCCTGGGATCTGAATCCATTGTAAATAACATATTGCTTTCGCTCACTCAAATATGAATAGAAAAACCTGAGAAGGCTCAGAAGGAACCCTATCTCCTTCATTCTTTTTATTTGAGCAACATGGTTCATGCGATCAAAGGCCTTAGAGAAATCCGTGAAGACCGTGTCAACCTGGCCACCCCGGTTCAAAACCTCAGTTACGTATTCCAAAAAGCATGCAAAATTCGTTACAGTTGATCTACCGATCCTAAAACCATGTTGCCGGTCCGAAATCGATTGGATCAGCTGGAATGCTAAAGATTCATGCAATAGAAGCTCAAAAACCTTTGCAAAGGAGCAAAGCAGAGCCACAGGACGGTAGTTCGTTACATCGGTCCTATCACCGCTCTTGAAGATGGGACAGATTTTCGCGATCCTCCACTTAGACGGAAACTGATTGTTCTTCAGGCACAGATTAAAAATCGAACATAGCGGAGCTACTATCGCCCCTATGATATCCTTTACTATAAAACAAGGTATGCCGTCATTCCCAAAACTAGCTTTAGATTTCATATTTTTAGTCACACGCAAAATATCTTGTTTGGTTATTGAGGGAAAAAAATAGAATTCGAGCCTCGACAATCAACCACGCCCTCCGAGATAACGTCATCAATATTGACATCTTAATCCACAACATCATATACCCACCGAAAAACATAGCAAATGCAGAAACGATCTTCTGGGGGCTATCCAGTCTCTCACCTTGGTAATACAGGACGCCAGGTAGTCCATCCGCTTTGCGTTTACTCCGAACAAAAGACCGCTCCTTCTCAAAACTATTTTCCGAGCTATCCAAGTACTCTATATGCAGACCTCATCTTAGCTTTAACTGACCCTCTCAATTGTCGGTACAAATCGAGATAGTGATCGTTCCTTGTTCTAATAAACTTTTGTGCATCCGATTCCTAGACTTAACAGCATCAATGATCTCTTTATTGTACCATGTGGGGTACCTCCTATTTTGTTTACGATAAACTGGGACTGATTTTCTGATTGCATTGTATAGTTTTTATAAAAATCATTCAGAAATACTCAATCCTGTCTAACGATGAATTGTTTTAATAAGTCTGTGAGCGAGCCAATCGACTTTATGAAAACGAAAGCCCCAAAATTCGTTCGAGAATCTGACACAACTGTCCTCAGGTTCAAATGACACATCAGAGCCGGGTGATACTTATCTTCCTTCAAAAAGGTGACATATCTCCGTGAACTCGGCAGGGCAGGTTACACTAAATTAAGTCCAAAATACCGTCGCCAGCATTACGCACCCCATTGAATTGACGCATTTCATAAAACCTCATAAGCTCCCAAACAGATCTCTCCGATCCTTGTGCACCCATCAGTGACACGTGGAACTTTGGCAAATTAAAGTCGCCCAACAATACAAGATTTCCTTCATAAATTACCTCCAGCTATTCCAAGTACTGACATAAAACAACATAATCACTGGCAGGTGTTGATGGAGAAATATAAAATACAAAAATGAATAACAGAGATTTCTGCAACTTAATTTTACAAGCAAATGCTTCGATGCTAGGCACTTCACTCAAAAGGGGAGCTAAATTCAACTGAACACAAGCGAAGCCCTTTTTCACTGCTAACAAAGAGCCACCCCCTCTCCTAGAATCCAACCATATCAACAAGCGAAATTGCAGAGGAGCTTGAAATTAGCCACCAAAGCACATAGAGAATTTTGAATAAAACATAAGTACCGCTCATTTAAATATTAACTACACCAACACCTGTATGTTAGATAGTGTTAGGCGACTCCAGTACTATGAAGAGTACCTTAGGAAAATGGAGGGTGATCTACAATATCCCACAAAGATTGTATTCAGTGTCATAGATTTTAATTTGTCTTGGTTTGCTATTTATTTTACACCTTTCAAAAATTTATCTATACACTGTGATTGTTAAATTTTATTCTATCAATCCTAGAAAACATGATTAGCTGTTTGAAGGCTCTCGAACAAGATAAATTCTGTTCATTTTGACTTGTCATGAAAATGATTACTACTACTACTAACATAAATTGTTGACCAAAGCATCAAGAGACATTTCCAATAAGGTGTCACATGATACTGTTTGCGATTGAAATTCTCAATTTTGGGGATGCTGAGAGTAGGGGGTAGATCCCTAGACTTTCTAATTAAGGTGTTGAAATAATTACTTCAATATTGATGTGAATCTGTAGTACCATTCATTTAAATTACATCGGGTTCTGAGGGTTGTTCAATTATTATATAGTGATAAGTTTTTGTAGTTGGAACACCCTGTATCGAAAAAATTATCGGTTCTTATAGATAATCAAGAGATCATTCTAACGATGTGCCTCTCGGCCCAGACATGTTGTAGAGTGTTGTGTGAAAGACGAAACTGACAGAAATTTACTGAAAGAGAATTGAACTCTAAAGAACATTATTCAAAGAGAATTTGAAGAGGAATGTAGGAAACTAACAGAAGAACTAAAATCATGGAGGCTTTGAAAGAACTTGAAAAAGTTGGAAGTTTAAAGGACAAACAAATAGAAACAATAAAGGGGGGAATTAAGACATTAGAAGAGGAATCCGTCCAGAATGACATTCTAATGGAAAACACGATGAAATAAAAGTCTAGTATAAATGAAAACATGCAACTTGAACTAACAGATAGAGAAAAACAGATAAAATTTTTGAAATGTCAAATTAATGAAAACACGGAAGGAACCGAACAAAGGGAAAGGGAATGTCATGTTACAGAAAAAGCAATGTACGATAAAATAATCCAATTAAAGAGAGATTTAGTGCAGGAGGAGCAAATTAAAGAACTTCAGCAGGAAAAACTAGAGAAACAGAAGGAGAGCATCAAGGATCAGACTGGGCATCTTGCCTTTAAATCTTACCAGACCGAAGCAGCATTGACTGATATAGAGAATAGAATATATAATAAGTTGTACACGAAGCTCATGGATGATATATCACAAAAATTTACAAAGAACACGATTCAGCCAAATGTGAATTCTAAGTCAACTGGTAAAGAAAAGATACCCTCGGGGACAGAGTCTCCAGTTAATGTAAAACCACAAAAAGTAAGTGCAGAGGAAAATAGAAGTACAAGTACTCTATACAGTTCACTTCTGAAAGCAGTGCTCTCTCATGAACAAAGTAATAAACCTTGATCCAGCATCCTCCAGTAATTGTTGCAACTGGAAGTTTAGATATGGCAAGAAAAAAAGTGATACAACCAGGGTCGTCCCCATTACCACAGACCAAAGCAGTGAAAAATGCATTCTCCACAAAACCACCTCTCCATACTGAAACTGAAATAGAAAAAACGACACACCATCTCAATGAAAGCAATGATGATGATTGGAAAGTCGTAAAAAGCAAGCGTCACAATAATAAATTACCTTCATTGAACCGTCCACAACCACTGAAAGGAACGAATAATGAAAAACAACATCTTCTTAAAATTGCATGGAGAATGTCGACACTCTTTGTTTCTGGTCTTGCCCCAGAGATGGATGCCAATAGACTTGCAGAATATTTGAAGGAAAAACAACTCTGAGGGGTGTACTTGTAAAAAAATTAAAACCAAGAAAGAGAATCACCGAAGTTCCTTCAAACTTACTGTACCTTTCAACTCTTACAGACAAATACATATCTATGGCCGGAGAGTATAATTGTAAACCATTTTCTGAATGTCCAGAGCCGCTCAAATTTGGTGACCTTGCAGACTCCCTAAAGGTCCTACATTATAATGTGCGTTCTATACGCAATAAACTAGACGAATTTGAAGCTAGTCTAGTGCATCGATCGATATCATAGTATTTACTGAACATTGGCTTAAAAGTGAAGAAATATCCTCATTTAAAAAGCTAACAGTGCCAGTTAGTTTTGCAGGCAGACATACAGAGGAGGAGGAAGCCTCATCTTAATAAGAGACCTCGGACCTCGAAATTGGAAGATATGAATAGTGAAAAATTTATAGAAATCTGTTCATCTCTTATAAAGCCCCTAAATATTCATGTCCTGGGCATTTACAGATCTCCTAGTGGTAGCTTTGACGTCTTTCTGGGGAGGTTGGGGGATGCACTGCAAAGAATCAACATGAATAGAGGTGTTATCATTGCGGGCGACTTCAATGTCCCGTTCGGCACCAGTGAAAGGGAAACAGTGAGGCTTTGTGATTTCTAACCCTTTGTGAAAAACAATACAAGAAGAGACGCCTGTCTGGACAACATATTTCTGCACTTTGAGATTGACTATGCTACAATAGAAGCCAGAGATTTTAATATATCGGACCATGATGGATAGTTAATAAATATTCCAGTTACTTGTACATCTAAGAGCACTCCAAATACCAAATCAAGGTTTAGACCTATCACTGGGGAGGGACTTCTGGCATTTATAACATTGTTGAGTCGTATTCATCGAGTTTCATTGATGAGAGTGATGTTGGTGTTGAAGACAAGTTCCGTACTTTCACGTATATGCTGGTGGAGGCATGCTTGCGGGCATTTCCTAAGAGGACTTATTGTAATAAATAGAGACCCTATATTGCATACTGGTTCAGTGATGAGCTTCTAAAAATGAGACATCACCTGAGCTTTCTTGGAGATGTTTGCAAGCGGTGTGGCTCTCCTTCTAGTCTGGGGGAATTCAAAATTTTCAAAAATAAATATCGAGAAGCAATTACAAAGGCAAAAAACAAGCAAATGATGAAGAAATTATGTCTGCAAAAAATCCGATCAGGGCCATGTGGGGAATTATAAATAGCCAAAGAAGTAATCCTCAAAATTCTAGAGGAGGTTGTAATATTCATCCTGACGACTTCAATGACTTTTTCGCGGAAATTGCTCATAAAATTGTCAGTAGCCTACAAACACCACAAAAAGACCCTATTTCTTATATGAACAATCAAACAATCCGAGATGTGACGTTTTCTTTCCAGCCAGTGAGCACTGTGTTTGTGAGATGGGTTATAGATGGTCTAAAAATTAAAAACTGGTCGGATATTTATGGCCTAACTGTGAGCATGATCAAATCTGTAAAGAACATCATTATAGGGCCCATGACAAGGTTGATCAATAAATTTTTTGCAGAGGGAGTCTTTCCTACAACTCTGAAGAGGGCCAGAATTACGCCAGTACTTAAAAAAGGTGAAAAAATGAAATAACTAACTACAGACCTATCTCACTGCTGCCGGTTCTGTCTAAAGTTGTAGAAAAGTGCATGGCAAAAATGATTGTGAGCCACTTTGAGACTAATGGCCTCTTCAATAATGCTCAGTTTGGCTTCAGATCTGAGAAAAATACAGTCCTGGCTGTTCTTGACCTTCTCTCTGACATAATGGGTGCATTCCAGACTATGGAGTTTGATATGGCCTTATTCTATGATCTAAGCAAGGCCTGTAGCTGTGTAATCCACTGTATTCTGCTAGCAAAGTTAGATTATTCTAAATTTGATACCAACAGCTTATCACTTTTGGGATCATACCCCAGAAACCGAAGTAAATCGGTGGTGTTTGAGGGGGTGTCTTCTGTGGAAAGGGACATTAATATCGGGGTACCTCAGGGTTCTATCCTGGGACCAATTCTCTTTTTGATTTTCATAAATGACCTACCGTTGTGCGACACAAGAGCTAAATTCACCCTTTTTGCTGATGACACCACCCTATCTATCAGGGATAACAATATCAAATCAGTTTCCATGGCTTCGGAAGTGCAGTCCAGTGTTGGTGAGTGGTTCAGTGCAAATAGACTGAAACTCAACATAGAAAAGACTCATGATGATCTTCACACAAAGTCATTTAGGTATTCACGAGAACCCAATTAGTGGGAAACTTTTGGGAATCAATCTAACTCCCAAACTTACATGGGACATTCATGCTGGCAAACTTTCGAAAAAGCTTGGTGGGTCTATGTACCTGTTACGCAACTTGTTCAACTGTGTGTCCTTTGCGACTCTCTTATCGGCGTATCATGCTTTGTTCCACTCAACCATGACATATGGATTCTGGTGTGGGGTGGGACTGCCTCTAATGAGCGTATCTTTGGACTGCAGAGAAGAGCAGTTAGGATGGTGGCAGGACTGGGCTACAGAGATGATTGCAGGTCAGCATTTAGGAGACTCTCAATTCTGACATTACCATCTGCGTTTATACTTGAGAGTCTGGTATATGTGAGGAATCGCTTTGGTCTCTTCACAACCCACGGTGATGTTCATGAATATGGCACTAGACAGAGGTGTGATCTTGTGCCCTCTTTTAGTAGATTTAAGAAGTGCCAGGAAAATCCAAAGTATATGACAGTTAAATTTAATAATGAATTGCCATTAAATGTCAGAAATTTACCACTACATAGATTCAAGCAAATACTGAATAACTTTCTATGTGATAAAGCCTTCTGCAATGTTCAGGACTATTTTAATTGTAGCTTGAGAAGATTGACTTGTTAAACTTTTGTGTTTAATTGTCATGAAAAATTTTGAGATTTAGTAATTCGGGAATAGTTTTAGATATTTGTTCTTATTCATCTGACCTGTGCAAGTAATGTATAGTATGTAATTTTTATTATGTTGACACCAATAAATGAATTACGAATTACGGACTATAAAGAAGTAATCACCCTGTATCTGAACAAGAACGAAACTAATATATACTAGCTACCAAAAATACTTCAGAAAAATAAATTATGAAATTTTAAATAAAATTCTATTTTCTCAAAACAAAAGTTACTATATGCGAGATTTCGCAATGTGTAGACACATCGAAGAAAATTATTATTCAAGGAACAATATTCAACCTTCCGTAGAATGTTAAATATCCTCCCTTTCCGATCTACATAATCACCGTTAAACGGGGCCATAGAGAAGTGGTACAGCACGGTCAGATGTCTAGCTCCTTCAAGGGAGGTTGAATATTGTTCCTTGAATAATAATTTTCTTCGAAAATTCTATTTGTTTATAATAATTTCTCAAATTAATTTTGAGGCAATATTATCATTCTGTTATTTCCTAGTACTATATGTTATTATTATTATCAACAGGCAAACAGATTGGCTAATTCCACACCAAGCCAAGCTGAAATATACTCAAGTCTTCAATACAACAGATCGTACAAGAAGCGGTTATTTATCTGGACCCCAAGCTAGAAATGTTATGTTGCAGAGCAAGTTGCCACAGAATATCTTGGCACAAATATGGTAAATATAAAAATTGTGATTCAAACACTGTCTAAGATTTTGAATTTATGTAAATATTTATTATTTTTTGTCTCTATCTCACTCATATAAAATATTGCCTATTGATTTAAAAGTGTTTTGAATCTAGGAACATCTTGGAAAGTTTAGAAAAAGTTGAAACCAAATCCTCAGCCTTCAAATTGAGTATAGCTGGATGTTCTTTTGAATTTCGTTCGTGTAGGACAGGTCAGGCGTAAATGTTTGAAATTTGAAATATTACAATTGAAGATAATTTATTTTCTCTTTGTAATCTTGTCTTCAAATTGTTTTTATCTTAAACTTGAAAGTTACAGAATCAAAATTTTCCGTCTGTACTATAAGAATTGTTCATAATGTTCATACACATTTCATGATTTATATTGACATATATCTCAGGTCATTATCAGATATGGACTCAGATGGTCGTTTAGGTACTGAAGAATTCGTATTAGCAATGCATCTGTGCGAGCAAGCTGTAGCTGGTCATCCTATACCGGCTAAATTACCGCCCGAATTGGTACCGCCCTCTTTCAGAAAAACCTCCAAGTCTCTTTCAAGAACAGCTTCTATATCCAGCCAAGGAAGTGCTCCCCAAGATTTGGATCCTGCTTCAACCCTACTACAGAGTAAGTTCATATATTTGTGATTTGTCTTCATGTTAAATTCATTTTCTCTACAGCTTCTTTCGAGGATAAGAGGAAAGAAAACTTCGAGAAAGGTCAAGCGGAATTAGAAAGAAGAAGAAAACAGCTCTTGGATCAACAAAGAAAAGAAGCTGAAGAAAGAGAAAGGAAAGAGAGGGAAGAGATAGAAAGAAGAGAAAAGGCGCGGCAAGAAGCAGAAAGAAAGAGACTGGAAGAATTGGAAAAACAAATGAGAGAGCAACAAGAACAGGAGAGGATTAAAGAAGAAGAAAGAAAGCGACAAGCTGAACAAAGAGAAGCAGCCAGAAAGTGAGCAATATATTCAATTTAATTCATTCATTATTTATCTTTAGAGTTGTTTTTGTATGATTTTCACATTGCAAATATTATATTCTTTTATATTTGGAAATATTGTCGTATTAAAATAAGTATTAACAACTTACCAAGTTGATTTGACAAATCGAAACTATTCCTATCTTTCAGGGAAATGGAGAGACAGAGGCAGCTTGAATGGGAAAAGCAACGCTTACAAGAGCTTCAAATGCAAAGACAACGAGAACAAGAAAACGTGCTCAAACTAAAGGCTAAAAACCAAAGCCTAACTATCGAATTAAGTACTCTGAACGAACAAGTTAAGGACTTGTCTCAAAAAATTTGCGATACTCGTCTAGGAGTCTCCAACGTCAAATCCACCATCGATGGAATGCGAACAACAAGGGACTCGCAGATGCAAGAAATGTCACAATTGAAAAATAAACTTAAGGAGCAGAATGCTAAACTCTTGACTCTTTCACAGGAAAAAATCAAGCTAGAAGCTAGAAACAAACATAACCAGATGAATGGAGGGGAACCAGACAAGATTGCCTTTGAAAACAAAGAAATCAACATAAAAAATCTCAAAGAAAAAGTTGCAGACTTGAAAGAGCAGATAAATGGAAAATTGTCGGACATTGAAAATAATAATTCGGCACTGAATAATTTAAAAAGTGAACTGCAGAATTTAATTACTGAATGTGAAACTTTATATTCGACGTACGAAGAAAAGAGAGATATTGTTTTAGAAATGAAAAGGTCTAGTAAAACTAATGATTATTCGTCTGCGTGGAAAGATGATTCTGCTTGGAATGATACCACAAAGGTTTGTGATATGGTCAATCTATTTCTTCCAAATAGATTTCATAAAGCTCTGATTGTAGGTTTCAAGTTGGGGTACAGATAACTGGAAATCGACGGATTCGGCAATTGAGAGTTCTCAGATATCAAGTTCGGACTTTGTCAAATACAAAGCGTTGTATGAATTTGTTGCGAGGAATGGAGATGAAATATCATTTCAACCAGGTGATATAATCAATGTACCAAAGATACAGAATGCGGAACCAGGATGGTTAGCTGGGGAAATAAGGGGACAGACTGGTTGGTTTCCAGAATCTTATGTTGAACCTGTTGATGGGGTTGGTATTTCTGGAACTAGTCCTCAGCCAGTTACGCCTGCTTTTACAGGACTTGGAGAAAGCAAACCTCTGGAGTAAGTAGTTTCTCCTTTTGTTTGTCCCACCGAATTTATTAGATAAGAATGGGGATTTGCAAATCAGACTTGTCAACAAAATAATGCAAATAAACTCTTTGCAGTGAACAGATAATTTCTGCTTTCGCAAAATTCTCGGTTTTCTACCTAGGTGCATGAGCTGCGAAATATAGGCATATTCTGAAGTAAGGCATAAGTGTGCTTATTCGCAGAATGCCAGAAATAATTAATGCTATTATTAAAATAAGAGGTAGAAGTACACAAAACTTGATTCTTGATCAATGAATTAGTTAATACCTTGAAACTTATTTTTAGAGTTTTGCACCCCAAAAGAAAAAACTGTTTGCTGATCTGTCAAGACTCTTATTTCTGGTGAAACAGAATATTTAAGTTGGCAATCTCTTGGAGTTATTAGTTGTCGCAATCGATAAATACTGCCCTTGATGTTGATTTGCGGCATATTTTGACACTCTCAAGAGAATCAAAACGTGAGGTTTTTGACATAGAAACATTCATTAAATCAATATCTTTTAGCACAGATACAGGAAAAAATTCTAAAACAAGAATTTCTAGTTACGTCATAAAAAAATTGCTATAATAATGTTGAGATTGAACCAGATACTCATGTTTGCTATTCCGTGGATCTGTGGAAAAGTTGAGCTTTTCTGTCAACGCAGCAAATTATGGCTGCATATTTTGACACTCGCTAGAAAATCGAAAACTAACTATACTACTCTGGTTTACTCAAAATCATGAAATTTGGCAAGAAACACTGTCTCAAAAGCTAAAATAGAGAAGCTATACATTTGCATTTAGATCACAAAAAAGTACTTATCCATTCGAACGCGTAGGTGTATCAAATTGAAATGAATCAATTATTCCTGTTCTAAAATCATGAAATTCTGGAAGAAGCAATGTCTGTGAGCACAAGTAAGGGAGAAATTCGAAAAGCGTTGATTGATAGTAAATGAGCAGAAAATATCTAATTGTTATCGAAAACTCCTCAGTCGTGTCTTTTTCATGCACAGCGACCTTACGGTTGGCACTCAGGTCTTTTGACCCATTTTGCTTGCCGTTTGGTCTGCAGAAACTTATGAAGTTTGCGAGACTTATAGGGGACCTCCTGGATCATCCTGGCACTAGCTCTTTCAGTGCCTAGTGTCTCCAACCTTGTCGCCTTATGAGCAGGACATCCAAAGAAAATATATTTCGTTTTTTAATCATTTTCTAGGAAACCACGGCACTGTGTGGTTTTCACCACAGTCCCATGATATGTAAATGTTTATTGAGTTGGTAGGCCAACTACCATCCCAGTAAACTTGTTAAGGGACAATAGTTCATGTACCCTCTTCCTAGATGAACCTTTAGAATGTCTCAGTCCCGAGATGCCTGCCCATTAGTCAGGACGTCGGTATTGTTCCGTCTTGGAAGAAGGAGAGCATGTGGGCCCATGGGATAGTGAGATAAGGTTCGTTCTGATCCCATCGTTGTTTTAGTGCTCCTTCGCTTTCGTCAACTAATTCGGATGTAACCCTTAGATTTTCAGATATCTCAGGGCGTTTTAGCTATCAGAGCATATGTAGATGTAAGCATCTCTGTATTTCCTGTGTAGGTTTTCCTACATGCATCTTGCTCCTTTGCATTCGTCAACTAATTCGGATGCAACCCTTAGATTTTCAGATATCTCAGGGCGTTTTAGCTATCAGACAATATGTAGATGTAAGCGTATCTCTATTTCCTGTGTAAGTTTTGTTACATGCATCTGAGAATAACGTATACTTTTGCATGTGTTACAGTAACATAGTCTCTTAGAGCAATAGTAATGTTTGCCGTGGATGCCGATGCTTTTACTCGTCCCAGTTTTTAATCTGTAAATCAGATTAGTTGGTGGTATGACGACCTTCAAGAGTTCGTCGAAACGATGAGTGCCTTTCATTCGATCTCAGTCTCAGGTCAGATTTCTCCTATTTTATTGAGGAATGTAGACTGTCCAGAAATCCTACTTCTGTTTCCCCACATGCCTCCCATAGTATCCATGAGATCCTCATGGCCATCTCCTCCACCATAATGTGTAGTTGGGGGAGGCCCAGCAGACATTTCATGGAGGCTGTGGGTGTCGATCTCAAGGCTTCCGCAACTGCTAGGCACGCATTTCTTTTGATCATGTTAAGTTTATTTCGTTTGATCTTCTTGTTCAGTGCAGGCCACCATACGATAACCGCATAGCTCAAGAGCGGTGTAATCACTATCATGTATCTATTATGTTTGGTTCAAGTCTCCATGTGAGCACAAAGAACTGGCAGCAAGTCCAGAGTGTGCTTTGCGTTCTCAGTGATTGTCTCTCGATGTGGTTGTCCCAAATTAGTTTGGTATCAAGCATTGTACCTTAATATTTCAATTATTTTACAAAAGTTAGTTCCTCGTTGCCTTGAAATACGGTAATTTCCTTTTACTAGTGAATATGATCATGTCTGTTTTGTTGGGATTATTGGACAGGTCGTTCTATCTACAGCATTGCTCAGTCATTCACAGAGCATTCTGCTTAACTTCCTATATGGTGCTGAGGATTTCTTCACTTACAAGGAGTACAAGATCTTCGCCATATCACACCGCAAAATGCCCAGCATAGCCCTGAAAGGAGCCTGTCCATCAAAAGCCAATACCAGGAGAAAGAATGACCTCATTATTAGACATCACCGACTAAAAAAGACTCAAATGGGAGTCAATTACCTGTGTATCAAACTTTTCAATGGGCTACCTGATGAAATTAAGAATGCTGATAGGACCAAATTCGTGACAAAAATTAAAAGACTGCTGTTAGAGGACACAATTTATTCAGTTGACGAATTTCTGGAGAGGGGTATCTAATAGAGTCACATTCATGTTTGTTTGTCTAATTTTGTCATATCATGTTATGGATGTCCGTTTTTTTACAAATATCTGTTTCCTATGATTTATTAGTTTATAGTATGTCGTGAATTACACTGTTTTTATTTTTAGCGGTATGCCCTCCACTTTTACATTTTTAAATAACGTGTCATGTAAATAGTTGATGATTAATAAAAACAAAGCTTCCAGAGAAGAGGAGGAGTGCTCCTCCCTGCTGGCAGTCTCCAAAACGGTCGACTCGCAGAGATGAGCCCCGATGCGCCTTGTCGATAACAAACGTTCTATCCACCTTGCTATAGTGTTATCTACTCATCTATTTACGATAACTGCATCGATCGATTTATTGTGTAGACAAAATCTCCTTCTATGTCTTGGAATATTCCAAGAGTGACTTCACCTTGTTCTAGTCCTTTCTCAATATAGCCTACCACAGAGTGTAGTGCTAATATCTCAACATTCCTAAGAGCTGGGTCTCTTAGGCATGTTGAGAGATATGTAGGGGTTGCTCAGCTAGCATATTCCTTCTAAGAGGTATGACAATGTTAAAAATTTTATGATGGTCAAGGGAATTTCCGAGGTAAGAATTTATAAAAAAATAATTAAAAGCCATGTGAATCTGATGGATGATATTTGCGGTGAGTTTCAAAATAAGAATATAATGATTCAAAAAATTGATCGATGAAGCCTGAACTACGGGATAGTTGATATTCATAATGAATAATGAAATAAAACAAGTTAACTATCTCTAATTTGTTGATGTAAAGAATGACAAAATTTTACATTGGTTGGACCGGTTTCGGACATACGTCCATTATCAACAACAAGCTAATGAAAACTGAATACTCATGTACAATACAGGAATTACCATAATAAAAATAGAGGTCACAGTAACTTGAATAATGGTGATTGGTAGGTAATTAAGTCTACCTGGTAGTTAAGGAGCTTAACCCTTTCTACCCTAGATGCCTTGAAAATTTCCATCGATTCAAAGAAATTGAGTTTATAAGATTTATCACAGGAATGAAGAATTTTTAGCTGTTGAATTTCTGGAAAAGGATGACATTCATTCAGACAATGTGCAACTAAAGCTGAATCATATTTCTGATGTAGGAATGACCGGAAATGTTCTTTGTATCTAGCCTTGAAAGAGCGTCCTGTTTGACCTATATAAAAGGAATTGCACTCAGAACAAGTTAATTGGTATACTCCTGATTTTTCGTATTTATCGGTTTTATCTTATGTGTTGAAAAGCAGGCCTGACAATTTGCTAACTGGTTTGAATGCAATATGAACTTTTTCACTATCAGACAAAACTCTAGCAACCTGTTCTGACGTCTTATACAGAAACAACTTAGAGCAGCCGCTAATAATATGCAATCACTTTTTAGTAGCTTCGAGAGAAACAGATGGATTAAAATGAATCCTGGAATTCCTAGGCTATTTGGTCTCATTAAAACACATGAAGAAAATTACCCCATTCGCCCAGTGGTGTCATATACCAATAGTCCAACACAAATACTTGTAAGCAACTAAATACCAAATTCAAATCAATTTCAGATTTTCATTCACAATATAGTATAAAAAATTCATTACAATTATCGAATAAAATAAATAATTTCCTCATGCCACCAACTGCAAAATTAATATCATTAGATGTAGATAATATGTTTTCGAATATACCTGCAACAGAATGTGTCCCCTTAATATCAAGTATTCTAGAGGCAAGAAATCTCAACGTGGTCTGTAAAGATGAGTTAATTTCTCTGTTTGATTTATGCTTGACCCAAAATTATTTTCAGTTCAATAATAAGATACATTCACAAAATAATGGTTTAGCTATGGGTTCACCCCTCAGTCTCCTTCTATCTGAAAGTTTCATGTCTAATTTAGAAAATACTAAAATTATGACGTCACCTTTGACAAAAAGGCATTTTCTATTTTGGTACCGATATGTTAATAATTTTGGCCTGTTTCATTGGAAGAAATAGACAACTAGAAATCTTCCTGAATTTCAATAATAACATTCATCCTAAAATTAAGTTCAAAGTAGAAACAGAAGTCGATAGTAAAATCAATTTCTTAGATCTAACAATTACCCGGGAGAATAATAACCGTTTATCAATTAATATCTTCAGAAAACCATTGTACACGGATAATGTCATACCCATAGATTCATTTCACCCGTGTTTTCAAAAAATAGCAGCCTTCAAATCCATGAGTCACAGAGCGATTTCTTTGCCTTTATCGGACATGGGCCGAAAATCAGAATTCAACACCATTATGTTAATAGCAGAGAGCAACGACTTCTATATAAAAGCAATAGAGAGTTTAATTAATCGAAAAATACGCAACAATACATTCAACATGATAGATCCCCAATCCAAGAGAGAAAAGCCCGAAAAATTTATGTCTCTAACATATTTTCTGAAGACGTCAGAACAGGTTGCTAGAGTTTTGTCAGATAGTGAAAAAGTTCATATTGCATTCAAACCAGTTAGCAAATTGTCAGGCCTGCTTTTCAATACATAAGATAAAACCGATAAATTCGAAAAATCAGGAGTATACCAATTAACTTGTTCTGAGTGCAATTCCTTTTATATAGGTCAAACAGGACGCTCTTTCAAGGCTAGATACAAAGAACATTTCCGGTCATTCCTACATCAGAAATATGATTCAGCTTTAGTTGCACATTGTCTGGATGATGTCACCCATTTCCAGAACTTCAACAGCTAAAAATTCTTCATTCCTGTGATAAATCTTATAAACTCAATTTCTTTGAATCGATGGAAATTTTCAAGGCATCTAGGGTAGAAAGGGTTAAGCTCCTTAACGACCAGGTAGACTTAATTACCTACCAATCACCATTATTCAAGTTACTGTGACCTCTACTAGCATTTTATTGATGGTAATTCCTGTATTGTACATGAGTATTCAGTTTTCATTAGCTTGTTGTTGATAATGGACGTATGTCCGAAACCGGTCCAACCAATGTAAAATTTTGTCATTCTTTACAACAATAAATTAGTGATAGTTGAAACATAGTAACTTGTTTTATTTTATTATTCATTAATGTAATGATTATTGGCGATATGAATATTTATCTGTTGTATAACACATCAACAAGTGTGAGTGCATATAGGAATGCAACAAAATGAATGGATTCAAAATAATGAATAAAATCGGTAATGAATATGCAACACGCATCACAGAAACTTCAAAGACTCTAATTGATCATGTAATCTTAAAACAAAAGAAAAAATGTTAATTTTATTATAGATATAAGGCCTAAAATGCTTTCGTATCATGAATGGATGAGTATTACGTTGCATAAAACTGTAGCGAGAATAAATAGTGTTAAAAGTAATGTAACGAGAAAAGTTCTTAATAAAAACAAATTGAAATCATGTTTCAGGACGGCTATGTAGCAATGTAATATTGAATCCTTTGAAAACCGATAGTAGTGATGAATGATTGTAAATTGAAATTAACAAGAGAGGTTTCAATGAAAATAAAAATAACAACATGTGGATTACTCAAGAATCCTGCAGCTGCTAAAAAAGAGATAAAATATACCGATTGAAAAACTGAATCCACAAGACGAAAATTTAGATCTTAAACTTAAACAAATAAACAACAAAATAGCTCATGATAAATTCAAATTAAAAATAATTATTTTAAAAAGAACTAAATTACGGGTACCGATTCACGAAAGCAGTGGCAAATAATAAATAAATTCATACAATCTAAAAATAATATAAATCATAGAAAAATAATTATGTTAGAAGTAAATAACGAATATATGACCGATCCTATAGAAATTATTAATGAATTCAATAAATATTTTGTTGGTGTGGGTCCTGCTATAATACAAACGTTAGAGGAAGAAAATGCCAACAGAGAAGCTCCTTTTGGAGAAATTCATAATCTCAGTTCATTATTTTTGACAGTTGTAGATGAATACGAAATCAAAAAAGCTCTTTCAGAAGTGAAAGCTGGCACTGCGGCGGGCTACGATAGAATAAAGAAGTCTGATGTTGACTGCATTTCTACGGAAGTGTTACCTATATTATGTAAGTTGATTAATAATGTCATGCAATCAAGGGAATTTCCTGATATTCTCAAAATTACCAAAGTAATACCGATTTATAAGAATGGATCCCAAGCTCAAACAGAGAAGTATAGACCTATATCTGTCGTGTCCCTATTCTCTAAAGTTATAGAAAAAATTATCAAAAATAGACTACTATCATATATCGAACTATACAACCTTACTGATAAAAATCAATATGGCTTTCTTGAAGAAAGTAGTACACAGAGTGCAGTTACTGACTTAATCAACCTTATTTCAGAGGAGTTAGATAAAAACAAATATGTCGTATGTATATTAATCTGAAAAAAGCATTTGATGTTCACCATGAGTTACTTTTGAAGAAGCTTTACTGGATGGGGATAAGAGGTAAAATCTTGAAACTGTTGAGGTCTCATTTGAGCGGTAGGCGGCAGGTCGTGTTATTGAGCGATTTGTTTAGTGAGGAGGGATATGGTACCTGTGGGGTACCACAAGGCTCCGTCTTGGGTCCCTTGCTGTATAAACTTTACATATTGTGTAAACATCGCGGGTCTATATGCTAGATACTTCACATTTTCTGATGACACGATCATGGTTTACAGCGGAGCTGATTTGAAAATACTTAAGCAAATTATTAACAAGGATCTTTTGAAGTATAATGCTTGGCTTGTACAAAATAAACTTAACACATCGAAAACGAATTATATATTACTTATGCAAAAAAAATAAACATGAGGAAGTTGAGTTAAAGATAGGTGACTGTACCATTAAAAGAGTGGACAGTTCTAAATATTTAGGTATTACAATTGATGAAAAGCTGAACTGGCACGTGCACTATAAAGATCTTTGCAATAAAATTATACCTATGATTGGAGCAATATTTCGCTGCCGTCAATACCTTGATGATGAATCTAAATACAGGATTTATAACGCCTACTTTGTTGCTAAGATAAGATATTTGATAACAATCTGGGGAAATTGCTCAGATACTTTATTCAGTAAATTTCAGAGGCTACAAAATAAATTCTTGAAAGTATTGTTCAATTTAAATTACAGAACTCCCTCATGTGAACTATATAATAGATTAAAACTTCTACCTTTAAAGTTCCTGCTGCAATTTGAGCAGTGTAAACAAATTTATAAAGTAACAAGATCAAATCATAAACTGAATACGTCTTTATTGAAAAATTCTCAAATACATGGTTATGATACCAAGTCCAGCCAAAATCTTCACTTACACTTATGTCCAGTGAGGACCCAGATTGGTCTGAACAATCCTATAAAAAAGTGCTCGCAAGCTTATAATAGTTTACCAGTAGAGATCAAAGAGTAAAAATCTCAAACAATTCATAAAAAAACTGAAGGAATTCTTGATGAACCACAGGCAACTTAATGCAGAATCCAACTACTGAAACAGCTTTGCTGAAAGGGAGTATTTGCCCGAGAAGGATTGTATGACTAGCTCAATAGTTAGTGATTTATTCCCAATTGAGTTACATTAGTTAAGGCATAAATATTCGTAGTTTGTACTTTTTTCTATTTTGGGTAATAAATTAATAAAAAAAATAACAATTATCTATTGAAACAATCAAACCAGCATGGTTTTGTGTCTCACAGAAATCGATTAGCAGTGTATGTTAGACATCAATAATATTTATTTATTTCCTTGGTATGTATTTCCACGTCTACTTCATTGTTTCGATGTGTAAGTCGTGGAAAACGTTGAATATTCAACTAAGATAATGAATTTTTTAATTTTGGTTCAAACTACTACTAAATACAGAAATAGTATGAGGACTGATTTTCAGAAACGATTCAAAACATATATGGAATGAGTGGGAACAAAATATTCGTATGCCTACAAGCATCTACCGAACCCTGGGTGCGCGAGCCTTACTTGCACTTGACGATTTTTTTTTACCAATAGATACCAAATGAAATGAATGTCCTACCTTCTTCATATTTAACTAAAATTATCTCGATTCAATTTTCAGGGGGATAGCTGAAATGTCTGAAACAGTAGAAGCTCCAACCAGTGTAAATTCCACAATTTCAACTTACCCTACTGCTACCACTGAAGAAGTTATCGATTATTACGTAGCCAACTATCCCTATCAGTCGCAAGAACCCGGAGATCTAACGTTTAATGCTGGTGACATTATAGCTGTGATAAAACAAGAAGGAGAATGGTGGACAGGAAAATTAAAAGATGTTGTAGGAATATTTCCCTCTAATTATGTACAAAAAGTCAATGTAAGTAATATAAATTATAGATTGTGCTTCTCATATTTTTTGTCTTCGATTAATATAATTGGGTGCCTAATAATTTCAGATTATTGGCTTTTGTAACTAATCTATTTCTTCATTATTTAGATGAATGAAAAATATCAACTGAGCTGAATATTTTCATTGAATATTTTTTTTCTTAGAGCTTATTTAGAGACTGAATTGTGTTAGTTCTGTTTCTGTTCATATGAATATTGGTATTTACTTTCTACTAGTTTATTCTAATACCTTTACAATTGAATCAAAAGAGACTATAAGCAAGGTGCACTCTTTCTCTGCGCCCTTCTAATATTATATATTATGTAGAGATGCGTAAGTCTTTGATCAAAATGTAGTAAAACTTTGAAATAAAGTACAAGTAGTATATTATTCCACTCTGTTAAAAATTGAACAATGAAGAATTGAGGTAAACTCTAACCAGCGCAACTGATGCTTCAGTCGTGAAATTAGACACATAGTTTTGAAAATCTTACTTCTCCTAGTTCAAAGTAGTATTTATTGAATCTAAACTGTATTATTTATATAATGGAACGATTTGATTCGAACTAAACCTTACGTTTGGCACCTGATGAAAACATTAGAAACGAACAGACTGTCCAAATTGCTTGATACCATATTCCGATATATCTAACAGATTTCGAGATATCAACAGAAATTGACAATTGACAAATGTCAATAATACATCGCAACTTTTTCATTTTTGAATGTCTTTAAAACGGCAAATACTTTGTACAAGCAATTTTCAAAGTAAAGATCAAACGAAACAAAACTCAAAATTTATTGAAAAAATAAGCAAACGAATTGTGCTTCTAAATTCAATACGCAGATTTACATCTTCTGACAAAATCCTCAGCAGTTTGTTCACATTTTATTTTCTTTCGCATATTTATAATATTTACCTACGGTTTAATGAAAGATTTATAGATGATGCAATCAAGATCCAACCTTTCCTTAATTCTACAAAAGCTGTATAACAACAAGAGAACTTGATAAATAGGTAGATAATAATTATTTTGACAGCACTAAAATATTCTTCCTTCTTCGCAAAGATTTACCTATTCAGCATTGATAGCTACTCTAGATTTTTTGTATTTTTTCATTCTGAATCTCCATAGAAAAATTCTACTAATATTACCATGGAGAATTATTACTATCTTTAAATCAAGAACACTATGCACTGTACAATCAAATAAGCCTAAAAAATTATATACATGAAAAAAGTTTGGAAAGCTTATGTCATATTGGACGCGCATCCCAAACGATCACGTGTTATGCGCCAAGCTATACTATTGATAAAGCTATCGTCTGCTCTGTTAATAGATGTGATCAAGAAATATATTAAATAGTTCAAGAAATGTGACAGATGCGCAGTGACGGTGAATGTTTACACTTCAAGAACGAATCATTCAATTTATATCATATTTGTAAAAACCTGTTCTTATTCTTTCTTTTATACATTTTATATAATTCATATTTGAAATAAGAAAGTTGAATTTCGAGTCAATACTCATACATATATACATATATATATATAAAAGCTAGTTGACTGTTCGTCAAGTCGAAATTCTTTGTGTTCCATTTCTCGAATGAGTGTCCATCTCTCGGAAGAAGTAAACAACTGCTAATCCAGAGTTTTATCAGAATTTGGATCCTAAATCAAGTACATTCGCAGAAATCAAGTACGCTCAATAAGATTATGATAATCTCGTTTCACCAAAATAATAAAAAAAGCATAAAGCCCTCAGGTGTTACTTAAACGGATAGTAAAATTAGATATTGAAAAAATCCATAACTAACTAAATGGAGACAATCAAACTCGAATTGATCCAATCATTTTTATCTATTCTTCCGAATTATATGTGTAAAGTGAAAGAAGTATTGTCGTTGAGATTGATGATTCAGACTTGAACAAGTCCTCATTCAAACAACAAGAACAATGGATGATGTTTTTTTTCTTCTCTTCATCTACTTCTAGAATTTGAAATTCTTATTTGCTTAGATTAATTGCATGCGTTACGGTAATCGGAATGTATATTTATTAAGTAAAGAAAAACGATGCATGATATTGTCGTTCAATACAATAGGTATTTCATGAATGAGATCATTTGGATTTTTACCAGAATGAAACTACAACATCAGCTGCTCAGGAATCGACCACTTCGACTGCTATAGTCAGTGGTACTGCGGAAAGCTCTCAAGTAGACAGTGAGGTTTCTCAAATCAACGAAGTAAATAATACTGAAGTACCTTTCGATTCATCCATGACGACTAATGCTCAGGTGTGTGTGTTTTTGGACTTGTTCAAAGCTTGTATTGAAAGCCAGTATACCATCCATTCTTGGTTACAGAAAAAACAAATAATTTCATTTGTAAACATTCACTAAACTTGATTGATTTTTTAAATTTTTGATGACGTTGATCTAAATACCTTTTCCCAAACAAAAAGAAATCTAAACATTTCTGTATGGTGTCTTTCCGACAAGCTTGAATGTTTGGGTGACTTGAGAATTCTTGCTCTAAAAAATAAATTATTTCATACTTAGGTGATGAAGACGAAAAAACCTGAAATCGCGTCAGTTATCGCTCCATATCAAGCTACTAGTAATGAACAGTTATCTTTGCAAAGGGGTCAACTTATCATGATCCGCAAAAAGACTGACTCCGGTTGGTGGGAAGGTGAGTTACAGGCAAAAGGTAGAAGGAGACAGGTGGGCTGGTTTCCTGCAAGTTACGTTAAGATATTGAACAGCAGTGGAAGGGCAAGTGGCAGAACGACTCCTGTTTCTACTACTAGAATACAACAAGAAGTGATTATAGGTAAGTTTGCGTTACCTCAAATTTGATTAAACATTTCCCTAGTAATTCAAGGATTAGTTTTCACTTCGTACTTTTCAAATTAATATTAAGGTAGAATCGCATAAACATAGACGTTCATTTCTCCCTCCACCGAACACGCCTCCGCGAATCAATGCTTCACAGAATAACGGTAGGAGGTGGGGTCAAATAAATGATATTAAGAACAACTAACCATAAAGAGCTGAAAGCGTTATATCTAAACATACGCACAAAATCTAGGAATGTAAGAGAATTCTTTTATTAAATCATTTTTAGTATTCCACACCAAAAAGAATCTTTATAGGATCATATGGTTTTCTATTATTATGACTAATTTCTAACCAATATGTGTGGATATAGAACTAAAACTGATACTGAATACTCCGCTCTCGTAGCTGTGATTGCGTTCAGTTATCAAAGATTCGGTACATTATTTTGCATTTTGTGGCATATTTTGACAATCAGAAGGAAAGGACTCACCATGTACAGAGTACATCCGGCTGACGTAGAAATATGAAATTTGGCGGGAAACAGTGTCTTGTATATAATAAAGATGTTTGTAGTTACATCATGAAAAAAAAGTGTTTCTAATAATAAACTTGTTCGTTTCATCTCAGCAGCGAATAAAGGTATCGTTTTGAGATTGATACCAAATAATCAAGCTTGCATTGCCTTGAAGCAATCGGAAGTACGGTCATTTATGTTGCATTCTGCTGTATATGTTGACACCCGCAAGAGAATCAATTCCTATAAGGTATTCCTGCATGAATACAAGAAAAATCCAAAAACTCTAAATTTGAAGTAAAATAAAAAAAATTGTTATTGTATACTTACACGCACGTAGCGAATTTCCATTTCAGTAAATTGTCTTCTTCTTCTTGATTTCTAAAATATATATCTTGCCAGCAAAAAAGAAAATTCCCAAATCTCTGTTTGAAAAGATTCTATTATTTCTTTCAGATAAAGTTGTTGCGTTATATCCTTATTCGGCTGGAAATCCAGATGAGCTTTCATTCAACAAAGATGACATAATAAGTGTAACTTCTAGAGAGGAGGAAGCATGGTGGCGAGGTGAATTAAATGGTGTTTCTGGCTTATTCCCTAGCAATTATGTGACACCTCTTCAACAGCAATGTGAGTTTTTAGATATGTTGTAAAATTTCAAACTATTATTGCTTTATAAGTTCTTCAGATTTCTTGAGAGTTATACAATTTTTATCTACTGGTTATAGTCAAAAGTTTCCAATACCATATTCATGTGTTAGAATCGATAAACTCAACTGGTTTCTCAGATTTTCGACTTCAATTTTCAATTTTTTTTTTTAGGAACTGATTTGCACCATGCACCCATCCTACCAAGTGATGCTGAAAATTTAGGATCGTCAGACATAAATAGATAGATATAATATTCAATATTTAAAGAGACAAACATAGACAAAAAAAAACATTTTATTCAATTTTTGATAAATGTATTTGAGTTGTTGAAATAGTTACTGTTAATGAGTTAAATGTGTTTGTCTTTTGAATGTAATATATTTAATAAGAATAAATCGATAATATACACTCCAGATATTACTATACAAAATTAATCTAAAGCTTCAATATGATGGTAGTAAATATTAAACTCAAAATTTATTTTAGCTCACAACTCAACATATAACTTCGCGTTCGCTTTTCCTGAAAGAAGTGGTCTCGATTCCTTCTATAAAGCAAACATTTAAAATAAATTGTTAAACTATTGAAAATATTTCAGAGCTCTTTATATGTTCAAAATTCAAATTAACAACTCAAATATGTTCATTCCATCATCATTTTTATTCATATTATAACCTTTTATTATATTTCCGTTATCAAATTTCAATCGTTTTAGTTTTGCTTCTAAAAGTTGTTTGAGAATTATTGTTATTGATATTAATGTTCCAGTATTTTATATCTATTGTAATTATTTTTATTATTTCAGTGTTTGGTAGGGTGGGTGTTTGATGGTAAGATTTTTAATTCATATTTTACCTAGATATTTTTAAAATCCACCCTACGAAACATTCCTTTCTTTCTTGATAATTATAAGAAGAGTAGTTCTAAGACCTGTTACATGTTAGGGGTTCGTGTATGTTAATTGTATTATTGTGGAAAACAAATATTAGATGCAATTGATTATCATTAAACAAACGAGAAAAATTCATGCTTGTTTTATTGATTTCACAAGAATATTATGAAATTAGCAAAAGTTGATCTGATAATTTGGTTGTGTATATTTCAACCTATGGTTGTTCTCGGAAAGTAATTACGTTTTTTTTTGTGGAAATGAAACACACTTTGCCAGGTCTGGAGAATATGGTGGGTGTGACATTGTATCCCATTCAAACTGTAAAAGCTTTTGGCGAGTGACCAAACTTGTGTGAGGTCTCGCGTTGTCTTGGTGAAACACTACACCTTTCCTGTTGATTGGTTCTGGCCTTTTCTGTTGAACTGCATCATTCACTTTGTCCAGCTGATGACAGTAGACTTCCCAACTAATCGTTGTATTATCCGGTAAAAGCTCAAAATAAACGATTCCTTTAAATCCCACCAAACAGGCAGAATCACCTTTTTTTGGTGAATATCGGAAATGGTTTGAGCTAGTTAATCTTCCTTGCTCCATTACCTCTTGCGTATGACGTTGTTGTATACAACTCATTTTTCGTCTCCAGTGATGATGCGCTTCAAAAACGGATCATTGTCTTGACGTTTGAGAAGCGAATCGCAGACGTCAATTCTGCGACACAGAGTTTCTCTCTGTGAGAACATGGAGTACCCATACATCGAGCTTTGAGGATAATCCCAGCCCTTTCAACTGGTCTTAAATTGTTGAATTTGATAAATTTAATCTCAATCCGATCTCACGTGTTGTTATTCGCCTGTTCACATCAACTAATGCCTTTATCGCGTCTTTATAAGCTTCAATCGGCCTTCCCGAACGTCGTGCATCTTCGACATTAAAATTGCCGGATCGAATTTACGCGAACTAGTTCTGGCACTGGCGTACTGTCAACACACTTTCTCCATACACATCGGTCAATTTTTTTTAGGCTTGAACAGCATTTTTACCCTTTCTGTAGTAAAACAGTAAGATATGTCGAAAATGCTGCTTATCTATCGCTCTCCATATTTTAAAGGGCACCAACCAGAAACTACTGCGTAGAATTATTTGGAAATAAGCCTTGCTATATGAGCTCTCAAAGCATATAAAAATTATACGGCTTAAGTGTGAGGTTGGGTGCAAAAAAAAACAATTAAATCTTCTGTCGAGAAAAAACGAAATTACTTTCCGAACAACCCAATAGTAGAGAAAATTTTATTTTCAAAATCTCGACTCTCATTTCGCTAGCTGTGTTGAAATCAACAGGAAACGATATGCTTCATATCATCTTCTGTACAGTGTCCGAAATTTCTTAATATTAGTGATACCTATTGAAAGTTGCAAACGAACTAATTATAATGTACCTTCAAATTCGGTTTGTTTTAAAAGTGGCCGTTGGTCAAGATGGACAGCCCTGTGCTTAACGATTCAAATTTGAATTATAACTTTTTTCTCCAAGTCCAAATCTGCCTGGGTTTACGCTGATCACTTTCGCGCATCCAGTAGCGAGACGACGGGAAATGTTTCCTTTTCCTTGTGTATTTCTTAGTGATTTTTGAGTTATTCAATACCTCGGTTATTATTGAAGTTAGGTTTAGTAAAAAGTATGTTCACGTTGTTCAGCCACTTTTTTTAATAGATTGCAGTGCATGAGTCGAAATTTTTTTCTATTTGGCTTGACATAGACATAAAAGTGTAATTTCAATTTTTGTTATTGAACTTCTGGTTTCGACCTTGTTCACGGTGATCTCGAAATATTTTCACTTGATATTTAACCTCTAGCTGCGGTAGGCATCTTCCGAGCCGATGCAGAGAATGTTATCGAGAATTCTACTACTCTCTTTATTTAAATACTGACCCAGATGTTGATGCTCAATTTTTACCCCATCTTGTAATCAAAGAAAAACTTCCCCAGAAATTGATAACCTCCTCCGTTTTGTTTGTAATATGGACCTACAGTTTATTGTTGAATTCGAACCACTAACCTAGACCGTGCAATGATAACTGCCACCTCTGAGGATTACAAGTTATCTGGCCTTCGGAGGTTATGTATCCAGACTCCTCTAATGTAAATTTTATACACACCAACATTTATATTACATCCATATCTTACCTGGGATTCGAACCCGGAGCCTCGGCGTGGGAGTCAGTACCTCGACTGACTCACCCACGGTGGGAGGTCTTTTTTTTTAAATTTATGTTGAAGTCGATTAAAAAGGAGAAGTAGCTTTTAGAACCATAGAACATTGAGAATCATGTAATAGCAATGAGCAAATAATTCAATATATGATGTCTTTAACTGTCAAACCAAGAGAGAAGAGTAATTTGGGCAATTTACAGAAAAAGTCTAATTAATGTGAAGACATTTTTGACATAAATTTCATAACCGAGATATCGAGTATGGGTGAAATCAGGAAGTTATCAAAATTCGTGAATAATTCGAAAACCACATCAGAACTATCTTATTAGATCTATGAATACTAATGAATTAATTAATATAACCGAGATGTTAGTAGCGCCCTCCAAATGAATGAAAATAATATATTGTACAGTGTAGAATTATCAATTTATTACCCTGTAGTGTCAGATAAATAGTATAGGTTCTAGCTTACAAAAAACTCTGAAGTAGTTCATATTCTTCACTCAAATTGTCAGAAAATGTATACCAAACAAGGGGAAATATTTTCCTTCGACCTAATCCATCATGTTGAAATTATTGAATAACTGAAATGAGCTGATAGATTCGAATATCATAAAATATTTTGGGAACTCTTTAGAATTTGAAAACATCTTGTGCTATACCGCACTACCCTGTCTGAAAGAAGTCAAAATATGTGTCTGTTTATTTAGATAATCAAGCGCGGATTCCTGAGCCCACCTACGGGAAAATAGGAGAAGTTACCCTCCGGATTAGGAGTTTTTTTGCTATCGGTTTCACGTCAATAGTATATCTTATCCTTCGCTATATCACTTTCAACGATAGGTAATCAAATCTCCGATGTGCGATAAATTGTGGCAACACTGGCTCAATTCGAATATTTTCGAGAAACGTCTGTTCGACTCAGTACTGGATGCGCTAAAGTGCTCAGCGTAAACAGCAGGATTACCTCTGCCTGATATTCAACCATAAAAATAATTCTATGGCTCTATAACTGATATTGATCAGTAAAATTCATTTGACATTTTCGAAGAAATTACAGAAACAAAACTCGAATTATGTCAAAAACAAAACAAAATATCACCAACAACTTCCCTATTGCGAATATTGAAAATAAATGTTTTTGAAATGCTCAGTTTTGCTTTTTTATCAAAATGAAAATATCAAAAGTTCACATTTAGATAGTTCTGTCATATCTCGAGAATTGTTAGATTAATCTTTTTCGTGAACAGCATTCTATTTCTCTTGGGGAAGTGCCTGTGAAAGATTTTTACCGTTTTGAAAAATATGCAAAAACAGAAAAGTTACGACATCTTTCTGAAATTGGTCATATACCAATTTCAACTAATTCCTCAAAAATGATGGTGAAAGATATAGAAGTTGGTGGAATCACCAAAATCATTTAATTTGGAATATCTATATATAGATGAGTATGAGATGCTGAATCCTTATTTTTATCAAAATTCAGGCAAGATTCAAGGAACCAGCCGGAGGCAAGAGTGTATAAAAGAGCTTTTCGATACAGAAAAAGCATACGTTGAGGATTTAGCCATAGTTTGTCGAGTTTTCCAGCAACCGATGAAGAAAAGCAAAGTCATCTCAAATAAAGAAATCGCACAAATATTTTTGAATTGGGAGGAAATAGTAAGATGTAATGAAGTCTTCTTAAAAGGTTTGAAAAGAAGAATGCAAACAAAACCTGACGTTATAGGTGATATAATATTGACAAATGTAAGTATCTCTTTCTGTATCAACTTAAGTTTCTTTCTCAAATGGCAATTTTGAAGCAAATTAGATTTATGAGATTCTTTAAGGTTTGGAAATCTCATAATACTAAATGAGAAACGATATTTTTAGTTATTCAGCTTAATATATTAACTATAACCATTGATAAGTTTTCAGCTAAATGATATTTAATCATAATTTCAGCTTCCGTCCTTCACTCCTTATATATCATTTTGTACTAATGAATTAGATAGTGCAACTTTGCTACAGAAATTACATGAAAATTGTACAGCTTTCAAATATTTCCTGAAAAAATGCCAACTAGATCCTACGGTCAAAGGTATGCCATTGTCTTCGTTCTTGATAAAACCAATGCAAAGAATAACCAAATATCCGCTCCTCATAAGTAAAATCCTGGAGAATACGACAGAAAATCATGAAGGTAAGAGAATTAATAAATATAAGATTATAAAGCAGGTTTGCTACAACTATTCCCGATCTTCGATCAAATATTCGACCCGCATTTCACCAACTATTTCAATATTTATATAATTATGTATGGTTCTAGTTTAACAGGACTTACACCAGTGAACTAAAGAGTAGACTACAGTGTGTGTCACTATTAAGTTAGAAAGTTATTCTTTTCATATTGTTATTATTCGATATGTTCTAGAGCACATACAGGGTGTCTTCAGCTCGAAATAAGTCGATTTATGCCAACTTACCTATATGAAAAGTTTCTTAGTTTCGCCGCTAGAGATCGCCAAATCCAAAGATTTTTTCCTCATTTTTCAAATAATTCGAGAACGACCCGATCTATAGAAACCATATTTCGTATGCGTAATCGGGTGCGTTATTCACGTTTTTTAGTGATCCACTCAATGAACTTGACGTTTTACAGGTGTCCCTAAAAACTCGAGCGTGTTTTTAATCAACCATAACTTTTCAACTGTCTGCGTTTGACCAAAATTGTTTTAGACATTGAGTAGCTAGGCTTATTATAGAATTTTTTTGTCCCTTCAGAAAGTTTGATATGATGAGCAGTTCAATCACAAAAAGAGTTTTTTAATTTTATGATTTCGTTTCTCCAACCACCTAGCCAATCAAAAATATCACATATTGACCATGTTGGCTTTGGATTTGTGTAGTCTGGCAGATTGTCATTTTATTATGGTTGACAACCAATTGTTGTCACAACAGTGTTCTTTAAGTTCTTAACTAGGTATTTTGGTGATTTTTTTGTCACTATTAGGCACAGAGATGTACAGTAACTCTGAAATGGTTGATATAGTTATGGTGTACGGATTTTGTGAAGGCAATGGACGGAAAAGCGCGAGAATATATTCTGAAAGATTTCCAGATCGCATAATGCCGAATCACCAAACGTCTAGAAGTCTGGAGAGGCGCCTTTGCAAGAAGCCTTATAAAATGACTATCTGCCAGACCACAGAAATAAATCCAAAGCCAACATGGTCAAATGTGATATTTTTGACTTGCTAGGTGGTTGAAGAAATGAAATCATCAAATTAAAAAATTGTTTTTTGTCATTGAACATTGAAGAGACGAAAAAGTTTGTCTAGCTACTCAATGTCTAAAACAGTTTTGCTCAAACGCAGACAGTTGAAAAATTATGGTTGATTAAAAACACGTTCGAGTTTTTAGGGACACTTGTAAAACGTCAAAGTCATTGAGTGGATCACTAAAAAACGTGAATAACGCACCCGATTACGCATTCCAAATATCGTTTCTATCGATCGAGTCGTTCTCGAATTATTTTAAAAATAAAAAAAAAATCTTTGGCTTTAGCGACCTCTAGCGGCCAAACGAAGAAACTTACTTTAGGTAAGTTAGCCTAAATCGACTTATTTCGAGCTGAAGAATCTGTGGTATAACGTTGTACACGCAATTCACGGACACCCTGTATATTCGGTATAGTAGTGTTACTTTCAACTCATGTGTACTCTAGATCCGTCACACAACAGGTTTATTCTTTGGATTCCCAAATTATGTCCATTCTTATCCTCTTAACAATTAAATAATTGAACGTTGCCTTAACAATTATCTTTTTTCCTTTTTATGTGTTCTTACAACTGAAATTTCATTTTCAGATTATGCCTATCTCAAAGAAGCGCTACACGTTGCCGAAGAATTTTTAAATTGTATTAACGAAAATATAAGAGTGAAAGAAAACATAGATAGAATGGAATGGTTGCAGAAATACGTACAGAATGATTTAAATTTGATTTTCAACAGCAATACGAATAAATTAGGACCCCGAAAATTGTTGCATTTCGGTGTTCTAAGTAAGGTAGGTTTTTAAGATAAATAGTATCATTGTTTGGTACCATTCAATTCGGTCGGGTTTTTTTTTATGCGCGCTTCCAGGAATAGGCGAACCTGTTACACCACATGAGTGGGCACCTGGCAAGAGTTGAGGTGTCTGTTTACTCGCTTCTTGAAGAGGGCCAAATTGTAGTATGTTGGAAGATGTTGGACGGAAGCGAGTTCCTCAGCTCATAGGACCTATAAACGAAGGAATTCTCATAGAGAGAGGTTCGAGGGGTCGTTAAATGTACCGCCATATGATGAGAACTCCTTGCCAGCCTAGTGTTGCGGCAAAACATGAATTTTCCCGAAACAAGGGCCTTCAGCTCCTTGGAGCATTTTCCGTGGAAGTATCTATAAAACAGAGAAAGGTCAGCAACTTGTCTTCTGAGAGCCAGCGGTTGGAGATCGCGGGTGATCTCCTGGTGATCGATGAGGCACACAGCCCGTTTGGGCACACTATCCCAACGAATGTTTGGGCGCAGACCTCCATACATGGGAACAATATTCCAAAGCACGTCGAATCTGCGCCTTATATAGAAGCAACAGCTGAGATGACGTGAAGTATCACTTGGCTCTTAAAAGAAAACTAAGTTTAGCTGATCTCGACTTAGCTATTGCTGATACATGTTCATGCCAGCAGGAGATGACCGTTATTCCGAGAAGGTGCATCAAATTTTTGGATGCAATTTATTGGCCTTGCATCATTAGAGGAGGTTCTCCAACGGGGACCTTTCTAGAAAACTTAGTTGCTTGCGTCTTGCTCGCGTTGAAGCTCACCATGTTCAACTGATCTCACTCAGATATCCTCTGTAAGTCAGAGTTTAAGTTATTAATTTGTTGACATCTCTGACGCTGAGATTCCGAAGCTCTAATCGGCCGCAGAATACTGAAAGACGAAACCAAGGTACAATCGTCTGCAAAACCGAAGATCTTGTTCTCTGTAGATGAGAGAAGATCGTTTATCTATAACAAAAACAAGGTAGGCAAAAGAATGGATCCCTGAGGTACTCCTGCTTGCAACTGGAAACAACCAGATGTTATACCGTCGATCACAACTTGTATTGATCTATTTGCAAGAAAGCTACTTATCCAACCCCGCAATTTATCGGAAAGCCCATATGCAGCAAGTACTGCTCTAGATTCTCCATGCTTTTCCACCGTTGATGTACAAACATGAGTGACGTAGGCGAGCAGATCTCTTGCCGATATTTGCCTGCGAAAACCATACTGACGGTCGTTAATAATTCCCTGCAACTCAAGATATTTTATGAGTTCATCATTTATGACTTTCTCCATCACTTTGGACATAATGGAAAAAAGTGAAATAGGGCGGTAGTTTTGGGGTAAGGACTTCTTTCCTTTCTTTGGGATCGGTTGAATTCTCGCTATTTTCCAGCTGCTGGGAAAAGTCTGACTTCCATTAGATATCTGAAACAGACGCTTAAGAATGGGTGTCAGTTCGGGAGCACACTTTCTCAGGACGATTGGCGAAATTTCGTCTAGACCAAATGCCTTGTTGCAGTTCAGCTGCTCGAGAGCCCGTCTCACAGTGCGGACTCTAAACATGGAAGAATTTGTAGGTGGAATGTTCGGTGGTATTGCGTTTGGTGAATCTAGCACAGAGTTCTTAGAGAATAAAAAGATCGGCCAGTCTAAGCGCGATATGTAAATCTCTTAGTTTATTAGGTTCAATGTAGCTGGAGGAAATATTAATATTTAAGTTCTTTTTTTCTTCTTTTATTTTCACATTTCCATTGTTAGGTGGCCCAACAAACTCTTACAAAACTGAATCTTGTCTGCACTGTCAAAATTTACATATAATAATTTACGTTTACACACTGAAAAGTTAGCTCCTCATAGAGATTATTTAATAATTTGCAAATCATTGAATATTTTATGCTTAAAACTACCATTATTCTGCAGGAAAATCGTGGTGTATATAGGGTGTTCCAATATTCTTTTCTTATTTTCTTTTTCATATTCTTCACCACTGGGTTACCGAAAAGCTCAAATGATGTTCCAACATTTTGAAAATTTCATTATCGTTTTGGATATTGCTCTCGATGAACTTCACTACTGTATCCACTTTCAATGAAACAAGAAAGAATTTTATATTTCGAAATCTCTTAATTATACGAACGACAACTTGAAAACTTCTCTGTGGCCTCCATTTACACTTCACCACAGAGATTTAGCTATCAATCATAGATGATTTGGATTATTCTGTGATTTCTTCATTCGAAAATGTTCACAGAATAATTCTACTTATATGCCATAGATAATAATTTCTACGCATATACGTATTTGGATTTTGAGGGGAAAATATTTATAGTTCGAATACGAATCATTCGACATATAGGAATTAACATATTCTTGAAAAGCCAACATTCTTTCTTTTCTTCTAAAATAAAGTGTTCTATCGTTCGGATTTGAGATATGAAGTTGTATATTTTTCGAGTAAAAAAAGTAAAACAGAATTCTATTTGTTAAGAAAGAGTCATGTAGAAAGATTTACAGTTTTGAAAAATATGCAGAGCCAAAGATATGGTAAAAAGTGAGGAAGTTCAAGCAATTTGGGAGATCCTGTACTGACATATCTTGTAAATTTACTTTATTTTCTCAATTATTAATAAAAGACCCAGTTTGCATTGACATTCACTTTGATATTAACTTATTTCAGCAGTGCAGTTGGCTAAAATTGAAATTTCGAATTTATTATTCATTTGATTGCAGCTAAAAAGTGGGAAGGAATTGGTAGGATTTTTATTCAATGACATGTTTTTATTAGTGCAACCTAATAAGACAAGCAACACTCAGTTTGCTTTCCCAAAAAATGCCAACAACAATTACAAGCTATATAAACAGGTAAACAATTTTTGTTTTAATATAATCTCTATTAAACTTTACGTTGCAAATAATTTTATTCATATAACATTAGTTTTATGGAAATTAAGATTTTGTTATTAAACACCTCGAAAAAGTCTAGGGAACACTTCTGAATATCGATATATCGTATCCAGAACGATCAATATGGATGATTTTTTTTAAGAAATGAACACCTGCATCAATTTCTCACCAAATTATGTAGAGTGCCGCAAAAGATTTCAGTTTTTTTTTATAAAAAACTAAAAATGCAGCAGATGCGACGCTGCTTTATAATCATTTCATGTATTCAGTGTTTGAAATCAGTTAGTTGGCACTTTGTTTCTGTTGTAAGTACAAATAAAAGATTCAAGTTTTGTAATTCGACCATGGAAAGACGACATTTGACTAGAGAAGAGATATTGCGAGCCGTTGGCATGCTCCAAGCTGGGAGCTCATAACAGGAAGTATCCAGGGTTCTGGGAAGTAGCCCAAGTGTCATAAACCGCTTATGGTCGCGTTTCAATGAAACAGGTAGCGTAGAAGAACGCCATACAGGTCGTTTCAGGATTACTACAGTCGCCCAAGACCGATTTTTTATTTTACAAGCCAGAAAAGATCGTACTACCACAGCATCTCAATTAGCTCAAGAGCTATCACGACTTCATTATGTACAAATTTCCGACCAAACTGTGAGAAATCGACTGCACGAAGGTCAACTCCACTCCAGACGTCCTTTAAGAGTTCCACAACTGACCCGTGGAAATCGCGCTGCTCGTTTAGCTTGGTGCCAAGAACACGTAAACTGGGATCAAGAGAGGTGGGCCACAGTTCTCTTCAGTGATGAATCTAGATTTAGTTATTATCCCGATTCGGAAGAATTCGAATATGGAAGGAACCTGGAAAGCAAAACCGTCTCCAGCATGCTCGAGAAGTTGTTAGAAAGGGAGGCGGATCAGTGATGTTTTGGGGAGATATACGCCTTGGTGGAAGAACTGACCTCGTTTTCATACAGAACAACCCCACGGGAAATTCTTACGCAAATGAAATAGTTTTACCTGTAGTGGTACCGTATCTCCAAACAATGGGACAAAATCCACTCTTCCAACAAGATAATGCCCCTCCTCATAGTGCAAAAGTTGTCTTGAACGTTCTTGAAGAGAATGATATCGATCTTCTACCGTGGCCATCCTGCTCCCAGATCTGAATCCCATCGAGCATGTGTGGGACACCCTAAAAAGAAATCTCCTGCGTCAAAACGTCTTCCATCATGAACAGGAGCTTCGATTAGCAGTTCAGGGAGCTTGGAATGACTTAGGCCAAAATGTAATAGACAATTTAATATTGAGCATGCCGCGACGATGCCAAAGTGTCATTAATAACAGAGGTGGACCTTCTGGGTACTGAAAACTATAAGTGCTTCCATATCGTTTCGAAAATATTAGTTCAGGTTTTTTTTTTGTGTTTTACCAAATTTCAAATTTTTTTTTATAATAGGTGCTTTGGAGAAGTCAAATATTATTTTGTTTTCTTGAGAATACATTATATACAATACATCCTAACAAAAACCGAAAGATTTCTATAAATTCGAATCATCAAATTCATATTTTAAAGATATTGGTAAGTGTTCCCTAGACTTTTTTGAGGTGTTTATATATTTCATATAGATGCTTTACATGCCATTATTTTTAGCCAATATTGATACAAAACCTATCAGCCGGTATAGTAAGTACAGACAATGTAGAAAAAAATTCAGATTCAAATCGAGTACTGCATATCTTGGACCAATCCACCAAACTTTCTTTGTTATTGTTAACATCAACCGTAAATGAATGCAGCTTATGGATCAAAAATATAGAGGCCGCCAAGCTGGTTTATACAAAACTATGTGAAATGATTAACAATAAACCTAAGACAAGTAAGAATATGGAATTACAGATATGTTATTAGGATTTTATAAGCGTTAGCATTTGTTTCATTGATAATTTTATTCGTTACCAGTGAATGTTTCTACCTTTGTCTATAGTGATTTTGCTGCTCCAAGAATCTCAGACAAGTATTTTTTTTATTTGAAATATTCAATATTATGCCTGTGTTGTTTTCTAACAGTCATTCTTCTTTGAGGGAGATTATGATCTCAACCGTTGAATTATATAACTAGCTTCTAATATCTTTATGTCTCTACACTAATTAAAAATTTTCTTGATCAAAATTTAAGTTCACTATTTCGTCACACCGAAAGTTTTTCGATATTCACTAGAACAAAAACTTCTTCATTCTTCATTTATGTCTCTATAGCTAATCACAGAAAAGTGGGACGTGTATAATACTACTCAAGAAGACTAGAGGCCAGGGGGATAACCTGCTTCTGCATATGTGCACCGTTCAGTTTTCAGAATTGATGATAATAAGAGATTAAACTATGTAGTATACTATCACAAGAGTTTTATTGAAAATCAGGATTGCAATTTCGATCTCTGGCCCATCTTCAGCTGACAACAAGTACTGAAATAAAGTTAAAAATACATACATACATACAGGTAGATATAAAATTAATAAGGGTGCAAACAAGAGGTACTTGTAAACTAAGCCAGTAATGTCAAATCTATCAGTTTGAAAATTTCGATGGATTCAAGAATTCTAAATTTCGTCCTTAAGTGTTCACTATTGAAAAATTCCTGGGAGAATTTTATGTTTGCGCTCAGTATTGTCAAATCTATCGCTGATAGAATTTTATGTGGCCAAAATATGTTAATGAAATGTACTTATCTGTATTACTTGATTCTATACGTGGGTATATATTATGATAAGCTATTTGTGTTTGTTTCTTTCTGATGATTCCGTTCATTATATTGGATGATAAACTTTGTTCTTAGCTATTTCTTTAATAGTTTACACTTACCTGGACATATTTTTTTTCGGATAATGGCAGAGAAAAAGCCCTATGAATCATTGAATTAAACGCAGCGCATACACAGTATGTCGGAAAAGTTCCCGAACTTTTGGAATAAAAATTCGAAAATTACTTCTAACGAAATTTATTCCAATTAACTTTCAACATAGTCCCCTCCCCTAGATATACACTCCTTTGAGCGCTCCTCGAGTGGTTCGAAGGCTCTCTGGAACTTCTCTGAAGTTATCGCTCTGAGACGATCGGGCAAACCGCTTGAATGCTCGGTATGTCTTCAAAAAATCGTCTTTTCAGGTGCATTTTTAGCTTGGGAAATAGGAAAAAGTCTGCTGGAGCCAGATCTAGCGAGTATGGGGCGTGGTTGATACGTGGAATCTGATTTTCGGCGAGAAAACTGAGCAGACGCATTGTCACCCAGCAAAATCCACGATCCCGGATCATTGTACTCGGGCCTGACGCGATTAATCCGGCGCTTCAGTCGTTTCAACACTTCTACGTAATACACAGCATTCACGGTGATGCCTGGGGGCCCAAATTCTTGGTGGATCAGACATTTGGAGTCGAAGAAAGCGATGAGCATCGTCTTCACCCGTGATTTTTATTGGCGCACTTTTTGAGGCCTCGCACTGACTGAGCCAAGCGGACGACTGCCGCTTCGTGGAAGGATCGTATTGAAAACACCAAGTCTCTTCACCAGTCACAATTGAGGTTAGAAAGTCTGGAGTGGTCTCGCAAGTCTCGATAAAATCTTGACAACATTCGACGCGAGTCTGCTTCTGCTAGTGTGTGAGGAAGTGCGGAACAAATCGAGAACAGACCTTCTTACGGTTCATTTTTTCTTTCACAATCAAAGCTACGCTATCCTTATTCATGTTCAGTTCGTCTGCTAACATTCTGAGATACATGTGGCAATCCTGGTTCACTAGCGCGCGCACACGAGCCTTGTTTTCGTCTGTAACATCTGTTGACGGCCGGCCGCTTCTCTCGTCGTCTTCTAAGGACTCTCTATTCTTCTTAAACCAATTGAACCACGTGTAAACTGTTGTACGCGACACTGCACATTCACCGTAATCCAAAGCGATCATATTTATAACAAAATTTAATCGCCGCACGGTGTTCAAATTTCTCATCCATCGCGAAGCTTGTACCGGGGTACCAAACTCGAGAACTAAAGAACCTATACTGGCGAAAAAATTCTCAGACACTCCTGAAGGATGTCGCAATATGGTACCGGTGTCGTTCAACAGATCGCGCCACTTATATGGGCGCTAAAAAATAAGTTCGGGAACTTTTCCGACATACTGTGTATATGAGATTTTGGGTTTGTGTAATTCAATGTTTCAAAGGGCTTTATCTTTTCCATTATCCGAAGAAAATATGTTTAAGGAAGTCAATTAAGTTATCAATTTTGCATCTACCTGTTTATGTAGTACATGTTGTCAGTTGAAGATAGTCGAGTGACCGAATTGCAATCCTCATTTTCAATAAATCTCTTGTGATAGTATAATACATAGTTTAATTTCTTATTATCGTCATGATTAACTATCACGTAGTAACGGCGAAATCAAGTTAGATATTAATTAAAGTGTAAAGCTTCTCGCGGGTACATTGCGCAAGTGCGTACAGGAGTTTGTAGGATAGCAGCAAATGACACTATTTCGTCCTACCCCTACCATCACAGTTTACTCTCCTGGTATCTAGGCTTCTTGAGGTTTGTTCCTACAGCGATCAGAAACAGTCACGGACTGTCACGGTTGTGCGCAGTATTTTAAAGTACGTTCCAAGAGCATTTCTGGTATTTCTCAAACTCGGCTCAAACTATGAAATGGGTGTTCCAAGTGAATCTTCGGACTAAATTATGACTGTCAGACGAGTTTGCTGACGAAAAGCAAATGAAGTGTCGCAAACCTGCGCAATGAGCAGTGCAACAAGTTAAATTTGTTCTGTGGTTAAATTTTTCTTCGGGAGGAGCGATAAACTTGGTTATTATAATGTAGTTTTGAGGTTTGGTTAGTGTTCATTTTTTGGAATTTTATTGGCATTGAAATGAACGATATTTCATCATCTTTAGATGATGAATCTGAGATAAGTGATTCTGAAAGTGATCTAGGAGATCTACTTGAAGAACGGTGGGGATCGAGAAAAGAAAATTATTTAGAAGAAATAGTTCCCCTAATGGATAACGCTGAGTTTATGGAACACTTTCGAGTGAGCAGGAAAGTTGCTGCAGATGTTGCTCAACGATTGAGTATCAGTGATTATTTCAATACGCAATCGGGACCTAATAGAAAAATGACCCATAACAACATACACATATTTTCCTGTGGTTTGCAGGACACCAAACTGCAAGCTTTCGTGATGTTGCTGATAGGTTCAATATCAGCATTAGCTGTCTTCATAGAATACTGAAAATGATGATGTATTTTTGGAGCAACCTCGATCCATATAAAATAAAATGGCCAAGGACCAAGGAGTAAAATATACAAAACTAAATACTTACATTCGTGATCCATGACGTTTATTTTTTCTCTGCAAAATGAAGACGCCCTCTGCCGAAGTGGTAATTTAATGAAAACGAAAAGTATCTACACAAGCCGATTTCTTTACTCAATGTTTATTGTTATGTCACAGAATCCGTGTGTTCCAAGAGGAGTTCCTTACTAGTTTGAAATTGATAAATATTTACGCCTGCGCACTGTTACTGTTTGAGAAATGTCAGGAACGCATCCGAAACAGGTCTGTGATTCTCTGTTGGAACAAACCTTTGATCTCACTTCTCTGCTAGTCATAAAATTATAAAGCATATAACCAGAACAAAGAACTATGAAATTCTGTTGTGCATTCTGTGATATTTTCAAAATTATTCAACAAATAATTCCCTGATAGATGTGTTTTTCATATTAAACATGGAAATTAAAAAAAAATTGTCGATTGCGTGAATGTTTAAAGATTGTTTGTGGTTTTGTGTTATGTTCATTTACATAAATTTTTGTGTGTACGTATAGGAGTCCATATTGGTCCAGCTTGTGGACGCTTACTTATCGTTGTGCAGAAGGTTCAAGGCTTCGCTTTGACGGGTAAGATTTAACGTAATATGTTAATGCATGTTTCTAGTTTGTGAGGATGATGTCATACTATGTATCACTGTGATAGAAGCCAGAGAACTTCTACTAACAGTATGGAAATATGTCAAGACTAAAGCATTGAAAAGAGCAGGTATGGATCTAAGGACTTTATCATTGAGGTATGATCTAACGTTCTAGAATTTAGAAGAACTCCTAAGTAACACGGAAGAATTAAATTATGTTGAAGGTGGGACAGTATTGAAAACAATGATTTTCATTTAGTATTGAATAAGGTTTCTAATTTACAATACACTGACTTCTCAAATAGAGTAGCCTTTAATTGTATAGAAATCGAATTAAATCTAGACCAACGCAGTTTTGAATGACAGAATCCAGAACTATCTCCCGAAAATAATTCATTTATTTCTTTTTGTTTATTGAAAAATTCTTAGATGACAACTGTCGTTTTCCACAGCAAAGAATCATATGGACAACATATTTTGTAAAGTTACTTTGGGGGATCAAGAACAGAAAACTGACATCGCTAAAGAGATGAATCTCACTGAAGCCAATGGTAACCCTCCTGTGTTCACCCTGTCTTGGAATTATACCATGCAGTTCCATCTGAAAAACATCGATGAAGAGGTTGTTACTTTCGAAGTTTTCGAACTAAGTCCTTTCACTCCAGATGGTATGACTGAATTTTTCATTTAACCAATAATACTTGCTTGTTTTTTTGCATATCCCAAATGACTCTAAAGTGTTAATATTTATTTCCAGTGTTTCTAGGACGTAGCGAATTAAAGATTCAAGACATATTGGTAGAAGCAGAGAATGCTTCTGGACCAATCATAAAAAAGCTTTTACTTCGCCAAGTGCAATCAGGAGAATTAATAATAAAATTCGATCTTCAATTGTTCAATAATGAATAAATGGAAAAATTTAACATTTTGTTTGAAATGTTGTTATGATTTTGAACAAATATCTTGCAAGGTAGCTCTTCTTCTTTTATTGTTGCAATAATATATAATGAAGCAGTATTTAAATTTTTATGTAAATATCGATGGTTAAAAATGAAATTGTATATTATTGAATTTATAAACATTCCACAAAATTCGTTAAAATGTATTTAACAGGACTCCAGTGAATGTTAATCAATTCTTTGTTAATTATTTAGCTTTGAAGATTTTAATCATTTTGCAGCCTCAATATAGTTGGGTTATAAGAACATTATGTCCAAAAAGTTCAAAACACCATGAAGTTGTGTTCAACTTAGTTCTTAATGCATGAAGTGACAATTAAGATAAATATAAATATGAAATACTCTTTATTCTCAAATATGTTTTGAAAATATATAAAAATGATTAGAGTTTATGATGTTTATCAAAATAAATAATTTCTTGTATTGAACATTCAATATACTGTACATAATCGAAATTATAGTAGTTGATTATATTTGTGTTTCAATATTTTATATTCATACATAAACTATGCAAAAATAGGCCTGCGTTTCTTAATAAGAAGCAGCTTAATACAAAAATCGCCGATTATGTTTTTTTGTCATTGTAATGAAAGCATGCTTTGGGTGTAGAAGCGCCAAATACAAGGACTGTCTCTGAACTGACCTACCATGTATGACCTTGTTCTTTCTCGAATATTGCTAAACGAGGTTCGATGAATATGCTAGCACGATATCGTAATGAAGCAGCTAATCAGCGCTTACCACTATCTATGGACTTTCTCTTGTTATTAATCCTCGCAATCTCTTCAGAACTTGGACGTAATACTTCTTGCTGATCACCTCTCATTCAGAAGCATACTCATGATGCACAAGATAATAAATAAAATAATGAAAAAAAAAGTCCACATTCACTTGACATAAAAGTCGTCTTGAGCGATTTCAAATCTTCATTTGTAATCCTCTGAACTCTACTTTGGTATTTCAAGGTTATTCTAGTTCTAGCACAGTTTTGCAATCGGGTGTCGTCTAGGGCTTGGATCGCTATCAACAGATGCGCGTCATCATTGAACTTTTTCTTATGCTCATTATTTTTGTGTCCATATACTCGTTCCTAAATGGCCTCTCCATCATTTCGAGATTCAACACAGATCTTTTCGAATTCAAAGTAAACGCTAAAACATGTTGGTTGTTCCGATCTCCCCCACACTCTTCGCAAAAATAAAATACGACAAACGACGATACTTGAAACAATTTCACACTGTTTATAAACGAAGGCGCCGACTACAAAGTCCTTCAGGGAGTTTGTACGGTAAAGAAGTTACAGATCAAAGTTATGGTTTTTGATGATACATACTATACAGGGTGCTTCAACGAAAACTAAACAGAGGCTATATCTACCAAGATATTCATTTCTGATCAAAACGCAAAAACAGGTCAATTTTTGTTTCAAGGAGGACATCTTTTGGGGTACAAAACTTGCCTGAAATATCAACCCCCTAAGCGGGGGTTGCAATCCTTGAACATTTTGAATGGGGAAGATGGGTCGAGTGATGACTCAAAAGAAAGGTGGTATCTTTGTCTACATCGCCTTGAACGAATTTCCATTTTTAATTGAAAACTGTAAAAGATACAGGGTGAGCAACTGAAAGATAGGGAAGACTATTTCCCTGAGACTATTCAAGTTTCAGTGAAGTAAAATGGAACAGATCCATGCTGATCAATGGCAGTCATCATCAAGTACCATCCTCATCTCGAATTTCAACCCCTAGAGCAGGGGTGACCACCCTTGAAAATTTGGAAGAGGGTAGATGGGTTGAGTGATACCTCGAAAGAAAGATATTATCTTTGTCTGCATCCCCGTGAACGAATTTTCATTTTTGATTGAAAACTGTAGAAGATACAGATTGAGCTACTGAAAAATAAAGGAGACTATCTTTCGCCCTGAGCTACTCAAGTATTAGTGCAAAAAAAAATGGAACAGATTCATTCCAGATCAAAGGTCATTTTTGATTTAAATGAATCTATTCAAGTTTTTCGCACTAATACTCCAATAGTCTTGGAGCGATAGTCTTCTCTATTTTTCAGTGGCTCACTCTGTATCTTCTACAGTTTTCAATCAAAAATGAAAATTCTTTCACGGGAATGCAGACAAAGATAATACCTTTCTTTCGAGTTATCACTCGACCCATCTATCCTCTTTCAAATTTTCAAAGGTTGTCACCCCTGCTCCAGGGGCTGAAATTCGAGATGAGGATGGTACTTGATGATGACTATCATTGATCAGCATGGAGCTGTTCCATTTTACTTCACTGAAACTTGAATAGTCTCAGGGAAATAGTCTTCCCTATATTTCAGTTGCTCGCCCTGTATCTTTTACAGTTTTCAATTAAAAATGGAAATTCGTTCAAGGCGATGTAGACAAAGATACTATCTTTCTTTTGAGTCATCACTCGACCCATCTTCCCTAATCAAAATGTTCAAGGATTGCAACCCCCGCTTAGAGGGTTGATATTTCAGACAAGTATTGTACCCCGAAAGATGTCCCCCTTGAAACAAAAATCGACTTGTTTTTGCGTTTTGATCAGAAACGAATATCTTGGTAGATATAGCCTCTGTTTAGTTTTCGTTGAAGCACCCTGTATTTTGCCTCATTCTAGAGTTTCTTCTATACCTAACTTGAGAAATTTCGTGAATATAAATTTTGAACTATTTTTCAAATCGTTTTTGTACCTCACATTATTCATCCAGAGCGCTGATTATACGAAATGTTTTTGAAAAATAATTTATCACTGAGTATTTCTGCATATTTGCTTTTTGAACTGTACAGGATGTTCGAAAACGTGTTTCGAAGCTGGTCCTCATTCAAGCCATATTTTTTCCATTTTCTCAAACGAAACATCCTATATTTTATGCACTGTATTGAATTAAATACTTTTCATACCTTACTTTTCGGTGCGACAGTATTTCCTACACCTACCTCCACTGATTCAAAAAATATTTGAAAGAAATTCAAAACTTTTCGTCATTCGTTTTTTTCAAGTAGTTGATTGAATCGATGAAACTTACCTTAAGCTATCGTTAAGAAAGTAAAAATTAATTAAAATACAGGATGTCCATTTTTTCGAAAATCTAATACGTACATTTATCTTGATTTTTGACCTTGAATTAGAGTAAGGACGATTCATTAACGAACGTTCATTTACAAAACCAGCTTCGAATTTAATCATCCTCCAGTATTTTTGCTCTACTAAATAGGTGATATACATTACAGCAAGGATATGCTGAGAAATTCAAATGTGTTTGACAGACTGTTGGGATTATTTTTAAAACGGTTAAAAGTAGGTTGGATACAACGTTCTTTGAACTTCAATCCAGAATGGATCAATTCAATAAAAAAAGCAATTCATATAAAATAAGAAAACTAATAACGATTGCCCAAGTGTCGCCATCCTAAGAATATTGTTGTCGAGAATTCCATATCAATTCTACAAATTTTCAGATCTTTCGCATATCGATCAGTGAAATTCCCTCTGCTTTTTCTATATGCGGATACATATAAAGGCATTTATTGTTTTTTCTAATCAGATTATGCCACAACCAGTAAAATGCACTGCAGATTAAAAGACAGAGGCTTCAGAAATTGATTATTCTTATTATTATCAATTCTTGTACTTTCACTACTACAGAAATATTGCAATACAATTGAACCAGTGTTACCAACTCCCAAAAATATTTATCCCCAAACCATAAGTTAAAAACCCCTTAAATTGCCACAATTATTTCAAAATTCCCCTGAAAATTCTTCATTATCAACACAGCTCTACAAAAAAATTTTTTTTATTGTTGCCCTGGATATCATCGCAAATTTTTATGTTTTCAAGTGCCCAGATTACGAATATATTCATGAAAGTTCTCAATGTGCTCGTATTTTCATGATTTTTTCATTTCTTATATTTTGAACAATTATAAGCTTGTTAGAAATAAAATTTAATTTTCCAGTCATGATTAGGCTTCTGCGCAACTTTTTCGCGCATACAAACATCACCTGATCCCCACTCTCAGACCCCTTGCTCCACAGAACAGCTGAGATCTCAGTTATTTGACAATATTGAAGTACATATACACGTAAATCTGGATAAAGTGTCATGGATTAATATTTTGTTTCAATTACTGAATGTCCATTCTTATATATTTGTCTTCTAGTCTGAAATATTAGTTCGTCACGAAGAAAGTGTAAATATTGTAGTGATTTATTTTGTTATATTTGCGGTGTTTATATACCAAAAAACAAAAAGAAATATCACAGACTTTGTCAAGGAGACTTATGTTGAATATTTTGGTTTCAAAATGGACAAATTAGGTAAACCATGGGTTCCTAATAAAGTTTGTAAGTCCTGTGTTGAGTCTTTACGGTTGTGGAAAAAAGGTGAACGTTCTGGATTAGACTTTGGTATTCCTATGATCTGGATGGAGCCTACGAATCATTTAGATGATTGTTACTTTTGCGTAGTAGATGTTAAAGGTTTTAATCGAAATCAAACGTGGAGATACCCAGACTTACAGTCTACGAAATGTCCGGTTCTACACAGTGAAAATCTCCCTCGGCCCATATACATTTCAAAAGTAATTCGCATGCCCTCAGAAACAATGATGTTACCAAATTCACAGAAATCGGGACCATCTACTAGTGGAAGTGAATGGGAAGGTGAAACATCTACGCCAAAGTTATTTTCTCGAAATGAACTCAGTGATTTAATACGTGATCTCAATTTATCAAAACAAGGATCAGAACTGTTAGCCTCAAGATTGAAATAATAAAATTTATTGGCACCAACAGTAACAATTACAACATACAGAACGCGAGAAAAAGAGTTATTACAATTTTTTAGTGAAAATGAAGGATTAGTGTATTGTAATGATATCGCGAAGCTGCTTATAGACATGGGTTTAAAAGAGTACAAATCTACTGAATGGCGCCTTTTTATTGATAGTTGCAAAAGAAGTTTAAAATGCGTCTTATTGCACAATGGAAATAAATTTGCATCAATTCCAATTGCCCATTCAACGAAACTCAAAGAAGAATATGAAAATGTAAAATTAGTTTCAGAGAAAATTAAATATTCTGAGCATCAATGGCCGATCTGTGTGGATTTAAAAATGGTTAATTTTTTACTTGGCCAACAAAGTGGATATACAAAATACCCTTGCTTTATTTGTATGTGGGATAGTAGAGCAAAGCAACTTCATTGGGAACAAGATGTTTGGCCTGTAAGAAATTCTTCAACTGTCGGTAAAGCCAACGTAATAAGGAGCCGCTGGTGAGCAGAGGCAAAATCATACTTCCACCATTACATATTAAGTTAGGTATGATTAAGCAATTTGTAAAAGCGTTGAACAAAGACGGAAATTGTTTTAATTACATTTGCAGAAAATTTCCGAAGCTTAGTATGGAAAAATTGAAAGGTGGAATATTTGATGGTCCTCAAATACGGCAATTGATGAAAGACTCAGATTTTATCAAAGTTATGACTGTTCCGGAAAGTAAAGCTTGGAAAAGTTTTGTGTTGGTTGTCGAAAATTTCCTAGGTAACCATAAAGCACCAAATTATGAAGAAATTGTGCAAAATATGCTGACAAACTTTCAGACTTTAGGAGCAAATATGAGTATTAAGTTACACTATCTCCGCAATCATCTAGATAAATTTCCGGATAATTTAGGAAATTATAGTGAGGAACAGGGAGAGCGGTTTCATCAAGATCTAAAAGTGATGGAAGAAAGGTATCAAGGTCGATGGGATTGTCACATGATGGCAGATTACTGCTGGTCTTTGAAAAGAGATTGTCCCCTGAAAAATTATAGAAGAAAAGCTCATAAAAGGCGTTTTATGGAAATATGAAATATATTTTCGACATTTTCCTCTTTATTTACTTCGATGTATCCGAATTTCTCAAAACATAACTGACATTATAAATATATCTGTTATTTTGTTTCTTGTTTTACGATTTTTGTTATGAAAATGAAAATAAAGATTTAAAAAGAAATCAGAGCAAATCCTACAAAATCATTGATAGTTTCACGAATTATGTGCATAAATAGACCCAAAATCATTTTCATATCTAGGGCAACAAAACCATTGTAGACCAGTGTAATCCATTGAATGCCGCTAAGATTTTCTTGACGATACCCAGAATCCACGTGATTTTTTTGCATAATTGAATCAAATATATGCAGAATGTAACTATTTCATTGAAATTTTAAAGAAAAAACTTATAGAACCTTTTTTTGTATAATATTAAAACAAAATGAACATGCAGTCAACGAGTTCATATTATTATTTCTCATATGTGGATAATTGTAGTTTGTATGACACCACCTATCAGGTTTTCTTACCAATGTGCCAATAAACGTATCCGAGTTGGTCAAAAATTTTGAAACTGTTTTTTTATATACAACAGGTTAGAAAATTGTATAAATTATGATACATTATGAAGGCAGACCTACCTTTTATGTGTTTCCGAATAAACATTGGCACGATAGTAATAAACATCAGTTGATTTATGTTAAATCAAAAAATCCTAAATTTCACCTATTATTAACGGCTTGTAGCAGCTAAGTTTGAAAGAGATTGGCGGATAACCAATAGTATTATAACTCATTCAACTCCTGCAAAGCATCATTTGCTTAATCAAGAATTCCATGAGATTCCGGTCTTAGCATAACTAATCATACGGTTTTTTTATTTGGCAATACAAATAAATAACTTTCTCTTTTTGAAATACTATTGCGTATCTGCCAATCCCTTCAAACTTAGCTGTTACAAGCCATTAAAAAAGGGTGACATTTCGAGTTGACCTTTTAAATCTGGATGTTTCCCAAAGCTTTGTATACTTTTGAAAGTATTTCTTTTGGCATCATTAACGAATCGTTGATCAACACAACAGTAAAATAAAAATAATTAAAACATATAGAATTGAACGTATTTCCAGTAACCATAGACCACCAGTCGTATAATATATTGTCTATGTTTATGCTACACCCTATAACGACATTAGTTTTTCACTCGTTCAATATTATTTATTAGTATCGAGCAACCGAAGTAGATGTCCATTTATTTATTTGTCACTAACAGTTTTATTTCTTTCTCGAAAAAGTAATGAGAAATATACAAAATTTGCGGAGACAAACAAATCCCATCTCGCTCATTTGCCCCCAAAATTTAGGGGGAAACACCTAAGTTGGTAAGCCTGGATTGAACTTTCATTTTTCAATTTCGTTACATCAAAACTACTGTCGCCAAACTCAATTTGCAAAGATAGCAGACATGCAAATTCCATCTCCTTTACTTTCATTCCTCTTACAACTTGACAAAATGTGGAAGTTATCGTCGTTGTAATACTGTCAACTCAAGAATATGGAGGCTAGAGGAAGTAAAATTCTCTTTAATGATTGATGAATTTGAAAGTGTCCATGTGAGAAACTTGCCCAGAATGGTGCTAGGGATGTAACTATAAAATGAATTTAGTGTTGTAAAGAAATCATGAAACTTTACCACTTTTGACTATTTGGAATAAAAAGGAAGTACACCATTTATGTTCTTCCTCTTGAGCTTCTGACAAATATGCTCAATCATCAAAAGGTTAGGTTAGGAAACTTGAATTCTATCATTCATAATCAGTAGAAAGCTGTATATTTGGTATTTTAAATATGAAAACTTTGCCTTTATTGAATTAAAGAAATTAAAGAAGCATTTTCTCTGTTTATCAACTTTATTAAACCATCCTTCTCAAAAGTTCATTTATTTTATCTTCCCTGTTGCCAAAGTCACCACCTTCTACATAATGGTTGGTCTTTCTACGCCAGCCTCCCGTGGGAGTGTTTAACTGAAAAGAAATTCAAATTACCCGACTTACATTCTGAAATACCATTCCAGATTTAAAAATGAATTAAAGTGGAAACTTTCTTACCTTGAAGGGCCATAAGAAATTCGAAGCAAATTTGAATTTAGGACCAACTGTGAAGATTTCGTGAATTAAATCTTCAACGCAAATGATGTTAGATTTGCTCAGCCTATTTTCAATAATTTGATTGCTTGTGATAGCAACTCTCTGTCCAGCTACTTTAGCAAAACCTCTCTTGTAGATCAGTTCTCTGACAGATTTCAAGTTAGGATATCCCCATGTAATGTAAGGCTCGCATATTCTCAACATATTAATTGTAGCTTTGTTCAATTTAACAAATACTCCATTGTTGATTTGTCTCAAGCGGAATAATTGTAAGACCTTGCGTACTTTAGGGGCAACTTTGTTGATACTAAAAAAATAAATACATGATACACCTCCCATATAATAGTTGCCTAAAATACATTGTCATTTTCTGAATGTATGAGTACTCACCCTCTAATCCTAATAACGAAAGCCAGTTTAGCTTCTCCAGGAACATAGTAATTTCCACGGTTCTTGGCCTGACGTACAAGTCTGACTTCATCCCTTTCCTTGAGTCTATATTCCTTAACATATTGCTCAGCTCGTTTGAAAATTTCTTTACGTTTTTTCACTTGTAGTGCTTTCCTTTTAATAGCAGTTTGAAGCTGTTTAGCTCTAGTTGCATCGCGCCTTTTACGGTGCTTCAAAACTGATTCAGGAACAACTGGTAGTCCTTTTACCGTTTTGGTTTTAGTCTTCTCCGGTCTAGAATAAACAACATGAGTTGAGAAAAATAGATTACAAAATGTGTAATAGAACCAAATAGACTAACCTCAAACTTATATGAATAGTCCAAACAGTGCAAAACGTATAAAAAACATGAAACTATATATAACAACAATATTCTAATTTTATCGATTTCAAGTAATTAATATTTTCAATAAAAGATGATTAGAAAACACTTCAATAAATTTAAAAATACTTACGTTGGAGCCATTTCGTATTATTTGGTACACGAACCACTGAATAGAAGACCTAAAGAACTTCAAGAAGTGCTACATGAATCTATGATCTATGTTGTGCAGAAGAAGAGCAATCTTTTTCTAGGTATCTATGTTTCGGTATTACCGTGTCAAAAATTATAATACCCAATCTCCTGTAAACCATGGTATGTCACAAATATCCATAAAAATACATCTCTTCTTTTACGGTTTTATATCTTATATTCGTAAAATAATTAGACTAAATGAAAAATCAAGAAATAAAGAGATTTTATGGAATATTTTTATTATACCTGAATTGAATATATTACATAAGGCAATCGTACATTTTCAATTTCATATAATTATAAGACGATTCTATTCCTTCAGGATTTTTCAGAATAATTAAAAACAGCTTCCCTATGAATAAAGATTCAAGTTCAATTTGAATAATTACAATAATGATAGAATAGAATAGTTTATTTCTTAATAGGATCACCTAATCTTTTTACAAAAAAAACATCGAAAAATACAGATTTTTCATAATTCAAGCATTGCCTAACTAAATTTCAAATCAATACAAAAATAAGATTATACGATATGTACTACAAAGACTATCAAACTTGAACCATTACCTCCCCCTCCCAATAAATTCAATCAATCTCCTCCTAAACATTCCTACAGATTGTGCTCTTTTTAAATCGTCATGCAGCTCATTGCAATCCCTGAAGCCCTTATAGAATAAGCAATTCATTGTACTTTTGTGACTACACCTTGGCAAGTAAAAGTTATCATTTCTTCTGATTGGATAGTTGTGGATCTCAAAGTGAAAACTGACAAATTCATCGAAATATCCAGGTAACAAATTGTTCAATAACTTATAAATAAAAATCAAAGCATTTACATACATTCTTTCCTGACACGATAACCACCGAAGACCCCCCCCAACATAATTTGTACACAAGTATATCTATTACACCCTAGTATCAATCTCATACCCCTATTTTGAAATTTCTGCAATGCCGACGTTCTATTTAAATTTAAAGGGTAAAACACTGTATCACAGTAATCAAAGTGCGGCTAAATTATAGAGTTGTATACTGTAATCCTTGAGGCAACAGAAAGGTATTAGGCCACACGGCTGAAAAAATTTAACTTTTTACAAATTTTTCTATAGGTATATGAAAAATGGGCGCCAAAATTCAAACAGCTATTAAGCATAAGCCCAAGGTACTTGCATTCAGAAACAATCCCAACTTCAGCATTGTCGATTATCAAACTACACTCAGAGGTGTCAGGGGTCGAATATTTGTAAGGTGTAGTTAAAATTATGGCCTTAGTCTTATCAATGTTGATCTTCAGTCTGTTAGTGTTCAGAAATCCATTGATTACCTCCAATGCTATATTCATTCTGGTTATGCCAACATTCAAGTCTTTATCAGAAATGCATAAGAGAGTATCATCCACAAATAAGTTGATAAAATCACAACTACGTGACAATTGAATATCATTTATGAATAATAGAAATAAAAGGGGCCCCAGGACAATGCCCTGAGGTACTCCAAAATTATTCTGCAATGAGTCTGACAATGTGTCGCCAATTTTCGTGACCTGACATCAATTTGATAAATAACCTATAAACCAATCAAGAGCCTCCCACTGATACCAACACTTCCTAGCTGACGAACCAGAATTGCACGATTTATGATTTCAAAGGCACGCTTTAGATCCAAAAATACTACAATAACATAGTGACCCCCATCTATCAAGATCTTCCAATTTATAATTGTGAGATGGAGTGCTGACTGGCATGAGTGATTATTTACATCTCATTGGTGAACAAACAAAACAAAATTCGGAATTTTTTATTAACACCTTTTATCACTTTATTAATCTATTTCCTGTTAATTAATTTTCCTATTATCTCGATAATCAAAACTTTGTGTCCCCTAAATATGAACTAGTCAATCCAGTACCTTATTATTTCAATGAAATATTCTTATTATATTCTTACATAAATATGCATAATTCCCTTTTATAATATTTTTCTCCAGTCGAACTAAATTTCCTCTACTTATTGAGGGTAGAACTAAAAGAACTCTCCTGAAAGGGCGACTAATTGAAAATGTATCGGTAATTAACAGTTCAAAATTCGCCCAGAATGCCTCTTGCGTTACAGTCGTTCATAAAATGGATTCAGTTGTTGTAAACGGTTTGAAGTGCGTTGCGTCTGAAAAATATAAATAATTTAAATAACATCGTAACATAAAATGTCAACTATTACGTAGTCCAAAATAACTTCATAAATATAACCTAAAAAATCGCTTCGGTAGCTGCACGGCTAGTGAGCAAGTATGTAGGAATATACTTAGCCGAGGTGCCTGGTTCGAATCCGGGTTCAAGTTGTGAATGTTATCCTTGAACAAAAATTGTGATATTTGCAAGAATCGCCTTAAGAGGGCATAAACGTCCGAAGTGTTATGTTTTGATCTTGAGAAGATATAATCAAATATATTTTCTTCGCCTCAATGAGTGCCAAGTTATTTACTTTTGTTTAAAATTTGATAGAATTGATGACGTTAGTGACTTTGTAATATAATTTTGTTTCACCAAATGCAACCTGCTTAAATAGATCTGAGAATTGATATTTTAAGCATAGAAAATTATTTTTTGGTTCGTAGTGCAATTTGTGTAAGAATTTCAACAATTTATTAATTATGCTTTATATGAATACAATAATATATTCCAATGAAGACAATTCATTTCGAATCAAATCATTCCATATTATTTCTCAATAGTAGGAAGTAATTCATACATTTCAAGAAGATATATTGATTTTTTAATACACATGAATTTTGACAGAACCAGTGATATCATGCAGTTCATTGGAATGGAATGTTGCTACAAGTATTTGCTCCCCATCAGCTCTTGGACTTATCCCAGCTGCAATTGAAACGTCTTGTTGAGGTTGAATATCGTGACACGCTAATGCATAATTTTTGAGTAGAGCAGGTCCGTGAATGAAAAATCTACACTTAGTCAGAACCGTATTGAGCGGATTTTTGAAGCCTAATGAGATGGTTGTATTTTTATTCAGAGGAATTTCTGCAGGAACCTAAAAAATAATATGTATGAAATATATATTCTTAAACTCGCGATTTGAAAGGAATATAAAAATCACGCTTTTTGTTACTCTACCTGAATCCTGATAGGAGGTTTTATAACTTGAAAATCATCTTCATCCGCCCAAGTTTGTCGAGTTTCATTAACAGTGACAGTTGCATACAATTTCACCATGCCGTACTCCACTAATTTATCGAGGTACTTTGTAGGGGTAATTGTCATTTTCATATTTTCAACTATAACAAACAATTAACATCAAATTTCTAACCTAACCCAAATGTAGATTTCGATAGTATCATTAATGGCAGTTCTAAAACCACTAATTTCGCAAAATTTTGAAGTAAGTGTCACATACCAGCTCCAGGCTGCATTACAAAATCTCCTTTAGCCTTCTCAATTAGCTGTGCTTTCAAACCAGTATAATACACACTGTATGCTGTAATTGCAGCTCCAATAGTTCTTGCTTGCTTGCTTTTGTTCTTGATGGTAACAACAGCTTGAAAAGATTCTCCAATCATTACTTTATCCAAGTCTTTTAATTCGAATTCCATATCTTCGAGTTCACTGTCTGGCATTGCAAAGAACCTGGCAATATCAATCATTTCAGTCACTTTTATTTCCTATATACTTTCTAACTTCCAGATGATAATTGAATAAAATATATCTTCAATATGTATACTTCTAATTTCTACTTACTTTTTCGCCATTTCTGACCCCCTGACAGCATTATACAAAGATAAACGTTCTGCCTCTGTACCTTCTTTTTGTTTATAAAGAGAAGTGATATCTTCCCTATCTCTATCTCCATTTGGATCATAAACAAAAGGCTTCTTAGTGAGAATGAGTCTACCAATACTGAAAAGAGGAAAGAAGAAATCTAAGGAATTCAATTCCCGCAATATTTTAATATAATGTATTTGAATAGAGAAAAAAAAGATCTTTCCTCTATAATGCAAGGCATCTTTATTCCAAATTTCAAGTGAATAGGGAATCTGTTTCTGATAATCCAACAGGAACCTTACATAAAGCTAGATAAATATATACACTTTCCATTGCTTGAACTCATCTATAGATAGAGCAGGGTTAGTTTTCCTGATAACATAGATTAGTGTATATCACGTGAACACACAGTATGCGCGCGCATAGCACTTTTCATTGCCTGAACACGTAATGGATAGAGCACACGCCACCTTTATTAATAACATAGCGTGTAACACCTGATCATGTAGTATGCGCGCGCATAGCACGAGCACGACAAATTTTCGATATTTACAGTTGTTACAGGCACGAGAATAATATTTATGGACACCTAATTAAGAAACTTTTATTTCCAAAGCCATCTTAGACATTCAACAATAGTTTCATGAAATTTTGCACCGAATTTCTAAGATAAGTTATAAAAAAGATATGTTTCTAAATGGAGCTTACTCTTCTCAAACTCCTTAATTCCAATGAAGATATCTAGACATCTTTACAAGTCTAAGATAAATAACGATTAAACAAAGCCTGTACAACTTGCTTGGGCATCTTTAATTCAATTAACTCAACCGCTATTGGAAAATTTTAACCAACTAAATCATGTGTGAAAGCTTTCGAAACCCATATTATTGCACGATAATAATTGTGGGTTATGTTTCAAAATACTACGAAGAAGTCGAGGCTTATGGAAAAAGGAAACTATTCAGGATTTTTCAAATTTCTTAATAGCTAATACTAAAGAAAATTGTTAAAAACATAAAGAATTGATGTAATACTCACTGGTACTTATTGCAATAAATTTTGGAGTATCCCAGAACGTGATGTGGATCTTCCTTCCAACGGAGCACATCAGCATTGACTGAGGACACCATGAATTCTACATCATAGTTGTAACATACAGCACCTTGCTTGATGGCTTCCAAAGAAGCTGGACCACATTGGTAGAAATTTGTGGATAGTTCTTGAGGAGTGGCATCAATAGCTTGCCAACCCCCATAACCTATAAAATCGTTAACAAATAAATGTGAATTAAACAGTCTCAAGATAACCTACCTATTGGTAGATCTGGTCTTGCCATCCAGACATCATTCCAAACATGATAGTTCCATATAGAATCTTCACCGTTAGGATTGTTTGGATCTTCTTCAAGTGGTTCCCCTTCTTTGTCATAATACTTGTCTATAGACAAGCTGGAATTGGCGTCGTGTGCTGAGACTAAATTCGAAACAACTCTTGATGGAATACCCAGAGCTCGACATACTGAAATGAAAGCAAAAGAAAGAAAACTTTCGATAACATCTCATTTAAAAATTCTCGCCTGATCTGTACCTGTAGTGACAACACCAGCGAAAACCCAACACTGCCCATAAGGCACTGGTTCTTGTGTATCCAAATATTCTTGCATGATAGCTACAGATCCAGTCCAAGCAGATGGAGCAGTACCTTCTGAATAATCACCACTCCAATCACCAATGAGAATTCCTCCATCATCGTCATTGCTGTTCACCATTTTTGAGATCATTCGAGCTACTTTCACAGGATCACCACGACTGCAACAAACAGAAACTTTTGAACATATATTTTAAAATTCACCCAGCTATTATATGTACAAAGAAAAAAAAATTCAAAATGAATAACTTCTTGAGAACTGAAACTTTCAAATTCAAACTACCCGGCTCATTTTTATCATATAAGTATTTTATATTGCAAATATTACAGTGAACTTTCTATGTGAAGGTTGACCGGACATTTCTATGAAATAACACAAACTTAAATACAAACAAACTCTAGTCGTAACTGGAAAAGGCATTGTAACAGATTCACATAGTTTTGTTTTTCTTTAATCGTTATTACCTTGAATGTGGCAAGTTGCTTCTGTCTATCATCAACATGATGGCAGGTAAAACACATGCATTAAATTGACCAAATATCCATTCGCGACCTTTTGCACTCCCATAAGCTCCTACCCATATTTTACCCACTTCTTGAAGAATATATTCGTCCAGGAGCCTTTTATCAGGCATATACACCAAGTCATCTGAAATTGAATCTTTTTATTTACCATATACATGTGATACCAATGTACCATGAATGTTTTCACTAGCTTCATGTAATAAGTTTTAGAATTGTGGTCCTTTTTCAGTTTTTATTAATTCAAAATTTCATGCTCTAATTTGACATATTGAATAACTTTCTAACTTTGTAATCAAAACTTTTGACTCTTAACAAGTTTCCAAATAACCTTTAATTCTTAAGATTTGAATAAACCAGAGTGTTTTTCAAATGCGTTAGATAGTGTTGAATATTTGAATACTCACGACAAACCCAAGGATTGAAAAGGATATAGATCTCCTCTTCGTGATCGTACACTTTCACTCTATCAGGCGCGCTCACTTTACTTGTCTCGATCTGTAACTTCCAAACTCCTACAGGAGCACTTGGTGGTATAGCAATCTATGAAATAATATCATTCAAATTCAAAACAAACGAAAATATAAATTTTATCAATGATTGTGTTCTATGATTTAGGTTAATCTATAGAAACCAAAATTGAACACAGAACTATTTTGGTAATAGTTACAATCTGTGACTTGTTACAATGGCAATGTTCCGAGCAAATATTATAACTTTGAATTTATTTGGTTCTGAACAAATTCTGTACTTACTATATTTAAATTTCTCAAGCACTGCAATTATTAAGAAATTAATGATAATATACATAATATGATAATTAATGATGATATACATAATAATATGGTCTATGATGTGGCTCCACTAATATTACCATCACAGAACATATTGTTAATTTGTCGTAGCCAATGTGATTAATAAAACAGCCAGAAATATATCATTTATATTATTTCTATTTTTTGAGATATAATAAAGCAAGTTTTCGAAATTCTATAACAGAGTTCACTATTATTATTAACCATATTCAAATTTCAAAATTTTCCATCCCCATATGCCAATCTAAGCTTGAGTGATGTTACCAATGAACTCAATTATCAAACTGGAACAGACACCTTTGTAAATCAGGAATCACAAATAATAGATAAAAGAGGCATAGAGAGTTAAAGTAAGATTCATGAAATTTATAGTTTGAAGTATTTTGCCAGAGTTAAATTTTTGATGTACCAATGAATCGAATGATTTTTTCGCGTTCCAACAGGTTTCATATTCATTTTCCGAAAATTATGGAACGTTCAACTGCTACACAAATTACACTCTTTTATATTTCCGTTCTTAGATTATATATATATATATATATATATATATATATATATATATATATATATATATATATATATATATATATATATATATATATATATATATATATATAGTCTTTGAAAAAAGAGGATTTACAAAAATTCGAATAATTGTTTACAATAAATGCTTATATCTATAATTTTAGTGTGTGTCTGAAAAAACACAAATGTGAGCTCAGGAAAATGTAACAGGGGAACCATACTATCTTGCGTATGCTTCATTAAACGGGTGAAAAAACCTGAGGAAAAAACTCGTTTTCCTGTCGCTATTGCACTAGTAATAGCTTGTCTGTTTATGTTGTGTTAGTGTCGTGTGTACATAAAGAATACCAAAGATATTTTTGCTTAGCAGCTTCAATTCTCATCTTGTACTCCATGAGTTCCAGACGAAGACAATGGTGAAAGGAAGGGGGTTTGGGACAGGAATCTGTAACAATGGAAAAAGAAAACCAGCAGAAAAATATTCTAACAATTATACCTGACTCTTATATGTCTAAACACACTTGAATTTAAGAAAAGATTTCACATAGTAAGCAAGGCCATAAAAAGGACTAAGGAGATAATCAAAAAATACATAACCTGCGATATTTCCTCTTTCGCGGAGATGTTCTTTCATCGCAGTGTGAGTCTCCTGAAACATAATCACTTCCTTGTTCTTGCTTGCCAATTTTGAAGTATAATCTCGCAAAATCCCTTCAATATTCAAACTCAACAAAAAAATCCCCTCTCTGTTTGACCGAGAGAGCCCCGATGGCTAGGTTCGGTCTTCTAAGTGATGCCGATTATGATCTATAGATGTTCTAGAATCATTACGAAGCCAATAATTTAGGTTATATATTATTTTTCCGTGGTTCTTGTTCAATTTTAAGAAAAATTTGCAAAAAAATTGTGACCGTCGTTTTAAAAATATGACAAATGTCATAATTGATATGGTAACACGTTGTTTTATAACTTGTTAAATTGAGATGATCGTATACTATTCAAAGAGTAACTTTGTCAGGTATGCTCGCTCGTTGATTAAGTTCACTGTACGTAGAGTATGGACGAAAAGTTTACTTACTTCTAATGTGACAGTGTCTTCACCTTTCGCCAAAATATTTCCGTACCACAGTTTCTCATCTTGATTTTGGACTTTGCTATCTGATAAAATAACAATTCCTTTTGTAGCTTTCAGAGGATTAGGAGTGGGACCTAACAAAAAATATATAAATATACAAGGTGTCTATGTGAATAATTATTTTACTCATATAATCATATAATTAAAGTTTTTACCAAAATTGAATAAGAGGCGTATCTTATCAACTCCATCACGAAAGCCTCCATTATTAAATCGTATTGCCAATGTAAATTTCATTCCTCTTCTCAAAATAGGCGTTTGTATTTCTTCATTGTTCACCATATCGAACATATCGGTTTTGTGTTGCACTGCATTTTCTTTTATATAAAGATATGCGATTTCCACAACAAGACAATCCTGAATGTATCAAGAAAAATATGTTACATTAACAATTCACTCTTGTACACATGCCAAAAACATAGGGATATTTCATATTTCTTAGATTAGTATTTAACTTCTGGTATTAAGTGATGAAACATTACTGTAAAGGATAAATCAAAGTGTCATATGTCTAAATTAGCAACAATAAAAAATAACCAAGGCCGCTCTACACCTCCTAGACATGCTAAAAATAAAGGCATTAGGAGATTCTTAAAAATAGTCCCCTAAGTCAATTTGATAGCATCAAAGAACTGTTGCTGATTTTTAAATCTTGTTAACCTTGTATAACACCTCTTTTAATGTCTCTCAAGCATAATTAATTGGAGTCCAGTTGGGCGATTGAGTAGACTAAGGTAAAACATTAATTTCATGCAAATTTAAGAAATTCGTCGTATCAGTTTCAGTGTGACCAGGGTTATTATCATGCATGACTAGAATGTCATGTCATTCTACCATATGCTACAGCATATGGTAGTGTATAGACTTGAAGAATCTGATCATTTCAGTCGTTTGCATTGGGAAAGCTGTTGAAGCGATTGGAAGATATTTCATCTCAAACCATCACAGTACCTCCCTTGTTGCGGTGTACTTCCTAGACATCTCCATGTCTTCGAACATCACCAAGTTAGCTCCACTCGCCCAGAATCTGAGTGAACTCCAAACCGTGATACTACTGAGAATAAAACATTGCACCAGTATTGAGTCCTCCATTCTGAACGATTTTGAACTCATTTCAATCGATCTACGCGATTTCCTCTAGTTAGGTGCTAATACGTTCAAGGTCTTCTTCATGTAACCTATTGCCGATAGATCTTTAAGTTGTGCACGTTAAAGTAAGATTGATCAACTATGTTCGTTGCAACTGTCGTAAAACGATATCTACCTCTCTGTCGTTCCCTTATACTTTTTGTTTCTCTATATCGGACCATCATTCACGAAATAACGCTTTGAGCAACTTTTGTGTTTCATACGATCAAGTATCTCAACAAACTGAATGATGTCATTCCATAGTTTTGTTTTGATGCCTCACTACTAAAATAATTAAGACAATAAGAATTTTTGTCTTGTGTGTACGAAAAATTTCAAGAACTTGAATTTCTAATCGATATCAAGCAACTACATCTGTGCTTCACCGATAATAAAAAAAATAATACTCTGCGCCAAGTAATTAACGAGCAAAATCGAAAATTCAAATTTATTCAGAAGTTTGTATATGTTGAAGAATTATTATCTAAGGAATGCTTGAGAACAATCGAAATGAAAATGGTACTCATAGAAATTTGAATGAAAAAGTCCCCAAAAACCAGTTAATACCAGATATTTCCACCCCTGGCGAAAAATTACTGCATGTCATCTACGATTCAAATTATTAATTAATTTCTAATGCAAATTTAACTTACGCTCATTTCGAATAACCAAAAAAATTTTCACTGAAAATATTAACTACACTAATGAGTCTATACAGTTTTGAATGTCATATATATATAGATCACCCTTCCTGAAATTAGGTAGTGATTTATCAAAGGAAAGAACATTGATATAAGTAGCAATTAAAATATTTGAATCTATCAATGAACTATCACTAGATTTGCGATTAGGTATAATTTTAATTGACGGAAGCCTTAACATCCTTTCATGCAGTAAAATAATCTGGATCGCTTTTTTGAAGGCAGAAATATGCAATAAAGCAAAGAGAGTCCTTACTCATTTATATTCGTAATAATATTGTTCGCATCAAGCATATCGTTAACTGTATTATATTTTCAACTAATTATTACTTCGGCTGTCATTAATTTCTTCAGAGAAGATGTAGCATTTCGCTGAGAAGGTCTTTCGATTCACGAATACGTTATTTCAAAATGTAGAGTGGCCAGCTGGATTACCCGATTTTAATCCCTCAAATTTTTTTTTAAAGAGATCCATCCCAAATTGAAAGCTTATGCCACAACCTCAACATTTGGATTAACTGAATTTTGAGTTAGATTATGCTGAGGACAGAATCTTGATTTCACATAATCCAAATTAACTTTAAAAACGACATTGATAATTGATCTGTCCCAGCGGTTCTTTTTTTTGGCCAGGTTTGAACTTTCATCGAAATACAATATAATATTGCGCAATGGAAACAACCTGTCAAGTGTACGTAGGACTCGCGGACGATGTTTCCGTAGAAGCTTGAAGGTACATATAAACTAAAAAAATTGATAAATATTATTGGAGTAAACCCTGAAGTTCTCCGATGACATTCGACACCTCGAAGATTTTTCATAAGCCGCCTATTAAAACTGTCATCGACATCTGCTGACATTCGTAAAAACTATGTTTGTTTGATTGTTTCTACTCATAATTTATCGCATGGCTTTCGATTATTATACTTATAATTTTCTACCGCTAAATGTTTTCAAACATTTCTTCTTAATTTCAATTTTAAAGGCTTACGCGATACCCATCTCCTTCTTCCTGTACGGTGCCCATATGGGAAGCACTCAGGCTGTTTGGCACATTGTGCTTGCCGTGTTTTGTTGAGTTGTTATTTGTCTTTCAGAAACTTCCTGATGAAGATTGCAAGACTGTTGTAGAGGGCCTCCTGGATCATCTGGGCGCTGGGTGTTTCAGCGCCCAAGGTGTTCAGTCTGGTTTCCTTATGAGCGGGACACTCGAAGAGTATGTGTTCCGTTGTTTCGTCATTTCCTAGGCAACCACGTCACTGTGTGGTTTCCGATAGTTTCATGACGTGTAGATGTTTGTTGAGTTGGAGTTCTGTTAATAGGCCCACTAAAATCCCAACACGCTATTTTTCGAGGAACAGAGGTTCATGTACCCTCTTCTTTGATTGCTGTCCCTTTATGAGCCTTTTTGACTATCTCAGTCCCGAGATGCCTGCCCAATAGTTTTGGGCCTCGGTGGCATTCTAGTTTTGAATGAAAGAGAGCACATGGGTCCATGGGATGGTCAGAATTGGTTCTGGTCCCATCGACCTGACAGCTGTTGCCTTTTTAGCGAGGCTGTCTGCTCTCCCGTTTCCTTCGATGCCCTGATGGGCTGGGCACCAAATCAGAGTAACTCTGTTTGTAGCACTGAGTTTTCGAAGGGTTGTTCTGCATTCGTCAACCAGTTTGGATGTAACCTTCGTATCTTTCAGATATCCAAGGGCGTTTTGGCTATCAGAGTATATATAGATGTAGGCGTCTTTACAGTTCCTGTGTAGGTTTTCCTGTACACACCGGATAATAGCAAATATTTCTGCGTGTGTTACTGGGACGTTGTCTCCCAGAGCAATCATAATGTTTGCCCTAGAGCCGTGAATGCCTGTGCCCATCCCGGTTTTGGAACCGTCCGTAAACCAGGTGGGGCCCTGTGGTTTGTAAGGCGTGGGGTGTGGTCAAAATTTATTTTGGTGGAATAATGATTTTGTAGGGTTCGTCGAAGTAGTAGGTGGCTCTCGTTTGATCTCCTCTGACTTTGTTCAGGAATGTGGAGTGTCCAGAGATTGGATTTCTGTCCCTCTACATACTTCTCTCCCGCAGTCTCAAAGAGGTCCTTATGGCCACCTCCTCCACCACTATGTGTAGCAGAGGGACGCCCAGAAGACACTCCATAGAGGTCGTAGGTGTGGATCTCAAGGCTCCCGTGACTGCTTAACATGCTTACCTTTGGATCTTGTTGATTTTTTCCGTTTTATCTCTTTTTCCAGTGCAGGCCATCAAACGATGGCCGCATAGATCAGGAGTGGTCTTATCCCTGTTGTGTATAGCCAATATATTATCTTTGGTTTGAGTCCCCATTTGGGGCCGAATAGTCTCCGGCACGCCCAGAGTGTGTTTTGCGCTTGTCTCTCGATGTGATTGTCCCAATTTAGTTTGGCATCTAGCATCACACCTAGGTATTCCACTTGTTTTACTAGTGTTAGTTCCTCGTTGAAAATAATGTATGCCTTGAAGGGCGGTAGTTTACTTTTTCGAGTGAATAGAATCATGTCTGTTTTGTTCGGATTTACAGACAAGTCGTTCTCTCTGCGCCATTGTTCAGTCATTTGCAGAGCGTTCTGCGCAACTTCACATTTGAGATTTTTTCCATGAACGAGGAGGACGAGATCGTCAGCATAACCCACCGGAAAGTCCCCAGCATCGGCAAGGGCCGCCAGTAGCCCATCCAGCACGAGGTTCTAAAGAAGGTGAGATAGTCCTCCCCCCTGTGGACATCCGCCGCTGGCGGTACCCCGGAAAGTCGACTCGCCGAGGTGAGCCTCGATGCGTCTGGTCGACAGTAGACCTTCCACCCACCTACGCGATCCACATAAAAATTTAAATAAGTTCATTAACTGGTTCTCAGCGATATATTTCTCCTAATACCTTAAATTTTGGAGATAAAAATCATTTTGTGAAATATATGTTGAACTAGTTAAATCCATAAAGCAAAAATAGCATTTTTTTATTGAATTAAATTAATACTATTTCTATACTCATATTCAAATTATAATTTTCAAAAATTATGTTATGCAAATATTTTCACCTAGAAAGATTTAGGAAAAAGTAATACATGCAATTCTTACTGAACATGTCAGAAGCTTCTTTTGCTTGACATTTCTTAATGTATTTTGAAAGAGTCCCTTTTCAAATTGCAACAGTAATCAGCCATCATGTGCGTATTCCATCTTCCCTGGTAGGGTCCTTAATAAGTTTGATATCCTGGTGAAATCTTCCAACCTGTTCCTCACTCTTCTCCTCAATTTTCAGAAAAACGATGGTGACTATGTAAATAGTGCAGCTTTATGTTCATGTTGTACCCAAGAGATTTAAAACTAGTATGCGTTTATAAGTTCAACATAGTTTCCTGCTTTGCGTTTGTCCAGAAAGTTTCCAACAACTACAACAAAAGAAGTCCAGGCTTCTGAATGGGTTATCTTATACATGGGCCAACAAATATTGCTGGTTTAAATCATTCAATTTAATTTAATTGAATTAATTAATTAATCATTTAAGGTTATGTAACTTAGTTCTTATGTAAATTGGTCAACAAGCAAATGTTTACATACTTTAATCAATGAAGCAAAATTTAGCTCAAAAAATCTTTGAAAATGAGGGCTCAGAAAATAAGTGATAAATTTTATTACGTTGGATTAGTATAACGATATAACGTGATACGAGCTACAGCGAAGTGCAACTGAAAGTAGAAATTTATTAGAACTATTGAATTTAAGATTTTTCAATGATATTAAGCTTGATTATATAAAAGGTTTGTGTGAAGCCATTTACGTAAAATTAGCTTTGCCCTTTTTATTGCTCATCTTCTTGTGAGCTGATACGTCTGTCATATTAGAATGTGAAACAGTGAAGTTAAATCCCTTCACTTTTCTTATAAAATCTTATATTTGTTTTAGACTGGAATAATCATAATATAAATGATCTACAAATAGAAAAATAAAAGTAATTCAACTTTCCAAAACTCTATGAACAATTCTTTTTCTTAGGTTGGTGTACGTACATGGTGGAGTGTTTACAACTTTATATTTTGAGGTTTCTATTTGTTTGTCATTGTTTGACATATTGTCTTGTCACATGCGCTCAATTTCGTCGTGACTTGTCATTAAGGTGGTGTTGAAACGTAAATATTCTCGGTAATTAAGTAATTCATATTTTCAAATTGGCAAAAAATCAAACCTATGTGTAGTTGTGAAGTGTTTCAATATTTATAGGAGTGCCATTTAGTAGAAAGTGCTTCATTACTGAAAACCACTAAATACTGAGGCCCAGCCCGTTATTAGAAGTATGTGACGTAATTTTTCATTCATATTAAACCCTCTGTTGTTTACTATACGAATTTAATCAGATATTTTTAATTCTCTATAATTATTGCATCTCAAACTATTGATAAGTAGAAAAGCTAGTAGCACAATCATCAAATAATTCGAAGTAAGTCTAACAGAGCATTACTATAAAAATGGCGGATATTAAAAAGTTGACCTCAAATCTACCACACTTTCATTTTTAATGTAAACAGGTTGATTTTCAGTGGTGAATGTAATTTTTGTAATTTTATAGTGGTTAATGTGTTTTAATTACTTGCCTTTTGAATGACAATGATATCAATCATGCTTATTCTTAGGCTCTTATTCATTTTGTAAACACATTTAATTCCTTTGATGGTTTTAACCTTTTGGGTTTTTGAATGTGTTCATCTTTTTTCAAAATTGACTATTTTAGATCAGAAGTTTTGATGAATATGTTTCATAACTAAAATTAAAACACGAGTTAGAATTTATGAAGTGTTTCCTCAAGAAGAAATCTTATTTTTAATTGATTGAACCTATCAAGAAGTATTTCCTTAAACCTTAAAATTGAACTAACCTGAAATATTGATAGCAATAATGTGTGTGTGTCCCACTCTTTCTCAGACTTATACTCCAAAAACCACTCGGAAGTATGTTCTTCCATGTTAGTTCTGGTAATCAGTACATTACCAAGGGGTTGAAATAAATTTACTTTTAGCCAAACTCGTTCAGTATAAAAAGGCACAACTCTGTTTCTCTTAACAAAACTTACCACACTTGTATATAGGAACTTTGGCATCAAGATTATTGAATGCTGAATCGTTGAAATATACCAAATGGACACATTTACCTTATACAGGGTGTAGCATCGAAGACATAACCGATCAAATTACTATAAAGCTATTCAATTCTTGACACAAAACGTCGATTATTGTTTCGAGGGAGACATTTTCAAACAACAGTTATAACATCAACCTTCATAATAATAATAATAATATTTCTTTATTTCCGTAGATCATACAGATATAGGACACGTCATAATATGTTTAAGGAACGAATATATACCTAATAAATACTAAAATAGGAAGAGCATAAAAACATAAAATATGAAGTCATAAACAATAAATAAAATTGTAAAGTACACTAAACTCTAACAATACAATAGTAACATTTTACATATTACTAAACTCACAACTAATAAAACTGTTTCTACAACTCGTCATGAAGGAACTCGGAGTAGGCATAGTAGGCCTTCGCCAACAACAGTGATTTAACATTACTCTTGAATTCCTTCTGATTTCCCAACTTGAATTTTTGTGGCAGTTTCTTATAGGTCCTTATTGCCAGAAACAGGGGCTCTTCTCATATAACGAGAGTCTGTGTTTTGGAACCTCTAGGGCTCGAGCATTCCTCGTTGCATACCCATGATTCTGACCCAGTCTGGCAAACAGAGATGGACTCGACCTAGCATACAAAAGTAGCTCAAGAATGAATTGGCAAGGCAGAATTAATATATTTAATTCTTTGAAATATGACCTGCAGCTTACTCTCGATCCGACACCAACCATGAAACGAAACGCTCTCTTCTGCAGCAAAAAAACCCTATTCTAGTCCCCTGAAGACCCCCAGGCGAGAACTCCATACAATATCCTAGAGTGGAAGCAAGCAAAATAGTACACACGAAGAGCCGAGAGATTGACACTATTTCTGAGACATCTCAAGGAATAACACACAGGAGTAAGTTTACCGCAAAGTACATCAGCATATCTGTGGCATTTGAGCTGGCTATCAATGATCACCCCCAGAAAATTGGTATCAGCAACTTCCGCTAGCGATGTGGTAGCAGTCCTTATCAATAGGCTGCGATCCTTCGGACGGTTGGATATGTTCATGTGCATAACCAGCGATTTGAAATCATTCACAATCACATTATAATCTCTAAAATAGTCTACTTACTCCACAACCGTAGCACTACCATTCTTGGACATTTGAGTCTCACTCTCTGCGTGGACAAGACGGGACGTATCATGAGCAAACAGATAATTGTTATTCATTCTGAGGCTATTGACGTATATAATAAACAACAGGGGCGAGAGTACAGATCCCTGAGGTACTCCTTTCCTGATTGGGAGCTACCGAGATTTCACCCCGTTAATCTCCATGTATTGAGATCTCATGCTCATATAACTACGGAACCAGTCGAGTGTAACTCCACGTATACCACCATCCAACAGTACATTCATAAAGATCTCATGATCCACCAGGTCAAAAGCCTTGCATAAATCCCAGAACACTGTCAAACAAGCACTTCCTTCTTCCAGTTTGCCATAGAAGGCATTTAAAAATGAAACAATCGCCGATGAAATCCTTAAACCAAATTGAGCGGTATTAAACAGGTTATACTTTTCGTAAAAGTCAATTATCCTATTGGCTACGATCTTTTCGAAAATCTTAGAGAAGACACTCAACAAGGAAATAGGCCTATAATTCTCAATCACAGAATCTGAGCACTTCTTATGAACCGGCGCCACCCTTGCTATCTTCAGTGACGCCGGAAATACTCCTCTCAAGCGAATAATTTAGGCCGAATCTGAAAGGCCGTACAAAAATACGAATATATTTCTTAACGAAAACAGTACTGAATCCATCTGGTCCCATAGATGGAGAAGCTTTATTATTCTTCACAACCACAATAATATCTTCATATGTTATGGACACAGAGAAAAAAGTGGCATCACATTTGATATTCTTAGTCCTTTGCCTACTTCCGGCTTGATTGTCCTTGACAGTTTGACTGCAGACGGCACTAAAATACCTGCTGAAATGATCTGCAATCGCTGCAGGATCACGCCACCATTCACATCCAGTGTTATATCTGTCTTACCTTTTTCGAACCTTTTATAATTTCCCAGGCCAATTCTTGACTTATTCTCGGAATTGCGATCAACGAATCATTATACATCCTTTTTGCAGCGTCAATGACGCATCTGTAGACATTCTTATATCTTCTATAAAGATTTTTTGATTCCTCATTCCCATTCAATGAAAACAAGTACAGAGATTTTAACCTTTGTGCAGAAACTCGAATTCCCGTTGTAATTCATCTATTATGAAGTTTCAAAGAAGTCACTTTCGTGCTTCGCAAAAGAAAGGAAGAGTCGAAATAGTTACGCAGGATCCGAGAAAAACCGTCAAACATTTCGCTAACACTGCTCGATGCATACACGATCTCCCAACTTTCACTCTCGAGCAATTCAGAAATTTTCTAAATTTATCCTCCCTATTCATTTGTCTAAACTGTACGGAACTCCCAATTGAATTATTACTGTCACCGATGTCCAAACATACCTGCTGTGCACTGTGATCCGAGATGCCATTCTGTATTAATTCACTCCTACACTGTACAGTCCTCATGCATACAAATATATTATCCAGGCATTTTTCATTCCTTGTAGGCTGATCTATAGTAGGTCTAAAAACGTAGGAGTGCATCAAATCCTTCAACTTACTCAATTCGGATGACTACTAGAAAGTCGACATTGTAATCTCCCACTATCACAATCCTATGTCTACCATATACACCTAAAGCATCCAATATTCTAGCCATGATCTGAATTAACACATTGAAAGCGCCACTAGATCTTCTATAGATAGCAACCACAACAACACTAGGAACGGTCAAAGATGCAGACCTCCACCTCGCAGCACAGCATTCACACTGCATTTCAACCGAAAACTTTTGAAATATCGGCAAATCCCTACAAGTCATATTCTTTCTCGAAAACACTGCTACCCCACCATGAACATGATGCCTACGCGAAAATTGACTCACCAAATAATAATTGTCGAAGGAAATATTCTCAATTTCATTGTTGCAGAACCAATGCTCACTTACACAAACAATATCATAGTTCATGCCGTCTAAAAAACATTCATTTTATTGATTTTATTGTTGAGAGACTGAACATTCTGTTGAAAAATAGTTAGCGAAACCTGATCAGACATCGGTTTTGCTTCACATTGGATGTCTCCAACCTTGCTATGCTATACACTACTCATAGCAAGCCTCCTCATTCTTTCTCCAGCGAACACCTCTTCCACTTTTCTACGAATTGTGGACCTGCGTCTATCGTAACTGACAATCAGTTGATTACTGCTGTTAATTTGGCTCTCTCTATAATATTTTATATACTCTTTCATTCTACAGATTATTTCATCATCTCCCACAGTACTCACCTCAGCTACAATGGTGAGGTTAGTGAACTTACTAATCGGTAAAAGGTACCTAAGTGCCATATTGAGAGTTCTGGTGTTATCTATGTTCCTAGTTTTAAACACAAAAAACACATAATCTTCTCCATCATGATTCTTTACCTCACTGAATACTCTCCTTGCAAGGGTGGCCATCTCAATATTGCCTATGATTGTTGTCTGGATATGATACTTCGGTTCCCTTCCTAAATCTCCAAAGACCTCTTTAAAACTCTTAGCGTACTGATCCCCAATCTCGGTAATCTTAGACTTTCTGCAAAATTCTTCAGCCTCAGGATTCATAATCTCCGTACCACACTCAGGCTCACCTCCTGAATTCATACCCAGCGTCTCTTCACTATACGTTCCTTCCCTCTCCCTCTCCTCAGTCAACACAGGAACAAGAATATCTGAGATCACGTTAACATTAGCACCAACTCGCACATCTCCTGTGGGCTTCTGTATTCTTACTTTACCATGTATCTCTTTGCTTGAAGGCGGTATGTCTTTTATATGTTTTAATTCAATACAATATCTGTCATTTTCAATACTTAGCATCATCATCTCATTTTTCAGACCTTTCGCACCCTCGCGCATCGTCGACAATTCCCTCTCAATGTCTCTTAGTAAAACTTCTCTTTCTCCAATAACTTTTCCTCTATTTTCTCCTTGTCTCTCTTAAGCAACTCAATCGTATCACATAAATACTCATTCCTTGCTTCAAACCCTACCTCTCTCTGTGTGAAAATGTCCACCAACTCCGTTCCTGCACGACGATTTTGTTCAGGCAACTCTCCGCTGCGCTCCTAAATCCGCTCGCTTTGTTGTTCAACATAAGTAAACTCCATCCGTAGGTTATCCAACTCTTGACGAAGGTTGTCTCTTTCCCTTTTCAAAAACCCATCGACTCCACATGAATATCAGCCTGAACTTTCCAATTTTTATGATTCGTATCCCCCTCAGCTCAGATAATACACTTCATCCTCCAGTTTTTTATTTTCTCCCGTAAAAAGCCAAGATCGCGATTTTGATGTTCCAGTTTCTTAGTCAAAGATTGTTCTGCCATCACTGCATCTTCTTGCGAAACTCGATTCTCCTATCCAAAGCATCCCTGTGATTAATTTCTCTCCTTAGTTCCTCAAAAATTAGATTAAATTTCCTTAATAAATCCTCATTTCCATTTTCCTTTTCAGCTATAACATCCTCATAGTTCCAATCTCCGCGTTATATTCCTGCACCCTCTTTTCAAAAAATTGTTCATTTCGAATCAGAGTTGCCTCCAGTTCCGCCCTAGTGTCTCTTCTGCCCCCGACTCCAATCTCTCATTTCCCAGCCAGACTTCTGTGAGTATGCTCATCCTGCTGCTCATTTAGTGTGCCTCCATTTGCCGCAAACTCATCTAAACACTTTTCAGAACAAAACACTTTATATCCCTCAATATGGGACCACGTTTTCACAAGCTTAAGGCATGCTGGATGGAATACCCCCATACATCGAATACAAATCAGATTTCTTCTCTCCATACTTATTCTAAAGTACAACGCCGATTTCAAGAGAAAAAAAAAACAGTACGAAAAAACAGTAATTCCGGTCAGGTATCGTAGTGCATTGACACTTCTAGGGTCTGCTCAGGAATCAACATGCGCACAAAATCTGCGCAAAAGTCTATTACTGGTAACCTTAGATGTTTATACCTAGATAAGCACATAAATATAACTAAAAACGTTCGAAACTTTTTGTAGTTCAAATGAGAAATATCAGTCAAAAATCAATCAATAATGAATTCAAAGAAAAAATAATACTGTTGTCACCACAAAGTGTCCACTCTACCATCAACAGAATAGCCCAAAAACTCCGAAATTCAGTAGCCACTCAAAACTCAAATCATACCACAATTCAATTAATGGTTCATTCGATGCTACGCCACTGGCGGAATCTCTTCAACGATACTTGACAAACAATTTCAGCAAGGAACAAGTGTAACTTCGAAAGGTTTGTTGTTATCTCTACACCAGATGTACATCCCCACAGATAACACTTTTTGTCAAAACATTTTCGATAGTTTTTTATTCAAGCAATCTGATACAGAATTTCTTAACTATTGTTCAAGTTGATTACTAATTGAATTACCCTTATTATAACACAATTCAAAGAATTTATTTAAATTATTTTAATTTTATTTATTTAAATTTATTTTATTTTATTTAATTTAAATTTAATTTAATGTGTTCAGCGAATTTTTATGATCACTCAGATATAAACTTAAAATTAACTGCACTTCAACTTAACTCGAATTTATTGGTTTAATACGGATCAATAATTATACGTCTACCCGTGTGCGTTATACAAGATTGTCCAAGAGTTCTAACCGTTCAGTTATCTCAAGAAAATATAGAAATTACAAACATATAAAGATATTATGAAAATTCTCTTTAATTTCATTAACTATATGGAACGAAGCACGTTTTTTATGACTATGCACTTTATTCAACTAAAAGAAAGAAGTTCGTTCCTTCTCAATGTTTTTAGTAGTGATATACCCTAATAAAACTATGGAGAGGTTTCATTTAAATGTTGATGAAATGAATAGACCGGTTGGAATACTTGAGGATGGGGCAACACAGATAGAAGCTGTACAAACTATTGGCACTAGTCAACGCGTTATTTCGCGAATGATTGGTCGATATAGAAAGACTGGAAGTGCAAGGGAACAACATGAATGTAGACATGGTGTTACAATAGTTGCACAAAACTATTCTTCAATAAACTGGAATTCTTCAATAAATGGCGGTGCTGGAATTCCGCTTTAACAAGGCTGCTCAAACTGTCGGTTTTAACAGATCCCTTCCTCGACACGAGAGCCACTGACGGTCATTAGCCGAAAGGCAGAAATTTTGATTCAGTTACTTTCAAGAGTAGTGCATAAAAAAACTATATCAGAAAACAAAGGAGTATTTTTACCAAATAGAGAAACAAAGTATTTTAAATGAAAATAGGATTAAATAAAAACTAAATTACCTAAGCTACAATGAAATTCTAGTGATTTCTGATATTATTTTTGCTGTGAAAATTCTTGCTCAGTGCATCCCTAATTCCGATACGATTTGGATATAAATCTCCTTATTTTGTTCTTGTTCTTTTTTATGGCAAACACTGTTGATTTTTGGAATAGTGAACTTTGCTGCTATTTGACGAGTACTCGTTCCATCATCAATAAAATCTATCATTTTTGATTTATCTGCCAATGTGAGCGTTTTATGATTTCTCTTGGTTGGAGCCATTATGCACACTACCGGTGTTTTGTTGGGAATTAGTCAAAACTAATTCTGTTTTCCTGTTGCGGGTATTGTTGAATGTACACAGTAAACCCTTGATTTAACTTCGATATATGTTTATTATATAAAATTGTTTTTACAAACGTGCACAAGTTCAAGGTTGAAGCAAGCAAATGGGTATGTTAACTGTTCGGCTGATGAAATTGAATTGGATGATACATAAGATCTTGAAAGAGAGTAAATGTCGGTATACACCAACCATCACCCAGATGGCCGGAACAACTCGCAATAAAAATATACCTACTCTGGGTGTTTATTACTCATAGTACCTAAGCTGGGATTTTATGAAAGTTTTCCTAGAATATTTGGTTTATAGAATTTCACAGAGCTGGGTTAAATTGTGGAATTTAACAACCGGCGAGATTGAAATGCAAAATGCAACTGTAGAACGATACTCGATAGTACAAGTACATACATACATGTACAGACAGGAAAATTATTATTGTTTGTATATCAGCCGGCGTCGACGTGCCCCGATTATAGAGGTAAAATTCTCAGTGCCCAAATGAGTCGCGTGCCCGAGTTACTGGAGTGCCCGATATAGCGAGTGTCCGGACTAGTTAAGTTGTACTGTATATTCTCCGATTTTAACCCCTAGAGAGGTAATTATTACATAGATATATATTAAGAAGAGTTCTTAAAGTAGTTTTATTATTTGTATGCATCAGTTAGTAGCTGGTGAAAGTGTTTTGTTCATTTCATAAATATTGAAGAATTTTTCTAATTTTACCCGGTGAAAGTGTTAAAATGTATTCTGAGATGACGGGAATTGGATAGTTCACAATATACAAGATTCTCAAGGAAAGAAAATCTGAAAATGGATTTATAGTGAAACCTCCAAAAACTTCTCCAGGAAGGCCCCGAATTGTGATTGATGAAGACTCTTGGAATACTATTCAAAAAATTGTGCTTTCTTTTCACTTTCGAAAAGAAATTCCCACTGTGGAAAAAATACACGCTGTGCTCGTAGGAGATCAGGACTTGCCTTAATGTCATCAAACAAATTGTGGTAAGTTTTGACAAGAAAAGAAGAAATCGTTTGGCGGAGAAGAAATTATTTAAGAGCAATTAAAAAAAACGTGATCAGAGTTGGAAATTTTTTTATCTGGATGAAATTTGGTGTAATCGTTAAACGTTAAATACATCATTATAAATGAAATGTCAAAAATCCCCTTCGATCCTTCTTCTGCAAAAAATTTTATTGAAGGTCAAACATGCAAAATTTAGGTTTTTTTCCATTTTTCTCCAAAACGGTAAGTTTTATCGTAAAATAAATCAGACAAAATTGTAGATCATATTATTCTCTACAAAATGGTTCAGTCACTTTTTCTCTTACAACTCACCATTCGTGAGATATCGCGGTTTAAACTATTAGAAAATTCATATTTTACATAATATGCACACGTTTCCGCACCACCTATGAGGTAATGTACTTGGCGCATTTTTTTTAACGTGGTTTCCCCAGTAGGTATACTCCACGATCTATTGTAATAAAAAAAGCTCGATCAGATCATATCCTATTGATTGAAAGAATGGTAATATTGCTAATAATTAAAGTGAAATAGGTTTTTTTTTTCTAAATATTATTATATTAGATTACTGTCTAATTCTACGTCGACAATTATTTCTTCGTCTTCATTTTCTTCTTGTAGAATTTCTATTCGCTGTTCTAAGAAAAGGGATGCTTCAACTGTCTCTTCGTTAATATCATAAATATTTTCATCTGTCATATTTTCTTCAATATTGGAGCAAGTCTGACCCTGACAGTTGATGCATACTGGCGAACAAAATAATCCCACTTTTCGACAGCCACAATTCTTACTACAATCCGTCTTGCAGTTACAAAAAATAGTATTAAGCAGTTTTTCTGGAGCAGGCGGGAGTAGAGTTTGAATTGGCTCCAAATAATTGTCTGTTAATTTCCAACCCCATTCTTCTGGGTCCAGCTCATTGCCTAGCCACACTTGAACTTGATAATACACACGATACAAGTGTTGAGAGGCAGAAGCAGATGTTGGAGGCAGACAAGACAACTGTACTGTTTTATTGTTCCAAGCAGATTTTACAAACCTCAAATATCTATATTTGTCTATGGAATTAATTTTTTTTGGAGAAGAACCAATCTTTGTAAATACTTCTGCGCAATCAATTAAATCATTGCGTTTTTCAAACAAGTTAAATACTGCTATTTTACCTCTTTTAAAAATTGCCGATGTAGTATCGCAACCAGTTATTGCATGTAAAAATAAAATATGAGCTTGACATTTCGGATATGCAGTCAGACTTTGTGATGAATATATTGTTGATTGTACTTGAGCTTTCCCAGGTTTCAAAAAGTAAATAATTTTATCATTTGGAGTCCGTGCAGTCAGTAATATCAACAAATCAACATCTTCTCCAACAACGACTGTTGTATTTGAACTTTTCCATTGTTCTATTGCTGTTTCAATTATAAGGACATCAGCATCATTATCAGCTTGTTTTATTGGAATACCAGCATCTGTTAATTCTTCACATAACATTGAAATGAAGCGAGACTTATTGTTAGTATTTGCAAGAAATTGTTGTTGGTTTGTTGGAACTTTCATAGATCGATCAAAAACGATATCAACAGATGATGATGTTTTTGTAGTCCGACGACGTTGTTCTGCAGCTTTAATATTTTTCGTATGATTAGTATAACCATTAAATACAATCGTACTGTTTGTTATGACCAAAATGTCTTTGTTCATACTGAACATATTTTTCAAAAATAATATGAAATGTTTCATCTCGATCCCATACAACACGGTGTAATAGATATCCTCCATCGATGATGTAAATAGCATTTGTGTTATTTTCTAATAGTTAAAACCGCGATATCTCACGAATGGTGAGTTGTAAGAGAAAAAGTGACTGAACCATTTTTGTAGAGAATAATATGATCTACAATTTTTGTCTGATTTATTTTTACGATAAAACTTACCGTTTTGGAGAAAAATGGAAAAAACCTAAATTTTGCATGTTTGACCTTCAATAAAATTTTTTGCAGAAGTAGGATCGAAGGGGATTCTTGACATTTCATTTATAATGATGTATTTAACGTCTCTGCAAATTTTCAGCTCTATGCGAATTTTGGCTAACTTATGACTTTTTTTGTCTATTTTGACTGGACTATGATGAGAACATAAAAAGTTTGCCTTCCTCCAAAGATTGTCTACAGGATTTCAGGCTCCGTCAGGAAAAGAACGACGTATAATAATAACGCATATAGGTACTGTTAACGGCTTTGTGAATAGGGGTTATTATCATTTCATAGTAAAAGTTCTGGAGATAATCATGAAGACGAATTATGCTAAGTTAATCAATCAACAATACACCAACAAATTCTATTGAACTAAAATGGACACAGGTAAAGGGTGAAGTGGCTAGAAAGAACACAAGTTTTAAGATGAAAGACGTCAAACTTATTTCAACAGTGCAATAAAAAGTGTCCCAAAACTGGAAAAATTATATAGATCTTGTAAAAGAAGAAAATAAAATGTGGGAGCTGGATCATATGGATGCCATGATAGATCCTGTTATAGTGAATTTAGGTAATGAAGATACATCATCAGAAAATGAAATGTTAATATTTTATGTAAAAATTGCAGCTCAAAATATATATGATCATTTTGACAAGCATTATTTCAATTTTTATAATTTTAAAGTGCAGAAAGAAATTGAATTTAGAATCAAATGTTTTATAAATACATGAAATTATTTATATTATAAACATTGTTTAACATTCTGTTAGGTAATGTTAAAACTGATGTGGAAAATTTAGCTTAAGTATACTACACTCGGAGGCAAAATTAGCGGAACACTCGAAAATTTAACCAAATTCGAAGACCGATATTTTTCCTAATTCTCAACCGATTTAGATGATTTGTTCGGCAAGTTATAGATCAACTCTTCTGCTTTGTAGAAATTATAAGAGAAAACAAAAAAAATTTGAAAAAAATTTTATACGGGGGCAAAACTAAAAGTGTTTTTTTTTGTCAAAAATTCGTAACACCCTGTGGAATTTCGTGGTCCCAGTTGAAACGTACAATATCATGGTCTGCCAAGACACACTTTCCTACAGTAACGCCCTTCTTGTTTTATGCATTTATCTCTATTTTTACAAGAAATATCCAATTTGAAGCGAAAAGTCACAAATTTCAAGAATTTATTTTTAATCTTGCGTAGGTGCATAACATCGGAGGTTAGCCAAAAAATAAAATCAAAATTAGAGAAACGGAAATCAAACGAAATGAAAATTTTTGAAATTCACTGGCCAATTTCACGCTCCGGGAGAACTCGAAGTACACTGGAAAAATCGTTGATTTTGCACATTTATTTTTGAATTTTTTTGTGACACTATAATAATTATCATTCCTGTCCAAAATTGAGAGCAGGTGTGTATCCTGGGGATACACTCGTGAAATGAAATGAACATGTTGAGAAAAATGTTCATGATGACCCACAAAAAAAACATTTGATTTTAGTAGCGAGTATGACCCCCCGAGCTCTTATTACAGCGCGCATACGATTTCGCATACTCCCAATGATGTTGTCTATCATCTGTTGAGGTATGTTGTCCCACTCTTCCACCAAAGCCAATGTCAGCTCTTCAACGTTGCCTGGATTCCGTTGTTGAACCCTCCTTCCAAGAATGTCCCAAACATGTTCGATCGGGTTCAAATCCGGTGACCGCGACGGCCAGTCCATTCGTGTGATCCCAACTTCATTGAGATATTCTATCACTATGCGCGCAGTATGAGGGCGCGCGTTATCGTGCATAAAAAGGAAATTTTCCCCTATGTAAGGAGCAAAAGGCACAACATGGGGCTCCAAGATTTCTGTTATATACCGATGGGCATTAAGTGATCCATTGCCAATAATCTCCAGTTCTGTTCGTACTCCCAAGCATATGCCACCCCATATCATAACTGACCCTCCACCGTATTGCTCAGTTCCTGCGAAATTCGCTTGATTGTACCGTTCCCCTCGATGCCTCCATATTCTATCTCTACCATCCACGAAATTCACACAATATCGGCTCTCATCACTAAATAAAACTCGTCTCCACTGATTGATTGTCCATGCTACATGCTCTCTAGCAAACGCCAATCTTGCTACCCGATGGGCTCTATCGAGTCTTGGTGCTCTTGCTTGCGCGTATGATCTCAGACCAACTTCATTTAATCGTCTTCTGACTGTCCTCACACTGACGTTAATGTTATCCACTGCTTGTAAAAGGTTACGTGCCTGAACAGCAGTAAGACGAGGATTTCTTATGGTTTGATTGACGATGAAACGGTCGTAGATTCGATGGATAACCGACTGAGCGGTAGGTGCGCCCTTCCTCGATCAATGTAACTGCTCTTGCTACTGAGGTTGGTGGTAAATCTCTCATTCTGAATGAAAAATACCGTTTCGAATCGTAAACAGTAAAAGAATCACAAAACACCGCAACCGATCGAATTTGTATCAAATCAAAGAATGGAAAACTCTCATTCTTTAAACAAGTACAAATGTGGTCATATACAAAAAAACGTGTGTTGTATTTCATATTTGATAAAAAAAGGTGTGCACATGTGTAAATGAAAAGTTTTATCAATGGTCCCAGAATTCGGTTGTGTATTTTAATACCTACCGACTGTTATCTCCTATGAAAATTCCTAATTTTCACCAAATTAACCAAATTGTCATCAATAACTAATGCAATTCGAACATAAAAATCGCAAACGACAATTTCGACACGCCTGAGTGATAATAAGAAAATTCCAAATTGATAGACGAATTTTAATGACAATTTCTTGATTCAATGGAATTTCTCCAAAATGGTGATTTTCCACTTGAAATTGAATATATTTTGCAAAAATAGAGATAAACGCATGAAACAAGAAGGGCGTTATTGTAGGAAGATGTGTCTTGACAGACCATGATATTGTACGTTTCAACTCGGACCACGAAATTCCACAGGGTGTTACGAATTTTTGACAAAAAAACACTTTTAGTTTTGCCCCCGTATAAAATTTTTTTCAAATTTTTTTTGTTTTCTCTTATTATTTTTACAAAGCAGAAGAGTTGATCTATAACTTGCCGAACAAATCATCTAAATCGGTTAAGAATTAGGAAAAATATCGAACTTCGAATTTGGTTAAATTTTCGAGTGTTCCGCTAATTTTGCCTCCGAGTGTATAATCTATAAAATAAAATAAATGTTCATTTCCCTAATTTACTAAAATTATTGAGTCATCTGAAATATCATAAACATTATTCAATTATTATATATTTTAACGTATAGAATTGAGCATAAGTTGAGTATGCATGAAATAATTATGTGTAGTAAACGCAACTATCTAAATATTCACATTAAATTATTATCGTTTTTAAATATATTAGTGTTCAATTGATTCAATTTTATTTTCGAAGAGAACCCTAAACACATTCGTCTACGTCACTGACTACAAATTTTAGACGTTTAAAGTTTATTTTAAAATAAACATTTTATTTAAAACGAGGACAGCACTATTCGCAAGCAACAAAAAAGACAGAGAAGAAATTTGTACGAGAATTTCTGTTAAAGATCCGGCAATAAATTGGTACCTGTTCCAAGACAATCATAGAAACTACATTTATTTTTGAATTTGCCCACCTACCACATTTCTAAGGGATTTGCATACTTAATAAGCTTTTATTACTTTACGTCTTTACCACATAGACTATAGTCGCGGGTAATAGAAGAAATCTTTCCTATTATCATTCCCTTCCATTGTATAGCCTATTTAGCAGAATCGGATTAGCTCAAAAGATTCTCTTGTGATAGCTATTAATTCTACGTATAATATGTTAATTTTTGTGTTAACTCGCAATTTATGAAATAAAATGCTGTAAAAATAGTTTTTTTTCATTCGATTCCATTTGAAAAAACGAGGTCATTTCCCCCATCAATATCAATGTAACAAATTATACGGGAAGCCTGTTTTTGGACTGACTTTATTCACTTACACTTCACCAACATGCGATAAACAAAATAATTAACCTTTTAAGTCAACTTGAAAGCAACCGCGTCAAAGACGTTTGTCCTTGTTTTGACTCTAATTAGTCATTATTATGGTAATACGTTATCTGCGACAATACATCGTCCATTCCATTCATCTTCATGTTTCAAATTCATCATGTACGAAGATACCTGCAATTTTTGTCGAAAGCTTTGATATTTATTGTTTTGGATTTCGGTGATGTTGTATGTTTCATTTTTTAAACACAAATATAGGCTGATTTGCAAGCAAAACGAATTAACTTTTAAACGGTACAGGGTGGACAGATTTCGATGTTTTAATACCTACTGCAGCTATATGAAATATTGTGGAAAAGAGGAAAATGACCAGCCCTTCCCCGTGTTCTCTTTGCATCAGGAATTCATTGCTGCAAACAGATTCAAGTTATCTTCTTTCGTTTTCGAGTTTGAGAATTTTTTATATTTTCGGATTCAGTCAATTGAGTTATAATTGCTTTTTTTTCAAATATGGACCATAGGCAACCTTGTTTTCGTTTTATAGATCTTTTTTCTTCTCAAACATATATCACATGTGTACTCAATTATTTTTTATACAGGACATGTGATCATGAAAATCGAAAATTGTATAACTGCAGGGAATGATTGAAATAGATTAAGTATGTTCTGTGCTCTCATTATAACAATTCGAATATTAATTCTTGCAATGCTGATTCACACGAATTATCTATTCAAGTTACAACTTATGTGTGTATGAATGATGGTTTGTAATAATGAAGCGACCATGCCATATGAAAATTTTGAAAAGAAACATGTAGTCGTTATTGTAAAACAGAAAACTAACGAGATATTCTATTATATGGAATAGAATTACATGGAAATAATCAATGTAGGTATTCAAATATATTACCATTATTTTGTATGCATGATACCCAACGCCTGAGGATACTCCGACACGCATTGGAAATTCGAATATTGGTAACCGAAGCAAGACAATGTCTGCTCTTCTATATAACAGATCCTCGATCTTTCCCCAAAAGGAAAATTCCAGCACCGATAAATCCGGGGACAGACTGGCCATTTTACTGGCCGGTTTAAGTTAATAGTTTGATAAAGAGGAGCTTCATCATATTAAAAAAATGGATTTCTTCTTTGAGCAAGAGACATTGCATCAAACTATTCATCATTCATAATTTTGGTATTTACAATTTCATTCTATAATTCACAATGAAAAATGACGCTAATAAGCGATTATCTTTCAATGCACACCATACATTAAGTCCATATCGGCGTCGCCATTGAATATCAATATGGTTTTGTGTGTTTATATCCTTCCTCCCATGTTCATTTTGACGATTGAAGATTGCATCACTGCTGATCTAAACTTTATGATTTCAAATTATTTTGATTCAGTTAACTGCCAATATCTCGGTTGTTTGAAGTTATATTTCTCCAAATTTCTGCAGAAACCAGTTGCAACAATCGAGTCAACGTTGGAAATCTCCTGGTTGCAAAAACGGGGATATTCTCATTTTATAAGGTTTATATCTATTTTTCTTGAGAATACTGAGCGCTCAACTCGTTTCAATTTGCCTGCAAGATATCGATGGGTTGGCAGTTACACTACCTATTGAATCAATTGCTACATCTTCTCCATCAACTACATCATATTCATTCTTCCTTGGGACGTTGAATGTACCATGGTTCATGAGGTTTTTTTTATGAGGTTGTCGCCTCTCAGAAAAACGATCCAAATGAGCAGCGCATCTGCATCCTAATTATTTTGAATATAGCATTCATTCATTTTAAATTTTCCAAAATGTTTGTACGTAATGGTCGCATCGATATTACAAACTATGCTATATCCACAATTGGTTGTAACTGAATTTTTCAAAATTTTCAAATAACTCGAAAACGAAAAATGCTTGCTTCAATCTGTTTGCGACAATGAATGCCTCTCGCAAAAAGAAGACAGGAAAGGGTGGTCACTTTCTTCTATTCACAATATTTCACATAGCTGCAGTAGTAAACGTTGAAATTTCTCCACCTTGTACATCATGGTGAACCAAAATTAATAAAAATCATTGAAAACTATTCGAATTATGCTACGTTAATGCCACATCAACAATACACCTACAAATTCAATTTGGACATGAAGAGAGCAGGTGTTTCAACCAGGTTATTAAGATGATCGCATTTTCAGGGACTCTTTATGTTCATCTATATTTATCGGTATTCTTACATTCTTGCATTATATGGCAAATTGCCGAAATATATCTGGATGAATCTTTTATGTTTGGAATTTAACCTGAAGTAGAGGCGATTCAGAGAAACTAATTCCATAGGCGGTTCTGCCTCTTCAATTTTAAGGAAAGCGTGTTGAGGGCCATATTAATCTGGAGCTATCCCTTACTGATGGGAGGACAGTCCCAACTCTTCTTGCTTATCAACTTTGGATGTCCTAAGAAGATTTTGGACTATAGGTTCGTATCGTCCAAACCCTATCCTATTTCTTCCGATAGAGGGGAGTTCGATACGACATTATTGTGCAGATATGATCAGAGTAAAAGGAAGAGTCATCGTTACTACATTTTGTTCTTCATAAGGCTGTTCGTGAATGGTTTTTGTTGGACTTCTGACTCGAGGTTAGGTTAGATTATTAGGAATAGAGTCAAGTGGAGCTCTTAGTATAAGAATCCGGAAATCAAGGTTATTCTACGCAGGATATACAACTAAATCTAGCAGAAAGTTTATATTATATACCTCCTTTGCGTGCACATATCAAATGATGATGTGCTATCAGGCAAGCTATCCCATTGGTAAAGCAGTCGTCCGCTCTGCCAATAGACGTTGAAACAATATCTAACCTAACTCATTGGTTTAAGGAATATGACAGATGCGCAGTGGCAAGGGACATTAACCGATTCTTTGGCAAATTTTCTGTTAAAATTAGGACATACTCAATTTCCTACATTTTGAACTTAGTTGGTCGTTCATGCCGGACAATAGAGAGTTTTTGCACCTCTTGTTTTAAGATTTCGTTATTTTCTGAACATGCGCTCTTCAAAAATAGTATCCGTAAACTTTAATAAGGATAACGAATTGCCGTTATTACGGCAGAATAAGAGCCGGTAATTACTCTCATTTACCGCGTGAAAGGTTGCTGGGTTGAATGTATCTTAGATGATTTTATTATTTTCAGCCACTTTCTTCTATACTGACGCCCAGTTTACGATGAAAACAATTTGAATGAAATATGTAATTATGTAACCTAACAAAAACGAATCGGCCGTAGTAAAATGACAAGTGACAAACTGACAGTTAAAGTTTAATAACTACATTATTTAGTATGGTTGCAAAAATTCTATTTAAAGTGACCTTTATTATCGTAAATGTAATTAAAGTTAACGGTAAAATTAACGAAATCGTTGAAGTTGCAAAAACTCTATTAAACGCGAAGCAGTGTTTCCAACTTCCAAAAATAATTACCCCTAAATCTAATGTCAAAATCCCTTAAAGCCTCCACAATGGACCACAGGAGTGTGACGTAACAACGTAAAGATGGATCTTCAGGACAAAAATTATATATTATTTTTCAATGACAGCAATGAAATTGTGATAAACAAAGGCCATCATTATTTCCATCAGATTCAGGGCAACCTGTTTCTTACCAAACGCAGTTTATGCGTTTTAGTCATTTGGACTCCAAAGGAATCTATTATATATGATATTCATGTTGAAGATAGCTGGCAGACAAACATAAATTTGTTGAAAAACTTTTATTTTAATGAATATGTAAAATTTCTATCAGGAAATAAAAACTGATCAAATGATATCATTTTTGTTTGAATTTCTTTAAAATTTGTGACTTAGAAATTCTTCAATAATGTAGAAAACCTTGTTTGAGGTTCTTTTCAATTTGTCCTTGAAGAAGTCATTGTTGAGATTTTGAGGTGATAAAAAGCATGTTGTACATTTTCATACCATGAATTGAAAAGAATGTTGTGTTGTCTTGAGTCATATTTGTGATAATCTAGCTGAATGAAACACTATGAATATAGACTAAATTATATTACTTACAACTTAAGAAAAATATATATAACCATAACTACTCTCAAAATTACAATTTTTATTATTTATTTATTTATAATTTATTAGTTGTTTTCCTCAATACTAAATGATTCTTCAACCTCTCGAATCAACGGGTATTGAAAGTTTGTCAGAGCACCACATACCTGATAAATAAATGAGGCATGTGGTACAAGGTTTGGGGGAATCAAACTCAAAATTTTGTAGCATTTAATACGCCTTATGGCACGTTCCACATGAATTCTTGCTCTTGCAATGCTTCTAGTTTGTACCACTTGCTGAGGTGTAAATTGTGGTGTTGATAAAAAGGAGGTACATTTAAATATACTCCTTCGGGAAGTAAATCTGTAATTAGAAATCCCTTGTCTGCAATTATCAGATCACCTGGTACAAACTGCCCAATGATGCCACAATGCTCCACAATTTTTTTATCAGACACTGAACCAGGATACAATTTACTCAAATAAGTGACGACACCATTTGGAGCTACACCGACCAAGCCTTTGAAGGTGTTTCTATGCTTGTATGAGCTGTACATAGCCTTTTGTTTTTCCATATTTCTTGGTTGATGGCAATATACTTCTGTACAATCTAATATAATTCGACAGTTTGTAAAATTGTTGAAGCAAGAGGATTACATAATTTATTTTTACTTCTGCTAGGATTTTCTCCATAAATATTTTAAAAATAGTTTCATGCAGTGCATACAGCCATGTATAAAAAATATTGGCTACTGTTTTAGCACTAATATTGAATCTAACAGCTAAATCATCATTGAGAAGGTTTAATTTCAATTTCATCAATGTTAATAATAATTGATCAATTTTAGAAAGTTTTGCAACTGTCCAACCCTGATAGTAATTCAAAGGTCATGAATCCATTAAATTAAATAGGTTCATAAAAATTTCCTCTGTTGGTATACCTGTGTATAACAGAATATGCGCATCATTACCCTGGATATGGGCATATGAAAAACTTATGGATAATTTCTCCAGTTTTTCACTGAGTTTTTCATTTTCTTCTTTCAAAAAGTAATTCTCAGCTTCTGTGGTCGCAGAGAAGTTTATTGCTGGAGTGTCCTCTGAATAGCTAGGATCATCTTCCTCTTCTTCATTTCCATGTTCCCAACAAGGAATGGGGCTTATTGGCAATTCTGCGTGAATGAGAGCTTGCATGAGAAGTAGAGGGCATAGATAATTCATCTTCTAGTATTTGAATACTAAAAAGTAACTAGGTAAATAAAGAGGCATTATTAACTTTGAGTTGACTTACTTGGACTTCTTAGCTTTTGGTCCACTTGCTGAAGACAAATCACTGAAACGTTTCGTTTTATTGTGCTCAAAAAGGGTTGGTCCATTGTTCCTGTCCTTATCAATAAAATGACATGAACAAACTAAGGAATAACGAGACGGTTGTTTATCTTCACGCCTAAAATTGAAATGATATTAAAATATGATTCATTTTCCTTCCATCATATCCATTCACCTCAGTAGGGCTATCCATCTCTTCCTCTCAACTTCGTCACTTGGAAATACAAAAAACCGGCATCTATCTCTTTCGCTATAGTGCTTACAATCAGGTGCAAAACACATAACCATATTCGAATCTAGAATGAAAAATAAATTAAAACAATTATTGCAACTCCAAAATCCTAACCTCACAAATTCAATGAATAGGGCAAATTACATATTTTTAGGACATAATGAGTTTACTCTTCGTCAAATTCTTTAATTTATCACATAATTCAATCATAAAATGTACTCACATGTTCAGGAACTTCCTGGATAAAAAATAATCACGATTTGAAATTGTCCTTATGGAAATTAACACTGCTTCTAACTTTGTTTGGAAAGTAGACACTGACCTTTCCCAACAAAATGGCCGTCCTTACGTCATTACTCCTGTGGTCCATTTGAAGGAACCTTTGTGTGAAGGAGATTGGGGGAAACGGGAATTTGACCTTATTGGCTGATTCGGAGATCTAGCCGAACACGCTAGCGTTACATGAGTCAAAAGGGCGAATACCCATTTTTCCCACTTACCATTGTACAAAAGGCACCATTAGAAACTATTTATGTTTTATACTTTTCTTTCTTTTTAAGCTATCTAAAACTTCAAATATTTCGATTCCCTTTGGTTTTTACATCTCGCTTTTAGTAACTAAAATTTTTACTTGATATAATATTGCTATATCAAGATATAAATATGATAGGCTGGATTAGGTTATCAAGGGGCCTATTATGAATAAAAAAGTCTCTCTTAAAGATATAAAACCCAAAAATCCCATTCTATATTAATGGCCCCTAAATTTGAGGAAAACCCCTCTAAGCTGGGAACACTGACGCGAGAATGGTAGAAATGGACGCAGGAACAGGATATGTTCGGAAAAGGTGACTCAGTTTTTCCTAATCCTGGCCTGTGTCCTGTATGTGCGTACAATTCATATTCCTTGGTCGCCCTTATCTCGATTTCGTACAAGTCTAGACCTGAATAAAATCCTTCGCACGGTTACGCGATAGGAATTGACGGTCGTCTTTCGTTTATCCAATAAGGTCCAATTGAAATTGAAATAAATTCAGAGCGGCTGTGGCGATACGTCCGTGTGGTTTATTCTATTGTTCATCGTTTGGAGCGTCTTTGTTCTGGAATTGATAAAAGTGTATTGTGTATTGTGTTTTGATCTGGGTCTAAGGCGTACAAAAAGAAACAATATATCATTCTGGATTATATTTTAGGTAATCTTTTTCGTATTCAAAAACTGAATGAATTTAATGCAAATACAAAAATTTCCCTGAGAAAACGTTTTCGAGTTAGTCTCTTAATTTTGAAAGAAAATCAAACAGGTTCACTTCATAGATTTGATCCACGTTTGATTTGTTTGTTTTTCCAGGAAACTTTTCATGATTCTTTTATTCGCATGTCTTTAATTTTAAATCATTTTTTAAGGTTGGTAAGTTAATTATACTCACTGCAGACTCAGACTGATTAATACATCGGATGGAGGGTAAAGTCGAACTTCAATTCGTTGATTTTAACTCGCAATGACTAAAATGATCGCCTGTGTTTTTAGGGTGGAACAAGATTCCTTTCTTTGTCAGAGCCCTTAATGAAAAACACTTCGTTTTTTCTCGAGGAATCGAGATTGATATCAACTGTCTGCAATCCTTCGGAACTGTGAAAAAACTTTTCAGTTACCGCAACCGGAATATACGGCCCTTTATGTCACATTTTACTCCATATTTTCACACTTAGTGAATTCGTATAGTTTGTGGAAATACGTCACTCATTAATGAATAGCAATATGTATGATCTATATTTGTTTTATTAAAAACCGACATCTATCACTGAAGCCACTACTTCTGAAATTATCACCACTAATGTATTCTATAGTAGTTGAAATGTGACTTTGTTATGAAACATTTTGTCTGATTCTGGTCTTCATTTTCAGGTCAGCCCCAACCATATCGATGAAATAATTCTTTCGAATTGGTAAAATGGAATCTCCTACCGGGAGCGAATCTAGCATAGACAAATGCTCCTGCGATAGAGGAGATAAGTCACCTGAAAGCGACAGTAGCAACTCAGAATCTCCCTCCGGCTTCAAACTGAAAAAGAGCAGAATCAGCCTTCCATCATTAGGTAAGTATAACGCAAACCGTGCAATTGTTGCTACCATAAATCGATTTGCACTTGTATATAATGCACCCCGATCTCCATTGTTGTCACTGCGCTCATCTTTATGCTTTTTTTGAGGCTTCAATTTGCGTCGGGGTCGATCCTTGAATTTCACGGCTAAAAAAAATAGGAAATCGCCGTCGGATGAAGAAAATGGTGCGGCAATTTCCAACGGCGGTTCGTCTAGTGGTGCAATGAAGAAGTCTCCAAAATGGGCCATCAAATTCAACAACACCAAAAAGGAATCTAAGATAACCCTTCCCACTCAAGAGGAATCAAACTGTTGCAAATGTACTTGTTATAAAAGAAAAGATGAGAATATTCTGGAGGAACCAAATGCGACTGCAAGTTCGGTTGACGTTTCGATTTCTGAAGCAACAGGTGAGATTCTTTATTCATTCAATTTCATTCAGCTAGGGGCAAATCTGTCGAACTACCTGAATTAATTTAACACAAGTTTTATCGACAAATTGACCTAATAAAAGTTTTTTTGTATGTTTATTGAGTACAATAGAATTAGTACAATAAATATACTACAAAAACTTTTATTAGGGTAACCTGGATTAACTTAAGACAAGTTTTATTGATAAATTACCTTGAAAGTTTTGTAGTATATTTATTATACTAACTAAAATTAGTTAGTACGAAAAATATACTACAAAAACTTTTGTTAGTGTAATTTGTCAACAAAAGTTGTGTTAAGTTTATTCACGTCTTTCGACACATGTGTCCAGTCCTTTCTGTCAAGAAGGAAAGATTGCTTGTTTCATCAATGAGTTGAGTCATGTTTGGAACTAGAGTTGTAGAGTTAGTCCAGAACCTCATGGACAATGAATTGCCCTCGAGATACCCAAACTGTGTAGTCAAATGTGAAAATTGGAGTCTTCTTTCTAGGAAAACAAGAACCGAAAGTTCAGAAACCATAACGTTGGTAATTTCCGATGTTTTTAAGGCGCCTTTATACAATTCTTAAAGTAAAGCAATAGAAGATAGTTTCAAAATGTATGTACTAAATTAATTGTAAAGATTTTCCTGAATATTGGACACACATCACAAACTACAAAGGAAAGATTGAATGTACATAACTATCAAGAAGTATGACGGTTTTAAAAACATGATTATAATGACGAACGCAATTTTTATTTCAACAGTTTTGCAAAAGAAAAGTATCATGGAGGTTTTTGTTTTTTTTTTGATTTTATCTCTCGAGCTAGGTTTTCAATATAAAATGTGAGTGCAGTACAACCTCTCTAATCCCAATTATATGGGACCAGGGCTTGTTCGGATTACTGAAATATTCGGATCATCGAGGTAATTGAAATGAAATAGTAAAGAAAAGACAGGGCTGAAAAACGTGAAATATTTATTGAAAAACGTGAAATATTTATCGAAAACGTAAAATATTCATTGAAAAACGTGAAATATTTATTGAAAAACTCAAAATTATTGTGATTCACAGAAAACATGTAGATATAACTACATATTCTTAAGAAAGTGATACGTTTCACCAATCATTTTTTAGGTTCTGAAGACGTCTTGGATCGTTTTCTGTTTTAACGAACGAAGATGAGAATTTGCAGCTTCCTCTCTCAATTTATTCAATAATAATATTTGGAGCTGATATCATTTTCTGTGCACCATTCCAAACATTTGTTGAAACACAAGAGAGCTTCTTTATGTTTCACTGAACTCATGGTGACATCGCCTTCTTCAAGTTCTTCTGTATCCTCGTCACTTTCTATGTTGTTGAACATGTCAGCTTCAGAGAGATAATTCTGATTATTTGCTACAACCCATTCTTCAATGTCTTCAGTTGTTGATTCTTGACCAGATACATTTGTTAGCACATCTGTCATCATGCGTAGATTGCGATTTTTCTCTTTCTCTAGCAAAATGGGGCCATAATTCTTCCATGATTTCTGAATTAACTCTTGGGACACATATGATCAGGCCCTTTCAAGAGAAAACACCACATGTTTGAGGTCCAATTGCTTCAGTGTGCGAAACGTTATTTATTGTCTTCTTGTCCCACAATATTCAGTAGCAAAGATTTTCGATAATGCAATTTCACATTCTGTATTACATGTTGATCCATTGGTTGTAATAATGGAGTACAATTAGGAGGTAGAAACATCAACTGAATATTTCGGTCCTCACTGATTAATTCCTCTTCTCTTGGATGTCCAAGAGCATTATCTAATAAGAGCAGAGCTTTTTGTGGCAATTTCAGCTCGTTCATTTTTAACCATTCATAAAAAATTCTTTAGTTACCCAACCTTTTCTTTGACCCTTATAATAAACAGGCAAATTGGAGCAGTTCTTGAATGCTCGGGGTTTGTTGGCTTTTCGGATGACCAACACTTTCATTTTATGAGATACTGATGCATTAGAGCATGGCATGAATGTAATACAGTCCTTACACATCTTCCGACCTGGAGCTGAATTTTCAGCAGCATGGGCTAGTGTTTTGTTTGGAAGAATTCGCCAAAATAACCCACTTTCATCTGCGTTGTAAACTCGATCTGGCACTAGATCCATCTCCAGTATTTTCTGAAGAAATTTATTTTTAAATGGTTCTACTGCACTAACGTCTGAGGACAATTTATCTCCTGATATGGTAAGTTGTCGAATTCCATGTCTTTTTTGGATTTTTCCAATCATCCTTGACTTGCCTTGAAATCATCTCTACCTGTTATACTGGTGTAATAAAATCTTGCTTTCTCACGTATGAGATCACCAGATAAAGGTGTATGTCGAGATCGTTCTTGTAATAACCAAGTGTATAGAGCATTTTCAACATTTGGATTTTCACTAGTTCTGAACGTACGCCGTTTCCCAGGACCAGAATCAGAAGAAGATATAAAATTCTCAATCGATTTTCTTTTTTTTTCTTTATATCGCATACTGTAGATTTCCCAATTGAGTGTACTCTGGCCAATTTAGAAATACTTTTTCCATTATCTAATTCTTTCAAAATTTCGCATTTTTGCTGCAATGTTAACGTTTTATGTCGACGCGACATGATTAGTACGGATATGTGAGAAGAGAATCTAATCTGCACAAGTGAAGTGAGTATTCAGACAAGATACTGCAAGTTCAGACAGTTTCAATCGATGACATTATAGACGGTGTTCGGATTAAAGAGGTAAAAAATAAATTGTGCGGATTATGGGGGTTGGTGATTTCAAAGTTTCGTTGTTCGGATTACTGGATGTGCGGATTAGTGTGTTCGGATTAGAGAGGTTGTACTCTATTTACTGAAATTTGTTCAAGATTTGCATTTAAATTCACATATCTAAGATTTTTGAATGAATAATAGTAACCACAAGAACATATTATTATTTTTTTAAATTTAATCACATGCCTTCTCTATATTTTCTAATTTTTCTCAAAAGTTCGATACGTTCATTTCGAATATCGCATATTTCTAGTAGTACTTGTCAGTTTCCAATGAAATACTGAATTTTTTAAAGACTAATCACCATGTAAACTGAATAAGACACTATGCAGTCAGTAAGTATTGGAGAAGGATATGTTGATCAGTTTGGATAATGCAAGAGGTCGTTGACTTTATTTGGTCGAAGCGCACGACGCCGCTAGAGACGAGATAATGAGGAGTATTCATAATTTTGTTCCTATGGATTTTATTCATTGTCCCAGGGTTCCCAAGGAAAAATTGATTATATAGTGTAGGTTCCTGATCAGTGTATATGATGCTAACATAGTTTTGCCGACAGAGTCAAATACTGAAAACGTTTCTTACAGTAAGCCAAGGTGTACAAGAAGAAGTTATGGAAGAACACATTTCATCATTCCTCAAATGGAACTCAGAGAATACAGAACACCTGGGGATGACTTCGATGAAAGTATTTATAGCGTAGCTCCTGTACAACCAAGTGTAGTAGTCAACGCACCTTTCTTTGATGTGGAGTGGTAAGTTGTTTTACTAGAATTGGAAGATCTGAAATTGTTGAAAAATTATTCTGATCTCAATATGAGAAATATTGAGATCAGAATAATTTTTCAATAATTTTCAAATGCTCTTTCCAGCATAAGGACTATCCATGAAGACTGTGATGAAGCAGCGAGGTTGGCCCGAGCTCGAGAAATTGAGCAGGGGGTCGAAGCCCCAGCGAATTTTAGACCAGTGAGAAGGGTACAGTTGCTCTGCAGCGAAGTCGAGGCCGAGAACGGACAGAAACCGCGCAGGTTGCAACTGGTCTGTCCTAGAGATTTGAGTGTAGATTCACTAAGGGCGTTATTCCACACTAATGTGACACTTAAATCTTGTCCTGTGGATTCAGTGAACGGTTGTCATACTCAAGTGGATTTCATTCATTGTTTGGTACCTGATCTGTTGAATATAACAAACTGCAGTTTTTATTGGGGTGAGTAGACAGCGATGATTATCAAATTGATTTTGAGCTTATGACGGAATATTTAATAACTATAACTAACGTTTAATCGTGGAAAACTGACGATTTTTATAACATATACACTTTATATCTTTACATATATAATGTGGAATACAGTTTTCATTACTCCATTGTGATTTGTAACTGAAATTCATTTCACTCCGAGGTCAATCAGATCTTCCCAATTTATCAAACACGTATGAAGACTTTGTACTATTCATTTGCGAAACGTTAATTTTCTCAGGTCATCCTTTATTTACTGAGGCTATTTTTCTAACACAACTATCGGCTTTGTAATATCATTTTGAAAACTTCAGTTCCTTTTGTGTTGATCTTTTCATCAAAAGTTCAAATTTTTATTGGGGAAGTAGTCTTTGAGTTAAAACTGTTTTTACAGGAAAAATGGACCGATACGAAGCTGAGAGACTCTTAGATGGAAAACCAGAAGGAACCTTCCTACTTCGGGACTCTGCCCAGGAGGAATTTCTGTTCAGCGTGTCTTTCCGCAAATATGCAAGATCGTTACACGCCCGCATCGAACAGTGGAATCACAAATTCAGTTTCGATTCCCACGATCCAGGGGTATTTACATCTGACACTGTCTGTGGTTTGATTGAGCATTATAAAGATCCTAGCAGCTGCATGTTCTTCGAACCTATGCTAACGTGGCCTTTGCACAGGTAAGTCTGAAGATAAAGTAATAATATATGGATTCCTATGAACTGAAAGTTAGTTGGGTATATAAATCAATTTTCATTTTATTTGATGGCAAACAATGAAGGGACAACTAGTTTTAAATAATCTGTACTGGAAATAAAAATATAGACATACACTCACGTGATGTGTGGCCGTCATAATGTTTCGCGTTCTCATAAATATTGGAACTATTTTGTATACGCCTTTTATGTCGCTTTTTTAACGAAAAGTAATGAAAAATATTGAGAAATGAACTTAAAAGAAACAAATCCACATTCGGCATGTGTAGGTACAGCTCTTCATGCCGGAAATTAAACGTGAAGGAGTGTTACCAACTGCCAAAAAAATAATGACACTTGAATCTGAAATCTCCACAATTTAAAATTACCTTATTGGCTGATTCGGAGATTTAGCTGAACACACTAGCGTTACGTGATAGCCATGAGCCAAAAAGGACCAATACCCATTTCTCCCACTGTCCACCATACAAATCCACATATGGCATGTGCAGGTATAGGTAGACTAGCAATGTTGCAACAACACTTCTTGATGTGAAAGGAACATATTAATGAAATATTCAAATTATTTCTCTATATCCTCTTGGGGAGATATTTGATCACATGTGGTTTATCAGATAATTCTAATTTCTTGTTCTCATTTTTCAGAAACTTCCCATTCAGTTTGCAACATCTAAGTCGAGCAGTGATAACAAGTAGTTTAACATATGACAACATAAACCACTTACAATTGCCAAAAACGCTCAAGACTTACCTTAAAGAGTATCACTACAGGCAGAAGGTCAGAGTTAAAAGGTTCGACGATGATGTGCAGTGGTTAGAATTGCAAAATATGTAAATTGTTATAGATGTTTTCACGTCTTGTATTGTAAAACTTAAATATTTCATTATTGATTTCGTTTTGATGCCGTCTTTATGAAAGTTTTATTTTTATGAAATTTTGTATTATAGTCCCAAGGATTTGATGTTAAGTGTTTTTGATTATTATAGCATCTCGGAAAGTATGAACAACCCAGTGAAAATTGTTTATAGGAATTTGATATAAGAAATTATCCAAACAATTAAGTTAGAAATAAAGATATTTGATGATTTTTTACAAATATTTTTTTTATTCTACAAAGGTTGGGGATGTAAATTTAAAATGGAGATGAATTAGCTAATATCAGAGCTTGTATCATTTTGATAATTTTGTTATTCAGAAAAGCCATCATCGCAAAAAAGTATCGATGTCCCGAATTTTTCTAGAAAAATGTGTCATCTTGTACACTTTGAATATATTTTTATTTCTTATATACCTTGAACACTTTTTTTCATATATTTATGCCATGGTTTCACTGAACACTTGATATAGGTTTCTTCATGCGGTTTCCATCATTATTAATTTCGAATAGTTGCTACTATTCTCTTGTTTGTGTGCATATTTTAGATAATAATATCATGATTATGAAGAAGCACACTCAGCGTTTACTTTTTACACCTCATTTTTCTTTTTTTCTTTAAGCGTGGTAAATGGAAAAAAACAATACTGTTATAGATTATCATAACAAGAAATTAAGTCAAGGTAGTAAAATTATTAATTAATAGAAATTTCATTTGATAACAGCAATTACGCCTATTCATATTTTAAATCGCTAATTGTAATTAGGGTTGATACAAATACCTTAAACTGCACCCTTGGTTGCTATGACAATCTGGGTAAGTATAATCCAGGGGAAACCAAGAAAACATGTTTTTTTTAAATTAGAGGAATTCCAAAATTGCTTGATAACAAATTTTCACGATTTGTGAAAAAAAATTAAGAAAGACAAGCCCAAATTTGTTTCTCCTTGACCATCTCTGTTTCTCTGAAAACTGCTTATCAGAAACATCTTTTTTCGATTTGATTTATCCCAAATAATTTCAAACTAGAAATTGTTTTATTGATTTTGGACAATTCATTTATTTTTGGCATATTATTTTGTGTTACTATATCTCGAAAATTTGAGTGTGAAAGTAAATGTTGCACTTATTGGATTTCCAAAATTGAATCCATTGAAAAACAAGAATGCAATTATCATTGTGTCTTTTTGATTGCCACAAACCTCAATTAAGCCATTCCTTATAAATGAAAGTAAAACAGAAGTGTCATAGTATCTTTGAAATTGGATTTACAGAAATTGCTTTTGCAAAAGTTTCAAGATTTTAATTCTACTTCTTCATTACAATCTATCCTCTCAATGTTTTTTTAATTTAGATCTTGATAGAAGAACAGCTTTCTCTAAATTCAAACGAACATAAAATTGAAACAGTTGACAATCGAAATCGAAAATGCATTCATGATAAAATCAAAAATTCAAAATGTATAATTTAGTTTACTCCCAACAAAAAGTGAATTAAAATATCACCTGCTAACCACTTCCTAGGCAAAATTTTGTTAACTGAGATTTTGTTTGTTACTGAAACATGAAAAATAAGGTAAATAATTCATTTCTTTTTAAACTTCAAAATGTTAACTTGAATACTTAATTCTTCAAGATAGAATTTGCAATGTCCCAATTTCACAAGTTAACTGTTGGCAAACAAAAAGTGAATTAAAATATCACCTGCTAACCACTTCCTAGGCAAAATTTTGTTAACTGAGATTTTGTTTGTTACTGAAACATGAAAAATAAGGTAAATAATTCATTTCTTTTTAAACTTCAAAATGTTAACTTGAATACTTAATTCTTCAAGATAGAATTTGCAATGTCCCAATTTCACAAGTTAACTGTTGGCGTTGTGGTTCCCAAGAATATTATTCATAATGCTATTTTGTCATTGTGTAATTTAAACAAAAAAATTCAAATTGTTATTCACATTGAATTGTTATTTACTAGGAAGTTTATTATGAAATATACATACTTTCATGTCTTGAAAAGGATACACTGTAGTTTTAGGAAATGAGGTTTTGTTTTGATAATTGAATTTGTCTAGTATTTAATGAAAAATTGATATGATCGCAAGTTGTTTTGAGGGTAATAAGATCAAGAAAAACTTTTTATATTTTGGCAGTACAGGAGTTTCAACTGTTTAGATTTGGTTCATTTCGTTATATATATCAAAAATAACAGACATGTGTTATATTGTGTGAAAGTTATCCATAATTATTTGTTTCAGCCTAAATAATTTTCAATGTAGTTACCATACTATTACTTTTTTCAAAATTTTTTAATTTTTATCTTTATACTCTCTCAACAAGTTTAGAATTATAATACTCCCTTTGTTCTAAGTTGTGTGATTGTGCAATGCTTCATTTATCTATTTATTGAATCATCTTAAATGAAAACTTTGAAGTTCTATCTCCAAAAGTACTTATATTTCATTTTGAATTATATCACATGTTTAATAGAAAATCTGTATAATAACAAATAGATCGATTGTAGATAGTGATCAAAGTACAGTTTATTTAACCTGTAGTGAGTCAAAATATTTAAGTTAATCCCAAAATATTATGTTAATAGAAATTTTTGAGATATTCTCACCACGGAGCAAATAATAAGACCTTTATTTATCGTTTTTCTTTGTTCTCTATACTTTTGCAACAAATTTCTGTATTCTCCAAAGCTTCCTATGACGAATTCCTGTTCCAATGCCTTGTATAATATGTAAACAAGTTAAGCTAAGCTATAATTTTATTTCATTAGACTGGAAACGCAGTGCTTTAAATAATTGTTGAAAATAGTATTATATTATTCAATAATGGTCTTAATACATGATGTGATTAATAAATATGTTTATATGTACAATTGGAGTAAGTGTTCATTCATTTAGTATCCATAATTTGTAGCTTCAAAAATGTATAGATCAATAACCGACAAAGATCGATGTTGAAGAATAATCTTGGGTAAATACTTTTTTTTTCAAATATCTTGTTTAAACTATATGCATTTCTTAAACTTCTATAAGTTTTCTTAGAAGTAAAATCGCGAAAGTCCTTGAAATAAGTGATGACCTTATGGGGAGAGGACTGTTATTCACTGAAGAAGTCTGGCAATAAAAAAAAGTTACTCAAGATTAGATTGGATGAAAGAGACAAATTGGTCTGAAGAAAAAACAGTTGATAGCACAGATTTGGTGCTTTTAGGACTTTGGAAGCTGATAATCTGCTGAATCGTATCGTTTTGTTTATAACCACAAAATTTGTTTAGTTTGTTTTGTTCTAAGGACCTACAGTTTAAAGTGGACTCCGAACTACTCACCTACACTGTGCAATGATAACTGCCACTCTGGATTACAAGCTATCTGGCCTTCGATGGCTATAGGCTTAGCCGTTAGGCTATGTACCCAAAGTCGATGTATATCTTTGTCAAATTCAGTTTTTTGTTCAAGAACAACATCCATGACTCGAACAGAGCCCCTGGCCCTAGCAGTTCCAATATGCTTGCGCATTAACCGTGCAGGCGGTCAACCACAAAATTAAAGCGGTAAAGTGTTGTTTGTTTGTTTCGTCTTTTAACAATTGTGCTCAGGAACTTAGCCAATTTACACAGTGGACCTACAGCTTATAGTGAATTCCGAACCACTCTCCTAGACGGTGCAATGATAAGTGCCCTCTTTAGGTGATCGCTTTTTTGTTCACATCCACAACTTGACCCGGATTCGAACCAGGCACCTGGGGTTAGCAGTTCCAACATGCTTGGGCACTAACCGTGCAGCTGACCAAGCGGTCAACCACAAAATTAAAGCGGTATAGCGACGTTTATGGGCTAATGTCAATTATGCCGTTTTGACTGCTACCGTTATGACAGAATTCCGCGTTTGCTCTTGTGCCGTTAAGACGTGTTTCTCATGTCGAGGAGTCCACGTGAATTGTAATGTGTTTATGAAATACAAAATTTTGTAAAAGTTATTTTAAATTATTATGAAAAACTTATTTGGGTATTGGATAATTCAAGATTCATCGAGAGATGGGCCCAATTAAAAACGATTGAAACTTGTGTAGATGGCCATTGTTGCCTTGCACATTGTTGAAAGAGGAGAGAGACCGTTATGGCTCCCCTTTATTATGGCCATTGCAGAGAGAAAAAATTCATCTGCCTCAGTTGAAAGGATGTGATGCAAAATATTCAAACTAATATTTTAGAAAGAATTTTTGATCTAATAATCCTTTACAAAAACTATATATTTCAATAGATGATTTAATATTGCAAATATAAATCAATTATAACAAATTTTGACTTCCATGTCTAAAAATTTAAGTCAGTCATAAGTATTTCAAATTGATCTAATCTAATATCAAAAGTTATACATTAAAATGAGTAGGAAACAAAATAAGCATTATTTGATACATATAAATTCTGTCACTAAATAATTTGAAATCACTAATTATTCCAAATTATAGAAACTTCTAGAACGTAAAAAGATGATATGCTTATTATCAAAATAACTTTCTTATCTTTGGTTATGACAGAATATTCACCAAAAGCGTAACCCTAATTTCGAGTATATACAAATATTACAAACGCAAAATTCGAGAGAATTAAATAGAGAAGAATATATTATGTTTATACATAAATATAGAAATGACCACCCATAAGAAAGTGCCCCATAGATTCATGAATAAGAAAGTGCCGTGAGTCAGAATTACAGGCTTCCAACCAAACGGAAAGGTGTTTTTGAAAATTTCATGACCTACATATAGAAACAGAGAGTTCATTCCTGGATAAAAAAGAGGTCTTCCGCCCCATTTTCGGTATATATCTACAACAAGAAACAAGAAAGTTTCTACATAAAACGCTAGTCCTGAAAGAACCAACACAAAAGAGAGTGACCACAACTTCTTGTTTATAGGAATGAAACCATCGTTTTGACTGAATCCACAAAGAATTAGTCCCAAAATAAACTGAAACAAAAATTACATATCAATTAAGTAATCTGACAAAACTGCTAATGGTATAAAGCAGGGGTGCTCAAACGGTCGATCGCGAGTGCTTTTTGAGTAGATCTCGAGAAGAAATTTTTTTTTTAATTAAGTGGGTAACTAAACTACAAAAATTGATTACGTAATAACATAACACTCTGCGAGGGGCAAAAGACGGCTTTATCAAAGAAACACGCGGTACTTGACAAAGAAAAGCCGCGTTTTTATTCTTGCCGCTTTTCTAGAAATTTATGCGGCGCGTTTGACGGGAACATTCGAGGCTTTCGTTCACGCCGATATAAATGTTGCGCCTGCAGGAATTGGAGTCATTCTGAATTGTAACTTGAAGGCAATACTACGTCGATACAAAGTTTATTATTAATAGTACAAAATGAGTGCAGCGAAGAAATCTAAAACGTAGCATTTTAATAACGATTGGGAGGAAGAATTTTTCTTCTGTATGGTGACGGTTAAGTGCATTTGTCTTATTTGTTGTGCGTCAGTTGCAATACCTAAGCGTGGTGACTTAGAGAGGCATCATAAAACGGCTCATAAGAACTATGAAAAAAATTTTACGCCACAGAGTGAATTAAGAAAACGAAAAGTACGTGGTTTGATCTCTTGTTTGAAAAAAGAACAAACCATGTTCACAAGATCAGCCATTCAAAATATCTCATATATTGGCGAAACTCAAGAAATCATTCGAAGATGGATCGGTTGTGAAGGAAGCATTTATTGAAGCGGGTGAGACTTTATTTGGAGATTTTAAAAATAAAACAGAAATCATGTCTGCTATTAGAGAACTTCAGATATCTCGTCCGACTGTCACAAGGCGCATTGAAGTCATGAGTCAGGATATGGCAGATAAACTAAAACATGATATCATGAAATGTACATACTTTTCTTTACAGTTCGACGAATCCACTGATATGACAAACACTGCCAGGCTGTGTATTTTTATTCGGATGGTATTCAATGACATGTTGGCAACGGAAGAATTTTTGACAATAATTCCTCAGAAGGGGAAGACCCGTGGCGAGATATATATGACGTTTTCTTCAATTTTGTAAAAAACTACAAGCTACCAATATATAAATTAGTGTGCATTACAACCGATGTTGTAGCAATGACTGAAAATTGATGAATTAATGAAGATTTTCCTTCATTTTTTCATTCAATTGCATTATACATCAACAAGTTTTGTGTACAAAAGTTTTAAACACAGAGCAAATTTTGGGCATTGCAACAAAAATTGTGGATTCGATCCGTGCACGTAGCTTGCAACGGCGGCTCTTTAAGTTGCAGTTGGAACATAGGGAGTCAGCTGAACACACTGAATTAGTTCTTCACACGGACGTCAAGTGGTTGAGTAGCGGAAAATTCCTAGAAATATTTCAAGAATTATTGCCCGAAATAACAGCTTTTCTAACGAAGAAGGTGATGACACTCAAATGTAGAAAAACGAAAAATGGCTGACTGAACTGATTTGGCATTTTTGACTGACATCACAATGCACTTAGACACCATTAGTTTGGAGCTTCAAGGTAAAGGAAAAACTATTATTGAGATGATTAGCGCAGTAAACGCATTCAAAAGTAAATTGCAACTTATGATAGATCAACTGAAAAGAAAGGATCAAAACATTTTTCCGTCTTTGAAAGCAAGGATTCCTCAGTACAGTTATGATACGTATGAGGCTGAATTATCAAATATTTTGGGACAATTCGAAATGCGTTTTTGTGATTGCAGTAAATTGGCAAATATAGCATAATGTAAGAACATTGAGGAGTTAGCTACTGAAATAGCAGGTCAGTTTAATGTGAACTCATGTTCTGTTGAAAATGAATTGGTGCAGATTATATCAGATATACATCTCAAAGCTACAGCATTTGATACAAATTTCTGGTGTTTTATATCTGAAGATAAATATCCGAATCTAAGGCAAAACGCTCTTCAACTGACGGCAATGTTAGGGTCATCTTACTTATGCGAGTCTGCATTTTCTGAAATGAAAATAAGTTTAACACCATATGTAACTCTTCTGTTTTGTAACAACCAATAAACTCGCATTTTTGAATAACTATGAGTTTTTTCATTGATATTATAGAGAAGAACCTATCTAAACCTAACCCAAACCTTGACTAAAATAATGTATATTGTGCGGAAAGCTAATATCTATATATGCTACAGTACACCCTACCTAAGTAGGGTGTATCGTGTATGTACGACAACCCTGCATCACACATATTTGCAGCCTCTCAGAGTCGATTGTAAGTAGTCTAAAAATATTGATGTAGATCGTCAGCAGTTCAAGTTTGAGCACCCCTGGTATAAAACTTTCGATGTTAAAACAATTCATTCATTAAAACCATATAGCCTATTGAGATAATCTAAAATTGAATTTGAAAATTCAAATTTCATCGAAGAAGATTCTAACGCTTTCATCATTATTCATTATTTACTGATAAAACTATCAAAGGAAATATTGACTTTCACTTACCGTTACTGTACCCCATGTTAACCATCTGATAACTTTATCTTTCACATTTTGGTAAGAGTTTAAAATCCGACCAGCCTGAACTCCCATGTATACTATAAATACGGAAGTTTGAATTCCTAATATGCCTGTAAAAGTATAAAATATGTATGACAAACCAGATCACAATTCTTCTCAAAACTTTCAATTTTACCTTCTGGATCATAATATTGTTTTGTTTCATACATAGGGATGGGGGCCTTATACATATGTTCTCCAAATATCATTCTATCTATATAACCGGATACACCACCAGTGCAATTGTAAAATTTCCCACCATCGTCTAGACCTCCAGGTCCAAGGTAACCTTTGCCACAACCAGGCACATTATATAAAAATGTAATACAAGTATGAACTACAATCATATTGGTGACTACCAAAAACTGAGTCCAGAATGGCAAGATATCACGAAAACGAGACGATTGCTGAAATAATCATCAATAAAAAAATTAGGTTGTGAATAAGTTAAAAAAAAGCTCAATTCACAAGAACCTTGTCTTACTTAAAATACAAGATTACTTCAATAAATCTCCTGTACTTACTTCAGATTCAACTCTGTTACCAAATGTAACTTCCATAAGTCCAACAGTGAGATAGGTAATGCCAAATCTTTGCAAAACTCCTGGATAACGTAATTGAGCAACTGTCGATAAGTTATGATTCGAGTTGATAATTACACCGAGCCCTATCAATATTAGAGATCTTCTAATGATTTGGAAGAACATTAAACGCTTTGGTACCGCGTTTCTTAATTTTTTCTGAAGGAAACTGCTAATGAAAGTCCCATTATCCACATGAACCTAGGTAACAGAGAAATAATCAAATATTGATGAATACATCAAAGAACAGATCCACAAAATATTTTACAGTAACGGCATTAATTATTTGAAAGAAAAGAAGTTTAGTTGACAATTTCTCCGAAAATTTGAATTTTACCTCTTATTTAAAATAATTTCTGTTATCCATTTCTATCACGTTTTTCTATGGTTCTACATTTGACAAGAGCTTTTCATCATTTTGTTAGAATGAAATTATTGTTTGTTTGTTTTTTCTTTAACGTACTCAATTTCTGCCTTTTGGCTAATCACACGCCGGGGAATTCTGTCACCTCACTAACCCGGGAATTTTGCCGAACCCCTCTCGTGTCGAGGGAAGGGATCTTTAATGTCCAACAAATCTCTGTTAGACAGGACCGACAGCTTTACATCTCCTCCGAAAGATGGACACTCAAGCGATTCCCAGAATCCGATAAATCGCAACGACTTTGTGGGGATTGAAACCAGGTAACTCTGCGCAAGAGACAAGCATCATATCCCCTACGCCACCGAGCCGGCTAGAATGAAATTATGTCTACATTTTGAAATTTGATCTTGAAAATCAGAGTTAAATTCAAGATGAAAAATATCTCCTTGCATGTAATATCTGTTTACGCACCAGATATAAGCAAGCCTAGAGAAGAATCGGCGAATTTCTACGAAGCGTTACAGAACACCTATGATCACATATCCACATCCGACAAAGTCATAATATGGGAGACTTAAATGCAAGAATTGGAGATCAAGTTATAAATGGAATAAACAACGTTTTAACGAAGGAGTGACCAACGAAAATGTAGATTTACTAACGGAATCTGCCCCTTCAACGAACGACGAATTAACAACACCTCCTACGATCACAAGGAACAACATAAGTTCACTTGGCCTAGTACCCAAGAAAATCGATCAACCATAAATTACATACTGACAAATAAGGAATTACATCCAAGTTAGATAATGGATGTACGTGCTCTGACATCTAACATCGGTTCAGACCATGATATGGTTTTGGGAAAATTACGAAATCTCATAACCCACTGGAAACAGGCACCAACGATATCGAAAACAAAAAAATTCAATACAGAAGCACTCCAGGACACAACGACTTAATGCTGTTCAATGAAAGACTCAAGACCAAAACTACAGACAATCCAATAAAACAAGAACAAAATGTTGATGATTGCTGGAAAACGATAAAAACAAACATTCTGGAAGCTGCTAAGGAAGCGTTTTGAACGAGAATAGTTGGGAACGCCACACAGCACAAATCGACACCATGGTTTACAGAGGAGGTAAAAGATTTAGCAAAGGAAAAAAGAGAAGCATATTTGAGATACAGAAGTATTAAGACACCGACAGAACACAGAAAATACGTCAAGACACGGAACAGAGTGAACAGACAAATCAGGGAGATAAAGAGAGAACATTGGAGAAAATGTAGCAAGGATATGGAGAACGATATGTACGGAACTCAGAGGAGAATATGGAATATGCTTTGAGCAAAGAAAAAATCAGTAAATGAATATGTCTAACTGAATTACGTAAGCGCGAAACAAGGGGAACAATACCTCACAGAACTCTATAATAACGAAGAGAGCGAAAACGATAGTGAGAGACAAGCAGATCAGCTTGAGGAGGAAGAAATTGTCGTTGTTGTGATCTCCAACGAGTCGATAACTAAGGCCATTCAAAAAAAATCGAAAAGCACCAGGAATAGACAACATCACTAACGAAATGATTAAATATGGAAAAAACACTCTAATAAGCGAAATCAAGGCTTTATTTCGAAAAATCCTAGACCATACCAGTGTGCCTACAGAGTGGGAAAAGAGCCTTTCTGTACCATACACAAGAAGGGTGACAAAAAGACCCCTTCAAATTACAGAACAATAACTCTGCTAGGGGCACTAACCAAGCTTTTTACCGGAACTCTACGCGACAAAATAACAGAAGTGATAGACTTCAACCGAGAATAACAAGGATTTAGAAGGAACAGAGCAACAACGGATGCAATCTTCATAGTATGGCAAATAGTAGAAAAATCTCTGGAATACAACAAACCTTTATACATCTGCTTTATTGACCTCACAAAAGCCTTTGATCCTGTAAGGGTGAAAGATGTGCTTCAGATACTGAGAGAGGAACAGATCTCAGAATCAATCATTAAAATTATCGAAGACCTGAACATCAACAACACCACGAAAATAAAATATCAAGGTAGCCTTACATCAGAAATACCTGTCACTTCGGCATAAGACAAGGAGATAGTCTCAGCCCTCTGTTCAATTTAATAATGGACAGAATCATCAACAAAGTTAAATCAGTAGGAATATGTTGTTGAACAAAATTCAGAAGCAGGTGACGAGGTAAAGTCAAAAACACTCTTCAATGAAACTGGAGTGCATCAGGGCTCTGTCTTGGGGCCACTTCTGTACATTGTGTATACCAATGATTCGCCTGCTGCGGTACCTGAACCCATGATTCAGTATGCAGATGACATCACCTTGATGCTTTCAGATAAAACTTCGATTGATGCACGAGTGGGCGGGGCTCTGGATGACCTGAAGGAGTGGTTTTCGTGCCGTGATTTACGAATGAATAAGGATAAGACGCAGTTGCTGAGGTTTTCCTATGGCATGAACTTCAAGAGCGAAACATTTCTGGAAGTCTGAGGATGCTGGGGGTGGCTGTGGATTATCGACTGAGCTGGGTTGAACATATCGATCTTGTTCCCAGAAATATGTCTAGGTACATATTCGCGTTAAGGAAACTGTCGAAACTTGATGTGGATTTTGCTATCTTGGCATACCATGCATATGTGAGCTGTAGGTTGCGGTATGGCATCGTTGTCTGGGGAAACTCTGTGCACGTTGGGAGGCTGCTCATTCTGCAGAAGAGGTGTCTGAGAGCAATGCTGGGCATGGACCGGACCAAATCGTGTAGACCATATTTCGGGAGAACATCAGTGCTCACAGTTGTTGGACTCTACATATATGAATGCATTGTTTTCATCAAGAATAATGGAGAACTTTTTGTTAAAAGAGAACAAATTGGTTCACACATTACTAGAGGAGCCAAGGATATAGAACTGCCCACATGAAGTCTGCTTACCTGCAGAAAAATGTTTTCTACATGGTTGCGAAAATTTTTAATCATTTGCCCCTATATGCAAAGAATTGGCCAATAAACAAACTAAAGACAAATTTAAATAAACATCTTGTGCAGAACCTCTACTACTCACTTGATGAATATTTCTCTGCGGACTTACTGAGACTGTAAATGTCTGATTGTGAGGATTTTGATGTAATTTGTGATTTGTTTGTGAATTCTCTCAGGTTGTGTATTATTCTTTTCCTCTGAATATAATTGATTTGTATTTTTCACTTTATAATTTGTATGTAAATATGTAGATTGTGAAATATGACGTGTTCTACAACATAAGTGTTATTGTGGAACAAATAAACGGATTATTATTATTATTATGAAACGGATACAGGACGAGTACGGGAGAAATAAAAATAGTATGCTAGGCGGACGATGCGGCAATAATGGCGGAAAATGAAAATGATCTTCAAAGACTGAACAACCTTTCAAACCCGAAGCTGAAAATTACAACATGAAGAAAAAACAAGGAGCATGGTGATATCGAAGCAGCCAAGAAGATGTAAGCTCGCAATTGATGATAACATTTGAATTGTGGAGGCCGTTACTTGATGTAGATCCATGATATAAATGAGATAAAAAACACAAGGTTTAACTTTAATCTACACTTTATTTGAAAAAATTCGACGACGTTTCGCTGACAACAGCAGCTTTATCAAGAATGCAAAACAGAATGAAAAGTATGGTATTATAAAGAAATCGTAGAATAAGTTGGATGAATAACATTAAAATCCACACCGAGCCATTGTACAGTTAGTATGAAAGGTAATAAAACTAATTAAACAAGTTAAGTAGGGTGAATAATTCACATCTACCTGTTCATTCAAAAGCTTGTCCGAATGTTTGTATCTATTTATTTCTAATGCTTCTAGGAGATCTAATTTTGAACTTTTTGATTTTATATGTAATATGTCAAAGTTTTTATTGAATGAATGGTTTTCTTTTATCAGGTGCTTTGAATAATTTGAATCAGATTTATTTTTATCGAAGCTACGTTTATGTTCAGATGTTCTTATGCCAAATATGGCATATGGCACATCTAAACACATAAACTGAAAAAATAAAAAAATGTCAAAGAAGTTTGTCGAATTTTTAAAATAAAGTGTAAATACAAAAATGAAATTAATTTGTTTTATCTCATTATAATTGATGATAAAACTGTAGAGCAGGTAATGTCTTTCAAATACCTTGGGGTGCAAATCACTAACGGGGACTAAGCGAGAGAGGTCCGAGAGCAGGTAAATAAAGCAGCAGCGATTTCCGGATGCCTGACAGATGTCGTATGGAAGAACAAGCATATGAGAATTGAGTGCAAAACGAGGATTTACAAAGCGTGTGTACTACCTATCGCCACCTATGCAATAGAAACTAGGGCCGATACCTTCAAAACCAAAAAAATTCTAAGAATGTCAGAAATGAAGACGCTAAGGCAAATATCGGGAAAATCTCTCAGAGATAGAATTAGGAACGAGGTTATACGAGAAACATGTAACATTGAAGATATTGAACGATGGGCAAGAAAACGCATACGAGAATGGAATAAACATGTAGACAGGTTGGAAGAACACAGACTAGCATGTATTGTACGAGACGGAGAACCAATAGCAGCACGTCGGCCACCAGGAAGGCCCCCAAACGCTGGAAAGATAGTTGGCAGTCCATCTCACAAGAACAATAGTAGGAGATCTCCTGGAAAAAAACAAACCTCAAGATCTGAATTAAGAAGATCTTGAGAATCTGGTAATTGGAAATAACTACATTGATGAAAGCATCAATGAAGAAAAGTTTGTCGAAAAACAGTACGATGTGCAAATAAATTTCTTAGAACATTTAAAATTTTGAATTTTACAGTCAAGTCCAATGATATGTATGACCTAATTTCATTATGTTACTTTGTGATTCTATATCTGACAAAAGAAGTTCCCGCCATTTTGTTTTTGTACAAGTTTAATGGTGCCTTTTCATTGGAGCGTTTTGATGTTCGAGCGTCAAAATGGTCATGTGATCTAATTTTCTATGAAATCATGACGCTCCCATTAAAAGGGGTTTTCAGCATCAAAATATGTCATTTTAGGTTAAAACACTTAATTGATGAATATGAAACCTATTTTTCATTCATTCAGCATCATTTCTGGAATCTTTAGTGTTATATATTGCAAAATTCTTTTTTCAAGAGCTCTAATTATGTTGTACGAGCATCGAAAGCTAATATTGCGCAATAACTGGACGACTATAGGTTTTTTATTGGCAAGCCTTGAAGACCAAAAATATAATAATTTGTCACTTTTCTCTTCTAGCGTCTGCCGCTATATTGTTCAGAATTCCCAACTTTCCAGCATCAAAGCTGAAAATCAGGTGACCATCTGAATCAGCGTCAAAGCGCTCTAATAAAAGGGAATCTTTACATGTGAAAATTTGTCTTGATATGTTAGTAAATACTTAATTTTTATTCTATGCTCTTTCAGCGCCATCAATTAAATCTACTAAAAATATTTTAACTCGGAGACATTATACATTATGACTACTCACCAAGGAAAAACTAAATCGGCTAATGTAAGACCATTCCAAATAGAATGTTTGAAAAACCAATATTGACCTCCTCCATAATTGACAAAGATCATCACAATAATGCAGAGTCCTCGAAAAACATCAATCGATTTGATTCTATTAGGATGTTTCCAGATTGTGGGAGGTTTTGGAATAACCAGAGGGGTACCAGAAGATTCACCCAGATCCTAAAATAAGTTTTCTTCAATAAATATAATCATAATAAATTCTTAATCAAGTAAAATGTATACATTATATATAATAATAAGCTTTATTTCTGAAAAATTAACATATACAAATATCCACTGTTATGACAGAATTGGTTAGCTAACTAGTTATATTATACTCTAGAATCAAGATCCTTGAATTTAGGTTACTAAAGCTGACTATCTAGGACTTAAAATCCACAAAAAAATTTTTGGCTCTTCATATGTCAAACAGTCAAAAATTCATTTTGAAGATAGTTTCCATCTAATATCTTTTCAACCTATTACGATAGATTGTGAATAATTTTAGTACATACATAAAATATGTCTTGGTGAATTATTACTTCAAAAACAACTCACATTTTCTACTTCTGTATTCAAGTTCAAAAATCTTCTTAGTCTTCCAGAATTTTTATAAATACATTTAACCATATACCACATAGTTCGAAACAGAAAAGGATAATGAAAGCAGTAAGTATTGCTGAAATAAAAGTAATGGAATGTCAAAAGTATGCATAAATTGTTTATTTCCTTCTTAAAAGCATATATATCACATTTTGAAGAATTTTATTTTCTTACGAGGAAATAGTTTTCAGCTGGTTCCTTAATATAAATTGGATCACAATTTGCTGTTATATTCAACCATATCTATAATGCTCAGACAATGTTTTCTGAAACCTTAAATGAAAGAAAATCTAGAATAAATTTAACGCAAAAGTATTTTTCCCGAAAAATTCTTTGAGAACTAAATATATCTAATTTGATTTGAGGAGTACCTGTGATGCAAAAGTGAATGTTTTGAATCTTACCTGCATTCTTCTGTTGTATTGGCATCTCGCACGTAATACAGATCTATTGGATAAACTGTGTTTACAAGAACTGAAGAATTTTGAGCAGGGTCTATTTGACTCAACTTCTGAAAGTTGCATTTATGACATTCTGTATATTGCCCAAAAATATATATTGTTTGATTAAGCGTATTTATAATATCTAAACAAGCTTCATCATAGATGAAATCGGGAATTTTGTTCAGACATTTGTTTGGTGAGTCCATCAACATTTTGATTTTCTTTGTTACTACTTTCTGGGAAATAGCCAAGATAATCACACCCCTAAAAATACTTCAACATTCTATCTTATCCACTTTAAAGTAACATCATATTTGCATCACTTCGTATGAACTTCAAAAAATGGCGATTATTGAATATAACAAAAATAAAATCGTGATCATTGAGTTATAGGTGATTTACCAAAATATTTTCAGAAATACACAAACTTCAACGCCAAACGTCACTCAGATTTTGAATTAGATGCATCATACGTCAAACGTCATTCTTAATATGAGATGCGTTCAGGAGGCTAGAGCAAGATTTTACTCTGTGAGTTCCGGAGCCACAAAATCATCATATCTGTCAATTGCTGATGAATTGTATTTTAATAATTATAATTAGCCTGGTCGGTGGCGTAGAGAATATGATGCTCGTCTCCTGCGCAGAGTTACCTGGGTTCAATCCACAAAAGTGGGTGCGATTTTTCGGATTCTGGGAATCGTTTGAGGGGGAGGTGTAAAGTCGTCGGTCCTGTCTAACAGAGATGTGTTAGACATTAAAGATCCCTTCCCTCGACACGAGAGGGGTTCGGCAAAATTCCCGGGTTAGTGAGGTGACAGAATACCCCGGCGTGTCATTGGCCCAAAGGCGGAAATAGAGCACGTTAAAGGAATAACAAACAAACAAACAAACATAAATATAATTTACAAGTTCCCGCAGAATCAAATAAATCAAGTGACTTTTTTCGAAAAATTAGTGAACAAAATAAAATAATTTTGTTTCTGCTTAAAAAAATCTTAAATCCAGAATTTGTTTATTTGGGAGTTCAAAGATTTTTAACGATTATAATTATAAAAAAACATATAGTGGAAGTATAAAACAATTTATTTTTATACACTAGTTCATAACACTTATATTACAAAAATAACTTAGGAAAAATAAAATACGATAATATCACGATTACAAAAATTCGGTAAAATCCTACGTACTACGTGAAGAATATTTACAAATGAAATATAACACAGTCAACAGGATGAAGATTTTTCCATCTTTTGTAGGAAGTCATTGCAGAATTTCTATGCATATTGAGATTCTGCTATTGGTCGGGATTTCAATGCTGCTTTATTGATGATACTGGATCTAATTTCGCCTCTTGCGGATGCTCTGAAAGATCCTCTTTTCGAGGATGCTCGTGTGAATTTTCCTACATTTTCTTCCTCACAATGCCTACAAAAATGAATCATAGCGTTAACGAGTTTCAAAAAGAAACAGTTAATTAACTCACCTCTTAATACAAGGAAAATCCCACATTCCTTGATTTATGCCGAAATTTTCACCATCTTGAAGCGTTTCAGGAAGTTCTTGATCCAATGTTTCTGGTAGGAACAATGCTAAGACACCCCCAACGATTCCCAACACTCCCAATATCAGTAGAGGCAGGGATGGTGAAATATTAGCCTAAAATTAATGATTTTAAGTATATACATTCTATTACAAAGATTTTACCGTTGCTTTAATATAATAACCATAATTCAAATATCTCCGTTAAAGTAAAATAATATTACTGAAGTGGTATCAAATAAAACGATCTAAACTGTTATAACAGTTAATATTCTCACTCTCTAATGCAGAACTCAAAAATTCTGAATAATAAACAAAGGACTCAATCTACTAAATACATTCATAGCTGTTTCAAATAAAACAAACAGAAATATAAAAATCCTATTTCAGTTCGGGGTAAGTGATATCATTCGTTTATTTGATTATGACATACTAAGAGAACGCCCAATGACTGATATATTATAGATCAGATAATTCAGGCTAAGATTTAAGTATGGTTAATATCATTTAAGTATTACGTACACCGATGGTTAATATTTATATATATATTGAAAGTATCAGCTGAAAAATGCAGTCTTATTTTCTAGATATCGAAGAGAATACTTAGATTCTTCTTCTTTTGTTGAAAGTATTCCAACATATTTTCTGATCGAATCTACCTTAGGAATAAGAATATCTTGCTTCTATCCGCTTCTTTCAAATAAGGAAATATTTTCAAGAAAATGTTTTCGACTCACACTTATCAGTAAATACAACATTAAATTATTGTACCATACCATTTACTTACTAAATAAACAACAAATGGAGCTAAAATGCTAGCTACGTAGCCCATTATGTGGATTAGAGCAACTCCTTGGGCTCTTACTACGGTAGGTAATAATTCTGCAGCGTATTGTAACCCGATGTTATAGGAAATATTAACAGCAAACCTTCCAATGATCGCCAAAGTTGCACTAGGAATACCTGGAAAAATTAATATATATCACATATTGCGCATTCATTTTGAGAGATTGGGCTAATTATTAGTTTTGATACATTCGAATATATTGAAGACAAAAAGGAAAGCTCTAATAGCAATAAAAACATCTACATTGTTTCATTAGATTTTTTCGTTCTTTGGTCAAGATATGAATTGGATATACATATATGCATTACGTTCAGGTCTGTGAGGTAGCTTTCATCAGAAAATATAGATGGTTTTTCTGAATGTGGTTTCACTTGTGTAGGTTTGGATTCTCAGAAGACTAGAGCAAAGCATTGTTGATTCAACATGCGATACATTTATAGTAAATATGTTTATTATTTTTATATCCAAATTAAGAGATGCCTTTCCAATTGATCGTCGAGTTCATTAGTAAATAAAATGCTTAACATTCATAGTAGAGGCAATAAATGGAATTTTTTTTTTCTATGAAATTTTGACGCTCCCATAAAAGGAGATTTCATAAATATGAAATCTGTTTTCTATTGTTTTGGTATCATTTTTCGCATCTTTAGCGTTGTATATTCCGAAATTCTATTTTCAAAACCTCTATGTTGTTCGAGTATAGAAGGCGTTTTAACTGGACGACGATAAATGAAGACAGCCATTTCATATCGAAGAAAACTGGCTGCCTTGACAAATGTTACCTCTAAAACCCCTTTTCATGCTGGCGTCAAAATTTCATCAAAAAGAGGTCACGTAACCATCTGACGCAAAAATGGCATCAAAACACTCTTATGATGAGACACTTTTATACATCTGTAATTCAAAATAGGAATGATCATTTGAAACTTTTAAGTTATTGTTTATACCAATAGAGATTTTCCTGTTTTGTTTAATGTGAATTTAATTATTTTTGTTGTGGCCTTATTCAATATTTATTAACAAACCTAAAGGAACAGTTGTAGCCAACAGACTGAACACACCGCTCAGGACCATAGAGCCGAATGCTAACCATCTACGCCCCCAAACATCTAGAACCATAGTCAGAAAAGTATCGGCTGGAAATTCCGAAGCACTTGCAATAGTGAATGTCAAGAATATATCCAATCCAAGTGATCCAACATTCCTAACATGGCCATCGAATACCAGTGAGATACACATCCATAATATCACAAGGACCAACGTAATTCTTCTTAAGCGGGGTGTTTTGAAGAGATCGAAGACGGTGTAGGTTTTTTCCAAATCCTCTTCTTTTTTCGCCTTTAAGCAGCTAGCCTGAAATTGAAACGTTTCAGAAAATTCGCAATACTCATTTCCTAAAATTAAATTGTGAAAATAATGAAAGCCAAACGTGCCCATATATTTTCAAATCACATATATTAAAGAATATACATGGTACATAGATTTTACAGTTTTCTACAACTATACTTTTCTCAAGTTGGTAATAATTCTTTATATATCCGTTACGTTATTGCCAACATATCGATAATTGCTTGTTTGCTTGCATCTTTTAACAATGTGCTCGGGAACTTAGCCCATTTGTAAGCTGGACCTACAGTTTATAGTGAATTCCGAACCACTTTCCTAGACCGTGCAATGATAACTGCCACCACAAGGATTACAAGTTATCTGGTCGTCGGAAGTTTATGCCCTCTTTAGGCGACTCTTTTAAATTCAGCACTTTTTTGTTCAAGAACAACATCCATAATCTGACCCGGGATTCGAACCAGGAGCCTCGACTAAGCAGTTCCAATATGCTTGCGCACTAACCGTGCAGCTACCGAGGCGGTTAACATATCGATGATAAAATTGAAATATTCTGTGATTTAATATTGATTTTACCCTTCCTGTGGTTGTTGTGCAAGAAAGAATTGAACCATTGAATAATTGATTGTTTTAGATTTTTCATATACTACAATTCGACTCATAAGAAATGCATGCCGATGTTAACTTGATACTTACCTCAAATTTACTATAAATTGCCGCATCCACAGATTTGTTGTTTATCTTTTCGAATTTTTTCAGAATTCCAATTGCTTTGTCAAATTTTCCTTGGGAGGTCAGCCATCTTCACATGAAAAAAAAATAGGTGATGACTTTTGTACTAAGCGAACACTAATAGTAAGTGAAATTTATTTCGAAAGTTTTGTGGTGCTACTGGTTCTGAAGACAAATTAGAACATGTTTATTTAGTTTAGTTACTTTTGAAATCAATCAAAACGAGATGAGATACAAAAAACAATTAAAAGGCAAAAAATAATCAAGAGGCAAAAAAGTTGTATTTTAATTGCTCAAGGCAGAAAAAAAATGAAAAATAATTAATGGCGATCTATTCTTAATTTTTCGAAATAGCTGACTTTTTTCAGTGACATTGAAACAATAAAAAAGATTTCAGGTTGTATATCAAATAGTGAATGATAAATATTTTTTCTCACCTTGCTGATTCAGGAATGAACCAGGATATGAATACAGATACCAGGAGTGGAATGGAGGTAACATAGCAGAGCATTTTCCAATCAGCCAGATAATATGCAATCCAAGGTAGAAGAGATGCAGCTAGGGTGAAAAAAATTGCTATCGACATATTGGCAACAAAGGTTCTCCATCTTGGACCCACATATTCAAGCACTGAAATAAGAAAAAATGGTCATATACGCAGAGCGAATATTAAATGTAACTAGAACGTCAGGAAATATTTTCTTATGAAATTGTATAAGAGATGTCAATTGCTGTTTTTAATCAGTTATGTTATACATGTAGTGTCGTTCCTCAGGGAACAATCCCGCATTTGTTTTGGCATGATATGTTATCAATACCGTTTTATTACAAATATTATGGTCTGGATGTTTTTCTCGAAATAACGGAACAATCGCAGCTTGCGTTCAGGTTTTCTCGCCATAACCAATCATCATCAAAATTTCAATTTTATGCGATTCGGTTGGATGCATTATTCAAAAAAGATATTTAATACTTTCACTAGCCAGTGAACGCAGCCATTCAAAAATTCACTGAAATACAACGTTATTATATTATTCACCTGTAACAAAAAAGATATGAAAGAGAAAAAAACACTCTGGTCAGTTTTCCACGATTATTTGCTAATACACGACCGATTTCGACCTGTCGGTCATTTTCAAGTGCTGAATACTAGAATAGAATAGAATAGAATAGAATAGAATAGAATAGAATAGAATAGAATAGAATAGAATAGAATAGAATAGAATAGAATAGAATAGAATAGAATAGAATAGAATAGAATAGAATAGAATAGTATAATCGCCATCAAAGAAATACATGATACGTCAACAGAAAAACATTGTTAAAAACACGATGCAAACTATACAGACCAACCGTAAAAAAATTACAGCAAATTGATTGGCAACAGATAAGTATAAGTACAACACATTTTTCACTTATTATATTCATTGAATATTTAAATCTGAGTCCATAAAGTCATCAATACTGTAGAAAGATGAGATTCCGTTATGAGAGTTTCTTTCAATCCAGACCCCAGAAATTTTACAGCTTTCACTTCCCCCTTAGATTCAAAAGTGATTTCCTCAGTTTTATCTTAATTTAACTTTAATCTATTTTTTGAGAATCAATTTTTTGCGTCTCTCACTTTTGTGTTTTTTCATTTGTACATCCTCACCACTTGTACGACTATTGCAGATGTGTCGTCGCAGTACAGATATTGCCGCTGAAGGTCGATGTTCGATGTTTTTCAGAAACATTGAAGTCCAACAGCGATATTAGTAAAACTTAAAATCGATGCTGAAACGTCGACCTCGACCACCCGAACATCGATGATTAAGTCCCATCCCTAATAATAATTGTTGATGTTGGATTTTGTTCTTTGCGTCTAATGATTCTATTTATGAAAAAGGCTGGTATATTGCTGTTGGAGGCTATTCTTTTCATGGTATTTATTTCCGTTTTGAAATCTTGAATTGAGAGGGGAATAGTAAAAACTCTATGGACCATAGAAGTCTTAATGCATACACATATCTGGCCATATCATTTGCAAGTTGGTCTACATGATCTAGTCGATAGTCAACCGAAACACCCAGGAATTTAAGGCTATTGGATGAAACCATGGCAGTCTTATATCCATGAAATATGGGCATGTGTTCTTTTCCATATGCAAACCTGACAAGTTTGGTCTTTTGACTGTTCATTTTCAACAAATTTAGAGAAAACCAGGCATCAAGTGTCGTCTGTAAATTGGACCATGAATTCAGTTGTACAACCAGGTAAGTCATTATAACAGAAAAATAAACAGAAGTGAAACTGTCATACGAAATTATAACTTTCATAAAGATTCAGGAGAGAAAAAAAGACTCACCTAAGACTACAGAATCAAGTAAAATATCATAAAAAGTAAAAACTACTACAATGAGCATGATTCAGATCTAATGAGATATGCAATAACATTTTTTTTGAAAGAAGAAAGAGGTTCATGAAAAATATCTATACTGGCAATATGCCAATTGTACAGACGCATAATTCGCAAGAAAACAGAATGAAAAAATAAACTAGTACGGGCCTTCGGAACATAGAAGAGTGCATTTCGACGACTAAGATACACGGGAACATTGAAAGTGAAAAACTAAAAGAAGGATTTAAAATTCGATAAAGAAATAAAGTGTCGAAAAGGACTCTCCTCTGCTCCAGGCTTAAAATTTTGTGATGACGCAAACTTAATTGATAATTATGGTTAGGACTGAAAAATCTAAAGTTGAAACTTTTGACAAACTTTCTCTGGACTCGTTCAATTCTGTCAATATACTTGTAATAGTGAGGGGACCAAACAGGTACAGCATATTCCAAATTACTCCTCACCAACGAGAAATATAGCATTTTTAAAGACCTTGGATCACTGAAACTTTTAGTAATTCTTAGAACGAAACCCAACATTTTGAAAGCCTTAGAAACTATATGATCAATATGATACTCAAAGGACAACTTAGAATCAAGATATATACCAAGATCCTTAATTTGGTGTACCCTCCCAATTACAAGCCCATCAACAGAAAAAATAGCATCGAAGACATTGACATTCTTTGTAAACCTTATATGCTTACACTTATCAATATTTAATTGAAAATACCTACTTTGACAAAAAGAGAAAATCCTGCCAAGATCACTATGAAACCGCAAAATATCATCATAGGATTGAATAGCACTGTACACTCTAAGATAGTCGGTATATAAATCATTTTTTGTATAAAGAAAACATTCCGAAATATCATTAAAGTAAATTGAAAGTAAAAGGGGACCCAGATGTGACCCTTGAGGAACACCAGAGGTGACACGAATGAAACTGGAATGAGTGCCATTGAGTGCAACATAATGCGGTCTATCCGACAGATACGATTCTATCCATTTCAGTGAGGACCCCACCACATCAAAGTCCTCTAGAACTCACAACAAAGTTGCATGATTTACCTTATCGAAGGCCTTAGCCATGTCTGTGTAGATGGCATCAACTTGAATACCATCATCGAAACTACTACTTATGAAATGAACGTAAGGAGTTAAATTAGTTAACACCGACCTACCTTTGAAAAACCCATGTTGAGATTGAACTACTAACTATCTAACATAATCGACGAAAAACATATGAAAATGGTGTACAAAGCCCTGGTGGAGTCGCAGTTGCGTTATGATATTGTTGAATGGGGTGGCGCTTATAGTAATATACTCGACAAGCTGGTTATACAACAGGCTCCTCAAAATTGTTCACAAAAAAGATATTACATTCCCAACCAATTCATTGTTTAAAATATCAGGAGCATGGGATGTGAAACAGCTATCTTGTTCTACGATTTTAAAACATCTTCAGAAACAAATACACGTGCAACATGGTATGGGTACAAGATATAGTGAGTACTCTCTAAAGATTCCAAAAGTTCACAAGACCATAAGTCAGCGAAGCCACTTCTTCCATGGCCCCAAAATATTCAACAGACTTCCATTGGAAGTAAAATCGGCAAGTAATTTGAAAAAGTACAAATGCAAAGTGAATAAATGGGTGTTCTCATGCAATAGAAACTATATTAAAAGTTTGGTAGATATAGAAAAATAATTATCTACAATTTCATTAGCTAATATGGTTACAATTGGGCATTCCTTGGAGAATGTGAATGTATGTTTTTGAGTATGGTAGATTGTTTTGATATATAGATTCTATTCTTAAAATTTTTCGGTATAAACTCACCACAGGTTTTACCTTAGTGAGTTCTTTTGTCTTTAAGAAAATACTAATAAAGGGCTCATGAATTTATAGATGATGATGTAATAATTTAGAAATTCATTACTGTGAAGTTAACATGTTCATCGCCTTTTAAGAGGTTTTTTTATTGAACTAATAATTTCCTATCTATCTATCCATCTATGAGGCTCGTAACTATACTGAATATTCGAAGTGTTTGCATCTGGTTGCGTTCTCACCATTCTCGGCGAGCTACAGGCCCAGGCATCACTCAACATCACATGGCGATCCAATACAGTTTCGAAAGTACAGAATCTGGTCGAGATTATTTTCGTGGAAGAGTATCAGAAATGATTGGTTTCGAGGATAATTCTATCATTAAGAAAAATGCATCTAACATTCACTATTCCCAACGGTTCCGTTATCTACATAATACGTATGGTAATCGTACAATACCGAACACAAGAATTGAAGAATTACAACCGTTGATTACATTGGAATCTTTATGCTGGTGAACTTCAAGAGATACGATCATCATTAATCTAATCACTATGTTTGAATATAAAATCGTGAATTATCAAGTTAATTGATTATTACACGTTTCTTTATTCTTGAGTGAATTTCTTACTAGAATTTCTTAATGAATACATTAATGATTCATATACGAGTACAAATTAAGGCTTTTTTGCGATATTAAGATATCTCCGTCGTAATTATGAATTGTTTCAAGGGCGTTGGACTCCTTCCTGGTTTTACTTCAAGGATGTTCTGTGTTTCTTGGGGGATAAATCAATATACATTGCGTTTATGAAAAGAAATATGAGTAGTTGAATCCATGTTGTCCCAAATTTTCAGTAGTCATAATCGAATTCAATTCAATGTTAATTTTTGTATATACAGGGATATCCACCGGAACCGCCCGTTAAAAACTTTTTAAGTTCCAATTAAAATATTAAGCTGAAATTTTATACGCGGCCATAACTAGCGATTTCCCATTGGAGTGAAATATTTTCGAAGTGATACCATTTCCGGTTATACTGGAAGTGGGTCATCACTTTGTTATTTCAAATGGCAATCTACCTTTTTTATCATACATCTAGAAACGACATTTGAGCAAGACATAAAATACCCAAGTTGTTGGCGCTCATCTTCCAAAACTTTGACAGATTTAATTATTTTTGTTATAAACTCGATTTTGGAGGAACATTTAAAAAAATTATAGCTCGTAGATCTTTTGCACTACAGACACAATTTTTGCTTGGGTGGATAGAAGAAGGATCAAGGAATTTTTTAAGCAATCTACACATGTCAAATGTTCATTGCGTTGTTTTGTATGATTTTTCAATTTGGCCTTTTTCAAACAGCAATAACTCAATTTTTTCAAATGGCACGTGCCAATTTTTATATCGCCATGAGATGAAGCGTCAAATTTCAGATGGAATTGTATCAGCATGTACTATACCCATCTCTTATAGTTCCGAAATAATTTGGGAATATATTGAATTTTGATGATTTTGCAAGAACTAACAGAGAATGCTTTGAAATATTTGAATCAAGTAGCTGAACTGGCTACGCTCACCTGACAGGTGCCTAAAATTAATGTACTTGTCACTTCGTTCATTCGAATTTGATATTTCAACAAGAATTGTTGGTAATTTGAAGTGAACATTTTTGAAAAACACCAGATTGATAATAAAATGGCTGATTATTCAAATGAGGATATGTTTGATCTCTTTTTAATTCATGGCGAATGTCAAAAAGTGGTGGATATTAACGTTAAGAATTAAGTTGCATTGCAGTCTGGAAATCATTTTCGATGTCATCCAATTTTATGATTAATCCCGAAGTTCTGTGTTAGATATTATACAGGGTGTTTCCGTTTTAATCTGCCAGAACAAAGAGAATGATAGAAAATCTGAAAGTATTGACATTTTCCTCCCTGTACTGGCTTGTCGTTTTCGAGATACAGGGTGTCAAATTTTCGAAGGAAAGAATTTTATATTTGAATAACTCGCACAATTTTCTAGATATCAACCTGAAATTAGACATTCTAGTATTTCATCATCAGCTACACGACGACGTATCAAACATTTGTCAATTTCTTTACAGAGTGATATATTTTTCGGTGTCATGTCGTCTTTTTTCCTCATAACTTTTTTGCAGCACGCCACTGACCACATTTTCTAATATTTTCAAATTACTCATTCCATTTAAAATCTTTTTTGATTCATGCATTGTTTTCGTATCTGTCACCGTTTTTGAGAAAATAATTAAAATACGATTTATGTTCCGAACTTCTGGCCCATTTTCGTGTCGAAACACAGGGTGTTTCCGTTACAATCTGCCAAACTTTATTGGCCAATCGTGAATCGAAATTGAAGTGACACTCAACAAATTATACCTCATAAATGTTTGGTTTGCCATAATACAGAATGTCAAATTTTGAATTTTCAATAGGAAAATTTGCCATAACTTCCGTAAGTTTGAACATATTACTAAACTTGATATTTTGATGTGCAAGAATTGTCTGAGCATGAAACTGGGTGTGTAGTATGACCATGTTTTGTTCGTGTTGTGTGAATTTGTGTTTCGACACGAAAATGGGCCAGAATCTATTGAAAAGTTCAGAACATAAATCGTATTTTTATTTTTTCCTCAAAAACGGTGACAGATACGAAAACAATACATGAATCAAAAAAGATTTTAAATTGAATGAGTAATTTGAGAATATTAGAAAATGTTGTCAGTGACGTGCTGCAAAAAAGTTCTGGAGGAAAGGAGACGACATGACATCGAAAAATATATCACCCTGTAAAGCAATTGACAAATGTTTGATACGTCGTCGTGAAGCTGATGAAAAAATACTGTAATGTCGAATTTCAGGTTGATTTCTAAAGAATTGTGCGAGTTATTCAAATATTAAATTTTATTCTCCGACAATTTGACACCCTGTATCTCGAAAACGACAGGTCAGAGGGAGTATATTCTTGAGGAAAGTGTCAATATTTTAAGATTTTTAATCATTCTGTGAATTTTGGCAGATTAAAACGGAAACACTCTGTGTAGCTCAGCATTGCAAGCCAAATTGACCCATTGGTTTGTTTACGTATTTTCCTCCGCTCTTTTTATTCCGTGTAAGTTTAATCCAATCCTCGATTTTAACTTTTCTTATATCCTCTTCTACAGCACCCAATCAGCTGTTTCGTGGACTACCTCTTCCTCTCCTACCAGTAATAGTCCCTTCAACGCTTGTTTTATTGGCCTAATTTCTGTCAATCTCGCTACATATCCAAACCAACTCATCTAGTGCACTCTTGCCATATTGGTAATTGTTGATTGATCATATAGCTCAATCAGTTCAGTGTTTATTCTTCGGATCCACACATCACTATCCCTCTTTTTTCCATATATCTTTCCCAAGAGCTTTCTTTCTCATATCTCCAGTGCTATTTTCTCAGCAATATTCATTTGCCACAGCCCACATCCATACACTACTGTCGGTCGTATTAATGATCTGTACATCTTCAATATTTTCCTCGATCATAATATACTGTGTGTCCTAACGAGAATTTGCCTCCCTAGAAAGAATTAAAAGACCTTTCCAAAGATTTGTCACTCGACTCACTTTCCCTATAATGAATATCGACTTAGGAGCTTCTGTGGGTAGGGGGTTGATTTTAGATGATCCGAATCAACTCAGAAATTGGTTCCCCCAATCAGAAATTGATGTTGCTCATATTTTCCGCCAAAATCAGTCCATCTTGAGTTAGAGGGGGGAGTAAAATTTTCGTTAGAACATACTACATATCTCCCGTTACTACCATACGTTTTGTCCCATTAGTGATTCTTTCATATATTTCATTTGCTTTCTTTCCTTTGTTCGCTATTTTGACGTCCAGATCTCAAATTCATAGCGTATTTCATCTGTTGCTGATACTTTCAAATATCTCTACTGCTGTTCTCCTTCATTTGCATATATTTCCATATATTTCGTCTTCTTCTCATTAATTTTAATTTTTGCAGCTTCCTCAATCTTTCTTATCCCTTCTGTTATATTACTATATCATCAGCATATGCCATGAGTTGTATTCTTTGACTATAGTTCTTGTTGTGCCTATTCTTGTTTCTCTGATTACTATCTCAAATGATATGTTGAATAATATTGTTGGCAATGGATCACCTTACCTCAATCCTTGTGTTACATTAAACTTTTCTGCTCTGGTCCTCGGTTTGTACTTTATACTCTGTTTCTTTTAATATCATTCTTAAGAGTCTTATTAGTTTCTCTGATACTTCTTTTTCTTTCATTGTCTTATATACCTCTGCTCTTTTCACTGGATCATATGCTTGTTTGAAATCTATGAATACAAGATGTAATGTCAGATTTTTCCCTATTGTAGTAGTACAAATACTTGGTCTATTGTTAAACGATTTTGTATGAAACCGCATTGATGCTCCCCAATTTATTTGACGGCATAGTGCCGTAGTGGTGAAAAATCTCCTTAATGAAGTGGAATCGATTTTATGTGATAGCATCTGCGGAGTCTTGATCTGAACCTGACTAAGTACGTATAGGATTCCATGAAAAAGTAACAAGCCATGAATCATCCAGAAGCAAATTCTGCAATTCTTCGAGGTCATCTACATTGTGCCGAGGTATTAACGCATAATTTCAATATCCAAAATTTCTTTTGTGGTAGGAACTAGTTATCAACATATATTTTTTCGAATATGTCCGGACACATGCCAAAGAATTTGGATGTTTCGATGAAAAATAAACTGGAAGAAATAAATTGAGACTTTACAAGAAACCACCACTTATTGATGACAGCAGTTGCTGATCAATTTGCCTAGAATGATTCTCAGATACAAGGAGATTGATTTAGTCACGAAAGGAGACATATGAGTCGGGATTTTGTATTTTTCATTGCGATAGACTATCTCTAGCGATAGACTATCTCTAGTGTACAGAGGTCGAAATATTCCTTGTGTTACTTTTTACCTACCTTTGGTTTTGGGGGAGGTTCAATAATGGTATGGGGAAGAATATCTTTGAAAGCAAGCAATAATTATCGTCAATAATGGAATCCTGAATGCTCAGAGGTACGTAACAGATATTTTAAAAGAACATGTTATACCATTTGCGGCAAACATGGGTGAAACATTTTTGGTCATGCATGATAACGCCAGACACCTCCAACATTTCGTTAGAAATTACCTTCAAGATCATTTCGTGATCTTCAGTGGAGTGGCCTGTACAAAGTTCAGACCTCAATACCATCGAACATGTCTGGGACATGCTCGATAAAAGATTAACAAACCAGCAAAACCAGCCATATACCATGAATGAGGTTTGGAATAGACTGATCGAAATTTGGAATGAAATAGATCTGACTGTTAGGTCAATGAATTTGAGTATGAATCGTAGATGTCATGCAGTAATTCTTGCAAGGAATAGAAATATCCCTTCATTTCCAAAAGATTCACATTTTTCATTATTTGTTGTATTTCAATTTCTATGAATATCATTTTTATTTCGATTGTTCTCAAGCATTCCTAAGTGCTGATGGATTACTGGAAAAAAGAATTCTTCAACATATCTAAACTCCTGAATAAATTTGAATTGTCTGATGTCTGATGTCAGTGGAATTGAAATTTGCTGAATTATTCTTCATCTGTAAACCGTATACATTTCTCTGTTCGACAATGATGTCGGTGAAAAAATATTAGAAAAAATATATGGAGTTTCTACGGTTTAAACAAATATAACAAGTTTGTGTTTCCAAAAAATGCCAATTGTTGATCATTGAGCTTAAAGCTCGGATTCCTCCATGATATTTGTCTCTTCTTCTGTTTTTTGTAACGCCAGAAGTAGTCTGAATAGTTGATGTGTTTACAGCTGTCTTCTATCTGCTCTTTCGTACCATTCGAATTGTCTGCTTCATCTGATTTCCCATTTTCAGAACCTTCTAATATATCTCCAATCTGTCAGTATCAAAATTCTCGAGACCATCATTGCTGAAATCCCAGTTTTCCCGAATTTCAGCTAATTCTGTTTTGCTATATGTTTTTCTCTCACTCATGTCGAAGAACGTATGAAACGTACATGGTTGCAAATCTGCCACCACTATTTTAGTGGTTCATTAACACTCACACCTTCATTTTTACAGATGAACTTTATTTTATAATGTGATAATATATAAAAAAAGAAAATCGAATGTCCGATGTACACATTTTTGTTTCCTGTTTATTCAGTAAAAAAATTGAAGTACTGGTACGCGCTTGAAATCAAGTGGTCACCCATTCAGCTACAAACATCTGCTTGGTGCCTCTGTATGAACATATTCAGCCATTAATAGTGAGTTTTATTCGTTGTCAAAGAACTGATTATCCCACATCTACATATACTATTTGTGTTGAAGTCATCCTTCGTTGTGTAGTAACAATGAGTTCGCGGAAAAACCATGTTAAGAACCATCCTCGAGAATGAATAAATAACTTCACACATTTCCTTGTTTTTACATGTTAATGATTAAAAGGTAATACTAGAATACGTACTTACATTCATATTCATATACAAATCAGATAAAGAACAAAGAATATGCAACATATAGTAATATAAGTTTCAGAATAACTAAATGTAAAAGTGTTTGGAATTAATTGTAATAAGTGTATACATTTTACATATCTCCTTTCGAATTCTTTATAAAAGGTAATGAATTTTAATTGACGCAATGAAATTCTCGAGAAAATATCAGATTTATTAATTGATCGATCGGGTAATACTCGATAAGTTCAGATTTCCTGTCGTAAAATATTGAATCGATAAAATGGTATTAAGGTTAATGAGAATGTTGCAGATTGCAGTAGACTCATTAATATTGTAACAAATCCTCACTGTATCATTGACCAACATAAGTTTGGAGCAGATGTTGTTTGCGCCAATTCCAGTATAATTTTTATCAATACAGGGTGTCCAAATTCGAAGGTTTTCTGGGGTAACTATGGAAACATTGCAGATAGAAAAAAAGACCCACCCTTCCTCGGTCTCGATTTTCGTGAAAAACTTATCGGTGAAAACCAATTGTATCATTTTTTGTTTTCTCTATGGCAATATCAATCGAATTAATCTGTGAATGTGGAAAGATCAAAGGGAAGAACTCTCTATATTGAACAAACATCGTTGTCAAAATAATTAATTATCTTTTTTGTATCGTTAGCAAGAGTTTGTGGCATTTTGGAAAGTTTTTCGAAATTGAATGTAGAAACGACGAGGAGTATGATATGATTTCTTGTTTCATTGAAAACGAAAATATTAAAAGTGCTGCTGGTTGTCTTTATCAAGAGCAGTTCCCGGAGAGACACCAACCTGACAAATGTATTTTCGAAGGGTTCGAAAATAATTTGCGGGCCTACGGATTTTTCAAGAACCTTGGGTCAAAGAACGTGATTGTAGCAGTAAAATACTGAAACATTGACGAGAGGAATAGCAGATGTAACTGCTGTTTCGAAATCAGAGAATATTGAAAAAACATGAGTTTAAACCATATAGGATGAGACTGAGCATTTCCTGGCGATTCCGAGCGGTGAATTAATTTCTGTAGATCAGGGGTGCTCAAACTTGAACTGTTGGCGATCTACCTCAATATTTTTAGACTACTTACGATTGACTGAGAGGCTGCAAGTATGTGTGATGCAGGGTTGTCGTACATACACGATACATCCTAACTACCTACCTAGGTAGGGTGTACTGTAGCATATATACATATTAGCTTTCGGCACAATATACATTATTTAAGTCAAGGTTTGGGTTAAGTTTAGTTAGCTTATTCTCTATAATATCAATGAAAAAAATCATAGTTATTCAAAATTGCGAGTTTATTGGTTATTACAAAACAAAAGAGTGACATATGGTGTTAAACTTAACTAAGGAGTGACTTTGGATGTTGAAGCGTGGCACTGCATGTCCTCAGCATACTTTTCATAAGATGGTACGTAACCACTGAGTGCTAATCGCAAGCATGATGACATATGATCGTCAGTTAGTCGATTGCGATATTTGACTTAATTATTATCTTCATCTCAGAAAATGCAGACTTGCACAAGTAAGTTGACCCAAACATTTGCCTTAGATTCGTCAGTTGAACGGCGATTTGCTGATTAGATTCGAATATTTATCTTCAGTTTTTACATGAAAAGGATATGTCATATATTATTTGCCAGTTTACTGCAATCATGCAACCTTTCTAGGAATTTTCCGCGACTCAACCACCTGACGTCCGTGTGAAGAACTAAATCAGTGTGTTAAGTGCATTGTGCTGACTCAGCCTATCTTCCAACTGCAACTAGGAATTTTCCGCGACTCAACCACCTGACGTCCGTGTGAAGAACCGCCGTTGCAAGCTACGTGCACGGATTAAATTCACAATTTTTGTTGCAATGCCCATAATTTCCTCTGTGTTTGAAACTTTTGAACACAAAACTTGTTGTGTATAATGCAAAGGAATGAAAAAAATGAAGGGGAAATCTTCATTACCTCGACACAATGCCACAAAACCGTTTTTGTTTTTTGTCATTGCTGGTGCTTCATCGGTTGTAATGCACACCAATTTATATATTGGTAGCTTGTAGTTTTTACAAAATTGAAGAAAACGTCATATATATCTTCGCCACGGATTTTCCCCTTCAGAGGAATTATTGTCAAAAATTCTTCCTTAGCCACCATGTCATTGAATACCATCTAAATAAAAATACACAGCTGAGCAGTGTCTGTCATATCGATGGATTCGTCGAAACGTAAAGAAAAGTATGTATATTTCATGATATTATGTTTTCGTTTATGACGAGATAACTGAAGTTCTCTAACAGCAGACATGATTTCTGTTTTATTTTTAAAATCTCCAAATAAAGTCTCACCCGCTTCAATAAATGCTTCCTTCACAACCGATCCATCTTCGAATGGTTTCTTGTGTTTCGCCAATATATGGATATTTTGAATGACGCGGTCGTAGCAGCTTTTGATTGTTTGACTGGTCTTGTGAATATGGTTTGTTCTTTTTTCAAACAAGATATCAAATCACGTACTTTTCGTTTTCTTAATTCACTCTGTGGCGGAAAATCCTCTTCATAGTTTTCATGAATCGTTTTATGATGCCTCTCTAAGTTACCACGCTTAGGTATTGTAACTGACGCATGACAAATAAGACAAATGCTTCACCGTACAAAAGAAAAATTCTTCCTCCCAATTGTTATTAAAACGATACGTTTTAGATTTCTTCGATGCACTCATTTGGTGCTATTTAATAATAAACTTTGTATCGTTGTAGTATTGCCTACGAGTTACAATTCAGAATGACTCCAATTCCTGCAGGCTCAACATTTATATCGGCGTGAACGAAAGTATCGAATGTTTCCGTCAAACGCGCCGCCCGAAGTTTCTAGAAAAGCGGCAAGAATAAAAACGCGGCTTTTCTTTGACAAGTACCGCGAGTTCCTTTGATAAAGCCGCCTTTTGCCGCTAGCAGAGTGTTATTTTATTACGTAATAAATTTTTGTAGTTTAGTTACCTACTTATTAAAAAAATTTTCTTTTCGAGATTTACTCAAAAAGCACTCGCGATCGACCGTTTGAGCACCCCTGATGTAGACGGTTCGAGGAGAAACGCCTCAAAAAAGCAGATTTTCCAAGAAACGTTATTTGGAGCGATGAGGTTAGGATGAGCAGTGATGGACTCTTCGATAGAAATAATCGATATCATAAGTCAGATGAAAAACACTATTTTTTTCTAAAGATCAATCGCCAAGGTCGCTTAGGATTCAATTCGTGGTTGGCAACAAATGATAGGACCATATATCTTTAAGGAATCCGTAAACACTAACACGTAGCTGAATAATTTGACCTAATTTGTTGAGCCATATTTGGAAAATGTTCTGCTTGGAGACCTCAAAACAAAGTAGTTTCAACAGGATGGAGCACCTGCGTATAATACAGATAGTTCCCTCCAAAAATTGAACGACATTCTGTACACGGCGCGTCAAAAAAAACAAAATTCATTACTGTAAAACTATTCATAAGTTGAAAAACTATTTTCTTCAGTGATATTGTCATTTACTGAAAATGAAACCTTCAAATTATCTATCGGTTTAAAATGATCAGAAAATATAGAAAACGAAACTCGGTTTCCTATCGTAACAATAATTTAATTAAAAATAATTTCAATCTTGCACTTCTCTAGCCAACGAAACATTGGTTCTGGTGACACTTTGCTAATTTGATGATTCCCGCAAATTGATCAATTTGTCGTTGAACTTTTAATCTAGTAATCGAGATATATAAGGATGCCCAATTCGATCTTTGAGTTATTTATCTCGCCAAAGTACTATTCACTCCTTTCAAGGTTAAAAAACATCTACTATCTCCAAAGATTCACCCTTCACCGGGACAGGACGGACTTACTTCTCCTCTGCTAAAGAATTGTGCGGAATCTCTTTGTCTTCCTCTATGAATAATAATGACAAGCTCCTTTAATCTCTCGCTCCCGAGTGCTTGGAAAAATGAACAGTAACAGCAGTGTCCAAGAACGAAGATAAATCGTCCGCACTAAATCATCGACCAATAAGCTTACTGTCCGCTTCTTCTGAGAACATAAAGCATATAGTTACGGACAACATTTCTTGCTTTTCTCGGAGAATTCTATTATACCCTCCAGGAAGTATGGCTTTTTTAAAGGTAAGTCAACAATTTCGAAGTTACTAATTTATCTAGACAACTGGATTTGTGCGTACGGTTGAGATATCCGGACCGATATAATCAACTTAGATTTTGCCAAAGCCTTTCATAGCATTCCAGTAAGAATACTTTTATATACACTTGATAACCTTGGCGTTCGTGGAAAACTGCATCATTGGATAAAAGACTACATGTCTGGAAAAAGTTTCGTGGTCAAAGTCGGCACTTTATTTTCGTCAGAGAAACATTTTACTTCAGGTGTACCCCAGAGATCAATTCTGGGCTCTCTCCTATTCGTCGCATACGCAAGTGACCTTCCTCTTCACATCCGGTGTACCAAGTCCTTTCATGCGGACGACACCAAATTGTACATAAATCCTTTTGCTTACCACTTACCACTCCAAGATTATCTTAGATCCGTACATCAATAGTGAAATAATTGGCTTCTTTCCTTTATCATCGACAAGTGCATTTCAGATTCATATTGATAGTATTAATGATTCATTTATTTTATGGAAATTCATTTTTAAAGTAAAACGAAATGAGACACTTTTGTCACTTTTCCACAATTCATTCAATAATCACGACCGGTTTCGACTCTACGGTCATTTTCAAGTGAATAACAATATAATACATTAGTAGGCAAGTACAAGTACAGAATGAAATTTATCCTAAATATTGAGTAGTGGGGATCCATTATGCTCTAGTTGGCTGTTGAGGGTAATAAATTGTGGGTTTTTATATAGTCTGTTAATCTTCAAACTGTCCAACAAATTAATCTCTCTCCCTTTGTTACATTTATGAAGGATTTTAATTTATTCAATAATCATGACCGGTTTCGACCCTACGGTCATTTTCAAGTGAATAACAAAATAATACATGAGTATAAAAGTACAAGTACAGAATGAAATTTATCTTAAATATTGAGTAGTGGGGATCCATTATGCTTTAGTTGGCTATTGAGGGTAATAAATTGTGGGTTCTTACATAGTTTGTTAATCTCCGAACTTTCCAACAAATTCATCTCTCCCTTTGTTACATTTATGAAGGATTTTAAGTTTGTTCAATGATATCCAGTGGTTAGTTGATTTTATGTGTTCAAATAATGGCGAATTTTTATCTGAGGAAATATGTTTCTTGAATCTAGCTTCATAACTTCTCCCTGTTTGTTAGCAATCTTCTTCAAATATGCCTATCTCAAAGTTACTTTCTATTTCAATCTAAATTCTTTAAACAAAATTCAGGTCTTCCAATGGGTTCACCTCTTAGCCCTCTACTAGCTGACATTTTCACAAATAATATAATATTAAACACAGATTTCGCTAACAACACATTACTTTTTGGTACAGATATGTGGGTGACTTTTAGTTGGTTTTTGTGGTTCAAACAGATAAATTCAGCAACTTTTAAATTTCCTGAATGAAAAACATTGCCGCATCCGCTTCACTTCTGAATTAGAAAATGATAATTCAATTAGTTTCCTTGGCTTTACCATTAAAAATTCAAATAACCAACTCACTTATAAAATTTACATAAAGGAAACATTCACAGACGCATCGATTCTAATGGACTCGTTCAGTCATTTAAGCCACAAACTAGCTGCATATAACTCCATGATTCATAGAGCTTACTTCGTTCCCCTTTCGACAGAAAATTTTCAAACTGAACTTAATATCATCAGAAAAATTGCCTCAAATGACAACATACCACAACATTTTCTAAATACAATCATTAAACGCAAAGAACAACGTGTTACCTCTCAATTACTATATAGCATCGTAGAAACCCGGGAAAAAAGATACACTAGTCTCAGATACACCGGCGAACTCTCTAACAAAATCAGTAACTACTTTTCCATATTGAACATAACTACTTCATTCTCAAGCCGCCCCAACTTAAGCAGATTATAAATATATTATTAATTATAAATATATATATATAAATTCAAGCAATCAGGAATTTATCAAATCAACTGCAATGAATGTCAGGTAGCCTATGTTGGACAAACAGCGAGAAGTTTTGAAGCTAGATTCAAGGAACATATTTCCTTAGATAAAAATTCGCCAATATTTGAACACATAAAATCACAAAACTAACCACTCGATATCATTGAACAATCTTAAAATCCTTCATAAATATAACAAAGGGAGAGAGATGAATTTGTTGGAAAGTTTGGAGATTAACAAACTATGTAAAAACCCACAATTTATTACCCTCAACAGCCAACTAGCGCATAATGGATCCCCACTACTCAATATTTAGGATAAATTTTTTTCTGTACTTGTACTTGCATACTCATGTATTATTTTGTTATTCACTTGAAAATGACCGTAGGGTCGAAACCGGTCATGATTATTGAATAAATTGTGGAAAAGTGACAAAAGTGTCCCATTTAGTTTTACTTTTAGATTCATATACATAATACATTGGTACCTTCAATTCAAATCCATTTATTTGAAAATTTGTTATGGTAACCGAGCGGAACTCTTTCTGGACGTAGATATACGCCTTTCCTTTTGAAAAAACTGAGTACAACTTACCCAAAATATACATCATCGTAAAGCAATTATCAAACGCTAGTCCAACCAAAAATCTGCAAATACAGAAAGACAGGAAACTGTTGCACCATGCGGTGGCTATTCCACTTAGGAAACCTACTAGATTTGCACCTACTAAAGCTGGTAGTCTACCCATTCTGTCGGCTACCCAACCAAAAATCAATCCACCCAATATGGCACCACAGAAGAAAATGGCTTGAGCTGTATGTGGCAAAGCAGAATTTTCGCAAACCCAGTTTTGCTGAAAAACAGAATAAAAATTGATTATATCAGAAGAATAGTCACATCAGTTAAATATAAACAATGTTCCAAACTTCAAGCAATATTTGATTTAATTAGAAAACTTCATTTCATTAACAGAAGGTTGAAAATTTTTACAAATTGAAATAGTAAATATACAATAAGCTCAAACTCGAGACATATTGAATATTTCTTATCTCTAATATGGATTATTGTAGTATTTCTTACACCAAAGTTTGTACAGTAAAAGTTCCTTATTCGCGCTTCCTACATACGCGTTTTCACTATTCGCCTAATTCCTAAAGTACGGTCACTCGGGGTGACTTCGGACAATTTTCGCTATTTCTGTACATAAAAATCACAATTTCCCCACAAAAATTTCGAAAAAAACTAATTTAATAATATAATATCACATGTTCCTTATTTCTAGTTCCGTGGCGAAACCAATGAAAAATAAATTTTTTCTATTTTTTTTATATTTGAATAGTTTCCGTCCGCCTTCGCTCCTATCTGTGGGGTGAAGATGAATACCCTGTTTTTAGTCAAGAACAATTCTGTAAACGGAGGATTTCGGACATAAATATTCGAAATAATATATATTTGGTCAGGAAATTGAATATTTCCAGTAAAAAAATACTGGTGAGTGTTAAAATATTATAATAAATAATAATAGTAAATGATATTTATTGACCAACAAATTTACTATATTGCCCAAATGGCCATCGAACCAAGACCTTTAGCCCATAAATTTATACATTTTGTGATATAATGCATTTAGTTAAATGAATTCAATTACAGTAAAAATCATGAATTTTTATATATATATATATATATATATATATATATATATATATATATATATATATATATATATATATATATATATATATATATATAATTCCCAAAAGAAAAAATTTCAAAAATATGAACCTAAGATTATTTGTGAAAATGACAAATATAAACTTTATTTTGATAAAACAATTCTGTGCAACAGAGCTGTAAAACACAATAGACCAGATATCGTTCTTAATGATAAACAGAATCAAATAACATATATAATTGATATTGCTATACCCGACACACATAATATACAAAATAAATACAATGAAAAATTTCTAAATATATGATGCTTGGCGACGAGATTAAAAAATGTGGAAAATGAAGAAAATATTTATTCTACCGATTATTATTTCTACAACAGGCGTTATTCCTAGAAATCTTCACAAAAGTATTGAGATTTTGGGTCTGAAGAAAAATTTGTTTGAACAGTTACAAAAGATAACAGTCATCAAATCTTGTAATATTCTTCGTAGGTTTCTTTCCGAAAATAATAATGAGGTAGAGTCATAGGTTTTCTCTTTAGTTCATACTGCTCAGAATCTCATTTCATATTTTATTTATTTGTTTATATAAATGTAATATAATTAACTGACAATTTTGGCATATTTATATTCAGAGCAGTATTCTATTTGATCGTTCACCACTTCACACAAAGGAAACTATTAATGAGTAACATTCAGTGTTACTTGACTAAGGTCCGTACACTGGATTTTTCCGGGGAGAAAGCCTCTGACACTACTCGTTGGTACATTGATATCATTGTCTGATGATGCTATAGTATGTATATATTCTGGTAGATTGATATATTCTCATAACATTTAACGTTATTCTAATATATAATTACTCCAGGATATGTTTTAATTATAATCATTGCCTGGCAATGGTATTAATTACCGGGTGGTGGATTTATATTTTTCATGAAATCAGTTTGATTGCATGAACAGATATATGGGCAACTCGTCGGGGTAAAACCCCTATATATATATATATATAAACACCTCAAAAAGTCTAGGGAACACTTACCAATATCTTTAAATATGAATTTGATGATTCGAATTTATAGAAATCTTTCGGTTTTGTAAGGATGTATTCTATATAATGTATTCTCAAGAAAACTTGACTTCTCCAAAGCACCTATTATAAAAAAAAATGAAATTTGAAAATGACGAAATTTGGTAAAACACAAAAAAAATCTTGAACTAATATTTTCGAAACGATATGGAAGCACTTATATTTTTCAGTACCCAGAAGGTCCACCTCTGTTATTAATGACACTTTGGCATCGTCGCGGCATGCTCAATATTAAATTGTCTATTACATTTTGGCCTAAGTCATTCCAAGCCCCCTGAACTGCTAATCGAAGCTCCTGTTCATGATGAAAGACGTTTTGACGCAGGATATTTCTTTTTAGGGTGTCCCAAACATGCTCGATGGGATTCAGATCTGGGGAGCAGAATGGCCACGGTAGAAGATCGATATCATTCTCTTCAAGAACGTTCAGGCAACTCTTGCACGATGAGGAGGGTCATTATTTTGTTGGAAGAGTGGATTTTTACCCATTGTTTGGAGATACGGTACCACTACAGGTAAAACTATCTCATTTGCGTAAGAATTTCCCGTTATGTTGTTCTGTATGAAAACGAGGTCAATTCTTCCACCAAGGCGTATACCTCCTCAAAACATCACTGATCCGCCTCCCTGTCTAACAACGTCTCGAACATGCTGGAGACGGTTTTGCTTTCCAGGTTCCCTTCATATTCGAATTCTTCCCGAATCGGGATAATAACTAAATCCAGATTCATCACTGAAGAGAACTGTGGCTCACCTCTCTTGATCCCAGTTTACGTGTTCTTGGCACCAAGCTAAACGAGCAGCGCGATTTCCATGGGTCAGTTGTGGAACGTCTGGAGTGGAGTTGACCTTCGTGCAGTCGGTTTCTCACAGTTTGGTCGGAAATTTGTACATTATGAATTCGTGATAGCTCTTGAGCTAATTGAGATGCTGTGGTAGTACGATCTATTCTGGCTTGTCAAACCAAAAATCGGTCTTGTGCGACTGTTGTAATCCTGAAACGACCTGTATGATACTTGGGCTACTTCCCAGAACCCTGGATACTTCCCGTTGTGAGCCCCCAGCTTGAAGCATGCCAACGGCTCGTAACATCTCTTCTCTAGTCAAATGTCGTCTTTCCATGGTCGAATCCCAAAACTTGAATCTTTTATTTGAACTTACAACAGAAACAAAGTGCCAACTAACTGATTTCAAACACTGAATACATGAAATGATTATAAAGCAGCGTCGCATCTGCTGCATTTTTAGTTTTTCATAAAAAAAAACTGAAATCTGTTGCGGCACTCTACATAATTTGGTGAGAAATTGATGCAGGTGTTCATTTCTAAAAAAAATCATCCATATTGATCGTTCTGGATACGATATATCGATATTCAGAAGTGTTCCCTAGACTTTTTTGAGGTGTTCTCATATCTGTAAGTTCACAATAATATCCGCGAATTCTTTCATGTCTGTAGATTAATTAATGCTGACGAATATCATCAATATGTTCGATTAGTGTAAGTGATGAAAGTATACTCGTTCTGCGAATTTTTTTGATAGCTGTATTAGTCTTTCTAAGATAGGCTGTATATTCGTCACTTGGTAGAGCAGTTGATTTGATGGGTTGTACAATGGGTTGTCAGGGTGGCGCATCTTAGTTATTGTTCTCAATGCAGTAGTTTCGGCAGTTCTCAACAATTTTAAAGCAGGATTTCTGCAGCTGAGGTATATGGTGTGTGCATTTCCAAGATAGGTCTGCAAATGCTCATATAGATTTTTGTCGCAGTTCGTCTATTGATTCCACGGTTCTTGTAAGTTAAACACCTAAAGAATTTTGCTTTTGACGTAACTTTCTTCTTGCAAATTTTAGTGTGATGGTTAAAGTTCAGTTTGTTATCGATATGTACATCTAAATATTTAGCAGTGACTATGGGATCTATGTTATGATGATCGATTGAGATTTATGGTGAAACTGGAGATGGAGTATATTCAGCCATTCGATGATTTTGTTAATTAGGAGTTGAAGTTTTTCCATCAACTGGTCCCGTGTCTTTGCGTGCACAACTATAGCCGTATCATCAGCAAATTGAAGAATATATTCGTCTTTTTCGTTATTGTCAATATAATGGTTCATGTCAGAGCAACAAATATTGTAGAGTAAGGGTGACAAGGGCGAATCTTGCGGAACTCCCTGCTCAGGAATGAAAGATTGAGATACATTGTTGTTAATTTTTATGCTAAGTTTCTATCCAATAAAAATTATCTTATAAGGTGGATGAGATAATCTGGTGCGTTCATTTTCTTCAATTTGTACAGCAGGTCCTTATGCCACACACTATCAAAAGCTTTTTTATATTGAAAAATATTGCAGAAGAGTAGAGATTATTAAGACTTGCAGCTTGGATGTTTAATACAAGTATAGTGATAGGGTGAACTATTGAGTATCGACTCCTGGAGCCAAACTGATGGTTGGGTACTTTTTCTCGAATTGCTACTAATAGCTTAATCTTGATAATTTTTTCGAACATCATTTTTAATTTCGTCATCGAGGAACGTATCCCCTATAATCCCATATAAATTACTATTCCATAATCACGGTTTCTGTCTTATTCGCGGCATATTTACGGAACAAACTCTGTAACAAAAAAGTATCCGGAAATTTGAAATAAAACGCAAAAGCTTTATCTACTTCGATATTTATTGAATCTCCTTCATTTGAAGCGAAACTCATGTGTCAACGTTTTTTCCAATCATCGAAACATTTGTTATAGGCGCTTTCAGTCTGGAGAAAGGAAGAAAGTCACACGGAGCTAGATCAGGCCAATAAGGCGGTTGCTCGATGGTATTTATCGAGTTTTTGGTCTTAAAGACGTTAATGAGATGGTGCATTATCGTCAATGAGGGGGTCCACCCCTTATTGACCGTTTGACCTTGCGGAACGAATTCATGATGAACCACACCACGAATATCGAAGAAAACAATCTGCATCGTCTTGATTTTCGAACGACTTTGGTCAGGTTTTTTTTGATTTTGGCTCATTTTTTCCCACCCATTCCGATGATTGTTTTTTTTTAATTTACCATAAAAAATAATTACCTGGCATGTCAGGGAATGAAAAAAATTCCTATCAAATATGATCGGAAATGAACTATATACATAGTGACATCTAGTCAAAAATTTCACAAAGACATACCTTCACAATGAATATGTAACAAACAATAATATTAAAATAGAAACATTCAAAACTCATAATTCAAAAACTCTGTTGTGTAAAAAGGATTGTTCAGTTGGAATTTTCCACTGGTAAATTCAATTTCTGGCAAGCTTTTCAGTCTGTCTGGAAGGTTACTGTAGAACTTTAATACAAGATAATTCGCTCTCAGTTGAGTTCTCTCAATACGATGGTGTAGCAAGGATATTTGATTTTTAGCCCTTGTATTATATGGATGAAAGTCAGAATTGAGATGGAATTCATTATTGCTATTCTTACTGTAGACGTATTTGAGACAAGTTATTATATAAACAGACACAATGATGAGTATCTTTTGGGATTTAAACAATTCCCTACAATGTCACTCTGGAAACACCACAAATTATTCTTATAGCCTCTTTTTGCTTTAGCAGTATCCTAATGACACCCGTGCAATGTCCCCACAATACAATCCCATAAGAAGCTATGGTATGGAAATTTGCGAAGTATGCCAATCTATAGATATCCTGATTGGCTATACCCTTTACTCGACGGATGGAAAACAAAGCTGTAGACAACCTTTTCGATATGAAATCTATACAGCTTTTCCAGGTTAGAGCATCGCCTAACAGATTAATGGTATACTCCTCTCTGCCAATCACTTGGAACTTGATTCTTTGTGTTTTTTCTCGGTTCAGCCTCAGTCCATTCGTCTAACCACTTCTCTGCTGCGTCTAGGGCCTCGGCCACCTTATAGTCTAGCTCAGTGCCTGTTGGAGCCATATTCAATAGGTTTGTATCATCGGCATTAAGACATGTTTCTCGGCATGTTAAGTTCGATGGCAAGTCATTAATATATATGGAAGAAAGCAGGGGTCCCAAAATTGAGCCCTGTGGAACTCAATGTATAATTTCTATTTTCCTTGAAACATTTCCATTCCATGATACAATTTGTGTTCTACCATGTAGATAAGACCTAAAAATTCCCAGAGCTCTCCCACTTATACCATACCTATCCATTTTCTCCAGTAGAAACTCACTGAGAATGCAATCGAATGCTTTACTCAAATCAAGAGCCAATAGTTCAGCATGTTTGTATGAGTCGAAAGCGACTGTTATTGCTTCCACTAGTTGAAGTAGTGATCTCTCTGAATTTGTTGAAGTTGATCTCTCTTTTCTGAAGCCATGAAGGAAGTATGGAAACGGGTCGGTAGTTGTTACAATCATTTACAATTATCCTTCTTATAGATAGGTATGACTTTGGTTAGTTTTAAGCTCCTAGGAAATATTTCTTGTTCCTGATTAAAGATTTTGCAAAGTATCTCCGATAAAATTGGAAACACTCTTTTCATTAGTATGGTATTTAAACCATAAATGTCTGCAGTATGTTTGCTTTTCAGATTTTTGACTATATAAGCTAGTTCCATAGTCAGTTGGACACATAATCATGGAGGAGGCGAGAGCTGGGATCTTCTTCATCTGTTTTTCTGTCATATCAATTGATTTTTTCTCAGTCTGATTACATTGACTAATGTATTTTTGAGCAACGGACGAGAAAAAAATATTGAAATCATCTGCAGAGATTATACTTTCAGGATCATTAGTTGTTTTGCCCTTACCAGCTTCCTTATTTACAATTTTCCAAATAGCTTTTGATTTACTGACGCAGATGCTATATATAGGGAGTTTTAGTTTTTCCTTTTTTCGGAGTAGCTTTGCCGAAGGTGACTTTTCAGAACTCTCAAAAGCTCGCCAGAAGCAGTATCTTTACCTGGTATATAGTTTGTGCTGCATCTACCGCTTTTTTCAGAGCAATGGCAGCTCCTACGTTGTTCACCTTCCTACATTTAATATTCTTCTTCTCGGAAATGATTCGATAAAGCAAGCCTGAAAGACTTTATGGAAGTTATCATAGCTTTTTTCAGCGTTGTTATCCATTAAAATTTCCCAATGGATAACTCGTTAGTGTGTCGTATTCATAGAACCATGTCTCGTCACCAGTTATGATCCGTCCCATGAACGTGGGATCAGAATTCGTATGATCCAGGACGTCTGCAGCTACCTGCATCCGGTACTGTTTTTGAAGAAACTTCAGCCCTATCGCAACGCGCGGCATGCACAATTGGTTCACCAAAATCAATGGAGCGGTTTCACGAGAGATGTTGAGATCACGAGCTATCTCTCTAACACTGGCATGACGATTTTCGAGCATCATTTCCTTGATTTCTTGGACGTTATCGTCGGTTGAAGAGTTCAAGGTCTTCCGGAACGAAGCAAATCTGCGACGATCTCTGGACCGTCTTTAAAGGCTTTGTACCACTCGTGCTCTTGGTTTTTTGATAAAACGTAGTCTCCATAAGCCTTTTCCAGCATTCAGAACGATTCAGTACACGGAATTTCGCTCTAAAAGCAAAATTTGAGACAAACTGTCTGTTCAATATCTTTTTCCATTGTAAAATTCGCAGAGTAACACAGAGGTCGACTGGTTTCAACAGCTGTCTTGAACGAACTAGTTTACAGATGGCACTCATGTTTGGCATTGTAATTAAGGACAGTCCTACCAACATACAAAAACCTAAAATACTTAAAAATACTCAACGCGGGCAATTTAAATGGGAATTTCCGGATACTTTTTGTCACAGCGTGTACCTCGCTGTACACTGTAATAATTGTATAGTATTTCATATTAATTTGTGTTGGTAAATATTTCGTTCCTGAGATGCAGTTTCAAATATTCCTCAGTTTTTTCTCAAAAGTAACTATAATTTTTAAGATTTTCCAATTCTCAAATCTTCAGAAATTGAAATTAAAGAAATATAATAAAATAATTCTTTTAAATTCTTAGATATAACCACATATTTATTTTATTCCTATTGAAATGAAAGAGGTCTTTGTATCCATGGTCATATAATAGAAATAGTATTAAAAAGAGTATTAGAAGCATAGGAACCGCAACTACAAAATTGAAGAAATTAGATAAGGTACCGGAAATTGATGTTAGTTTCGGTTAATTTAAAAAGTATAATCACTATCCCACGTTAAAATCGAATTGATATGGATACAAGGTAGTTCGAAGGTAATTTCAATTTCAATTTCATTTAGATTGTCATATCTATGATGTAATATACACTGTGTACAAGAAGTTGAGGAATTTGCAATATTTCCTTAGAGGAGACAGGTACATATTTTTTGCCGTATTTGGTATTTGTTGGTGAAAAAAAGGAATATTTCAGAATACAAGGTGGGGCGTAATGGAATGGCGTTTTTGAAATGAGAATATTTCAGCTGTTTTTCAACGTAGAACATTTTTAATTACGTAAAATGAAAGCTTAAATGTTACCATTCAGTGTAGAAAAAGTGCAATGCATTGCTATAGTCAATTCTCAAAGTTCTGCATCACCCGCTCTAATAAATCGGTGTCGATTGCCCTAAGTCTTGCAGATTTCGAGGTTTATCGACGTAGACCTTAGCCTTTAGGTTTCGCCACAAATGAACACAAGCAGTGAAATCCGGAGAACGAGGGGGCAACGGCACATCACCAAAACGAGAGATTACATGACCAGGAACTTCCCCACTGTAAAGTGGGGATTGATGCAGTTTGCGGAGGTTTTCTGTTGCAGTTCTGTTTATCAACCGAACCGCTCAAATGAAAAAGAGCCTTATCACTCATCATATTCATCAGCGATAATCATTTGCATTCTCTCGGCAAACTGCTGGCGTTGTGCAAAATCCCCTTCATTGAGGTGCTGGACAACCATGAGCTTATAAGGGTGAAAGCAGAGGTCTTGGTGTAAAATTCTGCGAACAGCGGACGGAGCGCCCTGGGCTTTGAATTATAGTTTGTCACTCTTTCCACGGAAGCTGGTGTCGTTGCACTTCGGGGACGACCTTGAGGTTTCGGATTAATTGCTGATGAAGTGGTTCTGAATAATGAATAAAATCATATTAATCATTACAAGAGTTCCTTAAAATGACCGGCTTCAACATGAATGCAAAGCTCACATCTACGTAAAGTGAATGCAGAACATATGATTGACATTATCATTTCTACTTATTTGGGCGGCACTGTTTATCCTTTTTAATGCTCTCTTGTCCAGATAACCATTGTGAACTGAATGGTAACTCCTCCTGAGTCAATTGACCTCAGCCGTTCCCCTCTACTCACTCACCCGTATAGTACCCGTTCCAAAATCGCGCTTCCATTACGTCGCACTCTGTACACAGTTATAAATTGAGGAATTAAAATATCAACATAACATAAACCAGAGTTATTTATGTAAAATTTGTGCCCATAGTAATAAAACTATCTATCACTCGCTCAACGCATTCTGGCTGTGGTTGATGGTCAAGAAAAACTTGTCCCAGTAAATCCCAGGCATATTCGATGGAATTCAAATCTAGAAAAGTGCTGCGTGCGGTGTGGATGATCTTTATCGTTTGAATGAGTGAAGTTTCCACCAATAGCGGCTTGAAAATCTGGAAAGACAGTCTAGACACTGTCTTAAGTTCACAGGATATCCAATTTATGGTACGTGTATCTCCGATAATATAAGGGATAGAAGAATGCGGTTTCACAATACTGTTCTACGATGCTTCGAACAAGAAGCAATTGGATGATCTACTGAAAACTGTCAGTAAATTATCGGCAGATGTTCATATGAAATTCGGGATTGAAACATGCGAGATCCTGAACATTCAAAGAGGAAAAAGTCATAGATTGTGCAACACAACCTTCAAATGGTGATATTGTACAGTATATGAGGTATGGCGAAACTTATAGAAATCTGGGATACCTACAAGCCAGATTGCTAGACCAAAAACAGTCAGAGGAGAAGAATCGTTCAAAAACAGTCAGTGTCTGAAGACTGTGTTGAAGTCAATGTTGAACTCGGGGAATCTAGTCAAGGCAATTAACACCTACGCCATTTCAGTGTTGCTTTACTCATTTGGAATAATCAGATGGACTAAGACAGACCCGAACGATGCTGACAAAGTACAACAATCACCATCCAAAATCGTCTGTGATAAGAACAACTTTGAAGCGGAAAGAAGAAGGACGCGGATTGATGGATGTTGTCAACTTACATACCGAAGATATTAAAAATCTCAGAGAATTCTTCTGACCACCATAAAGTGGTATCGTTGGCTCTGAATCTTGCTACCAGGGATGACCTGCTGAATTTATCGTTCCTATCGGATACTGAAAAACGAGAGCAATGGTCGAGAAAGGAATTGCATGAATGACATCACCATGATATCAATCAACCACACATAAACAAAGAAGCTTCCAACAAATGGCTGGTGAAAGGAGAATTATTTGCGTAAACAGAAGGCTTCCTTATGGCCATTCAAGACCAAGTCATCACTACGAACAACTACAAAAAACAGTACAAAAAATTTCACATGTTTTGAAATATTTAGCCACACTACAGAGACTGAATTTCCCGTCGATTTTGCAGTCGAAACTTTGAGTGCTTTAAAGCTAAATTTCGGTTCTCGTTTCTCAGACTTTGATGTGATTTGCACGAAGTCCAGACCTCAGTTTCATCGAACATGTCTGGGACATTCTCAATGAAATATTAAGGAGCAAGCAAAACCAACCAGCTATCGCGAATGAGGTTCGAAATTTTTCTATGAGTACCATTTTCATTTTGGTTGTTCTCGAGCGTGCCTTAGTGCTGGTGGATTATTTGAAAAATTATTCTCTAACATATCTCTTCTGAATAATTTCTAACTTTTGAATTTGTACATCAATTTCTTGAATGAATTCATAGGAACTTCTCAATATATCGAGTTCTTTACAAAGTTTTCGTATTGACCTATAAGGTTTAGAGTGTACACATTCTAAAATACTTGCGATATTTTCTTCGGATCATATTGATCGTCCGGAATCATTGCTATTTCTAGTCGAGAAACAAGCTTGCCGCAAGATGATCGAGAAAACGAATATGATATAAGTCCAGCTCTTCTTCTATTCTTTTAACTCTTATCGTAATAAGGATCATGTCAACGCATTCTTCTGTCGTAAACAAACTTAACAAAATTATCGAATATAATAAAAACCTAACGCTCACTTCTTGTTTATTTCAGCTTGTCAAGTGTCAAAACTTTTTTGTTTTTGTTTTTTCGGGTTATGGCTAACTTGATGGAAACATAAAATGTTATTTTCATTTATTTTATTTTCTTATCAACCGATTGTAGATGGGAAAAAGCAATAAAACTACTTGAAAACTATACAGAGTGTCATTCAAAAATTTGGATAGAAAGATAGAGTAGTTTATTTCCATATACTTAATTGAAACAAGTATTGTCAAAAATTACATAAAAACAAAACAAAAAAAAAAGAAGAATAAACATTTCCTCCATATACATACTCAATAATACATTTATAAAAAAACATAGAATTAAAAATCACAGGAAATCACTTGTTATTCCTGGTATGTTTACTGGCACTGTTTACTAGATAATAAATAAGATACTAGATAATAAATAAGAAAGGACCTCATATGGAACCCTGTGGCACACCCAATTCAACGCACATTTCCTCTGATTGAACTGCCTTCCGATCAACTACCTGTTGTCTGTTAGAGAGATACGATTTGTAAATGTCCAAAGCGTTCCCACGTATACCGTAGTGTTCCATTTTATAGAGCAATAGGGATCTTAAGATGCTGTCAAAAGCTTTACTCAAATCGCATGCTAGTAGTTCAGCAAATTGATAGTCATCAAAAGCTTCTGAATGCCGGCAACAAGATTAGTAAGTGCTGTTACTGTTGACTTCTTTGCTTGGAAACCATGCTGGCAGTTAGCAAGAGCTTCTGTTTTACCCAGAAACTTCATAAGTCTAATTTTTAGCACCACTTCAAATACCTTGGAGAAGATTGGAAGTTAGGCTATTGGCCTATAATTAGTGCATTCATTTTTTTCGCCCCTCTTGTGTATAGGTATGATTTTAGCGATTTTTAGCTTGCTTGGAAATACACCTTCTCTCAAGCACAAGTTAACTAAATTATTAAGTGGGGATATTATGATTGGCAGAATAGTTTTCAAGAGCGGTAAATTGAATCCATATATGTCTGAAAACATTTTACTCTTGAATTTGTGTACAATGTTTTCTATTTCTTTTTCTGTTGTTGTTGTTGAAAAGTGAGAAAGGGGACTTTACCGTTTTCTCTCTGAGATATCTGGATGCCTCTTCATGCCAGGGGTGTACAAAAGGTGCTATGGATTTTCCTATGCTTGCAAAAAATGAATTCAATTCATCTACTGTCAAACTTCTGTCATTATTTTGATTCTTTTTTTTGTGCCAGTTTCTCTTTTGATTACTTTCCATACAGCTTCGACACAGTTTTATCGGAAGAATTTTTTATATATGGAATGTTTTCCTGTTTTCTTGTATCTTTATAACTGTTGCGTAGGTGCTTTTTATGTTTCATCCATGATCACAAATAGTCAAAAAAATCCATTTTATCATGCATTGATAGTTCCAAGCAAAAGTTAGATTTGTCAATTAGATGTTGTTTTTGTACCACTGCGTGCAAACGCGTCACCCACTTCGAAAAAAGTTCTTTCGTGCCTAAATTTTTGAGTAAAATGTTGAATACGGTGCCTTTTGATATATCTTAAGGATGACTAGTAACTCCTGCAATTTCACTCTGCGATCCCCATAACAACTTTCGACACTTTTTTGATATTTTCTGGCGTAACCACCTTTTTCGGCCTTCCAGAGGGTGCTGCGTTTTTAATGTTTGTAATACCACATTTGAAATCAGCCTACCATCGGTAAATGGTTGTTTTCGACGGAAAATGTTCTCATCAAATAGCATTGTTTTATTGAGACACGATTCATTGTTTACAAATTCACAAAAAGATAAAGACTGAAAGAAGGACAACGAAGAGATTCTCGTTTCTATTTTGGAGTACGGAATCTTAAAAATGAGAAATCGATAACTCCATGGCCAACTAATTAAATTTGAATGGCAGTGTTTCACCTTCATTAACCGTATAAAAACGCCTGAAAGTACCAAACTCAAGAGATATGGTACAGGAAATTGATTTAAACTTCCTGTGCAATTTGGCCACTGTCGCACACTATGATTAAAATGATTTGGAGCAAGGTTGGAAGGTGATCCAATTTCGGTTTCTTGGAAATCTTGTAGCTATAAGATAAAAATGGTATTTACCATGGGAGAAAGGAGATTTTGTGAATACTACCTTGACAACATCGGTTTAATGAATACTTGTTCGGTCAAAGTTACTCGTGATCATTATAATTGTTTACTGTTATTTATGAACATTGTCTTCGTGAAAATATTAGAGTGAAATTGTTAAATTAGTCAAAGATCCACAGACAAAATGATTGTCAACGAGAAACTATATAACATCCTGTATATTTTCGATCGATTGGATTGGATTTTGCACAAGTTAGGTATATAATACTCTCAATGAATAATTTCAATAACATCCTAAAAATCCCACAAAAGAAAAATTATTTTGCAAGAGGAATGTGCACAGAAATTATTGATACATGACTGGTCTGAAAAAGAAATTTACTTAGGAAGCTAATTGTCAAATTCGAACTTATCATCCTTGAGATTTGTGTGAATATGCTACATTCGTATAGAAAAGGTTGCAATGATTGTTCAACGCAAAAATTATTCACAATTGTATCACCTTCCTTTTACAATATTCACTTTCCTGATTCTTCTCAATCTATTGTTTCTGTCTGCGCTTCCATTCGCGATAGCTGGTTGGTTTTGCTTGCTCCTTAATCTTTCATTGAGAATGTCCCAGACATGTTCGATGAAATTGAGGTCTGGACTTCGTGCAAATCACATTGAAGTCTGAGAAACGAGAATCGAAATTTATCTTTAGAGCACTCAAAGTTTCGACTGCAAAATCGACAGGAAATTCAGTCGAAACTTAGAGTGCTTTAAAGATAAATTTCGATTCTGGTTTCTCAGACTTTGATGTGATTGCGAATGAAATTAGGCTTTTTCAAAATCCTTTTGATTCTGACGTTGAGACCCTGGCTCCGGAAGTCCAAATGAAAGTGATTGATTTGCAGTGCAATGACATGCTTAAGAACAGATATCAAAATTCATCTTTATTGGAGTTTTACAAGAGTCTTCCACTGGTACAATTTGATGATTTGCATAATTTTGCTCGTGGGTTGTTTTCTGTATTTGGTACTAAGTACTTGTGTGAGAAAACGTTTTCCAAGATGAAGTACACAAAGAACGTTTACAGATTTAAATTAACTGATGAGCATCTTAAATCTCTTATAATAATTGGTACAAGTAAAATTAATCCACAACTACAAACAATTGTCGCTGGAAAATCACAGTTACATAAATCTCATTAGTGTTTTTTTTATTAGTGTGATTGATTTCATATTAATTATTTGTTAGAATATACTTAAGCTGAGATACTTAAGCTTAGGTTTCTGCGTGATAATTTCTGTCGTAAAGTTTTACCTTGCAAGTAAATAAAACCGAGTAATTATCATTCTGTGTTTTAATTTTCTTCCATTCAACTTATCACAGCAATTGCCAATGTCATATTTTTAAAACGACTACTGACATTTTTTCGGGAATTTTTCTTTAAATTAAACAAGAACCACGAATAAACAATATATGGGAGGTGTCAACCCAATTATTGAGTTCATAATGATTCTAGAACATCTATAGATCATAATCGGCATCACTTAGAAGACCGAACCTAGCCATCGGAGCTCTCTCGGTCAAACAGAGAGGGAATTGTTTTGTTGAGTTTGAATATTAAAGGGATTTTCAGATATTATACTTCAAAACTGGCAAGCAAGAAGAGCGAAGTGATTATGTTTAAGGAGACTCACACTGCGACGGAAGAATATCTCCGCGAAAGAGGAAATATCACAGGTTATGTACTTCTTGATTATCTCCTTAGTCCTTTTTATGGCCTCGCTTGCTATGTAAAATCTTTTCTTAAATTCAGGTGTGTTTAGACATATAAGAGTCAGGTATGATTGTTGAAATATTTTTCTGCTGGTTTTCTTTTTCCATTGTTACAGATTCCTGTCCCAAACCCCCTTCCTTTCTTCCTTGTCTTCGTCAGGAAATCATGGAGTACAAGATGAGAATTAAAGCTGCTAAGCAGAAAAATGTTTGGTACTCTTTATGTACACACAACACCAGCACAACATAAACAGACAAGCAATTACTAGTGCAATAGCGACAGGGAAACGAGTTTCTTTCCTCAGGTTTTTTCTCTCGTTTATTGAATCATACTCAAGATAGTATGGTTCCCCTATTACATTTTCCCGAGCTCACACTTGTGTTTTTCTGACACACACCAAAATTATGGATATAAGCATTTATTGTAAATACAATTATTCGAATTTTTGTAAATCCTCTCTTTTTCGAAAGTATATATATCACAGCAATAGTAACAACAGTAAAACAATGGCTGTCGTAAGCCAGATTGAAGATGCTAGTCTTAAGCTGCCGCGGGCCGGATTGAATGCACTGGTGGGCAGGATTTGGCTCGCAGGCCGTAGTTTGGAGCATTCAGGGTTCTATTATTGACGATTACCTGATCAGTGCTCCACCAAAACCATAGGTAGGTAAAAATTTGCTCTGGACATATCTCTCAATTCGACGTCTGTACACTAGAGAACGTCGATCGCAATGAAACAGACGAAAGCTGGACTCATCGTAAACACAGCTCTCTCCAAGTCATTTTAACCAATTGACATGTTCCTTCCAGAATTCAATCGGGCTCTTCGATGTGTTGTAGTTAGATCTGGGCCTCGAGCTACGACACGAGGTCTCAAATCAAATTCCCAGAGACGTTGTCGTATCGTTTCAGTGTTAATTTGCACTCCACTGTTCTGTCGAAAGTACAATTGAAAGTAAACCGTTGTATCAACGAGGAAATTCTTAGATAACGGCGATGGAGAGTCGTTGTTGCTCGAGGTCGTCCTTATGACTACAAGTCTCCCTGTGCCTTTATGGAAACAGTTGAATGCGACAACCGACGCCTTTTGCCTACACCCCCATTCAAAAAGTTACCGAAAGTTGTACCACAGTGTCATTTGTTGTAATATTGTACCCGTCGATAACTTGGCGCTTCATTGGCAGCTTAGTACATCGGACGGAAAATGAGTTACAATAAAGAGCTGCAATTGAGTTTTGTGTTAATCTTGGTAAATCTTTCACCGAAACACAAATGCTACAAACCGCATATGGTAATGATTTTTTATCCTGTACCCAAGTGTCGAGTGTTTCAATCGATTCGAATCGGGTAGTAGGACCATGAATGATTACAAAAGATCAAGCCGTCCCAAAACTGTATTATGGGAAGCAAACATCGAAAAGTGTACGAAATAATTAAAAATAATAAAAAAACATCGCTGAAATTTATTGAAATGGATTACACAAAATTTGATTCGAATGGCGCAGCTACATGTATCGACAATATCTTTTCTGTTGATCAAAGCTATCTTTCAGGTCATACGTTTCAAATTGGCTCTTTTCGATATAACACTGTGTCCAAAGATACCAATAATATAGTAATATAAAACTTTTTCTGAAAGAAATAAAAGAAAATTTGAAAGATTCTTATCGACCGAGTCGTGAAACTCGCTATATATCTACAAATTCAATTTCAATGAGAGGTTTGAAAAATTTCACTGTATCCTCTCGGGCCACTACAATGAGGCATTTCCGGAAGGCATAATAGAAGGTCAAAATCGAACCAAAAAATGGTTTTCCCTCCGACTGAGAAATCTCCACAATCAACTTTGTGAAATGTCTTCCATGAAAAAGTCAATGCGCAGACCAGTTTTCACAGAAAGGTTCAAGATTTTCAAACAAAAATATAAAATGGAAGTTGAAGCTGCTTTCAGGAGTCGAAATGATTCGAGAGTCAGTTCGGCAAACAACGTGAACGAGGAGTGTTGGAAAATCATTAATGAGCATAGTGGGAAAAAGATCACAAGATATTCAATTATTAGATGAAAAACAATTACCGACAACTGATCCTAAAGACGCTGCTGATTTGTTCAACCATCATTTCGCATCTTTGGCGCGCTCCCAGTATTATTTATTTTTTATTTATCATCTCTTGAGTGAGGGCTGCCTGGCAGCCAGGCCACAACGACCCAGTAGTCTGTTGTGGCCCACTCTGTCGTAAATTTCATCCACGAGCTCCATCCTTCTCGTAAAGGACACTAGTTTCGTGGGTGAGCGCTCAATAAGCTCAGTCAGCTTCACTTTGCAAGATCCAAGTTCTTCCATCCCGACCCTGTCCCCAGCTGGGCACTCGCACATAACATGTTCCACTGATTCTATATCTTCTTCACATAGCCTACATGAAGGATCCTCAACCAATCCTAATTTGTTTGATGTTTCCTGAGGAAACAGTGCCTCGTTAGTATGGCAGTTAAAACCCTCAGTTACAACCTAGAGAGTTTAAGCCAGGCCTTGGCTTTGGCAGTGGAAGGTCCACTGATGGCACGTCGAGCGTGTCTGAAACCTGGGTGACTCATCCAATGCTCACGTACCCTTGAGTCCAGTCATCGGTTGTTTTCCATCCTTGCAGTTTTCAGGGGTATTCCGAGCTTAGGCTCCGGTCCTATGGACTCCAGGTTAGTTCCTCGAGCGGCAAATGAGTCCGCCTTCTCATTTCCCTCAACGCCCTAGTGACCAGGAACCCATATTAGACGGAGCCTGCTCCACTCTCCTAGTTTGGCAAGGATAAAGCGACATTCCTGCACCATAAGTGAATAACAGGTATCAGATGTCAACGCTTTCAGTGCAGCTTGGCTATCGGTTAGGATTTTAATTGACCTATTTTTGAATCCCCCGCAAGCAAGAGGTTAGAATAGTGGTCAATGGCGAATATTTCAGACAGTTGCATGTCCACCAAGACAGATCGACTGTTCCTTGGCGGCACCTTGACCGACAATATCCTCCTCTTTTTGGTAAAATCTTCTTCACACCACCCCTGAATTGCAGACATAGCCTCCTGTAGTTGGTCGGAAACATCGCTATCATCTCCGACAGCCTGAATGACTATATCATCAGCATATACTTGTACATAAACATCCAGTGTGGCGCGCTCCCAGTATATCGACCCAGAGAGCTACAAAATTCCACTGAACGTTTTTCTTTCGCCAGTAACGCCTAGAGAGGTGGAGGAAATAATTCAAAAGACAACTAGGAAACCAACACCCGGTCCGGATGAGATTTACTGAAGAATCTTGAAAAGAGCGAAGGAAAAAATAAGTGATGTTTTGGCATACCTTATCAATGAATCATTCGAAAGGAACGACGTAGCCAAATACAGAATAATCTCAATCCAGAACTAGCTCGCCAAGGTATTCGAAACTGCTTATAGTAATAGGCTGCGCAGTTATAATATACCGAGGGACTGTCACAATGGTTTCAGGAGAATAAAAATACAGGGACGGCTCTGACTGCTGCGATCGACTTTGTTTATGCAGCACTTAATGATAGGGATCACTGTTTTGCACTTTTTTACGACCTAAGTAGAGCTTTTACTTCATTGCTCATCTGCTCCTTCTCAAAAAGTTGAATAACTAGGGTGTTCGAGGTCGCGCTTACTCATGGACCGAATCCTATCTGCAACGACGAAAGCAAACCATCGTTATAGGTGACTGCAAATCAGTAGAACTTGATATCACAGTCGGCGTTCTCCAAGGGTCTGTGTTGGAGCCTATATTTTTTGTAATGTGTATGAACGATTTAGTACTTGCGTGTGATGCAAAGCTGATACTTTATGCCGATGATACTGACATATTAGTCTCGGACGATGCAGAATCTGACATGGTTAACTCTGCCAATGAAGGTTCGCGGGAGTTCTTTGATTGGTGTCATCGTAACGGGCTTATATTGAACACGAAAAAACTTTACTTGTGCGGTTTGTGCCGAAGAATATCTCGTGTGACCATTCCATTCTGGCTAAAGTGCACGCACGGTAAATATATCGAAGTAGTGAATAATATTAAATTTTAAGGTGCAGGCGTCGACAAAAAGCTCACTTGGAACTTTCAAAGGGAGCTTATGCGTGAAAAACTCAGCTCAATATGCTATTTGATGATGCTGCGTAATTCAGTATCTCCAGAAGTTATGCGTCTTTTGTATTTCGGCCTGGTACAGTCGGCTCTGTTATATGGTATCATACTCATACATACCAGTCAAAAGAAAATCGTTAGAACCATGACCAAGTCAGGTATGTCAGACCATTGCAGACCTGAATTCCAAGATCTGAAAATACTCCCCCTTCCATGCTTGTATATTTTTCACATTCTGTGCTGTCCATCGCAATCGTAATCAATTCATAAAACATAATGAGGTACACCAGTACAGAACGATGAACAATCAACAATTTATCGCACCGTTTCAAAGCTTGAGCGTCTCAAAAAATACTCCAAAATATCAGGGAATCAAATGTTACAATAAAATTGCCAATTGTCTTGATGTGAATATAAATTTCAATATGTTTAAACGTCGTGTTGAAGAATCCCTTCTCAGGGTGGAGGAGTTTTTCGAATTTTAATAACTGTTTGTATAGAACTCATTGTGCTTCTGATTTTAGTTTTTATTGTTTTTATTATTAATTTTGTATCATGACAATCCTAATAATGATTTGCGTAGGCGTTCCATTGTGGAGCAATAAAGATTTCTGATTTCTTACGAAGGTTAATTCAAGGTTTTCACCATACAAACTCACCGACGACCAAAAATGTAATCGAATTGAGCATAGCAAGTACATCAGTAAAAATGCTAGGCAGGACCCAAACTTCTTGGAAACGATTGTGACTGGTGACGAGACGTGTTTTCAGTATCAGATCGAAACAAAGCGGCAAAGTTCTGAATGGAGAACGTTGGATGAAGAAAAACCTAAAAAAAAGTCGCTTGGAGAATTCAAAAGTGAAGGATATGTTGATTTGTTATCCACAATTTGTTCCACGTAGCTAGACACTCACAGGAGTTTTTTATTTGGGCGTCATATACATATGACATTTACCATTTGACGTTTTCTGCTGGCAGAAGAAGATAACTTCTGGAATTCGTTCATTCAATTCATACGTAGATTACATAATCATCCACTGAGAGAATGTGGGCTTCGCCATTTCGTGTTAAAAGCAAATGTTCAGCAACATTCCAAGTTCAAAAAAATGTATTCAACAATCACATCAGCCAACAAGGTTGCTGATAAATTGATAATCAAGTTAATTAACTATAAAATTCAATAATTAATTACAGTTAGATTGACAAGAGGTTACTAGTTACTTTTTCCGTGATGGAGGTCTCGAAAGTATATTAATATTAGAATCTGAATTATTATTGTACTTATCTGTTAATGGACTGATTAAGAAGAAGATTGATCTGAATGAAGACTGGTTATTACCTTGGAAGAACAGCAAGTTACGTTGAAAACATTATTCATGAAACAACTATCATCCACACACCTGTGTTTGCTAAGTTTAATGGGTTGGATTACCTTATTTTATTGCTCGTTACTTCAAGGAATGAAGAACTGGTTCTTTAGTACTAGTTTAATCGACAGATGTTATTCTATCCAAATTTCAATAGAAACACGACTCAAGAAAAAGGAAAACCTGCTTTTCATATTCTTGCTGAAGGAAATATTTCTAATATTCTCAGTTGAAGAATGTTTGAATTTTCACATATAAAATGAGCAGCCTATATAATCTAAATGAGCTGAATATAACTTCTCAGAGAATTTTTTCAGTTCTTGAGTTAATTATGGTTCAGTTTTCATATTGGAACTTCACTCGAATAGATATATATGACTACTGTCATATTTTTAAAACGACTGTCAAAATTTTTTCGCAAATTTTTCTTTAAATTAAACAAGAACCACGAAGAAATAATATATGGGAGATGTCAACCCAAATTATTGGGTTCAGATTCATTCTAGAGCTTCTATAGATCATAATCGGCATCACTTAGAAGACCGAGCATGGCTATCGGGGCTCTCTCGGTCAAACAGAGAGGAAATTGTTTTGGTGAGTTTTGAATATTGAAGGAATTTTGCGATTATATACAATATTGGCAAGCAAGTATAAGGAAGTGATTATGTTTCAGGAGACTCACACTGCGTCGGAAGAACATCTCTGCGGAAGAGGAAATATCGCAGATTCCTGTCCCAAACCCCCTTCCTTTCATCCTTGTCTTCGTCTGGAAATCATGGAGTGCAAGATGATAATGAAAGAATGAAGGTACTAAGCAGAAAAATCTTTTGTACCCCTTATGTACACACGACACTAACACAACATAAGCAGACAAGCTATTGCTAGTGCAATAGCGACAGGGAAACGAGTTTTTTTCCTCAGGTTTTTTTTTACTCGTTTATTGAATCATAGGCAAGATTGTATGGTTTCCCATATATATATCCCATATATGGGAATAAACGAGTAAAAAAAAACCTGAGGAAAAAACTCGTTTCCCTGTCGCTATTGCACTAGCAATAGCTTGTCTGTTTTATATAATATTCGAATCGATTCGCAAAAATCTATTATATTATATTCTGAACCTGTAACTTCAAGATATGATTTGCATAATAGACTGCAAAATGCTTTCATGCAGTTGAATGTGGCGAAACTAATAAATTGAAAAAAATTTGAGTTAAAATTTGAAAAAACCTTGTTTTCGATGTTTCTTCGTTTCGAAATGTGAGCACTCTGTATACAGATCGAGAGTCAGTCGGATATGAGTTATGTCCCGCATGGTTTCTTGTTTGCAAAACACATTTTATTATTTTGACAGCTCACGTCGATCTCGAGATAGATCAATTTTTTCGAAAAGCAAAAAATCGATAATTTTCAAGTAAAACTAGGATCGAAGAAAATTATTATTCAAGGAACAATATTCAACCTTCCGTAGAATGTTAAATATCAGTTCTTGAAGGAGCCAATCTTCCGATCTACTCTTCATAATCACCGTCAACCGGGGCCACAGAGCAGCGGTACAGCACGGTCAGATGTCACGAATAGGAACACGGTGATTATGAAGAATAGATCGGAAGACTAGCTCCTTCAAGGGATGATATTTAACATTCTACGGAAGGTTGAATATAGTTCTTTGAATATTAATTTCCTTCGATCTGTCGACACATTGCGAAATCCCGCATATAGTAACTTTTTGTTTTTAGAGGATTGTGTATGCCTGGTTGTAAACCACATAGGAATAAGGTGCGTCGGTCCTTCGACGGCTGCTTCTGTCTGATACGTGAGTGTCGCATGGCGGTATGTTATCGAACTAGTGTGACCACATAACGTTTTCCTGTTTTATCTACTCTTTGTTTTCACCGTTTCGCGGGGCGATGGTAAGGTAGCCTCTGTTTCGGTTCGTTGGAGGGCGCAGTGATATTCACATGCTTACGTTCTCTCCAACGAATTGAGATGAGTAGGTAACGGCATAGCCTGATGTTACTACTGGGTAGACAATGCAGACGAGGTCAAACGAGACCGAAACTGCAGTCCATTGTTCCTATTCGTGACATCTGACCGTGCTGTACCACTGCTCTGTGGCTGGTTGAGGGTGATTATGAAAAGTAGATCGGAAGACTAGCTCCTTCAAGGGATGAAATCTAACATTCTACGGAAGGTTGAATATTGTTCCTTGAATAATAATTTTCTTCGATGTGTCTACACATTGCGAAATCTCGCATATAGTAACTTTTTGTTTTGAGATGTTTTTTAAAATTAGGATATTTCATGATTGAAACAAGCAAGACTTATGTGTTTAAGTGATTTTGTAATTGGAATAACAGGTGTTATCGAATATACAGGGTGTTCTATATTGAATAACAAAGTTCGTATGCACTTCCAGTATAACTGGAAGTGCCATAGAGTGAAAATATTCTAGAAATAGAGTTTCGGACCAGCTGAATCAACAACGAAAATTTCAGAACAATAGCATTATTAGTTCTCCATAAACGTCTAATAGGTCACTCAACTTGAGTGTACAGGATATCCTGTATACACAGTATGTCGGAAAAGTTCCCAAACTTTCGAAATAAAAAATCGAAAATTAGTTCTAGTGAAATTCATTCCAATTAACTTTCAACATAGTCCCCTCCCCTAGATATACACTCCTTTGAGCGCTCCACGAGTGATTCGAAGACTCTCTGGAACTCCTTTGAAGTTATCGCTCTGAGACGCTCGGTGCAAGCCGCTTGAATGCTCGGTACATCTTCAAAAAATCGTCCTTTCCGATGCATTTTTAGCTTGGGAAATAGGAAAAAGTCTGCTTGAGCCAGATCTGGCGAGTATAGGGCGTGATTGATACGTGGAATCTGATTTTCGGCGAGAAAACGCTTCACAATGTCGACGAATGAGCAGAAGCATTGTCACCCAGCAAACTCCACGATCCCGGATCCTTGTACTCGGGCCTGATGCGTTTCATCACTTCTACGTAAAACGCAGCATTCACGGTGACGCCTGGGGGCCCAAATTCTTGGTGGATCAGACATTTGGAGTCGAAGAAAGCGATGAGCATCGTCTTCACCAAGTGGACGACTGCCACTTCGTGGAAGGATCGTGTTGAAAACACCAAGTCTCGTCACCAGTCACAAATGAGGTTAGAAAGTCTGGAGTGGTCTCGCAAGTCTCGATAAAATCTCGAGAACATTCGACGCGAGTCTGCTTCTGCTCGTGTGTGAGGAAGTGCGGAACAAATCGAGAACAGACTATCCTACGGTTCATTTTTTCTTTCAAAATCAAAGCTACGCTATCCTTACTCATGTTCAGTTCGTCTGCTAACATTTTGAGAGACATTTGGCGATCCTGGTTCAATAGCCCGCGCACTCGAGCCTCGTTTTCGTCAGTAACAGCTGTTGACGACCGGCTGCTTCTCTCGTCGTCTTCTTAGGACTCTTTACCCTTCTTAAACCGATTGAACCACGTGTAAACTGTTATACTCGACACTACACCTTCACCATAAGCCAAATCGATTATTTTTTTTTATTTCCATGAACGTTTTTTTAAGTTTTTAATAAAATTTAATCGCCGCACGGTGTTCAAATTTCTCGTCGCGAAGCTTGTGGCGAGGTACCAAACACGTGTATCTCGACAACTAATGAACCGATACTGGAGAAAAAATTCTCAGACCCTCCTGGATGTGTCGTTCAACAGATCGCGCCACTTGTATGGGCGCTAAAATAAGTTCAAGAATCTAACCTATAACCAATAACTTGCCAAGGCGTCTACTCTTAAGTTAGGTTCATTCTGCACCATGTAAAAACATTCTAACAATTCAAGTTGTTCCTAGAATTCCCTCCTTTTGTGCGCTGGATACTAATTTACTATCCAATTTTAACCGCTGTGTGTTCTCAGGTAGATGGACCTCGATTAATCCATTAACTGATATGATGATAGGCAGGATCGTGACCTTTTCTTAGTTTGCATATCTCCTTCAGTTCGAATGCAAGGTTCTGATACTTAGACACCTTTTCCGTATATGATTTGTTGACATTTTCGTCGGAAGTGTAGCGGTTTGGTCTCTGAAGTCAAAGATCGCAATAGCGGGTCTGTTATGAGCGACCGACCTATCTGTAACCAATGTGGTGTCCCAATTGATTTTATAGAACTCATTTTCTAGGACAGGCTTTGGCTGATATAAGTATTGTGGTGTAAGTGTTTCAAACAGTCCAAGACTGTAAGCGATTCTTTGGTGGTAAGCCCTTGCAACGGCATTATGTCTTTCGAGATAACCCTTCGGAGCAAGTATGGGGCAGCTTGATGTAATGTGTTGTATTGATTCTCGATTCCTTCTACACTTACGGCACTGGTCAGTTGGGATGTTCTGTCCAGTGATATGCTTCAGGTACATTCTAGTGGGTACCACCTAGTGCTGGATAGCCAGAATTCTTCTCTCAGTCTCGGGAAACAGATAACCCGCTTTAAGGTAAGTAAGAGACTCCTGTTTATTTTTCAGGTGGTTAGGGTATCTGCCATGAAGAGCTTTCAAGTGCCAGTCTTCCATCAACTGTGGGAGTGTACGTGCGTCGACCTGATACACAGGATTGGAGAGCTGGAGCACAGAGACATTATCGTCCGTATCGCGCACTTCTCGGTACAAAGGTGAATTTTTAGTAGCAAACTATGACCTCAGGTTGTCAACATTTTTCTTATGGACCATTTCCAAAGATAACAAAGCTCGTCCTCCCTGAGATCTGTCTGTGACCACTTCAGTATACCAAACGAGTACGCGATTCTCGGGATGACCCACACGTTAATTGCCTGGAAAAGTGCTCTCGAGTTGAGTTTAGATTTGATAACTCTATTTATTCTGCTGTATAGTTTCTCTTTGAAAATGGATTTCATCTCAGCAGCTCTGATATCGAGGACTTGCTGCACTCCGAGGTATTTATAGGCTTGCTCTTTATAGTAGTATATATATATATATATATATATATATATATATATATATATAAGATATATATATATATATATATATATATATATATATATATATATATATATATATATATTTTGAAGCCGAAACTAATAGCATTTAATTCATGAGAATGGAATGAGGCAAAGACAAAACCAAAGAGCACTTAAAGAATCACCTTGAAAAATGCCTCTTTTGATTGGAGAATTACTTCGGATTTTAACGATTGTTTTGAAATATTTAAATGAAGATTGGTTCTCCAATTTTTCATTACAAATTCAAGAAAATGACGAAGTGTCTTATCAATTTTATAAATTTCCAAAATTTCTTGAAGCCATGAATGGGGAGAACTATCAAAAGCCTTTTGGTAATCAATGAAGGCTGTATGAATATTTCTCTTCTTAGTTTGAGCTTGATTCAAAGCAACAGAATCAATTACAAGTTGCTCTTTAGTACCAAGGTATTATATATATATATATATATATATATATATATATATATATATATATATATATATATATATATATATATATATATAGGGATATCGACCGGGACTGTCCGTAAAAACTTTTTAAGTTCCGATTACAATATCAAGCTGAAATTTTATACGCGGCCATAACTAACGATTTCCAATTGAAGTGAAATATTTTCGAAGTGATACCATTTCCAGTTATAAGGGAAATGGGTCATCACTTTGTTATTTCAAATGACAATCTACCTTTTTGATTATACATCTAGAGCCGACATTTGAGCAAGGCATAAAATACCCAAGTTGTTGGCACTTATCTGTCAAAACTTTTGACAGATTTAATCATTTCTGTTATAAACTCGATTTTTGAGGAACATTTAAAAAAATTGTAGTTCGTAGATCTTTTGATCTACAGACACAATTTTTGCTTGGGTGGATAGAAGAAGGATCAAGGAATTTTTTGAGCAGTCTACACATGTCAAATGTTTATTGCGTTGTTTTGTATGATTTTTTCAATTAGGCCTTTTTCAAAAAGGAATAACTCAATTTTTTCAAATGCAAGTGCCAATTTTTATATCGCCATCAGGTGAAGCGTCAAATTTCAGATGGAATTGTATCAGCATGTACTATACCCATCTCTTATAGTTCCGAAATAATTTGGGAATATATTGAATTTTGATGATTTTGCAAGAACTAACAGAGAATGCTTTGAAATATTTGAATTAAGTAGCTGAAGTGGCTACGCTCACCTGACAGGTGCCTAAAATTAACGTACTTGTCACTTCGTTTTTTCGAATTTGATATTTCAACAAGAATTGTTGGTAATTTGAAGTGAAAATTTTTGAAAAACACCAGATCCATAATGAAATGGCTGATTATTCAAACGAGGATATGTTTAATCTCTTTTTAATTCAAGGCGAATGTCAAAAAGTGGTGGATAGAACTTGCAGGCAATTCAATAACCAATTTCCAAATTTGGCGCCTATGAGTAAAACAAAATTTCGAAGGATTAGAAGCAATTTTCTGCAATTTGTAGGAACAAAATACATAGAAACTAGAATAAAACCAATTCTCGAGGACGACGACAATCAAATTAATACGCTAGCGTATTTTCGTGCCAATCCACATGCGTCCATTAGGTCAGCATCAATGGATATTGGATTGAGTTATACTTCCATTCAAAGGATCCTTAAGAAACATAATATGCACCCGTATTCTTTTATCAGACTACAAAAATTGAAACCAACTGACGTTCCCAAGCGGCTAAATTTCTGTGAAAATTTATTAATTCGGCTCCAAGAAGATGAGACAATTCTGCAAAAAATTATATGGTCTGATGAAGCCAAGTTCAATGAAAGTGGAATAACCAACAGGAGAAATCGACAGTTTTGGGCCACAGAAAATCCACATTTCATTGAGGTTATTGATTTCCAAAATAAATTCAGCGTGAACGTTTTTGCAATTTTAATGAATGATTTGTTGGCTTATCACATTCATGAGGAAAATCTTAATGGATAAAGATACCTGGAAATTTTGATAGGAACATTAGCAAATTTTTTAGATGGATTACCCCTCAACATTCTGAGGAATTGCTATGGATGGTGCACCAGCACATAAAACACGAGCTGTAGATCGCTAGCTAACAAAAATGTTCGAGGATAGATGGTGGGGTAATAAGGGACCAAATTTATGGCCTCCGCGTTCTCCGGACCTGTCGCCCCTTGATTTTTATTTATTGGGCAAAATCAAGAGTGAAGTGTATCTTATTCTTGTAAGAAGTAAAGAACAGTTACTAGAGCTCATTCATAATGCTTTTCGTAATATTGATGCTGAGGAAACTAGGAGGGCAACTCATAATGCTCGTACACGAGTTGTCAAGTGTATGGAGCAAAATGGGGCCCATATTGAACATTCATACAGATCGTAAATTAGTTTTCTCCTATGATGTTCGCTGTCATTTATTCGTATTAATGTAATTATCTTCGATGATTGGTTTTCGCTTAGTTCCTACAATTTTTATTCATCCGAATAGTAAAAATTGATTCTAATGCTCGAAATTGTATTTTACTCATAGAGGGTAAATTTGGAAATTGGTTATTGAATTGCCTGCAATTTCTACCCACTACTTTTGACATTCTAAAATGAATTAAAAAAGATTAAATATATTTTCATTTGAATAACCAGTGGTTTTATTCCAAATGTGTTGTATTTTTTGGATATTTTCAATCTGAAATAATAATTCGTTTTTATTCTTCCATATTCTGTATTTTCAATCGTTATTGGAAATGTAACTCGATGCCAAGGATCTAGGCCAGTTCTAAATTATTGGTAAATAACGAAACATGTTTTTCTGAACCGTCAGTTGGTTGACGGTGGATTGCCCCAGCTGAGTAATAAAATTATTGTTTATACTTTCATATATCCGTAGAATGTGACAAGGATCATTCTCCTCCATTAGTTGCTTTGAAATTCAGAATAAGCTACGCTCCATGATGGAGGTCGATGTGACTACTGTACTTTCAATAGTTAATTATGATGGTAATTGATATAATATAGAATTGTTTCCCCATTGTTCTCGATATTCAAGGAATAGTAAACAGATCTCGGGTAATCATTGAATGGCTGGAATGAATAGCTCCTTTCAAGGTAGTTACAACAAAAGAGCGAAGAAAAAATATCATTTCAAAGAACAGTAAGTTTACACTTTAATCGATGTCATTTTTAAAGGATGTTTCTAGTTCCTATAACGGCTAATGGATTGCAAATAAACTTACTTATTATCTCGCAAAATCAAACACTTTGTGTCATTTGAAAATCGTCTCACATTTGAGTGTGCAAGTGCTCCATCTTGTTGAAACCAAATTCTCTCATCGGCTTAGTTCCGAATTCGGAAACAAAGTGGATAAAGATGGAATAAAATCTTCTCGTGAGATTGTCATCGAAGTGTTAATATCTATCTGATATCCTCCCCATACTTCCTAAGCTTCTGGAATTGCTATATCTCAGGAATTGTGATTCTTAAGAAAACCAGTATAACATCTTTCGCGTATTAGTATAACTCAAAATTTTTTATTTGACCTATTATCATGATGAAACGAAAATTGTTAGAAACCGCTGATTTCTAATAAATTTTTTAAGCTAACCTTATAAATTTCGTTTATAATTCTGTTACCAATCTGTATCAATTTTAGCTCTAACGATTATGTAAAAAATCTTGAGGGAAAAGTTATATGATATATCTCGCATATACGAAAACAAAGTAGGGATGACGTTTATAATCTCGTCTGCGCCTCATGATGTGGGGTATCATTGGATAGGTTTTTGAAAGTTGTTCGAGTGTATGCAGACCTTTTTTCTATTCAGAAATCTATTTGTGATATATTCAGCTTAGAAGTACTCAGTTTGTGATGAGTTGTAATATTAAAAAACTTACCTCTGTTGCAATGGACGTATAAGGTTGATCAGTGAAGTCGTACTCCCAGCCATTCTTGCAAGGTGTTGTAGGCCAGGTAGGATCAGGTTTAAGAATATCTATTTTGACTAGTTCCTCATAGTTTACGTCGTACATATGACATTTATCGAATTCTTGTCCGTTGACAGGTATGGCAAGACTTTTTCTGAAAAGAACAAAGATTGAAATTTAAGATATTATTTCCAAACAAGTAATAGTATGAAGAGTTGATTTACTAAAACACTTGGCAAAAGGTCACAAGAATATATTAAAATTCTCGACATATGGGCAATCTATCCATTATCAGGAGTGATACACTTCAAAGACAGAAAGTGTGTCTCGTATGTTACTTCAGCTCTTAAATTATGTAAATATTTGAACAACATACTTCCAAATTTGATACAATACAATCCAATTTATTCAATAAAAACTCTATAGAATTAACCAATCACATGAAATCTTTAAATTAGACGCTAAGTTAGTATCTTTTGACATAATTAATCTATATCCGTCTATATCTATATCTTAATGCAATGATTGATCTCAAAGCCACAACCAAACATCAAGTTCAATATAATATAGCTCCACTTCTATATAAAAGCCTATGTCTCCAACAAAGTTATTTAAAGTTCAATAATAAAACATATTAACAACTATATATTCACCAATGGGCTCTCCATTGTCCAATTATCAGGTGAAATATTTATGACAATTTCATTCAGTGTCAAAATGCACGTTTAAGAACACAGAAATTCTAGTTTGATATCGGATAAATTGCATAGAAACAGGAAGGAAGGTAGGATATTAGTGGATAAATTTGCCCATAGAGAATCCTTGTGTTTCCATAGCAACGCAACATTCACAACAAATAGCACGGTTTTAAAACTGTCAAGAACAGCCATTTTAGTACCTGTTGTAAAGTTTCTGCATATATAAATCAAAATATCTTGTTTTGGAAGCACCAGTGAAGAAGAAATAAATAGTTCTGTAAAGAATTATATCCCCAAAAAATACAAGAAAAACGCACAGCTCGAATTGGCATCAATTCAGTATATTCTGCAAGGAATGAACGTTCGATTTGGATATACAACATTCTATTGAAGATATTGCAGAAATTCTTATGGATTGGGGTTTCAATATGAAACAAATGAATGGACAAGATCACTAAGAATACGTTGTCAAAACGATATGGAACACAACTGCGAAAATGATGCAGAATATGTATTCTGCATCATTTTTCAACATGAGTTTCAACCCCTTTACCGATCCAGCATTTAGAAAGGCTTGTGAAGCTCGCAATTCTAAAAGGAATGTTACAAGGGGATGTGGAAAAGCGCAAAGAAAGTTCCGTTGCATTAACAAGAACTGAAATTGCATGGCTCTGTACTGGGACGAAAATGCCCCGATAGGTTTGTTGAAAAAATTTTTCCATATTGTTGCTTATGATTTAGCATGGGATGGCGGTGAAGCAGCAACTTGCAAGGTACACTTTTTCAAAGAGGAAAAGTTCAATAATGGGGAAGTGACTGGTCGCATTGAATATAACCCAGTATTCTCGAAAACTTGCCAAGGCGGCTCAAAAAATGCTGTGGTAGTAAATGGCTAGTTAAAAAATAAGGAAAACCCAGATTTATGTCCTATGAATTTGTTTCATGAGATATTGTCGAAAAGACCCGATAAAATTACAAGTGATAGATTATTTCTGGCTCCCAATCAATTTTGGAAAAACAGTACTTCTAAGGGTTGGTACAAAAATATGCCTTTGGGAATAAATGAAATATCCAAATGGACAAAAATTTCAGCAGAGAAAGTTGAACTGGGTACAAAAAATAGAAAGATCACAAGTCATTCTCATAGATCCAGTGCTGTTTCGAACATGTTTGTAATGAATGCTTTATGATTTTCTCGTTGAGTTTGTGTGCATTTTTCAATAAAGTTCATTTTGTACGTTTTGTCATTCGCGGAATTTTCTCAGCAAATACCACTCGAGCTCAGATTTGGCAGGATATTTTCTAAGCTTGTTTTCTCATACTTTCTTTTCGACCTGTTCGACAAAATCACTCGAGCTACGCTCTCGTGATTTTGTCGCCCCCCCTCGTTGAATTGCCTGCACGTAAATATTCGAAAACGAGCATAGAAAAATATCCGGCCAAATCTGAGCTCTTGTGGTATTACTTACGACAAATTTAAAAATAACTTTTTTAGTTCCACTAACAGCTTAATTAGGAATGTATTTTCATGGAAAAGCTACGTAGATGATATTTTCTGTATTTGGATTGGCACAAACAACTGAACAGTTTCTCATAATTTTCAAATTCTTTTGTTCTATCGATTCAATTGACAATGGAAATTGAAAATAATAGAAAATCTTTGAACTTCTTGGACTTGTCAATTAGTAGGACTCAAGATTTATGTGCATTCAAAATATACAGAAAACGGACTCATTCGGATAGCTTGAATTATAACAGAAGTTTTCAACCCCAAAATATCAAATTGATTGCTTTTCATTCATTTGTTCACAGATAACACTCTATTCCTTTGACAGCTGTTGATTTCGAGAATGCAGTTCAAATATTAAAATTAATCGCTAAGAATAGCGGCTATGAACCAAATTTAATTGACACCTTAATGAAACAAAAACAACATGAACTTTTACTGCAGAGCATTTATCCTTGGCATACTGAGAAATCAAATAGAAAATTTCCAATTAATTATATTCCTAATATTATCAACAAGATATGTAATAGATTGCACAAAAATAATATGAATACAATCAGTAGTAATGAAAAGAATTTGGGTTCATTGTTAGTTAATAATAAAAATAGAATGAAATTATTATATTGAAAACATTATTCAAAACAAAATTCTCCTGGTTTTCTGACCGTTATATTAGTGAAAATCATTTTATAGATTTTGAGAGTATTAAACTTATATATCCAGAGGATAGAGGGAAGAAGTTGAACATTTTCGAAAAGATAGAAATCACGTTTACTCGTAGAGAAAACCAGCCAATTTGTAATGAGACGTTCGGTCTATCTCCTGTTGTAGATGCCGTTATATTTAAGTAAAACCACTCATTTTGCCTTTCAGTATTATATCGCTCTTGTTTCATTTATTCTTTAGGTTTCTCCAAGCCTTAAACGATAATTCCATATATAGTACGATGAGTGTCCGTGAAATTTAACTTGACCCACGTCAATCATCCGGAGTCCCAATTCTGGTAGGACACTTTTCAGATAACACTTGTATATCTGTGTTAAAACAGTTGAAGTTCATATTATAACAATTGATTTATATATCTAATTTATTGCAAAACACATATTGTAAATCTTACAAAGGAGTTCAAGGGAAATAATTGTGCTCAAACAAGTGCAGCGTGCATAACATTTAGCTTATTAACATATTCATACCACAAAAGGATGCCGTGCTAACTGCAGCTTGAAATCACCCGCTTCCAAGTACACCAGAAATGTTAATTCGAGCGAAGCAGTAAATTGAACATCTGGCTATAGATCCATGAAACTAGAAGACCGCAATAGACGACCATGAACCAATGTCGTCTCATTTCGATTTCAGGTAACGATGAGATTACGAACGAAATCTGGGATGATCATGTTCAGCCATAGAAGGACTTTTTTTACATCAAAATAAATGAATAAAATAAATACCTCCATGTAATCAATTATAGTAAATATGCGTAAACTTGCAGTCAACGCAAGGTTAGAAGGTAAGAGATTAGTGAATTCGAAGAATTCTCGCACTGAATGAAATGATTTTTAATCAGTGGCGTAGCGTAGTTTTACAAGAAGGGGTTTAAGAACTGACTTGTGTCTTAAATACGATCAGTTAAATTTCAGGAACTTGGCAGTTCTGTAACTTCACGGTTATATCGCCAAACAGTCCTTTAGTTCAAGGTATTCGCCCCAAGTGTGCGTCACTGTATTAAAATAGTTTAAGGTAAATAGTTCAATTTTTAGATTGGAGTATGCTATTAGGCAAAATATTATCCAACTATGATAATAAGTAAAGACCGGATTTAATGCTTCTTCATCTTCTTCACCGTGTAGAAGGCGTAGCGCCTGTTCAGTTCCGGTTTCCCTGCAGCAGTTCTTGTGAAGTTGATTGCCAACTGTCCCGCCATCGTTTTGGTGGTCGTCCAACGGGTCTTCTTCCGTGTGGTATGTGGTTTTATACGATTTTGGCTATTCTATCTGTGGTCATTCTGTTTACATGCTGGTTCCATTCTCTTCTTCTTTTTCTTACCCATCTCACAATATCGTCTGTTTCACATTTTTCCCTTATGTCGGTATTTCTTTGTCTGTCATTCAATGTGTAACCGATTATAGTTCTTAGCGTTTTCATTTCTGTTGTTCTTAGTATCCTCTTTGTTACCGACGTTTCCGCTCTTGTTTCTGCCTCGTATGTCACAATTGGTCGCACACATGTTTTGTAGATTCTGGATTTGCATGGTATACTGAGGTGTTTATTTCTCCAAATTGGTTGTTTAAGATGTCCCGATACTGCAGCTGCTTTGTTCACTTGTCTCCTCACTTCATCTTCAAGGTATCTTGTGCTTGTTATTTTGCACCCTAAGTATTCGAATGACATGACTTGGTCTACAGTGGCGTTGTCTATTGTTAATTTGCAGCGCAGAGGTTCCTTAGCTATGGTCATGCATTTTGTCTTACTTGTTGAGATTTCCATATTGAAATTTTTTGCGCGTTTGCTAAAGGCGTATAACATTCTTTGTAGGTCGTCTTCTGATTCTGCAATGAGTACGGCGTCATCAGCATAGCATAAGATGTTAATTTTGTAGGTTCCCATGCGGTATCCTAGTCCCAAGTTTTTGACGGTCTCTTCAAGTTGGTCCATAACAGTATTAAATAGTAGAGGGCTAAGACTATCACCTTGGCGGATGCCTGACGTTGTTCCGAAATGCTGCGTTAGGGTGTGGTTTGTTCGTATTTGCGTTGTTGTATCAGTGTTCAGGTCTTTTATGAGTCTTATATATTTTTTGGGTACCTCTTTGTTTTCCAGTATCTTGATTACATCCTTCAGTTGGACTCTGTCGAAGGCCTTCGTTAAGTCTATGAAGCAAAGATATGCTGGAGTGTTATATTCAAGAGACTTTTCTACTAATTGCCTTGTTATAAATAGTGCATCGACCGTGGACCGGTTTTTTCGAAAGCCTTGTTGCTCTTTGCTGATTGGCATTGTTGACGTTATGTCATCGGCAAGAATCTTTGTAAGCAGTTTCAAAGAGGTGCTTAATAAGGTTATTCCGCGATAGTTGGCAGGATTTGTTTTGTCTCCTTTTTTAAAGATAGGCACTGTTACACTTCTTTTCCATTCTTCTGGTATTTTTCCGGATTTAATGCAAAGTGTATATTTGCATATTTTATGCATTTCTCAGTATTTCTGCATAAAAGTCTGATTATTGGCATATCCTGCATATAATTTTTATCTTGCGCTCACCTAGAGATTGACAGTGCATTTTCCTTTAGGCCTGGAGTCATTAGCAGATATAGACCAAGGCCCCTTCCGCATTGTATCAAGTACCTACCTTGACAAGCATAATGGCACCTCTAGTGGATAAATGCAGATGAGGAATTTGATCCATATTCCTTCTTTATTAAATCAATACCTTGAATCCTTTGTTACCCTTCTTTCCTTGATGGCATGTCCTAGTTTGGAAATTCCGAGTGTCAACCTGACGCCAAAGAGAACTCATCATTATTAACGGGGATTATTGAGGTCACACTATATAACCTCCAAAATTTCCATTACAGTAAAAGTAACCGAAAGATTCCAATTATCTCCAGATATAAAACCTTAGTCCTAGAACCATGAAGTCTTGCTTCATATCAGCATATTTGGTGAGTGCAATTTGTATATAAGTTTCGCGTGCTGTGGATTAAATCTTCTTAGTGACGTCGAAAGTACAGCGAAATTGTAAGTTCCTTAATTATTACTCAATATATTTCAAATCTGCTCCCAAAAAAATAGAGTTTCATCCATTTCGGACTTTTTCTTATTTCAAACTTTCATTTTGTGATTTCGAATTCTCTATTCTAATGTTCAACAATTCAAATATGGTGAAATATTAGATATCATTCCTTAACATTTTACTTCTGCTTGCAGATCTCATGCTCAAGAAAGCATGCGGCTCTGCATGTCAGAAAATGCAGCAGAAATTGGAGCCATGAGGCAACAATCGTTTGGACAATACTTAAAAGCTGTCTTGAAAATCAGACCAGCTAGTTTTCAATGAAGATCTATTTCGACCCCTACTCCAGGCGGATACCAGGTTGTTCAACCAGTTTTGTCGTTCGATAAGAGAGAGCGTTGCTACTAGTCCAAATTTGTTTTTGTTTTGTCTGTACACTCTTCATATGAACGTATGTAAAGGTTCATTTCAATCTGTCAATTCATTCTTTATTTACAAGCCAATTTTTGTACAATGGAAAAAATTGAATATCATGGAGGTATAAAATTCGTATTTTTGGAAGATGTTGCACCAAATGAAATTCACGAACGAATGTTAATAGTGTATAATGATTGTTCACCTACAATTAGAACAGTAGAAAGATGGGTTGCTGAATTTAAACGTGGTCGTACAAGCCTTGGAGACGATCCACGTGAAGGACGTCCAAAAAGCGCATCAACACCAGAAATCATAGCCAAAATACAGGATATGGTTTTGGAAGATCGTCGATTGACTGGGAGGGATGTAGTGAAGGCTCAACACATCGCATTAGGCAGTGTTAGCCATATTTTAAGTGAAATTTTGGGTTTTAGGAATGGGTGCCGCATTCGCTAACAATGGAACAAAAACACATTCGAATGCAACACTCTCAGCAACATTTGCAGCGTTTTAAAAGGGATAAAGTGGATTCTGTGCATCGATTCATCACTATGGATGAGATGGGTCTATCGCCATGATTCTGAATCAAAACAAGAGGTTAAAGAGTGGTGTGAACCTAGTTGATCGGCTTCGAAACGAGTTCGTGTCCGGAAATCGGCCAAGAAGATTATGGTATCAGTTTTTTGGGATGCGAAATTAATTTTGTTCGAGGATTACTAGCAAACTGGTAAAACAATTAATTCTGAATATTATTGCAACCTTTTGGACCAGTTGAAGGAAAAAATTTGTGAAAAAGACCCAGTTTGCAGAAGAAAAAAATCCTTTTTCATCAGAACAATGCACCGTGTCACAAGAGCATTTTGACAACGGCTAAAATCCATGAATTAAAGTTCTAATTGTTGGAGCATCCACCGTATTCACCAGATTTGGCCCTCAGCGACTTCCATTCGTTTCCAGATCTCAAAAAATTTATGCGTGGCAAGCGATTTTCATCAAATGAAGAGGTCATAACGGCTGTTGAAGCGTATTTTGCAGACCTTCCGGATTCTCACTTCAGGAATGGGATCCACAGATTGGAGGATCGTTGGAGCAAGTTTATTAATGTTCAGGGAGATTATACTGAATAATAAAGTGTATTTTGAACCATAACATTGTGTTTTTCTTATCGAACGACAAAACTTATTGAACAACCTGGTATTCCCTTCAATGAATTGGCTAATCAACAATTCAAATCTTTTTTGCAGGAACATTGTAAGTTCAATAGAACGGACGAAAGTAGTTTGAGAAAACGAGATGTTGACACTAGCTATACAAATATTAAAAAGAAAATTGGGTAAATTATTGGAAATAATGATTTTTACATTTGTGCCGACGAAATCACAGATTATTACCCAGGTTCGTATATCGCGCACCTAATGAAAAGAATTCAAGCGAAAGCTCCTCGAACACTTGGTTTTTGATATCCTCAAAACAGCTTGAAAAACAAGTAGCTCAACTATTTCAAGATCTATACAGGAGGGGTTAGTAGATTTTTTCAGCTTAAGGCACTTCCAGTTAATAAAACACTGTTGTTAATTTCAGATGCAGCGTCTTATATGTTGAAAGCCGGAAACAATTTGAAAATTTTTTATACCAACCTCGTTCATATAACAAATGGGGAACGTGGTTAAAAGCGGCAATATTTAATTCGGACAATTTGTCGAAAATAACAAAAGTGATATCGAAAATGAATAACAATTCAGTGTGCGTACTGGATACCCAAAAATTGTTGAGAATCAAAGAGCTTCCTCAACATTAATGGTACTTGTTTCTTTTTAAAATTTTCGTACGGCATGGTTGCTTCGTTATTACAAACGATACCATATTCAACAAAATAGTTGTAACTTGATGAAGAAACATTGAATAATTTATCCGAACTGTCGTTGCCAGAATTGATTTTCGCTATCATAATGTGTACAAAACCTACTTAAACTATTTCAATCATTCCGTGTAAATTCTCTGACTGGACATTGAATTATTGAATAAATAAGAGATACAATTTTCGGTCCTGGATGGAAAAATTAAGTGCAAAAAAATTTCCATACTTCCTTCGACTCTACGTGAAAAAGTGAATGCAGAATGTCAAAACCATTTTTGCATAACTTCAAAAGCATACGAGATAGACACTTGATTGATTTCGAAAATTTTCATGATTTCCAAATAACTCGAAAACGCTACTTTGAATCTGTTTGCAGCTGTGAATTCCTCACGAAAAAAGAACACGTGCTAGGAGGGGTCATTTGCCTCAATTCACAATAACCTGTATTGGGTGGCCCATTTTCGTAGGTACTATGGGGTATCTCGATTATGAATAGAGATACCCCATAGAGAGAGATACCAGATTGAGTCTAATCTGTTCAGACACTGCCTAGATTTTGGTTATTTCGAAAAATATTGGAAGGGGAAATTGTCTTTTACAGATATGTTCAAGTAGAATCCAGTAGCGTACTTAGTTTTTTTTTTTCACGAGTTACAGAGAGATATTGACTATTTTCATTAAATGGAACATTCTGAATTTTTCTCTTTCATCTTTTTCCATTCAGCGAGAGCTTTAAAACTGAAACACAATCTTAATTTATCTTTTACATACTCAAAAGAACATAGCATGAAAATAATTATCAGGGTTAATATTTTTGAATTTGTTCAATATCCAGTTATCTAGTTTTACTATTTGTAAATCTTATGTATTATTGTATTTTTATTTTTGTATTTTGAGTTTAATTTGTTTCTTCGATTCTTAATATAACTCACAACCAAAAATTGAGACATTTTGAGACGACCCAGAACTGGGCTCTTTTTCTTTGTTCATTTGCTAAAATAATCGATATATTTCTTGAGTTTTATCTAAGTGAATTTTATTGTCAATTACTGTTTTGTGTAGATCTACCTGAAAAACAATTTATATAGTACATCTGAATTCAGAATTACAGTGTGGTTCAGTTCACTAGCCTCGGATGCCAGACCGGGTCCATATTCTATCCCTTGTTTTGCGAATACCAAGTGTAAGTTAGTTCATAGAAATATTAGAATTTCATAATTTTAACCTCTTTTCATTCATTTAGTTCGCGTGTTCAGACCATATTATGGTTCTGGGAAAATTACGAAATATCATAATCCACAGGAAACAGGCACGAACGACATCAAAAACAGAAAAATTCAATACAAAAGCACTCCGGGACACAACGACTCAATGGCTGTTCAACGAAAGACTCAAGACCAAAATTACAGACAATCCAATAAAACAAGAACAAAATGTTGATGATTGCTGAAACACGATAAAAACAAACATTCTGGAGGCTGCAAAGGAAGCGCTTTGGACGAGAATAAATGGAAACGCCACAAAGCACAAATCGACACCATGGTTTACAGAGGAGGTAAAAGATTTAGCAAAGGAAAAAAGAGAAGCATATTTGAGATACAGAAGTATGAAGACTCAGACAGAACACAGAAAATACGTGGAGGCACGGAACAGAGTGAACAGACAAATCAGGGAGATAAAGAGAGAACATTGGAGAAAATTTCAGAGGAGAATATGGAATATGCTTCGAGCAAGGAAAAACCAGTAAATGAATATGTTCAACTGAATCAGGTAAGCGCGAAACAAGGGGAACAATACCTCACAGAACTCTATAATAACGAAGAGAACGAAAACGATAGTTAGAGACAAGCAAATCAGCTTGAGGAGGATGGAATTGTCTGAACTCGTCGATAACTAAGGTCATTCAAAAACTAAAAACTCGAAAAGCACCAGGAATAGACAACATCACTAACGAAATGATTAAATATGGAAAGAAACACTCTAATAAGCGAAATCAAGGTTGTATTTGGAAAAATCCTAGATAACACTAGCAGTGGAAAAAGCCTTTCTGTACCTATATACTAGAAGGGCGACAAAAAGACCCCCTCAAAATATAGAACAATAACTCTGCTAGAGGCACTAACCAAGCTCTTTACCAGAATTCTACGATACAAAATTACAGAAGTGATAGACATTAACGATGAACAACAAGGAGTTAGGAGGAACAGGACAATGACGGATGCAATCTTCATAGTACGACAAGTAGTAGAAAAATCTTTGGAATACAACAAACCCTTATACATCTGCTTCATTGACCTTACAAAAGCCTTCGATCGTGCAAGAGTGAAGAGACCTGAAGACCAACATCACGAAAATAAAATCTCAAGGTATTCTTACATCAGAAATACCTGTCACTGCGAGCATAAGACAAGAAGATAGTCTCAGCCCACTTCCGTTCAATTTAACAATGAACAGAATCATCAATGAAGTTGAATCAGTAGCAAACGGATACAGAACGAGTACGGGAGAAATAAAAATAGTATGCTACGTGGACGATGCGGCAACTAGTAACAGGGATTTAGCGAGAGAGGTCCGAGAGCAGGTAAATAAAGCATTGATTTTCTCATGCCCATACTTATGATTAAAGCGAGGAATTATCAGTCGTATCACATCAAACTTTATATAAAACAACTACAAATACAATACACAACAGAAGGTCCTTTTTATGAAAAAATACTTCAATATAAGTTCAGGTACTAGACGGTTACATGTCTTTTCATTTGACTGATCCCATTGGGTCTCAGGTGTAATTAAGTGGGGAAGAAAATAATATAATTGAGGTATTGCAAATTACATAAAAGAAGGGTTTTTAGAATCGTGTTTTATAGACTGTGGTATTGGTTGTTTCAATATTATGAATGCCAGCTTCATATTGTCCAATGAAAACGCCTATCAGGCGGCAGAACTTATTTTTGTATAAGGGAGTATTTCAATATATATAGTACCTATTTTGGAATTCATTATTTCTGTCATTCTGTTGAAGATATTCCGAAAGAAGACAACCAGATATTAGAATATTTTGAGAATAAATCCAATATTTGGCAATATGGATCTCTCGCAAACTTCGATGACGTCTTTGCAACAAATCAAGCATATCCAGAACTCTTGTGCAGAAGGATTAGAAAAGATATAAATAAAATAATAAATACTAGTTTTCAATTTATCATAAACCTTCTCATACAGATATCACAATTCATTATACATCGGCACATCCTTACCAAAATAAAGTTGCAGCATTTAATAGCTATATACAGAGACTCTCGAACACACCGATGTCTAATGATAATTATTTCAAAGAATTGAATTTGATAAAGCAGATCACAGCGATAAATAATGGTTATGATTCAAATTCAGTTAGCAGTATATTACATAAGAAAAACAACAATTAGCTTTACAGCATAAATACCCAATCGGTGAACACCAAGACAAGAAATTCAATTGTATATAGGCAATATTAGCAATAATGTGAAATCCTTCTTAAAAATTCAAATTTAAATATAGCGTTCAAAACAACAACAAATTGAGGTTCATTTATCAGGAATTATAAATCTCCAATTAATAACGAAAATAAATCAGGTGTTTATAGATTGGATTCTGCAGATTGAAATTGTTTTTATATAGGTAGAACAGGAAGAAATTTTAATGTTAGAATCTGAACATAAACGCAGTTTCATCAATGAAAAACTGATTCAAATTATTTAAATCATCTTAGGAAAATAGTCACTCTTTCAATTCAGAATTTGAAATCCTACATTCTGAAAATAGAGGTATAAAACTCAACCTTCTGGAAGTACTTGAAATTAACAGATTTAGGTATTTACCGGAAATTCTTAATGATCAGGTAGACATAAATAACTCACCCTTATTAAATTTATTTCCTAAACATTAGTTCAAGTACGGATAGCTCTGAGTGGATTGCTCTTTAGTATATATAAAATTTGTTACTAAGATATATTGGTAGTATTCGCTCTTGATAAAGATACTGTGTATCTAAACGCGTCGAGCATTTAATAATATATTTTAGTAGAAATAATCGTTTACTTGTATTTGTCAAAATTGATATTGAGTCTGCCGTTACTAAGTGATATTTGATCATCATACAATGAAATAAACAAGGTGTTGATTTCGGAAAAACATCATTAGGTCAGATAAAGTGCATTTTATGAATTCTGCTGTAAAGCTCTATATCTACTCAAAAGCGAGATATTATTTCATTACTTTGAATGTGAGAATATTTAATATTGATTCTCACTTAATAACTTGGCCAACTATCTATTTGAAATATAATAATAAAATTATTTAGTATCGATATTACCTTAACTTTTATACCGATACTCCTTAACTTAATAAGAGAATCTTTTGCATGTATGAACCCACAAGCATTGAGTCTTGTATGTTCAGTCGGTATCAAGGTTTCGAAGAATATCAGAGTTGGTGGCTTTGCTGATTGACAAATCCGCGGATATGGAGACCTGGAGTATGTTTAGGGAATCAGTGACTAGTTGGCGCTTAGTTAAGCAAAAATACCATATCCAGCTTTTGCGAACTCACTTCTAGGTTCATCAAATTTATTATTATTCATTGAATTGTACCTATACGAATTATTGAACTCGATTGAAAATATACGAGCGAACTTATGTTTGCAAATTATGGACACCAGGACGTGTTCCTTCGAATTTTAAAATCAAATCTCTGAGTTCGGAATATTAGGCAATGCCCTCTCATAAAACATTATATCATATTATCCTTAGAGGGTCAGCTACTACTCATAATATGGGCCAGGGCCAGTTATGCCTAGTCTAATATCCCAGTAAATTTATTTAGAGATTACCATTACTACAAAAAAGGAATTCTATATAAATGTTTCAAGGATCGAATAGACATTGTTACCCATAGTTTAAACGACAAAGTATTGGTTGCATCACATCAAAACTCACATAAAAGAACTTAAAAAGGTATACAAGTACACAATACTACATAAGGTCTTATTTTATTACAAGATATTCAAGATAAGTGCAGGTACTAGACGATCACATGGATTTTCATTTGAACCATCGCATTCGATCTCAGGTGAAATTGAGGTGGGGAAGAAAATAAGATTATTCAGGTATTGCAATTTGCATTGAAGTATTTTGCACCGTCTTACATAGACCAGGGCGTCTGTTGTTTCGAACTATAATTTTACAGCTTTCGGTTTTTTCCACTATTCGTACTAAAAGACATCACTTCTCGCTAACTTTTATGTTTCAAGTTTAACGGGAAGATGCGAAAGAATATGCAGCAAAATGTAACATAAACGACCGTATTTTTTGATCGTGTTGAGTTAAAGGTTGATCTTTTCACAGCTCCAAGACATCATTGACCTGAGTATTCGATATTAATTCCCAACCTATATTTACACGTGTGCCCGGTAATCTCAATACGTCATACTCCAAAAATTACTTTGATTTGATGATGAATACATCCAAACATGATTCTACAATCTTCTTTCCATAACGAATGTGTTAAATATCAAATAAGCCCCAAGAGTAATTGCTAAAAATAATCAAATAATATCTCGTGATGTATTAACCTACTGAAGTTGATTATCAGGTATGTATATTATTATTTCAATAAATAACTCAGTCAAACTTCCAGTCGTTAATTAATTCTAAAAGTAACATTGACTGCGTCAATACTTATGATATTCAACAAATATTCTCAAGAAATTCACGACTGAAATTGAAATTTATGTATTTCAAATAATTGCTCAAGTTCACATTTCATTTTCTCATATTTATGATTTAATGATATAGCACTCACGTGTAAGTGAAAATTGTTTATTTATCGACAATGCATAAGATAAATTGTTCAACATTATAAGTTGTTGTTCGTTCGGAAATTCCCAGTAATTTGAATTGTCCAAGAGTATTTTCGAGAAAGGTGCTACGAAATGCTTCCATGAAAATTTATACCATATCAACACTCTAATCGAATACCTATGAAAAATGGATAATTAATGTAATAATCCGTAACTAAATATGATTGATGATGTTGGAATTTTAAATAATAATGTTACTATCACGAACAGGATGATTACTCATCAGAATGCTTAATAGAATACAGACCTCAATAGGGATCAATTCTATTTTTTGCGATTTATTAGAACGATGAAGTTGGACGAAACGTATGAGAAAAATAATAAGATGTAAAATAAGCGAATGTCACCATTTAGGGACGAGAAGTATGGATAAAACACAAATGAAAGAGTGTGTAACACACACATTGATAGCGACCCACGCTATGGCCGGTCTCCTTCAGCAAAAACAGATTATTGGCGCTGATTTCACTTAAAACGATTGGAGCAAATGCGATGAACTACTTCCAGAGCAAGAAATGATCATGTTGGTAAATCTTATTTTGACTACTTCAAATGATGCTACGAGGCAGACTACGTTAAATTGCTTCTGGGACAATCCTACAACAAATCTCGTAAGGAACCACAATAAATCATAAAAATCGTAATTCAACTTAGGCTGTATTGATTCCCATGATCGATTTTTTTAATAAGTGTGATCATGTCTTTCTTACTCAAATTTTGAACCAACAATTTTTAAATAGATTTACTATCAACTTCCAACTTGTTACCAAAACTATTCCATAATGGCTGTTGTTTAGATATTTTCTCATAGCTACTTTTTCTTTAATATTATAATTCCACCAGCGGGTTTGTTTCCTATTAGAATCTATTATAGTTTTTTATACTAATTATCTTCTGTTTAAATTCACGTCATAATTGCACTAATATCTCTATACTGTTTGTGTTCATCTGCTTCTTCAATTTTTGACTCCACGTTTTCTCTATAAACTTCTGCCATCCTTTTTCTCACTTTTGAAACGACCAGGTAGTAGTCGCTATTCATTTCTGTCCCTCTTGAGGACCTTACGTCCAGTATATCTTACTCATTTTCTTATCTAACCTTACTTAACTACTCCTGTTGTGAACGTATGTATCTTTTTATGTTGAAAAAACGAGATGCCTATAATTAATTTCTTTTCATATAGAAATTAACCAATCTAAATCCATTATTATTTTTACGAAATTATCCGTACAATCCCATTACATTCATTGTACTGTTAATTTTACCTGCTACCTACTTTCTTCAATTCTTCTCGTAATACTATTATTCTTTCTTGCAAATTCCCTATGGCTTCTGTCAATTCTTTCCAATATCTATCTTTCCCTTTTCTACAATTATTGTTATTTATTAACTGAAAATTGAAAATATTCGAAATGAACGATGAGTAACTTCAAAAATGAAGAATCAAAATATAATCTCACTTAATCACTTTGAAAGCTAAACTTTTCACATCAAATTGAGATAATAAAGATTTTCAAGGCATTTTATGTACAGGGTTGACTAAATTCGATGTTTTAGTACAACAGCTATGTGATATATTGTAGACAGAGAAAAATCCCTCTCTCGAGATCGATTTTTTTGAGAAAAAGATTGAAGCTATCTTTTTTAGTTTTCGAGTTATTCCGTTACCCTGGATTTTTCGGGATTTCACATTTTGACATTCTACATGCATTTTTTTGAGTAGATTCGAGGGATGTATTCAAATTTATTTTTGACGAGATTTTTGAGTTATGAAGCAAACTTTTGTATCAATACAGAGTATTACTTTTTTCTTTGCAAATATATATATCAAATACCTCATTAATCCATTTTACCTCAGCTTCTTTCTTAAAAAATCGAAAATTAATATATATACACTCAGAATAACGCATATATACACAATGTCATGGTAGAAGTTTGTCTATATGCGCTAAAGAACCCATTGATTTATTTCTGTGTTAAATGTAATATAGTTCATCTCTTAGAACACAGATTTTCCTTCTTTTATTTCACCATTTCAACTATTCAATTCGACTGATATGAATTTATTCAATTCTGTGTTCGAAACAAATGAGATATTCAATCAATAGTATTAGTTCTGCGAAAACAATTATTTATGTCATAAGTTAATGTCGTTCTTCCCTATCTACTTTGAAAATATCTACTTATAACTCGATCTTTAAAGCTTTTCAATTCCAAAATTACGAAAAGTATGAAATGTTAAAAAACAGAATGGGTATAATTCGGATACTGCGAAAGAATCTTACTTCAATAGATTCCCTGAGAGGAGACAGCCGCATAAGTCTATTTTCAAAAGCCGGAAGGACAACTCAATTTCTGGAGGTTCTTTCAAAGCACAACAGAGCAAAACATATGAAATTTTGTGTGTCAAATTGGAATGTATATATTAGATTATTCAGGGTGATTCACCAGTGGCGCGGTGCTCTGTAGCTCGTACACTCTTAAAGATTTCATTCTTGTCCGAACGGTATTGTATTTAGAAAGTAAGAATCTACTTTGCAGTAAACAGGGCTGTCCCAATTTTCTATAAAAAAATCTTGGGAGGTTTTTCAGATTGGAAGACCACTTTTTTGTTTAAGATTCAGGAGCGGCCTAAACTCTGCTTTAATGTCTTCAAGTAATAAGTTTTTTTGGTGAGTAGTTTCGTCACAATATTTTTTTTTTCTGTAAAAATTCATGAAAATAGGCACTCACATCATACTTTTTTCCTTTCGTTTCCTAATTGCCCAAGGATAGCTTCATAGATGAATTGAAACAGATTATCCTCATTTTATACAGGAGTGGTTCAAAAAAATTAAGGAATATTGTAATTTCAAAAATATCATATCTTGATTTTTTCAAATGGAACACCCTGTATTTTATTATTCATGTCAACGCATAAAATATTGTGCTATATTTTTGCATATTTTAGGACGCTCTTGAATCTTCAACAAAAAAACCTCCCAAGATTTTTTCATAGAAAATTGGGACACCCTGTTTACTTCAAAATAAATTGCTGAAGTAGATTTTCACTTTCTAATTACAAAACCATTCGAACAAAAATGAAATCTTCAAGAGTGTACGAGCTACAGATAATCGCGCCACTGGTGAATCACCCAGTATATACTTTAAACATTCTTCATAGCGTTTGCACGTTACCATTTTCTCAGGTATTATTTCTAGTTAGACAATGTTCGAGAATTTTTGTGCAAAATAGATAAAGCTAGAGAACAAGCCAGCATAAAACACAAAATCATTTTCAACTCTGAATCTATCAGAAATAGATATAGGGATACCGAAAACCTTTATAGACATTGATATCGTCTTCTATTTGCTGTTACTAAATACAGGGTGTTCCATTTCAAACGAAAAATAATGACAATCTATCAAAGAGCATGCTGTATAGCTGATTCAATAAACACTCATTGTCCATTAATATTTTGATTTATAAGAATAACTTGTATTAAAATTGATTGAGATTATAAGACGGTACCTGTAGATACACGAGATTAATATTTTCACAAAATGTTGATCAATACAAAAACGATTCGTAAAGGAGAATATTGATCTGAAGAAATTCAATTTATTTCGGGTAAACATAGAAATGATAAGAAACATAGCGTGTTTAATTAAAAAAAAACATGATTTGGATATGAATCTCTGTAATGGAATACACTATATATTAAGAATAATTTTAGGACATACAGCAAATTTGCGCGTATATAAATCTTCAATAAAAATGAAGTTATGCACATGGTATATACCTAACGTTTCTGCACAATTTATTTTAACTTAAGTGCCTAGTAATTAACATCCAATCAGCTTCTGAATGAATAAATTAAAATCAATAATGTCTGATTCATGAATTAATTTAGTGCGTGACTACTTTAACAAGGCTTGCATCGATAATAAAACGTAGTAATTAATCAGTTTCGACTGTAGGTGGGTTTGTCTCAGGAATTTTTGGAAATTACCAAGGAGAATACTACAGGAAGTACAACAAAGAGATTGTGAACGCAGGGTTCATCAAGGAGAATTATCAGAGTATTCGTGCATAATATATACGTGCGTGAATAGATAGTTGTTGGGATTGCCAAGATCATATCTGGCGAGTTTTCTGAAAGTTAAGGTATCATTAAATTAGTTGTCACAACATGGGAACATGGACTACAGTTTCTTCCCTATTATGATCTCATCAGTCTGGGGTAGTCGAGCAAAATATATGTCAACTATACAGGCTGTCCCAAATTCGATAGTTTTGTGGGTCTCGATTTGCGAATAAACCTTATCGGTGAAAACCATTTTAGTTATCATTTTTTGTTTTCGAATTATTCCGGAAATTTCAATTTTCTGGGATTTTGTCTGCAAAGTTTCGCATATCTGTTCCACAAAACCATCGAATTTGGAATACCCTGTACATCGATTATTTGAATCACGTATTACGAATACGTTTTTAGTACTTATGATTTAGTTCCAGCTCTTGAGGCAAAAAAAATGAAGTTGTCATCATTAAAACGTAACATAACTACTATTAAATTCCCATTCGATGAGCATTTCTCCACTCAGAGTCAGATTCTAGAATTTGGAAATAGAATAAAGTTGCGCAAATCCAAATCTGGAGATCAAAGTAGACGAGGATCGATTTCAAACCTAATTTGCGTAATTTTGCCATGTCTATGGTACTGACCTAAATGAGGGGTTTCTAATCAGATAATGTGATGTATTCCTGTCAGTAAAGTTACGGGGTAGGAATTAGCGTATAAGTAGAAGGACTGCTGAAGAACATATTCGCAAGCTTGCGACTATTTTATGAGCGGAAAAAAATCGTTATTGACACTTTAGTAATCTTCTGCTTGTCAAAGGCATTACCATCCGACAAGCGTACTTCACCTTTGGTGTAAAAATGCCGTTTGAACTGTGCCAGTTAGGGAGAGACAATAGGTTCCACCTGATGTGATTCACAGGCCACTCGGGGGCAGAGGGCAATGAGAAGGCGGACTCATTGGCTACTCGAGGAACTGCCTTGTGAATCACTGGGCTGGAGCATGCACTAAGCATCCATCTAGAGGCTGCAAGAATGGAGAATGACCAGTGAATGTATATGAAGACGGGAAAGTACTGGCTGACCCTCTTAGAGCTCATACACTATCGGCTTATCATTAGTGAACCATCCGTTGCCAGCCAAGACTTGGCTTGAGTTCTCAAGGCTAGACCTAAGAGTTTTTACTGCAATATTCACGGAAAACTGTCACCTCCGAAGTCACCTAAATAATATAGGGTTAACCGAAGAGCCTCTCATGCAGACTATACGAGGAAGATGAAGAAACAATAGAACGAGTCATATACGAATGCCTGGATCCATCCAACCAGGATCAGGCTGTAGGATCTTGGATATACTAAACAGGGCTTGAACTAGCTTATTAAGTTTGGATTCATTAAGCTACTTGTTAAGAAGAATAGATCCCGGGCATGAAATATAAGGGAAACCGGGGATTATCGTAACATGCAGTAAAATGTAATATCTTCAATTTGCGACATTATGTTGATTGAACAATCAAAGGTGTGGCAACGGTACTTCCTAAACAACCAGGGACTTGTCTTTGTAGAAATAGTACATCCTTTGTTAGCACACGATTCACAGCCGTTGTTTGGTCCTAGAGTTATTGGTGTGATTTTTAGAAGATTAAGTGAATTTGCTTGTATTGTTTTCGAATTATTCATATATTTGTAACGATAAAATATTCACACAACTTATATATTGATCAGAATAGAATACAGTTGGATTGACCCCAGTATTTGCTGGAACTATTCTTCCAGTTTTTCAATATTGCAGTAGACAGTGATAAATTTTCTTTTAGCCATGTTGTAACAAAATCGTTGGGACAAATCGTAACTTGCTCGGGTTAGTTGGATCTGTTACTATTTTGTCTTCGTTTCATTTCAGAGTGAGAGATTACAAGAAGAAAAATGACTGAGTCAACAAACCCAAAGAAGTTATGGAAGAAGGAGTAAAGCGTTTGTGAATAACAACGAATCAGTGAGGTCTGTTGCGCAGGAATTAGACATTTGTCACATAAACACCTCAGAAAAATCTAGGGAACACTTCTGAATATCGATATATCGTATCCAGAACGATCAATATGGATGATTTTTTCTAAGGTATGAACACCAATTTTTCAACAAATTATGTAGAGTGCCGTAACAGATTTAAGTTATTTTTTATAAAAAACTAAAAATGCAGCAGATGCGACGCTGCTTTATAATCATTTCATGTATTCAGCGTTTGAAATCAGTTAGTTGGCACTTTGTTTCTGTTGTAAGCACCAATAAAAGATTCAAGTTTTGTGATTCGACCATGGAAAGACGACATTTGACTAGAGAAGAGATGTTACGAGCCGTTGGCATGCTTTAAGCTGGGAGCTCACAACGGAAAGTATCCAGGGTTCTGGGAAGTAGCCCAAGTGTCATAAACCGTTTATGGTCGCGTTTCAATGAAACAGGTAGCGTAGAAGAACGCCATACAGGTCGTTTCAGGATTACTACAGTCGCCCAAGACCGATTTTTGGTTTAACAAGCCAGAAGAGATCGTACTACCACAGCATCTCAATTAGCTCAAGAGCTATCACGAGTTCATAATGTACAAATTTCCGACCAAACTGTGAGAAATCAACTGCAAGAAGGTCAACTCCACTCCGGACGTCTTTTAAGAGTTCCACAACTGACCCATGGTAATCGCGCTGCTCGTTTAGCTTGGTGCCAAGAACACGTAAACTGGGATCAAGAGAGGTGGGCCACTCTTCAGTGATTAATCTAGATTTAGTTATTATTCCGATTCAGAAAGAATTCGAATATGGAGGGAACCTGGAAAGCAAAACCGTCTCCAGCATGCTCGAGAAGTTGTTAGACAGGGAGGCGGGTCAGTGATGTTTTGGGGAGGTATACGCCGTGGTGGAAGAACTGACCTCGTTTTCATACAGAACAACCTCACGGGAAATTCTTACGCAAATGAGATAGTTTTACCTATAGTGGTACCGTATCTCCAAACAATGGATCAAAATCCACTCTTCCAACAATATAATGCCCCTCCTATTCGTGCAAGAGTTGTCTTGAACGTTCTTGAAGATAATAATTTCGATCTTCTACCGTGGCCATCCTGCTCCCCAGATCTGAATCCCATCGAGCATGTGTGGGACACCCTAAAAAGAAATCTCCTGCGTCAAAACGTCTTCCATCATGAACAGGAGCTTCGATTAGCAGTTCAGGGGGCTTGGAATGACTTAGGTCAAAATGTAATAGACAATTTAATATTGAGCATGCCGCGACGATGCCAAAGTGTCATTAATAACAGAGGTGGACCTTCTGGGTACAGAAAATATAAGTGCTTCCATATCGTTTCGAAAATATTAGTTCAGGATTTTTTTTGTGTTTTACCAAATTTCGTCATTTTCAAATTTCAAATTTTTTTTATAATAGGTGCTTTGGAGAAGTCAAATATTATTTTGTTTTCTCGAGAATACATTATATACAATACATCCTAACAAGAACCGAAAGATTTCTATAAATTCGAATCATCAAATTCATATTTTAAAGATCTTGGTAAGTGTTCCCTAGACTTTTTTGAGGTGTTTATGTGTCAAATATAGAAAACGTCAAGGCTGGGGATATAAAACGTAATTAGGATGAAGTGATTATTCTTCAGAGAGTGAGTTATTTCAGTAAACCTGTTTTAATACATGGTTATAGATTGAATAGTTGTATGCTTCTAAAATATATTTTGGCTGGGCTGAAGGACTTTGGTCGATGGCCTCTTGATATTATTATCAATAAAGAACAGTTATTATTATTATTATTATTTTGGTATCACACGTAAAGAATTGTGAAAATTAGCTCATGAATGCACACTGCGTTAAGAAATAATGGTTCCTGAATCTTAGATAAGGAATTAATGCGCAGGGGAAGAAAAGATTACTACGTTTTTTTTTGAAAAAAACCAAAGAGTTACCCATTCTCATATCAGAAGCACAAGTCTGCAACGAGCTACTAATTTCAATCAACATAATGTTTCTTCATTTTTTCATGATTTGATAGCTGTGTGCGATAAATTTTTCATTGCTGTCGATATCTGGACTCAAGATGTGACCAGTGAAACGACCGTCCAGAACATCAGTAGCCCAGAAAGGGGCGGTGGGATGAAGCAGGTTGGGTGTATGACTTCTATTGAAAGAGGTGTCATCGTTTTATTATCCGTTGCGGACAATAATCTAAAGAATTATATTCTTCCACAATTCATATCTCCAACAGAAAAATACCAGGACCTTTTTGTATGATGGGCCGCCTGGAAGCACTGGTGCTGGGAATGGTTAGATGAATGAATGACGACTGCGTTTTTATCTTTTTTGGAGCTTTCGTTACAAAAACCTGTACTTTCACTTTTCGACAATCACGAGTCCGACTTAGCTGTAAAGACAATAAATTTTGGAAAGAAAAACGGTATGGTTATGCTGTCATTTCCATTGAATTTTTCTCAATGGTTTCAGCCGTTAGACAGAAGTGTTTATGGGTCCCTTAAACTATTTATCCAATTTTCAAGATGCTTAGATGAAAAATAATGGTGGTAAATCTATAACAATTTGTAACATTCCTTCTCTTATGAAAAGCGCCCTCCTTTAACGTTGACGCCTACCAATCTAGTGAAAAGGTTTCAACGTTTCCGGAACCGAACCTGTCAATAGAAATATCTTCACCTTCGGTGACAGATTGTCCATTCCAAGCCTCGACTCCGGAAATTGCAGCACAGTCTATTGAAACTCGAAATACAACACCGTTGAATAACGAAACAATCACAGTCACTTGAAAAGGTCTCTTCGACTGGGTTGAATTTGAAGAGCTTTCTTGAACATGAGGAAATAATGCATCAAGTTTTATTAGAATCCGCCGTCCTCAGTACATTCCAGCTGGAGACTTTCTACAAGCGAATGAAGTTGCCCGAAATCTGAATAGTAATTTCTGCAATTTCTTATATGTTCCCGGTTCATTCTCACATTCATACAATTTTCGCTTAAAAGATTGTACATTTCGTTCAGCTAATCCATTGGTCGCAGGATGTCCTGGGACCATAAATTTGTGAAAGATACCACGACTGGAACAGTATGAACGGAATTCAGTGCTTGTAAATATGAAGGCATTATCAGAAACAATATAGTGTGGATATCCATGTACTGAAAAAATTTCTTCTAATAATTTGATAGTCGAATTTGTTGTAGGAGCTTCCGAGATAACTTTAATTTCAGGCCATACCGACTTCGCATCTATACAGAGCAAAAAATGATGTCCATTAAATGGACCAGCATAATCAATATGTATTCTTTCCCAATTTTCATCTGGAACATCCTAAGGATGGATGAACTGGAGCTTTTGGAGGTGAAGATTTGACCTTAGCACAATTTTCACATGACCGCACCAGGAATTCGATGTCTTGATACCTTTTCAATAAATATATCGACGTGCCAGTTGTTTCATTTTTGTGATAGCATTATGTGTTGAAAGAAGTTCGTTGAGAATGAGCACTTGTAATGATTTTGGTACTACATCACGATCGTTTCGGAAAATAATATTGTTCGCCAACGGGAACGGTGTGAGGGTGAGATTTCAACTCTGTCAACAAAGCAAATGGCTCTGCATCTTTACTGTTTCTTCTGCTATTGTTTTGGCTGTGATACTTCCGCTGGAAATTTGAAAAACTTGGTCCTGAAGAATATTATCTAGTTCCTCCCTTATGCATGCATTTAATCGAAAACAAGTATGCGATAAGGGAGCACGAGATAAGCAGTCAACATTTTCGTTCTGTTTGCCTCTCTTGAAACGTACTGTGTGGTTGAAACCAGATAGAAAAGAGGCGTAACGTAATAATCTAGCAGAAGACATTTGTGGCAATGCTTTGTAAGAATGAAAAATCCGTGATAATGGTTGATTATCAGTTACCAAGATGAAATGTCGGCCAAAAAGGTAATTGTAAAAATAATGTACTGAAAAATTGATTGCTAAAGCTTCACGATCGAGTTGATTGTAGTTTTGTTCTGCCGTTGATAACGACCTGGAAGTAACAGCAATTGGCCGATCATGTCCATCAATTTCATGACTCAAAACTGCAGCCACTCCATCTGTAGTCAATATAAGTGGTAAAACTGAAGTCTGTAGTTTTGGAACTCGACACTAGCTTTTGTTGACACTTTACACTTTTACTGAATTTCTTGATAGTTTCGTTTTTAGCTCGTCGCCAAATTGTTGTATCGAATAGAAGTAAATATATATACTGTTATTATGGAGAAGATATATTGAACAGAAACTGGAATATGAATACCATTTCGTAAAAATGTAAAATTGAATAATTGCAATCGGAAACAACTGTTGCTAGGATACAACTATGTAACTAGATTTAAGTATCGTTTTGATATTAGAGAAACACAACTCGCAGTATTAACAGATACTCCTGAAAAACCTTGGTTCACTAAAAACTGTCAAAAAGGTGCTACAGTTAGAAACAGAGCTAATTGATTGAGGAGGTCGTTATTTGATGAAAATCGATATACATATTTTCAATGAAATAAAACTAAAGTATTTAGATTTTCACTATATTAACAAAACTATGACCGGTTTCACCACACTGTGGCTTCATCAGATAGATACAAACTAATGAACAGAGTTATTCCTTATATATTAGTCTTTTTCCTACTTAATATTAGAAGAGGTATGTTGGAAAACCCATCGGAGTTGCTTACTTTATGAATTGAAAAGATTGAGTAAAGGAGAAGGATTTAGATCTAATTGACGATTAAGTAACCTACCTGAATTCTTTTCTTTGTTGATCTCTAAAATTTCCAATAGATTGAGTTTTTGTCTGTTATTTTCATTGTGTAAAATTTTCAAATTATCATTAAAGTTATGGTTTTCTTCGAGTAAGTGATTAGAATAATGGGAATCTGATTTATGATAATTTAAACTACGTTTGTGCTCGGATAATCTAACTTTGAAATTTCTGAAAGTTCTACCAATAGAAATTTTACTACAATCCCCGCAAGATAGTTTATAAACACCGGATTTATTACTTTTATCAATTTTAGATTTGCAGTTTTTGATATGTCGGCCTAAAGAATTGTCAGTTCGGAATGCTATATTGAAATTATAATGCGAGAAGAATGATTTTAATTTTAGACTAGGATTACCAATATAAGTTAAGCTGTTGTATTTTGTGTTAGAACTTTTTATACTTGAAAATACTTCCTGGATTGCTTTTTGAAATTTTTTGCGTGAAATCATGTTCTAAATCATAGTTGGACTGTAACCGTTATGGACTGCTATTTGTTTAATTATATTTAGCTCTTTTATGAAATTTTGTGACATTAGGATATTGATGAGTCTATGTACCATACTATTGTAAGCTGCTAATTTTTGTGGATAAGGATGTGTAGATGAGATGTGAATAGTAATATCTGTATGCGATGGCTTATGAAAATAGAAAAATCATGTTTGCCGTTAATTTTAGTGATAGTTAAATCCAGAAAGTTAATGGAGTTTTCTGTTTCTATCACTAACGTGAATTTAATATTATCCTGAATTTTGTTAATGAATATTTTGAATGACTCTAATTGTCTGTTTGTGCCAGTGAAACAACAAATGATATCGTAGACATATTTAAACCAATAAATAAAGTGTTTGAATAACGGACATTCTTGGATAGTTTTTTGAATATTATCCATGAAAATTTCAGCGAGCAGAGGGCTTCGAGGATTACCCATGATTAAACCTACTACTATTATATAATACTCCATTGAAGTTAAAATAATTTTGTTCTGAACAAATTTCTAAAAGGTGTAAGATTTCTGATTGAATTTTATTTATTAGGACTGAAGAGTTTTTATTGAGAATGTAGGTTGAAAATTAGCGTACTGTCGAATGATATCTATGAGGAAGCGTGAAAGTTTTGCAGCTGGAGCTTGAAAATAAAAAACTACTGGTCTAATGGGATACCCTGTTTTATGGAGTTTGACGAGGGGGTAAAGTTTTGGTGATTGCGGGTTGTCAATGAAAAGTTTATATTTTTGGTTGGTGAGTATTATAGTCTTGGCATACTCTAAAGCCTTGTTACTATGGATTGAAATTTATTAGTTGGATCTTTATCAATTTTTTCATAACAACCTGATTAATGAAATTTTGGGTTTTCAATAAATAATCTGCTTTATTTGAGGCTATGACTGTATAACCTTTGTTTGCTTTGGTGAATATGATATCTTCAGATGCGGACTTAGATTTAATGGACTTTAAAGCTGTATTTTCTAATTTCTTAGGTAGAAAACTATTGAACTCTTTTTGAAGTAGTAACGCTGAAGAGTGGTTTAGGTGTTTGGCTTGTGGTGAATAATTTAGGGATATTTCGGTTTCAATTCCTAGCAGATCCAAATGGAGACGAGCGTTATTTGACTCTAAATTGTGTTTAAAACCCTTTTCTAGAAGTGAAACTTCATCTTCGGAAAAATTAGCATCTGAAAGATTACTGAACCTATCATAAAATTGGTGATCGGAAAATTAGGACTTGATTTTTGAAGTTTCAGGTTTATTACTCAATAATTTATTTAATTTTCGCAACTGAATTTTATACAGATAATTAGAGATAATTGTACAGAGCTTATAGAAACTGAAGAAGAAATGCAACAGATGAAATTAAAGCTGCATATGTGCGACTCAAGAACATTTGTCAGTTAATATTAGATAGAGCGAAAACCTACTTTAATGAAAGAGTTACAAATAGACTCTTGGAGTAGGCCAGTGGAAATCGGCATAGTCTATGGCGAAGGTAGTCAGTAAAAACTTTTGCGAATCATGCTTCCCACCTTTGCTTAGAGATGAAGTTCTATTGCAGCATCACCTAAAGAAAAAGCAGACGACTGTACCATGGTGTTCTCATTTTCTAGCCAGCGTCTGCTTAGGAAACACACCGACAAAGCAGTACTTCACAGCAGCATACTGTGATAACTTAGTCTTGAATACGGTTCCCATTGTGTGGGCTCCGCACCTAAACATTCACCAACCGGACACCACGCTAGATCCCCAACTTCACGCCAAAAGGCGACAAGTTGCTGATCTTTCTCTTTTTCACAGATACTTCCATGGTAGATGCTCTGAAGAACTGAAAGTCTAGGTCACGCAAAGAATCTAGTTCCAAAAAAAATTATGCTTACGGAAAACTCTCATCATCGGAAGGTCCAACTAACACAGCCACGTACCTCTCCCTATTAAAATTGTTTCGTTTACAGAGTGTGCTCCCAAACTTGCTTCCATCGAACATCTTCCCGATAACTTAAAACTTGGCCCTCTTTAAGAAGCGAGTGAACCCACACATTCAATCATCTTGGGCGGCCACAGATGTGGCATGACAGATATCGCCTCCTACCAAGAGTTGAGAATAAAAAAAATGTGCTCATATGAGTAGAATTAATTCCCACTCTAGTAAATTTTCGTCTCCCTTTACAGTTATCTGAGTACTAGTTAACCTAAAAACCTTTGATTTTCGTGTGCAACCCTGTAACTAAACCTGGAAACGAATACCAAGCAAAACGGAGAGCACCATTCGCGAATATCAGTCTAGGTTATTTCGAAGGATATGTGAGTGGTGTTGACATTGCATCCGATTCTTAGAAGTAACATAATACATAGATATTTTCAAGTGTTACCTACACTTTTTTCAGATGTTTATGAATCGAATCGCTTCAGAAGTATCTAAGACCGGTTAGATCCAGTTTTTATAATTCGGATAACATTGTTTAATCCCATTTATTTAGATTTAGTAGACAAAATTTGAATAATTATACAAGTAAATAAATTTATGGAATTTGCTTTGAAACACCTTGGTTTTGGGTGGGATTCTGAAGGTCAGATGAGGAACTCCGAGTTTTAATTTGATTCAACTTCCGTCTAGGAATGTGTTTGTGAATAGTTAAAAACGATCTTGAAGAAATATGATTAATTATAGTTAGTAGATCGATAATATACTAATGACAACTTCTTTTACTTTTTCCGATCTGTAGTTGCGCTCGTTCTAGTTAGTTGAAGTTCAGTTAATAATGTAATTACCGTCAAGAATACCAAAATAGAAACACCGAAATTAAGATAACTAGACGGCCAACGAAATTCGAAGGATTCTGAATTTCTTTTTCGATGAAGTATTTGCTACAGAATTGGTAATTAAAAGACAGACAAAAAGCCTGTTTTAGGTTAACTATCTGCAAAGAGATCATTTGAATACTTTAGTAAACATTTGAATTTGGGAGGCTTTTACTTGGTAGAATTCCATTATCAATAATAAAAAACAAGTACTGTGTTTGAAGGAATTTTACTTAATAATTGCGATTCGTAACGCGTTTCACTACACCGTAGCTTCTTCAGACGAATGAATGTACAGAAAATATAAATATAAATGTTCTTGACTAATTAAAAGCTTATTGGGTTACTTCTTCTTAAGTGGTTATTTATGACAGGTATATCCAATAAAATTAAGGAATAGATTGCTCCCCGGAGAGATTCAATAGAGGTGCAGGGCTTAAATCGACTTGTTCATTGATGAGTCTACCTGAGTGTTTGTATTTATTGATTTCTAAAGTTTCCCAAAGATCTACCTTCCAATATTTATTATCTGTATGCAAAATTTCAAACTGTGGGTCGAAAGAGTGATTATTTTCTAAGAGATGATTCGCGTAATTTGAATCTGATTTTTTATTTGAAAAACTGCGTTTATGTTCCGATATTCTAATATTAAAATTTCTATGTGTTCTACCAATGTGGAAATTATCACAGTCATTGTAATTCAATCTATAAACACCTGATTTATTGTTTTTACCTGGTTTGGTTTTATTATTTTTATATATTTGCCTAAATTATTATTAGTTTGGAAAATGTTAAAATTATTGCTACTCAAGAATGATTTCAGTTTCTCACTTGTAATGCCAATGTAGGTTAAGGTGTTGAATTTTTGTTTCAATTTATCGACAGGGTAAACTTCATTCAATGCGATTCTACTTTGTTTTTATTTAAAATATTATTTATTAGTTTGGGGTTGTAACCATTATTTTTGGCTATTTGTTTAATCAAATTTAATTCTTTGTTGAAATTTTCTGGTGATAACGGGATGTTCATCAATCCATGAATAAAACTATTGAATGCTGACATTTTATGTTGATATGGATGACACGACGAGTTATGTATTATAATATCTGTATGTGACGGCTTATGGTAAATTGCGAAAACATGTTTTCCCTTTCATTCGAAATCGTTACCTCTAACAAATTTATCGAATTATTGCTTTCTATTTCGGTTGTGAATCCAATTTTTGGATGTAATGAATTTATATGATTTTCGAAAATTTTTAACTGTCTATCTATTCCTGTGAAGCAAATAATGATATCGTCTACATAGCAATACCAGTAAAAACAATATTTACTGAGTGAATGATTATGAATTATTTTCTCTAAGTTATTCATGAATATTTTTGCTAACAAAGGACTTAACGGATTGCCCATAATCAAGCCGTCTTCAATAGTAAAATATTTGTTATTGAAATGGAAATAATTTTGATCTGAACAAATTTGTAATAATGAAAGAATATCTGATTTAATGATAGTATTGACATGATTCTTTTCTAATAATTTTTCAACTAAGTAATACGTATCTTTCGGAGGAATGTTGGGAAATAGATTCGTAACATTATACCACCTAATTCCAAACTCATTTCTTTCGATGTTATACCAGCCTGTATAACTTCCCCAAAAATTTAATTTTTATGGGGTTTGTGTCTGTTTTTCCCTATACAAGTGACGATTCAAGGTGTACCAGTAATTGCATTTGTGTCTTTTCACCTCTTCACTGAACATGAAAGGTTGGGATCATTATTCATTTTTAACCTTCATAAGGTCTTTAATTTTACAAACGTTTCCGTGCTTTGGTTCAGATTTGACCCAAGTAGTAAAATTGTACTGAAAAATGAACAAAAAATAAAGATAAATTGTTTAATGGATTTATTTGACATATATATTTCTACAGCATTACTTTTTTTCTTGTAAAAATTATAATTTTATATATCTAAAATAAAAAGAATATACTATGTTGTTAGATATTTTTATAAAAAGAGACTGAGCAGTAATTAGAAGAAATGTGAATGAAATTATATCTTATAACACTGGGTACATAAAACTGTATTAGAATGTTTTTAACATACGAATTTCTCACAATCTACACAGATCAAAGGTGTTTTATTGTCAGTTTTAGCACATAGTTGGCAGCGACTTCTTTTGGAAGCCTTCTTAGCTGTACAAGTGTTGTTTTCCTCTTGTTGGGTTAGATCACTAGATTGACGTAGATTTTTTGCAATTTCTTTTGAAGAAGGTGCCCTCGGTAATGACTTCCTTTTTTTTATATACAGTGTAACCAATTGCATACCTAAATTTTCCAACTAGTATCGCCGTTTTGCTAGGCAGCCTTCCTTACAGCTGCTATTGGCAGCCGTGAATAATATGAATGCTGATATGTCTAATATGTAGGCTGATATGTCCACCATGTTACTAAATACCACTTGAGGCCAACGTTTTGTTTTTCTTTTGCAACTGTACCAGGAGACAGCTTTATCCAGTGTATCAACGCCACCCTTACATTTGTTGTAGTCTAATATTTCACAGGCTTTTTATCTGCCCGATTACTCACTTCTGAGTTGTGATGCAAAGCGCTGAGAAGATTCACCGACTAATTTTTATTGGGTATGTAAGAAACAAGTGTAGTATCGTTGGTAAAATCGAAACATGATGAATATAACGGTCTTCCCTTTGTTGTTACTATTTCTGGAGGCAATTCCGGTTTATTCTTACGTATAGTCCCTAATACAGTGATCTGTTTTTTTAATAGTTTCTGTCCAAGTTGATGTAAAAAAATTATCCATCGTAAGATTATGCCCTCTCAGGCCGCGGGTCAAATCAAGGACTACACACCTCCTATTTCTTTGCCATGTAGGGTTAGATATTCCAAACGTAACTTGGGGCAGAATCACATAGAACCCAAAATTCGATGCCATATTTAGCTGGTTTCGATGGCATGTACTGTCGAAATGGACATCTTACTCTAAATGCTAGAAGCTGCTTATATACTATAACGTTTTCAGAAGAATTATAAAATTTTGGCAAAAGGTCAACCCACTGATTCCACAGATCTCGGATTGGTGTAAATTTATCCAGTAGTCTCCTTTCGGATCGAGCTTCTCTCTTGTGAAACCTAATCAACCTTGACAATTTTTTGAAAGTTTTTAGTGGCATGACTGCCTCAATAATAGGTCTGCCTTTCTCAATATCCCATAAGCTTTCGGTACTTTCATTATTTGAACGAAGTACACCAGATAGTAATAGTATCCCAATGTATGCGAACAGATCAATATTGTAAATGTCATTCCAATCATCAGCGAAAACACTCTTACCTTCCAAATTTGTATATTTCAATATGGTGTGTATCGAACGTGGAGGGAAAAACAATTTAAAACTGGATTTTTCTTCTAAGGTTCATTATGTTTCCTCTGAAAGCTCTTCCATTAGACTGTGCGACGGGGTTTTTGGAATATTTTATTTGTCATAATAATACATATGAAATCGAGCCACATAATATTTTAATTGTCACTTCTTAGAATAAGGGAAACATAAAATCCAGAGCTTTCAAAAACTAGAGTATTCTTTGGAATTATTGTAAACTCAACCATGAATTATGTGGCGCCTGTTGACCCCACAGTTTGCGAGAACCATATGTACCAAAAGATACTTTGTCCAGGTCAAGTCAGTCAGTGGCATATATAGGCCAAAGTTACATTGATTCAAGAGACTTGCTCAGACTCACTCATTAAGTTCTCATTCTTCCTACATTAATTCTACCATCAAGTTCAGTTCAAATTCATTGGAGTTGTCATAACCACGACTTACAAATACACATAATCTCCTGTGATCTAAGATAGTGTAGTGTGAAAATTAATACAAGAGTTAAACTTTTGTATTCAACAAAAAGAATTTAACTAACTGAAACCCGACCCATTACAACCTAACGGAATGAATACCTCGATTGGACCACCCTAATACGAAGTGATGACCAAATTATCTCAGAGGATCAATAGACTTTTCCAATGAGTATCATATGATTGCGATTGAAATTCCCAAGTTTGAAGGCGTTAAGGGTGGATGGTTGATACCCACACCTTCAAATCAACATGCTAAAACATCTTCTTCAACACTGATATCAATATGTACTACCATCTATTCAAAATACATGGGTTACAAAGGGTTGTTCAAATATTACATGATGATATCATTTTGTAATTGAAACACCCTGTATAGAAAATGTAACTCTTAAAAACCTATCGATTTATATAGACAATCAAATGATCTTTCTAACGATGTGCTACTCGCCTATGATTCCTATGATAATTTTGTAGGTAAAGGGTGATGGGGGTTAGGGGTTAGGTTAGATAATCTGACATGGCATAAACAATGGTCCCCTTTGAGAAAAAATCGACGTGTTTCTTCGTTTTTTTGCAGACACCCCCTTCTTCTGAGTTAAGAAGTCTATTTTTGTTGGAACGCCCGGTATAAATTTTCTATATGTGAATTTATTTATTACCTAAACTCACTTAATTATATTATATTGTACCTGCCTCAATGACCTTAGATGTGGAGACGCGTTAATTTGAATTAAAAAAATTCTCACTTCTTAGTGACAAGCTTTTTCCTAAACTGAATCATTCTACTTAGAATTTATTGATATTTGTAGGTGTTCCCTAGACTTTATGAGGAGTTTATTTTGTCCATATATTGTTTTTCGAGATGTATGCGTTTTAATGAAAGCCTTAATCAATCTCACAGACGTTTCTTCATCTTCAAATGCTAGCTCATGAATATTGAACAGGATATGGAAAGTTTAGTTTCTTTTGATTATTTTTCTTTCAATTATTTGTATCATTATAACAGTAAATCATAATCAAATCTCACTAATTTGTTATTTATTAAGAAAATTGCATTAATAATGATAGGAATTAAGCATTCACGAAAGTGAGTTTACCCTTGACGATAGCAAAAATATTGTTGCACAATATGTTTTATAAATGTTGCATGTGAAGCAACAGAAGACCTTGTTGTGCATGCGAGGGTGTGGCTAACGATAGAGATATTTTACTAACAATTGATTATAATATAAAGGGTCTTTCAAACGGCTCGACAAATCGAATCACCTCAAAAAAGTCACCTTTAACTCTAACCATATATATAATATGTTATAGAAAATGAATATACAGGGTGTCTCCTAAGTACGTGAGCTCTATTCAGGTGGGGATTCCTCAAGATGGGGAAGATTTATCAATCGTTTCTATTTTTTCTTCGTAAATGAAAAAAACAATTAGCTTGAAGTTTTGCGGAGCTCCTCAGTTCAACGAGAGGTTTTATATCAGTATTTTTTCATTCATCCATCTTTTCTGTGAATGAAACCCGAACCACTTCTCGTTTTTTTCAGATTTATATATGGTATAATTTGACCAAGAAATAATTATTATCCGAATCCCCGTTTTGAAAGAAAACTTTTTCTCTCTTGTGTTTGACTTGATAAACACATATTTTCTGAGAAAAAAATGAATCTATGTAAGCCCTGAACCAAAATTTAGGATAAATTGTACTTAGAAGATTAACAACCGTATCTTTTCATTCAGGGAAAGAGAACGTAAGGAGCAGAGAAAATTTAGATCATTTGAAGTGAATCGCATTGAAAGACCTAATAACTGTCAATAATTATGCTCAAAAAGAAGAAAAAGAACTGACCGTACGCTTGAAAAGATTCGTTTGTGTAAGTGTAATCGATTCCGTTGTTTCAATGTAGTTCCTCTGGAAGCTAGACAATCCTACAGTCGATTTTTTTCGAATCAGTTGACCAACAAAATTTATACCTTTGTGGTATAATATCCGTACTACCTATTAAACAACGCCGGTCTCGCCAAGACGTAATGACTAACCCTAAGAAGCTGCATGATTCTGCTTATTAATACAGCAGTGTCAGAGGTTCAGAATGTTCCAAAGCTTTTTTTTTCAATTAATGAGATAGGGAGAAAGAAGTTGGAGATTCTCCAATGTTCAATAAAGTTTACTGGAGCAGCGTCCAAAAGGACTGTCTCAAGAGACAAGGGGTACTATAACAGAGCACATTTCTCCATTTAAAAGGAGAGGGTCGCATTACAGTTTGAGGGATTCCTCTAATGTAAAAAAGATGGGTGAAATGAACAGAAAGAAAATTGAGAACAATCATGTGTCATATGAAAGTTACAGATCAATATTCACAACAGATTTCAACATATCTTTCGGATATCCAAGAACGGATACATGTGATGAATTATTGGTGAAAATTAAATACTAAGAAAAAATCGGATATATCATCACTTATTGACCATCCCTTCAATATTGGTACTAGAAAAAACGATGAGGTAACTTTCTGAAGCCAACAAACCCCACAAGTTGAGAGCTGAAGTTTTTTATAAGAGAAAAAAGTCAGAAGCTGTCCATATGGACTTCCAAAAAAAAAACCTGTTCCCAATTAGGTTCTAATGACGTGTATTGCAAAAGACAGATTTCTATGCATATTTTCAATATTCACGTCCTCGCCTCCAACAAGAGTGTTTTCTACACATACCCTCAGAATCTTGAGAAAAAGGAGCAGATGATATAACTTTCATGTTACGCCATTTCGTCCATAATTATGTAGATCCTGAAGTTGAAAACTTTTTTATTTGTGCTGATTCTTGCGGGGGCTAATTAAAAATCACACCTTTCGAAGTGGTCGAGGCCAATCAAGAGTTGTTCAGAGGAATACTTCAAACCAAAATTTGTGAAGGAATGTCCTTTCCAAACCCGTCTCATCAAAGTTCTGAAAGTTGATAGAGAGAAACCCTTCCTTATTTATCAGCGTGTCACCTAATACGAGGCGTAATTTTCTTATAGGGTCATCCCTAAAGAAGAAATGATTGACAGGCCTCCACATCCTTCCTACAACGAGTTTATACCCACTTCGAAGAAAAAATATTAGAATATACAGGACCTGAGCAAATTTTGTTCGAAGGAAGCTAAACAATATTTTTTTCCGATTTTTTTGTATGCAAGTATTCATTATTTTCTTTCTTGTAGCTGAATTTTCAGATCAGCAATGTTTTCAGGAAAATGGTGTCGACATTCCACTTTTATTCCCACAAAAAATAACATTTTGCAGTATAGTGAAGCTTTCACATAAGGATCAGGTTTCTGAGTTGTGAGCGTTAAGTTAGATAGTTGAACATTATTTTGCTTAGAATTACAATGCGCATTTTACACTGCGCCCTTCATATAGTACTGTTACGTCTTATTCTCCTTTTGTCATTCCGTTATGATTATATCTTCCCTGAAAACTCACACGCCAACTCTTCTGCGGATTGCTCTGCTTTGATAAGTTTTCTAGTATATTAGTGAAGTCACAAAAAAAATGGGGTAGTGTGATAATGATGATGGTGTATAAGAAGGGAGATACAAAGGACCCAAATAATTTCCGAAGCTTTGATCAACTCTGTTGTAAAGATATTCACTACAATAATCTCGAGTCGGCTTGAAGCATGGTGTGAGAAACATGCTGGCATTCCCGAATGCCAGAATGGTTTTTCGGACAGTATATTCGTAAGTAATATCACAAGAGCTCAGATTTAGCACGATATTTTTCTATGCTCGTTTTCGAATACTTACGTGCAGGCAATTCAACGAGAACTGGGCGACAAAATCACGAGAGCGTAGCTCGAATGATTTTGTCGAGCAGGTCGAAAAGTAAGTATGAGAAAACGAGCTTAGAAAAATATCCTGCCAAATCTGAGCTCGAGTGGTATTTGCTGAGAAAATTCTGAGAATGACCAAAAATACCGAATAAACTTTATTGAGAAATGCTCAGAAACTCAACGAGAAAATCATAAAGCATTCATTACAAACATATTTAGTTATTATTGGAATGAGGAGTTATTGAAAATGCAATTACTATATACAATTTCTTCTCTCCGGGTCGATTCTATATGGGACGATGATGCTTGAGGAATTACGGAAGATTCAGCATTCGCAGAAGTTTTTCGAGGATTTGAAATAAGATTCAAATGATGCTCATTGTTTAGTTGCAGGTAGGGCTTAATAGAGCTTGCCGTAGAGTGTCCGGTTAGTTTGATCAATTCTTGTTCACTGACACCTGCCTCAGATAGGTTCGAAACAGCACTGCATCTATGAGAATGATTTGTGATCTTTTTATTTTTCGTATCCAGTCCAACTTTCTCTGCTGAATTTTTTGTCCATTTGGATATTTCATTTATTCCCAAAGGCATATTTTTGTACCAACCCTTAGAAGTACTGTTTTTCCAAAATTGATTGGAAGCCAGAAATAATCTACCACTTGTAATATGAAACAACCTCACAGGACATAAATCTCGGTTTCCTTATTTTTTACTAGCCATTTACTATCACAGCATTTTTTTGAGTCGCCTTGGCAAGTTTTCGAGAATACTCAATATTCAATACGACTAGTCACTTCTCCGTTAATAAATTTTTGCTCTTTGAAAAAGTACCTTGCAAGTTGCTGCTTCACCACCACGCCATGCTAATTCATAAGCAACAATATGGAAAAATTTTTTCAACAAACCTATCGGGGCATTTTCGTCCCAGTACAGAGCCATGCTATCAATTTCAGTTCTTGTTAAATCAATGGAACTTTCTTTGCGCTTTTCCACATCCTCTTGTAACATCTTCCTTTTAGAATTGCGAGCTTCATGAGCCTTTCTAAATGCTGAATCTGTAAAGGGATTGAAACTCATCTTGAATTTTTCGAAATACATATTCTGCATCATTTTCGCAGTTGTGTTCCACATTGTTTTGACAACGTATTCTTTGTAATCTTGTCCATTCATTTGTTTCATATTGAAACCCCAATCCATAAAAATTTCTGCAATATCTTTAATAGAATGCTGTATATCCAAATCGAACGTTCGTTCCTTGTAGAATATACTGAATTTATTCCAAATCGAGCTGTGCGTTTTTCTTGTATTTTTGGGGTTAGAATTCTGTATAGAACTATTTATTTCTGCTTCACTGGTGCTTCCAACAACGAGACATTTTATTTCATATCGGCTGAAACTTTACGACAGGTACTGAAATGGCTGTTATTGACAGTTTTAAAACCGTGCTATTTGTTGTGAATGTTGCGTTGCTATGGAAACGCAAGGATTCTCTATGGGCAAATTTATCCACTAATATCCTACCTTCCTTCCTATTACTATGCAATTTATTCGATATCAAACTCGAATTTCTGTGTTCTTAAACGTGCATTTTGACACATGAGTGAAATTGTCACTTTAACCTCTGTCATACAGCTTCAACTGCGTCTTAAAAAACGGAAAGTAGTCGTACTTTTTGTGGATTTCCAGCGAGCGTTCGATCTTGTTTCTCATTTTCTTTTATGGCAGGTTCTTTATGGCATCGGAAATTCATAATTAATATCATTAAAAATTTATATGAAAACGCTAGCTTCAGAGTTAAATCGTTTGGAAATTACACGCGAAGCATCGATATATTTCAAGGAGTACTCTGAGTCCTTTATTGTTTGCTTTGTTCATTTCGGACATCGAGAAGTTTTTTCGAAACAGGGGAATAACGGGTGTTAATATCGACGAATTGCACGATCTCATTATGCCGTTATATGCTGACGATTTGGTGTTCTTAGCTAACTCGAAGGTGAATTTACAAAATTGTATTTTCATAGTTCAGGAATATACATAAAAAATTAATCTTTCTATGGATACTTTTGAAGTAGTGTTTCAGTAGAAATTGTCAATAGATATGTCTAATTGGGGGTTCCTTTCGTGTCCTCGTCGCTATTGCGGAAATTGGCGGAAAGTTCTTTGGTTGAGGTAAAGCAGGCTTTCGGTTCGGTGATCTCTGTTATGTCTGGGCTGAAATCGACAGATTGGAGAATGAAAGCTCAGCTTTTTGATTCTCTTGTGCGTAGCATTCTACTTTACGCAGCTCCGGTATGGAGCTTACGGTACGTCGTTATAAAACTCAGACCCAGTTCTATCAGAAACTACTACATTCACCGTTTAACGTCCCGGATTACTTAGTGCGTCTGGAATGTGGTGCGACAAAGGTCCGCAGTACTATATTTGCCCACACTCTAGAGCTTTTAATTAAACTCCATAGAATGGAAAGCTTCAGACTCCCAAAGTTCTGCTATCAGCAAATGCTTCACCTCTAGAGTGATAGCAAGGTCGAAGCAAGGTATAATTGGTGTGTGCAGGTAAAAAAGCTTTTTGAGGCTATGGATTGCCTGCATATATTCGAAAATTTTGCAAGACACTAACTCAGGTTATCCACTGGTGGCAGATCATTTCATACGATTTCGTCAAAAGTTTATTTGAATCTATCTGTTCCTTTCGGTTATACGCGGATGGTTTCCTAAATCCGTTTAAGCGACATAAAATGTTTGAGAATATATTTTAGGGCAGTATATTATGAAATTGTGTTCTGTGAAATATGCACGGTATGTAACATGAACAGTACTCTGACGTCTGATCAGAGCTCAACAGCAGCTCTAAGGGAATTGATGAAAATCTGGATATTTTTTTATGAGAAAATCAATGACATAATCAGTACTGTTGTTCCTAAGAAAAGAGTCACTAAGTGTTTTCCTTCATTCTTTCCGAAAGGTACTATTGCTACAATAAGAGAAAAGTAAAAATTTCATAAATAATGGAAAATTAGTAAAAATGTCAATGATCTCAATATATTCTATATTCAAACAGCTTCGTCCTCATTCGGAGGAACTTATTGAGCTTGATTTGAATAAATTCACCTCTAAGATTGAGCGGGACCTGCCAACGAATAGCAAATCATTCTGGAAATATGTCTCCGGGACGGGGGCGGCTCTAAACTACCTAATGAAATGATCAGATGGAAAAGAGATATGCAATCTTTTTGTCCATTATTTCGAGAGTGTATATGTTCCTATAAGTCAGCAGCGTAGTCGTAGTGTAACTGTAACTGCAATAATGATGTACTATCAAATATTCACATAGAAGAGGAAGAGGTCCGAGAGGTTCTCTTATCCCTTAACGTGTCGAAGGGTTCAGGACCAGACAGCATTCCACCAATTTTTCTCAAAAATTGCGCTCACAAATTAAGTAAACCACTGCATATTTTGTTCAATCAGTCTCTGATTAATGTATTACCAAAAATGTGGAAGGAGTCCGCCGTTGTCCCAATTTTCAAAAGTGGAGATAAAAATGATATTTCTAATTATAGACCTATTAACAAGCTTTCGATCATTGCTAAAGTATTTGAACTTATAATTTATAAGTATCTTTTCTCTCATGTGAAAAATTTCATTATCCCACAACAGTACGGATTTTTTAAGGGTAGAACTCTGGAAACTAATTTGAGCATTTATAGTGAGTACCTGCAGAGTGCAATGGATTCTCAAATTCAGAATGATGCTACTTACACAGATTTTTCTAAAGCCTTCGACAAAATAAGTTTCGATATTCTCATTTTTAGACTAGGCGAAGCAGGTGTAAGTGGTGGGTTGCTTGAGTGGATCCAATCGTATCTTCTGAATAGGTCACATTTCGTTAGTTCAAATGGTTTTAAATCTGAATCTTTCATTAGTACTTCTGGGGTACCGCAGGTAACTCATCTCGGTCCTCTCCTTTTCTTAATTTATATAAATGACATAGATAAATGTTTCCGGCATTTCATAGTCTTGCTCTATGCAGACGATCTGAAAGTTTTTAGATCTATCTAGAAACCATTCCCCTATCACTTTTCAGTACTCAATTGGAAATTCATTTTTGCGACGTGTGTCCACGGCAGTTGCTCTTCGATGCACACATAGATCGCCTAGCAAATAGTTCAAGTCGAATGATGGGTTATATTTTCAGGAACAGTAAGGAATTTAAATATGTAAAATCACTTATCACTTTGTATTATGCTTACATCTACAGTAAATTAAATTTTGCCTCATGTATTTAGAACCCTCGTTATGATTGTTATTCCTACCGACTTGAACGCATTCAGAATAGATTCATACGGTTCATATGCTTCAAAACTAACTTTGTTATCCTGAATCACGACTACGCTCCTGCCCGTAAATATTTCAATTTATTGTCACTTGAAAATCGTAGAATTGTATCTGATATTTTGGTTTTGTTTAAAATATTGAACTGCGTACTTCAGGTACCTGAGATCTTGCACATGGTTACTTTTAATGTTCCTTTGAAATCTTTGAGGCACCACGACCTCTTCTCTATAACTTTTAGAAAAACTAATAGTGCACAGAACTCCCCTATCGATAGGATGCTACGTGTCTGCAACACGCATAGGAGTATCAATTTGTTTGGGGTCACATTGGCCTCTTTGAAGAGAACATTACGCTTGCTCTTTACTAACATCAAATTCATTCAATCGTTCGTTTTTATAATATTCATTTTCTATTTCTTTTTTCATTCTTTCTCTGAATATAACTCACTATTAATATCTTATATAAAACATTTTTTTAGAGTACTAGATTCTATGTAACTAATATTCATCCAGTGAATGTCATTTTGGCTTCGGCTGTGGACATTCCTTATATTGTACTTAAATAAATAAATAAATAAAATGTCCGCCTTGGAGGGCAATATTCGGGACGCGAATAATGTTTCTGAGCTGATTCGATTTTTGGAAGGTCTTTCGGAAGCCTGTCAAGTCCGGAGATTTTGTGGGCTCGTACTCATTCTGCTAAAAACTAGATCTTTTATAATATATGAATGAGCAATGTCGGTGTCTTGGTGTTCATGAAATTGGCCTTTTTGAATATTTTGATTATTGATATTGTTGAAATGAATAAATTCGACAATATTTATGTTTTCTTGTGAGTTTTTGTCACGTGTGCTCACATTGTTCGCTCTAGATTTCTAGCAGAATTGTTGTCTTGCATGTCAGTCGATTATATTTCATTCGTTTAAGTATTGTAAGTACAATTGTTTCATTATTATAGGTGATTGTAGTGCGCACTCCAATTGAATTGTATCTACTGGGGTTGTCGATGATTAATTTTTTTTAATGCTTGATTCGCGAATAACTCAATGGAGACCACGCTTATACAAAAGGGGAGTGGGGCGCCCCCAGAGAAGGTGGCTGGATGACATAAAGGAAAAAGTAGGAAGAGGATGGTATAATATAGAACAGGACAGAGGGAGATGGAAGCTAGAAGGGGAGGCCTATGTTCAGGAGTGGACAGAGAAGGGCTGAAAAAGAAGAAGAAAAGAAGAATGCTTGATTGACATGATATATCATGTTTTGTACACTTTCACACAAGCGGGCTTCTCCTGAAGCCTGAGTGTTTTTTATAACTGTTTGTTTATGGAAAATGTAGAATTCCGGAAAACAATAAATTGAATTGATTTGAATTGAATATTAAGACATGATTGCCAAGCAAATATCGAAGCTTCGAATCCAATTTCAAGGTTATATTCAAATAATCGCGCCTTTATTAATAATCAGCTATAAAATGAAAGGAAGGAACTGAATTCTTGAATGTTTCATCCAAGTTCAGATAATATACGAAAAGTAAACACTAAACTTATACTTGATCTGAACTTTATGGTGTCTCATGTTTCAAAGGTTATGGACGGTATGAAGGTCGATATTCACATTTCTCAAATGTCTCCCAATGAGTATAGAAATTATTGCGTGATCTAAACTGGTCTACCGTTTGCTTATAAACAGTTATTAATTATTTAAAAATTCCAAAATATATGTGATATACCTACTTATATCTGAACTTTGATTGATTACTTTGAATATCTTCTTTTTTGTAACTGAGGTATGAACTCTTGATTCTATGGAAACATTAAAATACACTGCGGCCAGAAATTAAAGCACAAAATCGAAAATTCAAATTTATTCAGAAGAAGTGTAGAATGTTGAAGAATTATTTTTCAAGTAATCTTCCAGCACTAAGGAAAGCTTGGGAACAATCGAAATGAAAACGGTATTTTTGAAGAAAAACAAATTCCCTAAAAACCGGTTAATACTAGATATTTCCACCCCCTGGCGAAAGTTTATTATTAAATAGTAATAATGTTATGATATAAATATTAGATCTGCTGGCCATTCCAAGCTATCGAACAACCGAAATGAAAATTTTTTGAAGAAAAGCAGTGTTCATTTTCAACAAATATACTACTGATATAAATATTATTACAACCAGTAAGTGTTCATTTTCAACAAATATACTACTAGCAATACTAGGAAAACTTCAAAAGTTAACTTCAAGAAGTTTTTAATTCAATTGGCAAATTAGTGTATTGTGTTTTTTATCGTTGGATGTTGTTGTGTATGTATTTGTGTCAATATTTTATAATTTAAGGTAGGAGTGGAAGAACTGTGCATGTTGAACTCACACCTTTTGCATGTGTTCTATTGTTGTAATAATGTACATGCAATAAAGATTCCATTTATTCATTTTAAAGGACCAGGAAGTATAGGGGAATGTCTTGGAGATAGATATTGCTTAGCATCCGCTGCAAAGAACCGCTTTTCACAACACAGCGCCTGTCGGAATCTAAGATTGATGTGTAATTAACTGCATGATCAGCTGAATCAATCACTTAACTGGAATATTTTGAAAAGGGCTGTTGGAAATGGGTTACCATCTTCAATTCAGAAGGCCTTGGAGTTGTCAGACCCTATCAGAAGGAAATCACGTAAATGGATTAGAATTGACTGAACATCATTTGGTATGGGAACCTGACTGATCCAAATTCACTCAGATTCTAGGCAAGAACGACTGGTGAGAGAAACTGGTTATGATCAAAAGTTTAGAGAGTTCTGGAATACATAACTACAGAGGAAGTACTGTTCTGGTTTGGGATGGAATCGCAGAACTGATCTCATTTTCGTCAACTACTCTCTGAAAACAAAACTTCTACTCATTAGATTCTTCAACCGTCTGAGCTACCATATATGCAGCAATTGGGGAAAACTTTCTTTTCATCCATAATAATGACCCTACTTACACTACAGCTGATACGACGAATTTCTCACATCTTTAGGGATCATCGGTTTACCTTGACATGAATCCGATTCAGTAGGCTTCGGTTATGCAAAGGTCAACATGATTTTCAAAATCGGCAACAATTGTTTGATGCTCTGGATTTGACTGGGCACATTAATCCCGAAAGGTTTCTAATTGACCTGATTTTGGGCATGCCTCGGAGGTGAAGGGCTGTTATCAAGTCATGTTCTTTAATAAAGCCACTTCAATATGCATGCATGTAATTATTTCTGTTTCAATATTATTTCAAGAAAAAATGATAAAATTCGAATTCTCAATTAATGCCTTTTTCATGGGAATCTGTTGTTGATTACTTTTCAGAAAAAGGGGCACCCGGTTTTTGTTACTGTTGTTGGTTTATATATCTTATGCTTTTATTTGTAGTTTACTGTAATTGTTTTATCACTCAATACAGGTATTTAAATAATAAACCAAGAAATATCAAATTTCGTTAAATTTTTGCCACGAGTGTGTTTCGTGGAACGACGAATCAAGATTTCACAACAACGGTATCGTATACAGGGTGTCCAAATTTCTTTTTTTTTATATTCCAGCTAGGTGAAATATTGAAGTAATAAAAAGGAATCCCCTTTTCGATACTTCTTATCGAGACAAACTCAATGGTGAAAAAAAATTGGGGATCTTCTTCGGTTTTCGAATAATTTCGAAATCCTCTAATTTTCAAGATTTTTTCGTCCATATCTCGATTGTTATTCAAGTTACGAAAGAAATATTTTGACATTATACAGGAACTTTTTCGAGTAAAATGCAGTGGCAGAAAATTTATTTTCATTCGGCAGTTTTGGAGTTATAATGCAAACTACTTTTTCAAATGCAAATCATAGACAGACTTGATCTCGTAAACGAACGATTTTTTTCCGTTCACAAAATTGAATAACACTTCTGTTATTTTTGTATTAAATGCCTTAATTTCGAAAGATAAGAAATATTGGAAACTTTTGAAATATTTTTTAGTGGACAGATTGTGTATTAATACTTTTCATCATCATCAAAGCAACTCAAGGTTGCTTTAATTGTGCCCATTCATAAAAAGGGCAGTCCTCTAGAGATTCGGAACTATCGTCCTATTTCACTCCTCAACAATATATCCAAAATTTTCGAACGATTAATGGTCAATAGACTCACCACATACTTAGAAAAGTACAAATTATGGTGTGAATGCCAACACGGTTTCAGTGTTGGTGGGTTAGATATGGGTATATATATATATATATATATATATATATATATATATATATATATATATATATATATATATATATATATATATATATATATATTATGTGCAAAGAAAATGGATGAGGGTGAGACTGTTGCGGCTTTCTTTTCGATCTGTCTCGTGCTTTCGACTCCCTTAACTTGGACTTTATGGAGAGAAAGCTATGTGCTTTCGGTTTCAGGGGTGAATGGTTGATGTCATATCTGAGAGCTAGGCGGATCAAGGTTAGGTTAAAAGAGTGGGAGGTTTCATATCAACTGAGAGGGATAGTGACATTGGTGTGCCTCAGGAGTCGATGCTGGCACCGCTGTTGTTCATCATTTATGTAAACGATCTGAAACCGAGTATACAGCTGAATATCACTGAATCTAAACTTGTACATATTGTAGTTTCAGCGCCGACTTGCGGGGCCTCTGATGCATTCGCTGGGTGGTGTTTCCGTAATGACCTGATATTGAACATTGCGAAGACGACTTTTTTGCATTTCGGGAACGGACTTCATTCTGGTTCAGTGTTTGCTTTAGACGGTTCGGAGACTTAAGCTTCTCATACGGTCAGATTTTTGGGGGTAGAAGTTTACTCTACAATGTCGTGGCAGGCACATTTGGGAGCCGTCTGTAAGAAGGTGAACTGCGCTGCTTTGGCTGTGCGCAAACTTAGATCGTCGCTGGATGAAAAAGGATTGGTAGGAGTGTATTATTCGCTGGCATCTGTCCCATACCTATACCTGATAGGGTAATTGTGCTAACTCCTTGAGGGTTTCTCGCGCACAAAAAAAGGTAATGTTCAGATTAGGTAGGAGAACTTCATGCAGAGATACTTTTGTTCGGAACAGTATACTTTCCTTTCCATGCATCTATATATACAGACTACTGGTGAGTACCAGGGAGCGCTCTCAGAGTCTTATTAGGAATTGCAATTGCCATGACTATTCCACACGTCATGGAGAAAACTTCCTGCTTCCCCGACATAGAAATGCAAAATTTGAGCAGACTCCTAGAAACGCGGGTTTGGTAATGTTCAATAAATTACCAGGAAAAGTAAGAAGCTTTCCTTCGAAACAATTCAGATCATCCATCAAAAAATTTTTAATTTCAAAATGTTACTACTCCGCGAACGAATTTATAAATGACAAAATTGTATGAAAATTATGACACCTTTTCTTAACGGTGCTTCTTGTTTTTCTATGTTGTCTGTCTTGCCTACTTAGGCTGTGATTGTCTTATATTATTTGTTATTTATTTAAGTAAGTTAACGTGTACTTCCTCCTTTAGGAGGCTAAAGTACTATGTAATGCAATATACAATATACATTCTATTCTCAAAAAATAAATATCACTTTTGTTTCAAATTTTCAGAGTGAACTTCACACTTCACTTCGTTCGGTATCGTTGAGTTATTTATCAGAATGGCATACGAAAACTACAACCAGTATGATACGATAAAATATTTTAGTCAGAGTGACTATGAAACAAATGTAGCAGAAGAAATTTATCTACGTTCTCCAGAGATAAGACAGCCCCTTAAAACTATTTTTCACAGACTTGAGTACAATCTCATGACCTGCCGTTCGTTCAGTGGAAAAAGAAGTGAGAAATATGATGTAAAGAACAACTGGTAATGCGATAAGGGCTGTCAGCCAGTCCATCCATTTCAAACCGACAAATTGAAGAGGAATTGTTGTATCGTGGCGAGAAGCCTTGAATATTTTTGAAAGAAATGGATCTATACCATACAATCGAAGAAAATTTTTGCAAACTGGTGATCCTCTTTAGAGAATACTTTCAGACTTAAGTATGAAGTGAGGGGAGATAGATGATTATCTCTAAGGCAGAGATAGGGTTGTACTCACATCCCCTATTAAGCCCACACACCTCTTTGTATTGCAGAAAAAGGCTATTTGAATTATTCTAAGCCTGATACAAACAGACACTTGCAGAGAGGCTTTTAAACAACTTAAAGTCTTGACCCTAGCATCGATATATTATGGAATCTGTGACCATCTGCCCATTGAAATCAAAGAAAAACATCAACTTGCATTCAAGAGAGAGGTCAAACATCTACTTCTACATAGGATCATATACGAATCGGAGGAATGTCTCTCTGAATCAGCGACGTAAACGAGGCATACATTTTGATTTGACATGTAAATAATTGATGTCATAATAAATTCCATTTCATTTCATATATCACCTTCATTTCTTGGATCTGTTAAATTCAATTTGTTCATAGGAATTGATAAATTGGCCCTAAAAGCATCATATCTTTTATTTCAGTTTTGATCATGCAATACTTTCTATTCGTATTGGAAGACATTTGAAAAATGTAAATTTCGACCTCCCATTGTGACCATAACCTTCGAAACATAGAGACACCATAAAGTTTAGATCAAGTATATGTTTAGTCTTTAGTTTTCGTGAATCATTTGAACTTGGCCGAAACATTCAAGAATTCAGTTCCTGTCTTATATTTTATTGGTGATTATGAAGGAAGGCGCGATTATTTGAATTTGAAGATGGCCATGAAATTGGATTCAAAGCTTTGGTATTTGATCGGTAGTTGCGACTTTTAAACAAACTAGAGAAAAGCAAGCATCTATAACATCAATAATTGCTTCTTCTCTACTGATAATTTCTTATTTAAAGTGTAATGAGATCCTTGAAATAGAAAAGTTATACAATTTTCGATTTCGAAGATACAGAAATTTAATGTACAGAGGGGGAAAACTTCAATGTTTTTGTTCAAAAGCTAGGATATTGAAGTGCAAAAAGAATAGAGGCGAGAAGAAATTTGGGCTACCTCCTTCGGTTTTCGAGTTATTTTGAAACACGTTTAAAACTTCAATTGTATATATCTCAATTAATATTGGAGTTACCTAAAAAATGTTCTGACATAAGCGCAGTAGAATGCAATGGCGTACAGAAAATTTCTTTTCGTTAAGCGGTTTAAGAGTTATAATGTAAACTTGCATTCTTTCAAATATGAACCATAGACAGGTTTCCAAAAACAAGAAATATGAGATATTTTTGGAATATTTTCTAGTTGACTACATAAACCCTACATCAGGGATGTTCAAACGCTCGATCGCGAGTGCTTTTTGAGTAGATGTCGAGAGGAAAAAAAACTACAAAAATTTATTACATAATAAAATAACACTCTGCTAGCGGCAAAAGGCGGCTTTATCAAAGGAACGTACGGTACTCGTCAAAGAAAAGCCGAGTTTTTTATTCTTGTCACTTTTCTAGAAATTTCGGGTGGCGCGTTTGATGGAACCATTCGAGACTTTCGTTCACGCGGATATAAATGTTGCGCCTGCAGGAATTGGAGTCTTTCTGAATTGTAACTTTAAGGCAATACTATGTCGATACAAAGTTTATTATTACATAGTAAAAAATGAGTGCAGCGAAGAAATCTAAAACGTATCATTTCAATAACGTATGGTGAAGGAAAAGTGCTTTTGTCATTTTGTCGTGCGTCAGTTGCAATACCTAAGCTTGGTAACTTAGAGAGGCATCATAAAACGGTTCATAAAAACTATGAAAAGGATTTCCGCCACAGAGTGAATTAAGAAAACTAAAAGTACTTGATTTAATATCTTGTTTGAAAGAACAACAAACCATATTCACAAGACCGGCCAAACAATCAAAAGCTGCTACGACAGCGCCATTTAAAATATCTCATATATTGGCGAAACAAAAGAAACCATTCGAAGATAGATCGGTAGTGAAGGAAGCATTTATTGAAGCGAGTGAGACTTTATTTGGAGATTTTGAAAATAAAACAGAAATCATGTCTACTATTAGAGAACTTCAGTTATCTCATCCGACTGTCACAAGGCGTATTGAAGTCATGAGTCAAGACATGGCAGATAAACTAAAACATATCATGAAATGTACACACTTTTCTTTACAGTTCGACACTGTCTAGCTGCGTATTTTTATTCGGATGGTATTCAATGACATGTTGGCTAGGGAAGAATTTTGACAATCATTTCTCTGAAGGAGAAGACCTGTGGCAAATATATATATGACAGTTTCTTCAATTTTGTGAAAAGCTACAAATATATACCAATATATAATTTAGAGTGCAATACAACCGATGGAGCAATGACTCGAAACAAAAACGTTTTGTGGCATTGTGTCGAGCTAATGAAGATTTCCTTTAATTTTTTTCATTCCATTCAATATGCTTCAACAAGTTTTGTGTTCAAAAGTTTTAAACAAGGAGGAAATTATTGGCATTGCAACAAAAATTGTGAATTCCATCCATGCACGTAGCTTGCTACGGCGGCTCTTTAAATTTCAGTTGGAAGATAGGGAGTCAGCTGAACACACTGATTTAGTTCTTCACACGGACATCTGGTGGTTGAGTCGCAGAAAATTCCTAGAAAAGTTTCAAGAAGCTACATCATCTGATACAAATTTCCGGTGTTTTATATCTGAAGATAAATATCCGAATCTGAGGCAAATCGCCCTTCAACTGACGGCAATTTTTGGGTCAACTTACTTGTGCGAGTCTGCATTTTCTGAAATGAAGATAATTGATTCAGAATATCGCAAATCTAACTGACGATCATATGTCATCATGCTTGCGATTAGCACTCAGTGGTTACGTATCATCTTATGAAAAGTATGCTGAGGACATGCAGTGCCCGCTCCAACATCCAAAGTGACTCCTTAGTTAAGTTCAACACCATATGTAACTCTTTTGTTTTGTAACAACCAATAAACTCGCAATTTTGAATAACTATGAGTTTCTTCATTGCTATTATAGAGAAGAACCTAACTAAACCTAACCGAGACTAAAATAATGTATATTGTGCGTAAAGCTAATATCTATATATGCTACGGCACACCCTACCTAGGTAGGTAGGTAGGGTGTATCGTGTATGTACAACAACCCTGCATCACACATACTTGCAGTCTCTCAGAGTCGATCGGAAGTTGTCTAAAAATATTGAGATAGATCGCCAGCAGTTCAAGCTTGATGGTAGAGGCTGTGAGAGCAACCCTCCCTCTTCGCCTTAGAGATGATCATTTTCCTTTTCCCTTTATACTTATGTGGGAAGGGATGGTTCAATAGCTGCATAAGGCGACTGAGAAAAGGAAAGAATGCTGCTGATAGAAAAAGGGAAATATCAAAATTTGCTCACCTTGTACATAGCAGCTGGGAAGTACCAGTCATAATAATAATAATTCAATGAAAATTATTTATGCTGACACCTTTTCCAATAATTTATTCAGTGATTGATGTTTATGCAGAAATTGTTACTAGAATGACGTACGCTGTTTTCATTTTGATATCTTCATAAATACTTGAATAAAGGTTAAGTTATTCATTACTGAGTAACCACAGGTGTTCCCCCTTGTTAATTGGCCACTTAATATTTTTTAGTGAATCAACTCGGTTAAATCTTTCAAGCAAGTTTAGATTTATGCTACCTACTTTCGTCTCCGGTCTTTTATCTTTACATAGTCATATGACGCACATGGAAATACACAAATACCACGAAATCAAAATATACTCTCTAGTCACTTTTAAGCAATGTTAACGATCAAATATTATCATTATCTCATGGTTTTGAGCAAACTTACCCAATATACTTCATTCCATAAGTCGTAAATTTAATTTTCACTATATAAATATCCCTATCTCTTATGGTTAACACGTAGATGGTCGAAATTATTTATCTTGACGATGTTGATTCTTATAAGAATATTTTTAAAATTCAGCTGAATAGATTTGCAGAATAATATAACGTCGTTGAAGTTTTAACACCACGGATGTCAAAAGAGCAACTTTTCAAGAGAGAAAAATTGCATCATTTCGTATAAATACTATTATAATACAAATTTACAAAATGGTGTATACTTAATTATGGTGCTTTTTATTATAGAATCATTAACTGTTTATAAAAAACAGCTATTAACGGAAATGTAATGACATACGTTGTGTTCTCACTTTAATATCGAGTTTGACATGAATAACGTCATTTTCTGTAACGAATTAGAAAACAAAAATATTATACTTATTAATTTATTTTATTAGAATGCAATCAGTCTTTTTATTTTTCAAACATTATACCTATTATTCGGTATTTCTTGTCCGTTGATAATATTTTCCTGAACGATTAGGTAGCTTCCTATTTTCTTCTCACACCTATTCAAACGCGTGATCCGTCTTTCCACAGAACCTCGCCTGACTTAGTAACGTGTGGTAACGCCCTAGCAGATCCCTCAGATTCATTGCGCCTGATAGCGTAAGTATTTTTAATTTAAATTTAATTTATTTTTCAGATTAATTATGACAATATTAATTTTTATTCTTATAAATAATGACTTGATTCTTAGTTTTATAGTTTTTGAATTCGTTATCAGCATATTTTGGGACAGCGATCTGTCAGATTCATTGCGCCCGATTGAGTTTTATCTTTTAACAACTTAATTTTTACCTGTCCTTTTCAGAAAACATGGCGGAAGAACAGCTATTGCTTAAACTCGATAATCCTTATGATGTTTCTTACATTCATCAACTGATTCTTGACAACAATGACGAAATACACCAAAATGAAGACAACGGATATGAATCGGACACTGAAGCGGAAGACAACTTTGAAGAAAGAGAAGAAGATTCTGAATCAGAACAGGACGGTGGTAGCACTGAAGAAGATAATGAAATGGAAGGTGATATTTTGATTAGTAAAGACAAAATCACTAAGTGGTAAAAAAACCAAATACAAGGGTTGGACGAGGAACCCATAATATTTGTGTGCGCTTGCCTGGTATTATAGGAAATGCCAAAAATGCGTCCTCGAACTGTTAGAAAAATATTTTCAAGGATGATATTTTACACATTATTGTGACCAACACAAATATATACATCCAAATGATCCAGCGTCGCTTCAAGAGCGAAAGAGATTGCAAAATAACCGATACCGTAGAGTAGAAAGCATTCATTTGTCTTTTTTATCATGCAGGTGTGCTAAAGAGTAATAGGAAATCATTGAAGGAACTTTGGGGTGAAGATGGTGATGGAATTGAATGTTTTCCACTTGTTATGAATCTGAAACTATTTAAGTTCCTAATCAGATGTACACGTTTTGATGACATACACACTCGGATTGAAAGACGTAAATATGACAAGCTTGCTCCTATTCGCAACGTGTTAAACTTATTGATTGGTAACTGCCAAAGATCGTATTTAGTCGGCCAAAATGTTACCGTAGATGAAAAATTAGAAGGATTTCGGGGAAGGTGCTCTTTCAGACAATATATTCCTTCCAAGCCGAACAAATATGGAATCAAGATTTATGCGCTTGTGGACTCGAAAACGTTCTATAAACATGGTCTTGAGGTTTATGCAGGAAAACAACCTGACGGCTCTTATAGTGTAACAAACCAAGAATTGTTATTACAAGGTTAGTGAAACCTTTCTTTGGGACAGGACGAAACGTTACTTGTGATAACTGGTTCACCAGTATTGAGTTGTTGCAGTTTCTCAAAGAAAAAACTCTCATTACTGGGAACAAACCGCCAAAAAAAACGGGAACTTCCACGACAATTTGTGAACATTAAATTAAGAACAGAAAAATCAAACCATTTCTGCTTTACGAAAGATTGTTCGTTGGTCTTCTACGTCCCAAGAAAAATAAAAAATGTGCTTATTGTGCCATCTATGCAATATGATGATAAAGTAGATGAAGACACCGGAAAAGCAGAAGTGATCCTCAACTACAATTCCACCAAAGGAGGAGTTGACGTAGTAGATCAGCTCTGCGCAACATAAAATGTTGCTCGAAAAGTTCGTCGGTGGCCAATGGTTGTGTTTTTTGCTCTCCTAAACATGAAAGGCATTAATTCACAAATTGTTTTTGTCAATAACAGTCACAATAACCCCATTAGTAATAAAAACACTACACGTTTCTACTTAAAAACTTTGGCCAAACAATTATATTCGGAAAACTTTCAGAAGCATTAAAAAAATAAGAATGCCAATGGCCTACAAAGAAAACTAACGAAATTTCAACCAACCCCATCAACATCAGATGAAGAATACCAACAGCCACTGAACAGCAGGAAATATTGTAGGACGTGCAAAACAACTGCTAAGAAACGGCGTGTTACAAAATATCATTGTCTAAAATGTGTAGAATCTTATTTTTGTTAGGAGCATGCGAAAATGGTTTGTGAAAATTGTTTTGATGAACTTACGAAATGTCAAGATGCTGAGGAAGTTATTTAATAACTTTATTTTTTGCCTTGCAGCATTTCATTTATCACTTCATTACTATTTTGTAATATTTTATTACTCTTAAAGATTTTTTTGTCATATTAATTGTAAAATTTTCTCAATTTATTGCTATTATTAACTAGTCTGTGTTTTTATCAATTAAATATAGTGTTGTAATAAGTGTTCTGCCAATTATTTTCCCCATTAAAATAAAAATTGTGTCAGATTTCATCACCTGATCTCTCCGATGCATTGCTCCCGAACGTGTTAGCATTTATATTGCGCCTGACGGAGGGTTAAGTATTTAAACATTTACCCTTAACAAGTATTTTAAATTGTACTTTTATTATCATTAATCAGAAATTTACTTTGTACTCGAGAACATAGATACTAATTGACTAAATCACATAAAGTCTTATATAGATAATTATAATGTAATGTAACAATGTTAGTTAAATATTTAGTATATTATACACTCCTCACAAAAAAGGTCGCATCACCCTACTTTTACGACAATACTATACAAACTTTTAGGTTGGTCATTCAAGAGTCGCTCGGTAACTTTCAGAAGTGTAAAATAAGAAGATATCATTCAAAAGAGAAGAGTTTATGATGGAAAATATCAACAATTCTCGAGTTAATGAAAAATTAAAAAATTCTACCATCTTAAAACATTCGCGAAGAGACCAATCAACTAGCATCGAATGGTTAGTAATGATTTTCAAAATCGAGTGTTTCCTCTCCGGGCCCTAATTACTGCCAGTCTACGTCTCGGAAGCCCCTCAAACAAATTTTGGATGTACTCTTGAGTCACTGAGTTCCAAATTACAGGAAGCAAATTTTCTAGTTGTTGGAGTGTTCTACAAGGCATCCTACGTTGCTGAATGTTCCACCCCATGTTGTCCCTAACATGTTCTATGGGATTCAAATCGGGACTTCTGGCTGGCCATCTAAAACATCAATTTCGGCATTTTGCAGAAATTCTGTAACTACTCTAGCTGCATGAGGCCGAGCAATATCATGCATATAAATCAAGTTTTCGCAAATCGATGGGCCAAAGGGTACAACTTGGGGTTCAATGATATCTGGGATGTATCTGGCCGCTGTCATTCTTCCATTATCCATTAGGACTAACTCAGTTCGACCATGGAAAGAAATGCCTCCCTACACCATTTCTTAGCCCCCTCCGAAGTTTTCGGTTTGCCGGATATTTCATTGCTGATACCATTCCCCAGGTCGTTTGTATACAGGCATGCGTCTATCATTTGATACTAGACAGAACCTGGACTCGTCGGAAAAGAGAACATTCCACCATTCTGGAATACCCCAATTTGCATGTTCCCTCGCAAACTGAAGTCTCGCAACTCGATACTCTCTGGTGAGACGCGGGCCGGTAGAAGCCATCCTTGGTCTGATATCGTCTTGTCTGAGCCTGTTCCTAACAGTTTGCAATGAAATATGCACATTTCTGGAAAGTGCAAGTTCATTTTGTAGCATTCTAGCCGTACAGTGCCGAACTCTTAGTGCAGTTAAACGAAGCCCACGATCATCAACTGATGTGGTTATCCGATTTCTTCCCTGCCTGCCCCTTCTTCAATATTCTTTCGTGGTACCGATTAATTGCTCTTGAAATAGTGCTTTAGTTAACGTTCACCAAGTTAGCCACGTAACGGTGGCTTCGCCCCTCCTCTAGAAGTGTTACAATTCTTACCATTTCATGATCACTCAAATAGTGTCCAGGACGTTCAGCTGCCATTACAATAAATTCAAAGATTCTAAAAATCAACAAGAAACGCAGAAAACTTGCATTAATTCAGCGTGAAAACTGTAGAGAAATTGAATGAATACTGATAGTCAAATGAACTCATTCTTGTTATAGACGTGTTTGAGATCATATGGAAACAAATGTTACTACATAGATAAGATTTTTTCCTTCATATGTCCAAAAACATATGTTGACAAAGAAACTGTGATCGAGCTGCTTAATCGATTATGGAATTCAGAATACCAGGTGATGCGACAATTTTTGTGGCTTCAAGTTTAGGATACAGCTGTACCGATTGTAAGTCATGTGTAGAGATATGCACTTCTTTATTGGTAGCTCTTACTTTATCTTTTTTTCCTGTCTAGCTTCATCCTTCTTTAATGTATGTTCTCGATATTCAGCTTCGCTGGTGTTTCCTACATTATAAGAACGACACAAATTGCATTAGTCTTTTTAGGCGAAAATAGGACTAAATTCTTTTTATTGAATATTTGATGGATTAACCATCGAGCGGTGGGCTTTTCCTGGTGTTCGTCACACTTCTCACAGTACAACTTATAGAGTTTTAATTTGCTCTATTCAACTGTTTCCAAATAAAGTTTTGTACTTGATGCCCGACAATAGTGGGATGGCAATTTAGGTCAATCATCAAAAAACTTATTTAGAAAAGCCACGCAGTCTGTTGTTCTTCTCTCCGTAGGTGGTCGTGTGACTTTGTTTTCTTGTCATGTCTTTTTTGGAATGTTCAATCCAATAACCCACAGAATTTTCGTTGATACTTAGAGTACTTAAAAATCATACATACTTTGAAAACGGCCTTGAAACTCAGTGTTAAAAGAATATTGCTTACTAACATTTTGTCTCGAGCCTGAATCTGTCTCCTTTATTTGTTTTCTATTTCCACATTCAACATTAGAAACAACATACTGCTGCCTCTGATACCAGTCCATTTGTTTCCAAAAAATAGAAAAAATATCTTGTTTTCTGCCTCTGCTATAGTGTTACATCCACGAAGTTTGGACTGTTAATTGTTTCTTCGTTTTCATTAGCTTCTACAGTATCAATATCTTGAACAATATTCTCTTCTTTATCACTTATTCCGTCTTTTACAATTTGGGTCGTTAAATTAGGTACTTTCTCAGTGCTTATTTCTTCTGACGATAATGATCGTGTTTGGTTTTTACAATTCTTCTAAATCTTGTACCATAGATGACTCTAAAACTTCTTCTGTTATTATCAATGAAGACTGTTCAGCTTCTCCCGATGTAATAATTACATTTTCAGTAATTATATTTATATGATCGTCTGTTAAAATTTGTGGTGAATTCTGTGTAACTAAATCGGAAACAGTTGTATTTACATTGTTATGTAATATTAGAATAGGTAAATTATTTACATCTAAGTTTTCAAGGTTTTCAATTGGGTATATAGTATTTTGTGGAACAGATTTTTGTTTTACGTTTTTCAGTGATCCTTAATTTTTAATTCTTTGCACAGTTCCAGTCTAGTTTCATCCTCGTTCGTCGTATTTCCCGATTGTCTAAGAATTGCCAAAGTTGTTCCTCTGTTCAAGAGGGGTGATAAAAATGTTCCTTCGAATTTCAGACCCATTTCACTGTTGCCTGCTTTCTCCAAAGTCTTGGAAAAGCTTATGAGTCAACAAATTGTAGATTTTTCGATGACAACAATGTATTCGACTGTCGACAATATGGTTTTCGGCATAAAAAGACTAGGATTGATGCGGTAACACGCTTTATCAGGCATACATTTTCATGTTTTGAGGATGGGTCGCTCTCCTGTCAGTTTTCCTAGACCTCACAAAAGCATTCGATTGTGTTGTGCATTCGTTGCTGCTGAAAAAGCTGGAAAGGTACCATTTCAATAGTGACAGTGCAAAACTCATCAAATCATACTTGTCAAATCGTTATCAGATTATTTTTTTTTTCAAAAGAGTTTAATCAAAAGCAGAGGTTATTTTCTTATTTATAAATGAGTTCAATCAAATGTTGAGTAGCCTCATCGGGGGTCTGAACTGGCTGATTTGGGGCCGGTTATACGATTTTCTGAAATTTATAAATGATCTCCCTAGTTCCTTGGATTTGTCGCCGAATCTGTCAATCGTCTCTATCTGGATCCCAAGATTCGATGGGGCGTTCAGGTGGACCAGCTGGCTCAAAAATTGAGCAGGAACATATTTTTATTACGATGCCCTTGAATAACCTCTCTCCTAGACTGTTGATCTCTGTTTATCATACTCTTTTTCACAGTCACCTGAAATATGGTATTATTCTGTGGGGTAACAGTGCGGTACGCGAAACTGAAAGGATATTTCGATTGCAGAGAAAGGCAATTAGAATTATCACTGGTTCATCATATAGAGCAGATTGTAGAGATTTGTTCCGAGAACTCAACATTTACTTTTCTAAATGCCTATATCTTTGAATGTTTATTATATGCACACAAAGAACAACATAACTGCCCTTCAGGCGAGGATTTTCACATGTATAATACAAGGTGTAGCAAAGACATTCGTCCTGACTTTTGTAGATTATCGAAGACCCCCAATAGTCCTTTCAATATGGCATTTCAATTTCTTAACTACCTCTAGATTGTCGTGCTTTGACACAAATCTTTCAAAACACAGGTATTTAAGTTTCTGGTGGAGAAATCCTTTTACTCTATAAGTGATTTTTTGTCTACTAATGTTAGTTTGTGATATCTGTCAAATTGTTTGTTTTATATTCATATATTTTTTGGGAGTACTGTATACTCTTGATTCATAGCGTTTGATTCTCGTTGCCATTATAATTTGTTTGACGAACGCAAAATACCTTGTAGTTCAGTCATTTTAGGTTTTATCTGCGAAAAAATGCCTAGTGGCCTGAATTTTTTTATACACCTTTATTACGACATAGTAATGAAGATGTGAAAATCCACATTGATATCGTGCCGGCTAAAAAAGTTATAAAGGTTAAAAAGTCACTAAAATCAGTTTTTCACAAATATCTCGCGATCTATTGCTCAGAGGTCAATAATGGGCATTAGAACAAAACCACTTAAGTCATTTCAACAACTTTCAATAGCATTAACTGACTAAAATTTGCTTATATCAATATAAAAATATTAAAGTTACAGAGTGGGAATATCTAAAAAAACGACACATACAAACTTGTAATAGTAAAATGATATTTTTCTATTTTTTTCCATTAATTGTTAGAAGCAACCGGGCAGTACGTTCTGCAGTGTGGAACTAAAAAGACTTACGTGCTGTTTCCAAACAGAACGCCGATTTGGTAGATGCATTTTCTTAATTTCACGAGTTTCTATTGGTCGATACGTCTTTCTGATTGGCTAAAACGATGCGTCTTCCGATTCTCTTTCTAATGGCATCAAAATGTCATAATAGCCAAAAAGTGACTTACGTGGTATTAGAACTTCAACGAAGATAATTATGGCGCCTCTATTGAAAAATCTATCCGAAATTTTCGTCGAGAATTACTTTTATACGCTTGGTTGATGATTACATTTCTCAAGAACATAAAATACGTTTATATGAAATCATAACTTTTTTATGGTTACATTGAAGATAAATATTAAACTATTCGCAGAACTATTGGTTCTACACACCTTAAAATTGTCATTGAACCAAAATTGTCGACACTTATTAGTTTTTCAACGAGGAAAGAAATAATATATATCAAAATTTATATATTAGTTTGGCGAAGTATCGATCCGTTTTATTTGAAAAAAGTATGACCTCAAATTATAATTTAGTTTCTTGAAGAAAATTGCCTAATACTGTATGAAAATTAAATTGGAAAAATTTGAATGCACGTTTGCTTTCATCATGAAAAAGGAACAATAAATATATTACAATTATGATTATTTGATATGATACTTTTTGTTTTGTTCATGAAATTGAATTATTTATTCGTGCATTCTCAATTAGAATTATTTTCTTCATTGTAGTAGATGATCAAGAATATGTCGTCTGATAAAAGAGTTTGGCTTTCCATTAAAAAGAAAAGTGGTCGTTTTCGCATTTTCGATAATGATCTTCCAATTATCCGTTCTTGCATTACTATTGCATATAATTTATATCGTTTGTCCCTTTAGTGCTTCTTCGTTGGATAGTTCTGAAACTACATTGTATTGAAAAATATTTCAGATTATACAGGAGTACCATTTCAGAGATTAATATCGAATTATGTTTTTCAGATGAAATGCTTATTTTTAAATCACTTTCGTATTTCTCATACTGCAATTAGTTTTCTAAGAAATTTTTATACCTAAGCAGAACAATTTTGTAAAATTTTGACCTTTTTTCAATTTCTTCCTGTACTCCTCAGGATTCCTTGAGAAGTACCAATAGAAACGTGAAAAATTCAATACCCTGTATCTCTGACTCTTGGACATAAGTTTAGGGACATTTTTCTAATTTTTATCGAGGAATCTCCTGCAGATATTAATGACTGCATACCTAAAACACGCTTTACCATATACAAGCATTGTATTTTCAAAATTATGAAATGGTATTTTAGTCCAAGAGATCCAAAATTGTATAAAAAGAATTTTGTTACAGAAATCATTTCTACAACATCCTTTTAAGCAAAAAATTATCTGAAAACTCGGATTCCCGAAAAAATCATCAGATAAACGTATGAGAATCTTTTAAATGGTATGCAAACCATCAAAATCATCTGTATTCATTGATACAATAACAATGAGTTTCGAAGTAAATGACCTTAGATCGTCTCGATCTGCTGCTCGACTGAGTTTTGTGGGGAATAAATCATCGTGTTTCTAGAATTGATATCTGACGATTAAAATATCAATTATGTCGTAAAGGATGCTATCAGTTTTTTCAATTGTAAACGCTATAATTAGAGCATGTCGACATGAGACTCTAAATATAGTTTCTTGAATTCACACTATAATCAACAATCAACTGAAGAGAAGAAAAATCGTATATTGATTAAACCTTTAGTACTATTTCGTTTCAAACTAGATTATATATATATATATTGAGAAAAGAAGAATTATCTCATCTTATGGAACTGCTAAGTCGAGGCTCCTGGTTCGAATCCGGGGTCAGGTTATGGATGTTGTCCTTGAACAAAAAGTGCTGAGTTTGAAAGAGTCGCCTAAAGGGGGCATAAACTTCCGACGACCAGATAACTTGTAATCCTTGTGATGGCAGTTATCATTGAACGGTCTGGGAGAGTGGTTCGGAATCCACTATAAACTGTAGGTCCAGCTGTGTAAATGGGCTACGCACCTGAGCACATTGTTAAAAGATGCAAGCAAGCGAGCAAGTATCTCATCTCAACCAGCTTAGGTTAGGTTAGGTTAGATTTACTATTTCGTTTCAAACTAGATATATATATATATATATATATATATATATATATATATATATATATATATATATATATATATATATATATATATATATATATATATATTGAGAAAAGAAGAATTATCTCATCTTAACCAGCTTAGGTTAGGTTAGGTTAGATTTGCTCTTCTCAGGCGGGGGACCGAGTGTGAGCCGGGATAAGCGAACGCCCCAGTGCACATGCAATGCTGGTGGGACACTCATTTGTTCTGGGGTCATAAAAAGGGTCCCCGAAGGCGGGGGAACTCGACGCAGTTAAGTCAACGGCATATGGATGCAGAAGGCAATGGGAAACCACTGCATTACCACTCCCAAGAACAATCATCATGGAGGTTACTGCTAAATTAAATTCCGGAGTAAGTCCCCCATTCGGATCTCTGGGGGGATAGTTGTAAACAATATGATGATGCAGAAGAGGAAAAGAACAACAATAATTGCCATTTGGAATGTTATGAGTTTGTACGAAATGACGAAAGTGGAAAGAACGATAATGGAAATGGAGACACTAAACATGGACGTTCTGGGATTGAGCGAAATGCTCTGGAAAGGAAGTGGAACCTTAAGATTACCAAACCATCAGATTATTACGCTGGAAATGATGAGCCTGGTCACTGGAAGGGAGTTGGTTTTGTTGTAAGAAATGCTGTCAACTCGGCTGTAATAAACTTCATACTCCACTCAGATAGAGTATGTATGTTTCGAGCAAATGGGCCAGTGAAAATAAATCTGATACAGGTGTATGCACCCACGGCAGATAGCTCGGATGAAGAGGTTTAACGATTTTATGAGGATGTAAGGAGTCTGATTCGGTTCGCTAAAAGAGAGGATGTAAATATCGTTATGGGCGACTTCAACGCAAAAGTTGGTGCCGTAGAAACGCCAACTATCACTGGTAAATGTGGTCTGGGAGAGAGGCACGCAAGAGGTGAAAGACTGATGCGTTTTGTGAAGAGGAGGAATTGGTGCTGACAAGAGAGGCGGTCTATACTTGGAGATCACCTAGGGACCAGGAAGAACACGTAGTATGACTTCAAATTGATTTCATATCAATCAACAGAAGATTTAAGAATTAGATAGTGTCAGCTTAAACGTATCCAGAAGCAGATATTGGTACGAACCACTGTCCAATTGTAGCTAAAGTATGTGTGAGACTAAAGATGGTGAAGGAACGCATGAGGAGACAGACCATCGAAGATCGCCGAGTGTATGAGGAGGATACGAGAAGTAGAGTGATACGAGATCTCAGTCAGGGCTTCATTGATGTAGAAGACTATGAAAACGAGACGCTGAAGAGAATATGGAAAAATTTTGAGCACATAACCACCTCAACCAGCAAGAAGCACTTGAAATCTACCGATAAAGTACATAAAGAACGGATGACACCCGAAATTCTTCTTCTAAAGGAGCTGCATTAAAGAAGCCTGAATGACCGAGTGCAGTATCGTGTGTATCACAGAATTATTCAAAATAAAGTGAGGGAGGTAAAGCAGTCAAGGGAAAAAGAGAAATGCGGGGAGCTGGAACAGTTGCAAGAGCGTCACGACTCTTTCAATCTTCACAATAAAATACGCGAAAAACTTAGAAAGAGACGAGGGCGAGAAATACAAAAGCTTCAAGACAATGATGTTAATTCTGCAGCTGATATGCAGGACAAGAAGAGATTGTGGGAGGAATTTGTCCAGCAGCTGTATCAGGATATGAGAGATCAAGACCATGGATTGGAGAAAGCAAGCACAGGTGCCTATATAATTGAAGCTTTTGGACGACAATGCAATCACCTACCTCACGAGGCTGTTCAAAAGAGCTTAGAGGGTAAGCTGTCAGAAGATTGGCTTAAGTCGCATTTCATCCCCCCACCAAAGAAGACAAATGCAAAGAAGAGCGAAGATCACCGCACCATAAGTCTTATGATCCACGTTCTCAAAGTAAATATAAAAGTGATACTGAGGAGAATTTATCGTCAATGTGATGAACATGTGACAAAGGAGCAATTTGGATACCGTAATGGGTTCGGCACAAGGGATGCACTCTACTGTCTGCAGGTATTAGTTCAAAGAAGCATGGACTTGAATGCAGACGTGTTTGCCAGCTTTATAGACTTTGAGAAGGCATTTTATAAGGTGCGACATGTCCCACTCATAGAAATTCTAAAAAATGTCGGGACAGATGATCGAAATGTGAATTTAATTGCAAGTTTGTACTGGAATCAAATGGCGTCAGTACTGATTGAGCATGAGGAAATGAAGAGCATTCGAATTAGACTCACATTGAGGCAGGGCTGTGTCCTCTCGCCGACGCTCTTTAATCTGTATTCGGAAAGAATAATGGCTGAAACTTTAGAAAGAGTCGAGGAAGGCATCTTTGTAAATGGGGAACTGATAAATAACCTCCGATACGCAGACGATATGGTGCTTATAGCAACAACAGCTAAGGGACTGCAATTACTTCTAAACCAATTAAACGCGGCCAGCGAAAAGTATGGCATTAAAATGAATATTAAGAAGACCAAAATAATGGTAATCAGCAAAAATGAGTACACTGCTTGCGCTCTTTAACTGAGGGGTCAGCAAATCGAACGCTGCATGCAATTTAAATACCTCAGCGGCCTAGTCAACAGCAAATGGGAAATGAGACCTTTAGCTTCAAGATCGTTAGTATATTTCTAGCATGACAGTGCACTCCCATACCAGACAAAAAAAGTATCTGAACTTTTAAACCAGTCTGTCGGTGATAACAGAAAGGGAACGAGAGGACCAGTGAGGTGGCCACCTCGTTCACAGATTTAATGCTCCAATTTCTTTTCTCTGAGTCTATGGCAAGAAGTTATTTTACGGATAAACCATAATGATATATAGAAGTGATAAAATAAAAATTTAGGAATTGATTAGCTTTAATGACCAATATTCAAATTCAAAATGCACACACAAAAGTCTTTCTGGACGTTGCAGTTCTGGAATTTTGAAAAATGCAAATACTTTTGAGTATTTCAGATAGAAAACTAATTAATTTTGATATTTCTTTACTTATCAATAGTTATGTTCGTTCTCATTATAGGCGCGTTTCATTGTTGAATGGAACATATTTAGGATGTTTTGTGTAAACTCACACCAGTATACTAGATGAAACCACAGAATTTTCATTCCTGGAAAAATTCACATATTTTTATGTCAAAATAGTTTTCATCTACCCTTGATTGCAACCGAGTATATGCCGAAATCTCGGAAAATCAAGAAATCCAGATTAACACAAAAACATAAGAGATTGCTGCGATCTGTTCTCACCAATGAATTTTCCTCGAAAATCTAAGACATAAGGTACCTGAGGCAATTAACGCCCTCTTTCTAATAATGCCCAATCTACAGAACACGTACTTTGATTAGTTTCATTCGCGTTAACGCTCACGCATACTTAGAATACACAAATAGGAACACACCAACCGCGAGCGCTAGCCGCTCCCGCCGCCATCTTGCCGGTGACCCGCTATGTTTCCGAGACTGCGGTCGCAGACGCCACTGTTGTAAAAAATTGCTTCACAAAATTGTGAGTTTCCAGATGTTTTATTGTATATTTCTGTTTGCGTTTATATTTGTCATGTAGTGTAGGTTGTTCTCCTTATATCTTTGTTCCTATTTTAAAGAGAATTTGTATAATTCAATGTAAAATCTTCCGAATACCAAAAACTTCAATTCGGGGATTAACGCGCTATTACCATAAAAGAGCGCTATCGGCCTTCCTCACACCATTGAAGAAGTAGTAGATACTTAATTAAATTCTGTAGTAATTCTGCTCTAATATCGCGTACCTACTTATATCTAAATCTTCAATAAAATGTCCAGAATCTGAATTCAATATCTTCTTAAATTCACTTATTTTATTATTCTGCCCTTGACTTTTCTTACAGCAAAGTATTTTGTAAGAATGTAATCATTTTACAGAACACCAAAATGACACTACCTAGCCCGACGAGTAGAAAAAGAAGGAAGTCATGGATAGAAGAAGGAAGATCTCATAATATTTTGAGTACTTAATAGTGTAGATGACAGTGACTGTCATTGTTGAGCATGCTTTTCCTGCTACGTCAGGGCGCTATTGACCATAGTATCCTTAAACATAATATATTTTATATGCATTTAAACATTCGCTATGCTATCATTTTATATAATTGTTGTATCAGAACTCAAAGTTCTGTGAAAAATGATTACAATTAAAAGTTTCAAGTTACTTTGTGCGTGTTAAGAAATGTCAAAGTTTTTATATTAAATGTTGATTTGCTACATTCCTTGCTATCTAATAAAGAAATTTATAAATGACTCTTATGTTTTATTAGATTATTCAAATACAAAAGTTTTTTACTGGTGCAGCATCTGATTTTGCAAGCGGGCGCTAATCAACATAATATATTCAATAACGCCCAAAAAGGGTTTTAATATTACGTTATTAGCGAGGAAGTTTTAAATAATAACAATTCTTAACTATCATCTTTCAATTCAGAAATATATGTTTAATTTTTACATGAGAAGGTTGGGTCCATTTCAAAAGCATTCATTTTAAAAAAATATTTTAAGTTAGGTGGGCGTTAATTGCCTCAGGTACCTCAGTTGCCACCATAATACATCGAAAATGTGACACCTGGTATATATTCATTCATAGAGACTAAGAACAACTTCAGAACGTTAACTTTATCATGTAACCCCTCTTCCCTTTATGCAAAATACAATACAATTTTTTTTTAAGACCATTATTAACTACTTCAGTTAGGCTCCATATGCAGAACTAAATTGAAAGACATCTCACGAAGAACACGATATAAATCCAAGATATTAAAACAACGATTCGCAATTCCACTTCAAGACAAAACAATTAAACATTAAATGATATAACTCTCGATAAAATAAGAATTAAAATACAGTGAACGTTGAATGAATGTTATTGAAGAACCTCGTGTTCATATTTCTTGGCAATGAATCATCGATTGCTTCACGATAATCTACATATATAAAAAAGTATGAGAACAATAGTGTTTAAGAAACCCCGCGATTAAAACATACGTAAATTTGAACTAATGACATTTCCTAGAATGTTTAGCTACTTGATATCCAATCGCTGCAATTTGCATAGCTACTTAGTTAATAGGATTGTAAAGAAACTTCTGAGGATTCCATGTCATTGTCAATTGGTTTTGTGTTATGAATATGCGGTAATTTCAGAAGTTTTCTTATAGAATATTATGGTGTATTTCTTATAAGAATATAACGTGGTGTCCATTTAGTGCGTGCTTGTTTGATATCTCTGAAACTGTACATCAGAAAGGTTCCACCGAGACACTAAACTTTCCTAAATACCAGAGCTTTTGTGAAAAACAAGGCGAATTATAGTAAAATTATATAGGGTGTTGATTTTTCATTGTCGAAATTTGGAAATATTCGAATCATATATATTGAATGATTGAATCTGAATAAGAATTTCAACACCTTCCAAATGGTTTCTAGGTTTTCCATTTCCATTTTCAACGGTTCCCGAATTAATTTTTTGATTTATTAGCTACTTGCTCGAAATGTTCACCTCCTTCTTGAAGACGAAAAATAAAATTTTCGACCTCACGCAGAACTTACAGAGCTATTCTAATAATGTTTCCTGAATTTTTCGTTTTAAGTCATCAATTGTGTTACCCACAGTTTTCATTCGTGGTTTTTTCATTGAATTTCATAAAATAAATCAGTTCATGTAGTCCCCCCTTTGGGCGCCTCCCCAGGTGGCGGATAGGAAAGGCCTCCCAGATCTAGGTGGTAGCGAGGAAATCAAATACTTGGGGCAGACCAGAACTAGTATTACGCAGCGAAAGCTGCCTGACTCAGAATTGTTCACAAGCGAGGGTAAAAGATACCACAATGGTTGCGGAGCAGACAACACACGGTGGTGTGGTATCAACAAAAACAGAGATTGTACAGCGACGAGGAAGGCAACAGGAAACCACCTCATTATTTTCCCTAATAACTGCACGGAGCAAATGAAAGCAATGAAGTTACTGATCATGGACAACGGAAGCCACGATCTAACAAGAGAAGAAAACACAGGGCCTCTCAGATCGTCATCCCTGTGAAAACAACAAGAATGGAGACATAACAGTATTAACCTTTGTTCCTCACATTGATAGTCTGCTTACTTCTGCCTCCAAGTTGTATGGATTCATAATACGAAACGGAAAACATTTTTCCAGCTCATTCACTATAATTCGTCTTTTTCAAGCCTTGGTTAGGAAAAAGCTAGAGTTCGCATCTATCATTTGGCATCCAATTTATTATTGCCATCAACATCATTTGAAATTCTATAAATACTTGGTTTGGAGAGGGGATGGTTCCTATCCTATTAGAGGATTTAATCATTCATCCCTTCTACATAGATTTGGTGCTATACCAATGGTGACGAGAAAAAGTATACTAGCCTTGAAATTTTTGTACAACACTTTGAACAATCTAGTGGACTGTACCCCAATATTATATAATCTCAATTTTCTAACACCAAACTCAAGGTTTAATCAGCTATTTTATCTGGCTACCCCAAGAACCAACTTGCTCCTGCAGTTTCCGATCATGTTTATGTGTTCCGTCTTCAATTCAATTTCTGATTTATGCGACATTCACTTTGATTATTTCACATCTATCAGTGAGATATACCTGGCGATTCACAGATGATGTGGGTCTCTTTGAGGTTTCACAATGTTTCTTACATGCTCTGGAGCTTTTGAATTATGAGTTAGAAATTTAGCTATTATTTTATATTATTTCCTTTAATTGGGATTTTTCTGTTGAAAATAAAGACCTTATCATTATTATTATCGTGGACTTATGCACTATCTCAGCTAGTAGCTGGATAAAATTTACCTTTCCCAGATTCAGCAATCGAAGGGAATAGGCTCGATTACAATATACTTGACATAAATTTCCTAACTATCCTACAAGAATTACAGCTTTTTGCATTTCTATATAGGTATTCTTATGCAATTCTAATTTCCCAAGGCTATCATGCAAAGTTTTGGGTATTAACCCGTGGGGGATACGATGACAGGAACAATATCTATTTTCTCGAGGTGCCACATCTGCTTGATCTCAATAGCAAGGTCTGTGTATTTGGACTTTTTCTCCTGGAACTTGTTTAGCACGTTGTTATTATTCGGTATGGCGACATCCACCAGCATTGCTGTTCTGGCTCTCTTATCATACACCACTATGTCCGGCCTATTATTCGTCACCATTCTGTCAGTGATAACAGGCCTATCGTAGTATAATCTGATAGAGTCGTTTTCCAATACAGGCGTCGGTTGATACTTGTAATATGGCTGTGCAAGTTTCTGGTGGATAATGTTGCACACTTGATTATGCCTGTGAAGATAGTCCGCATTGGCCAGTTGTTCACATCCGGACGTAATATGCTGTATAGTCTCCGATCTTATATGGCATTTTCTGCACCTATCTGTTTGTAATGTTCCGTCCTTCATTACATCACAGATCCGAGCAGAGAATTTCGGATCAACGAAGAACAATCGTTAAAAACAGGCTACTTTCTTCAGAAACGCTGCAAAGCATACGAGAAGAGGTCATAATGGAACTCAGAAGCGAAAATGATACTCATAACGGTATACCTGCCGGAGTCAATGAAAGTGTTACAGATAACATCGAAGCCACGGAAACGAATATTAACATGGAACGCCCTTTTCAGCCGAATCAGCAGAACGAATATATGTATTTAGCAAGATCAGATCTCAATAGAGCAATAACTGAATTCAGTGGTAGTATCCCAATTGAAAGACCTAAACTGCCCAAAATCAAGACGAACAAGAACACCAATATCATCCTAGCAAGCGTAAACTCAGTGTTTGTAGAATATACCGACCAGAACACCTTGAAGAAGATTCACACTTTGATTTACTGTGGAGCAGTAGCGGTTCTTCGACTTCACAAACAACAAATCTCCACAACTCTGATTCAAGCTGAGCCAAAAAGCGTCAGAAAACCACCATGGCAAAAACCACTGGAGAAGGATATCGATAATATTAGAGCAGAAATCGGTCGCCTCACAGAATTCCTGAGAAACAGAAAACCCTCAAGGCGCTTGAAATCACATATACGCAAAATTTATAGGAAAATTGGTACGAACACAAAACACCCTGATCACAAACAACACATCGACACATATTATTATTATTTATTATCATTAAAAACAAACACACGAAAAGCACTGCACAGAATTGAAGGAACATGGTACGTAATAACACCATTTGAAGCAGGTAAATTGGCAAATTTCATGAGAGAGACGAGGAAAAATAAAGTACAAAACTTAGGGATTTGTAAAACTAGATGGGTTGACTGTGGCACATTTAAAAACGATGATTACGTGTTGTATCATTCGAGAGGAAATAATGGAATAGGAGGCGGTGCTATAATAGTATCGAAATATCTTAAAAAGGTAATCACGAATTACTTTCTCAATTTCGACAAAATGATGCTGGCACAATTTTAAGGTTCACAACTGAATGACCTACAAGTATATGCCCCCACATCAATTTTATAACTTATAGAGTATGGATTAGGAGATGAGAATGAACGAAGGGAACAACTAAATGAGTATTGTCAAGAAAGATTTCACGACGTGCAACACTTGGTACAATCTACCCCCAAGACTGCTGTATACATGGAGAACGCTTCAAGATAGACAAGAACATCTAGTCAGAAACCAGATCGATTTTATATTGGTGGATAAGAGGTACAGAAATTGCATGCAAAAATATATCTAGAAGCGGATGTAAACTCCGACCACAACCTACTGTGTGCAAACATTAAGAAGTGAAAGATCTCACAATTCAAGAGCAAGCAATAATGTTTCTCAATCACGGATTTGAACAGAACACATTTGGGGATTTTGAATCCATGGGTATAGAAGAAAGACCAGTGGAAACTTCTTAAGAGTAAGGTTACAGAAATCATTGAAGATGTACTGGATAAACGAAAGATCACTCCTAATAAGAAATGGATAACGGAATAAATATTGACCCTGCTAGATGAAAGAAGAAAATTCATGAACAACACCACTCAGTATAAGAAAATAAATGACATTTTGAGGAGGAAAATAAGAATAGCCAAAGAATCATGAATGAAAGATATATAACTACTCCAAAGTAAGCATGAGTGCTTTTACATGGACAAAAAGTAAAGGGGGCAGTCAGGATATTCAAAAACAACAAGAAATGTAATTTATTGTTCTTAAAATCCGATGATGACTATAGACCAGCAAACGCGTCTGTGAAGATGTTCTTACAATACTACGAAGCGAGGTAATTCTTTCCCTAAACCAGACGAAATACGACAAAGCAGCTGGCGCAGACGAGGTTGGATCAGAACTGCTCAGACTCATCAGTGATGAGAATTTAGGAAAGAAAGCAAAATTCGAATTCGACTCAATATTCTTCACAAACTCCCAAAAAACATAATCTGAAATCCTATAATGATTATCGACTAGCCGCCTCATTAGTCCTACTCCTGAAACCCTATTGAAGGTAATTCTGAACCGAATATGCAATAAATGTGAATCAAGGATGCGTAAAGAACAATTTGGATTTAGGAGCGGGCTGGGAACCAGAGATGCTCTATTTTCGTTGCGCGTTTTGATTCATCGATGCTGCTATTGAAAATATCGACTTAGACGATAAAGATAAACGTCTGATTGAAAATCTGTATTAGTCGTTAAAGAGCCAATAAGAAGGGGCGTGAGGCTGGGAGGTATCCTCTTTCCAATGCTCTTCAATTTATATTCTGATCATATTTTCCAAGAGATTCTGAGTGAAAGCATAGAAGGAATAAAGATTAATGGTCATTTGATTAACATCATATATGCGGATGACACGCCCCTTGTCGTAGGGACGTTGGAAGATCTTCAAATATTACTAAATCGAGTAAATATAAATAACGTATGCAACTGATAGGAATTAGGAATGAATACCAAGAAAACTAAGACTATGATAGTCAGGAGGAATGAACAACCAGACGCAGCATTAAATCTTGAAGGGAAAAAAATATTCAGAGACTCGACAGCTTCAAATATCTGGGTAGCCTCAGCAGGGCGGATACAAACCCAGATGTCGAGGTTAAAACAAAAATCGCCACTGCTAAGATAGCTTTCATCAAATACAAAACACTGCTCTGTGGTAAAAATCTAAATAATAAAACAACAATCAGCTTGCTAAAGTGCTTTTATATTACTTTGAAGATGAACACCATGAATCCATTGGAGGTATTTGAAATGAGGTGCTTCAGACGTTTGCTCGAATAACTTGGACAAGCAGAAAAGCTAATAAAGAGGTTCTGCAACTGTTAAAGATAGAACGCCAACTCCTTCAAATAATTGACAAGAGAAAAATTGAATACTTTCTTCCTCAACTAATAATTGAAGGGAAAATAGAAGATAAACGAGGTATCGGAAGAAGGAAGATGTACTGGTACAGCAACATCAAGGCATCGACAAGCCTTACATTCGGACAACTCTGCCACTTTGCCCGAAATTCAGAAGAGTTCCGGCAAATGATCGCCAAATTCTGATATCAGAGATGATTCCTGAAGGAGAATCTACTTCAAATCTAAAGACCTATTGCTCGTTAATACTTTCTGTTAATTCGTGAAAATATTTTCTCAGAAACCGTAATGTTTCCTGGTTATCAATAGCCTCTCGAAAAATCGTTTCCCATCTACCAAATTTTGAACTCTTCCCCTCCTGAAACGGAGGAGCCATTTATACTAGAAATAATTCATCAAAAACCTCAAATGGTATAATGTGATCGATTGATTATCAAAACAATTATAGCCATTACCATATGTGAAAAGAATAAATATAGTAAAAAGTTATGATTCTATATTGATTAATGATTATTCAGTGTTCATTTTCATTGTAACAATAATACCCGTGAATTTCTTATTCTCACGTTCTTGTAAGCCTCATTTTATTCAACATCATGAGATGTAATAGAGAGAAATTAATGAATATGGTTTATGCAATTATAAATAGCTATGGAAATTGCTTTCTGGCTTCTCGTTCGTATGCGGCCAGATATCCAGAAATGAGACATTCCCGATCTTTTGAAAATGTAAAGCGACGTTGTCAGGAGACTGGAAGCGTTAATTATGAAAAAACACCTCGAACAAAAATGGTCTTAAGCTGCGAATTTGTCTGATTGTAGTGGAAAGTCCAAGAATAAGTGTACCGAAGGTAATACAGACTCACTTATTAAAAAGTCTTCAGTATCTGAGACATTGAAAGTGAATAAATATCAACCACACCACCTATAACTTCACCAAGAAGAAAAAGTGAAGCAGGATTTCGAAAAAATAATACGGTTTTGTGAATTGGCTGATAATAAAAACTTTTTTAATTCATCTAAGTCACTGATGAATGCACTTTTCATTAAAATGAATGTGAGAATTGATACAATTTTCATTTTTACAGTTGAAAAAATCTGCGAATCAACCGAATGAAAAATTTTCAGCAGAAATGGGCCGTTAATGTTTAGGGGAGGATTATGGAAAATAAAGTAGTTGGAGCATATTTCTCCAAAATGACGTTGAATGGCCAAAAGTTTTTAAGATTTTGAGGATAGATTTTCCAAAATGAATTCGAAATAGTTTGTGGTTTCAGTTATATTGACCTCCTCCATATTTTTATTTCTAAATTCGTCAAGAAGTCTATGCGATGTAATAGGACAAGTGTATTCGTCGAGGGGGTTTATCCGTTGGCCTCGTAGATCTCTAGATCTCACGTCAATTCACTTTTACCTGTGAGGAGCGGTAAAATCGGAAGTTAAAAGAACTGTTCCTACCACAATGGACGATATAAAACAAAATATTTATGAAGTATCTCATAAAATAACTCCTGTAGTTCTGGGGAATGTGATTTGAATTTTTCCAAATTTTGACAATGAAAAATGAACACCCTGCATAATTTTGCTAACATCCACTTTGCTTTTCTAAAAGCTCTGTTCTTTAAGAAGGTTTTAGTGTCTCAGTGGAAATTTTTCACAATCCTGAGGAGTACAAGAAGAGTTTGAAAAGAAGGTAAAAGTTTCAAAAATCTCTTAAACGATTATTATGTTGAAATGTCGTTATTTTAATATCTTCTCAAAAGTTCCTGGAAGAACACCGAACATGAAAAATCGCATCAGGACACCTCATTTTATATTTTTTCCTTTCAGGTCCCCAACCCCAAAACGATAAAAGAAATCGTTATAGAATCAATTCATTGTCGTTTGTTTGCTGTGTACTACACTGTCTGTCGAGACTCTTTTCTCGGGATTCAATAATTATTCCTTCAGTTTGGAATTTCGATTCCGAGACAGTCTTCATTAGCCTCTTAGCCAGTATTACTAACCTGTAAAATAATTGTAGCGTAGCGAGTGTTGTCGCCCTATATACAAAATCAGTTCATATTCTATTACTATGGCTGACCAAGTAGTGAAAAACCATGAACATACAACTTCAAACAAGATTGGGAAGATTTATTATTGTTTTAGGAATTCCAAAAATATATGCGTTCATTTGTTATTCCGAAAAAGCATTATGTTGAATATCATCTCAACACAGTTCCCAACTTCAATGCTAGTTTTTCTCTTTAGTCTGAACAAAGATTTAAAAAATTAACACAATAAAAAATCTGAAAATGCCCCATCACTTTCTTGGAAATATCACATCTATTAGCAAAAAAGAAAAAATCTTTTCCGGATAGAAAATTGCTGAAAGAAACATTCCTGGTTAGCTCACTCAGTTTATTTGAAGAATTCGCAAATAAACAAATAATATAATCGTCAATCAAAGACTTGCAGTTGTCACTTAACACTGCTACAAGACGAATCAAAATTATATTTAAAGACATACAAGTGCAACTCAAAAATGATTTACAACAATGTGTTGTTGCAATTTGAAGGGTCGACAGATATTATTCTCTGTACGAATGCTATTCAGTGATTCATCAAAAAAAACTGATGAAAACCGTTCCTTTGAAAGGACGAACCAAAGGCGGAGATATTTTCAACACCTTTTCAGAAGATTTTTGCAACTACTACTAATAGATCCCCAAAAATGGTAGGTTAGATAAATCTGTTCATTGCTTACGCCAGAAAGGATGAGCTGTTTCCCAAGTTCATGTCCTATCACATGAATCAACTTCATGAAGCAAATATTCCTCCATTTGGACACATTGTGAAATTCATAACAAGAATAGTGAACTCAATTCAAACAGCTTTTCACAACACCGTCTTTCTACAATTCGTTTCGAGAATCTTGACCATGAGAATCCAGATCTCATTCCTCATACTGAAGTTCGTTGGCTGAGTAAAGGCAAAGTTCAAGAAAGGTTCGACTCATCTCAAGGCAATGAAGCAACATTACTCTGAACTCACATAACCCTCTTGGTTGATCAGTTTAGGTTTCACCATACAGATAATGGTAAATTTGAACAATTGGAATTTTAAGGAAAAGACAAACATATAGCAATGATGATAAGTTTCGTTAACTCATTCAAAGCCAAACTGGTTTTGTGAAAATCGCATTTGCAAATGATAAGGGGCGGTGAAATCGATATCCTATCGTTTGCAAATCATCTTGAATCATTGCAAAACCAATTTGAACTAAGATTCCAGCCGTTCACTATCAATAAACCAATGGTGATCTATTTCGTAAGTCCATTCACTTACCAGGGAAATACAACGGTGATAACAGTAGATATTGCAGGTTTCATTCAAGGAAAACCCGAGAAGCTCGAACTGAAAATGCTTGATCTCCAGATTGACATTATCCTCAAATCACATGCGTCAGGTGAGAAGTTCTGGAATTTAGGCGACAAAAATAAGTTTTTTGTCGGTCTTCTTGTTTCTGTGATTTATATATTGTTGAAATTCATTAAGTTTTGAGAGGGGATGCCATTGATCTTACTCTTTAGTCTCTTTTTGTGCGGGAAACTTTTCCGCTTCTGCGCTTGCGCGAAACTATGAAAAGCATCTAATACTATGTTATCTTACAAACATAATAGCCAACTGAAGATTATTTAACTCCTAAAAAATTTGTAGTTATTTTTACCATTCATTTTATAGTGTTGCTCGGATAGTGGAAATGAAAGACAGTTTTCGTAAAATAAACAAATACTTCATTAAATTATATATTGGCCGTTCTGGTCTAACACCTTTTGCCATCTTTCCATAGCATAATTCCACGCACATAAAATTTTTGGTCTTTGCTGGCAAAAAAACTGATCGAGGTGGTTTTTGACCTCCTCATTTGAGGTGAAGGTTTTACCGTCTAAAAAAATTTGGAGTGACCGGAACACTAATAATCCGATGGTGCCAGGTCTGGAAAATATGGTGGGTGTGACATTGTATCCCATTCAAGCTGTAACAGGTTTTGGCGAGTGACCAAACTTGTGTGAAGTCTCGCGTTGTGTTGGTGAAATACTACACCTTTCCTGTTGTTTAGTTCTGGCTTTTTCTGTTGAAGTGCATCATTCAGTTTGTCCAGCTGATGACAGTATATTTCCGAATTGATCGTTTTGTTATCCGGTGAAAGCTCAAAATGAACGATTCCTTCAAAGTCCCACCAAACAGACAGCATTCCCTTTTTTAGTTAATATCGGCCTTGAAAATGTTTTAAGCCAGTTCATCTTTTTTGCTCCATGATCTCTTGTGTTTGACGTTGTTGTATATAACCCATTTTTCGTCCCCAGTGATGATGCACTTGAAAAATGGATCATTGTCATGACATTTGAGAAGCGAATCGCAGACGTCATTGCGGCGACACAGATTTATACGGCTTAAGTGTGAAGTTGGGTGCAAAAAAATACAATTAAATCCTCTGTCAGGAAAAAATGAAATTACTTTCCGAACAACCCAATATTTTTCTGCCAAATTTTTGCTTCCTGAGGTTGATATCATAATTTACACGTGTTCCGTTGAGATTCAATTATTTATAAAACCACAATTGCAAAATAGAACATTAAACTAGGTAATTGATATCGGACTGTACGAGAAACCGAGACTTTTAGTGATTTTTCTGTTTTTTAGGTTTCGTTTTCAAATAGCTGTTTCAATTTACCCTTTATTTTCCCGAAACCTTATTAAGTTATTTTGTGATCAACTCAGTTGAATGTTGTTTTTTGCAATGGGGGTTTCATGATGAATAAATAATAAATCTCAACTTCAGAAAGCGAAAATTTTGCGGAAAAATAGATTAAATGACAAAAATAACTAAAAATCGTTTCTAAAATATTTTTAGAAGTTGAATAATCTTCAGCTGGCTTTTATTATGGTAAGAGAACATAATATTAGACTATTTTCATTGTTTCCCGCAATCGCAGAAGCGGTAAAGTTGAGTTTGTCTCATGAAAAGTGGCTAGAGAGTAAGATATTCATTTCTTTCATATCTATATAAGGAATATTTAAGCATGTGTATATAAGGAAGATAAAACGAAAACATAACAGCTAGTCATTAAGGTTTGACGCAATTTGAATGAGGTAAAGTTATTACTTACAATCTATAAGAATAACATAAAATTCCTTTACCGAAAAATTTCTTACTTTATTGAGCAATTATCATAACAAGCGTCTATATACTATTAAATATCAATGTCCCTCAATTTTATGAAAGTAATTGAATATCCTGAAATTACTTTTAAACCATAGTTGAATGATTTGAAACGCTCGTGCCTTCAACGAAGCTAATTGTTCCAAGAGAAAATTTATGCGTAGTTGAAACGTATTTATATGTTATAGGAATTTTTTCATCACTGGTTGAGTTCGTAGAGGAGGCTGTCATATTTCATGCTACCATTCCTTCAGCTCACGTTGTTCAACAGCCAATCGAACATTGGTAGATATTCTGCGAAGTTGAAAGCGTATTTTGCCACTATCAGAATTCTACACAATCTCCAATATTACAGGACTGATTGGTTAATATTTTCTTCTACTAATCTTCTATTTTATCCCAATGGGTCTACGAGGAGATCTGTGAAGCAAATGTTCCTACGTTGAAGACGATATGCTATTCCGCAGCAGTTTGGCAATACCTCGATTTGCCGTCGTTGAATTGGAAGAAGAGGACCTGTGAAGCAGCCTATCCGATCTCCGCACCTGAATGCTCTAGACTTTTTCTTGTAGAGATACTTAAGTCCAACATTTTGTGACTGTGCCTGAGAATTTGGCCGATCTACGCCAGCGAATTGGATATGTCTTCTCCGATATGCTGAACCATGTCAGAGACGGTTTTCAGAGTGTATCATTGCATGGAAGAAAGTAAATGAATACTCCAATTTGACAATTTGATTTAAAATCATTGGATTTCTTTTTTTATTATAAACATGATAAAAGAATGAAGTTTTTCTTCTAGATTGTTGTAGTTTATAAAAAGGTTTCAAAAGATATTACAATAAAATTTACTTCTGTCTTGAATCTCGAGATAAGCGAATTCAATAGTTGATGTGAACAAGCGCTAACTACATTCGAGATTTCGCGGATTGCTCGTTAAAGTCTCAAATATACGTCAAAAGATCTCCCCAAACAAAATCATTCGAACTAGTATTTTCATTTTAAATGTCCCGAAACTCTTTAGTTCCTTCGAGATTGTCGAGATGTCTCTCTGCTGAATAGATATCTTCGATTCACCCGTCTGGAATATATATATAAATTATGCATAGATCATAGAAGAAGAATATAAAAATTTAATTGATCTCTTTGAAGACATATACTTGATTTAATAAATTATTAATTTAAACTAGTATTTCAAAAATTGTACAATATCAGCTAATAAACAACTCATACATATATTTGAATAGATCCTGCGATAAAACTTTGAATATTCATTTTATTTCTTCATATTTCGATCGAAATTCAGTAAACTACATTTTCTTGTAGGAATAATTATGATTCTACTAAATCATTATGGGATGATTTTCTTCATCGAAATGTAACATTAAGATGTTCTTTTATCATTAGCATTGGTTTCAAGAATTAAAGGAATGAATATAAGAGTTTTAATGTGATTTATATACTTGGTTGCTTAATATTCAATGTTCATGTCCAACCACCCTAATTATTATGACATTTGTCATATTTTCAAAACGACTGTCAAAATTTTTTCGCAAATTTTTCTTTAAATTAAACAAGAACCATGAAGAAATAATATATGGGAGATGTCAACCCAAATTATTGGGTTCATAATGATTCTAGAACATCTATAGATCATAATCGGCATCACTTAGAAGACCGAATCTAGCCATCGGGGCTCTCTCGGTCAAACAGAGAGGGAATTGTTTTGTTTAGTTTGAATATTGAAGGGATTTTGCGATATTATACTTCAGAATTGGCAAGCAAGAACAAGAAATTGATTATGTTTCACGAAACTCACACTGCGACGGAAGAACATCTCCGCGAATGAGGAAATATCGCAGGTTAGATATGTACTTTTTGATTATCTCCTTAGTCCTTTTCATGGCCTTGCTTGCTATGTAAAATCTTTTCTTAAATTTAAGTGTGTTTAGACATATAAGAGTCATTGTTGAAATATGATTGTTGAAATGAAGCTTAAGCAGAAAAATCTACAACATAAACAGACAATATATATATATATATATATATATATATATATATATATATATATATATATATATATATATATATATATATATATATATATATATATATATATATATATATATATATATATATATATATATATATATATATATATATGGCATTTTAGTATTTTTAACCTTTTATATTTTATTTCGATATTGAGTTTGTTTTTTTGGGGTTTAAGGTTTATAAGAATATTTAAACACTATCTAAAATAGACGTTTCGGGATTTTTTCTTCCCTTCTTCAGTATTTAATCCACTAATCTTTGGATGATTGTTTTATTTTTATTTGTAATCATTGTGGAAACTTTGTGTTTTAGAGATGTAAGTTTTCGGAGTTTCCGAAATGAAATTCAAGCTTTTGAATAATCAAAGGTTTGATTTGACTCGATTTTGCAACCCGAAAGCTTGACTTGACATCCATCTTCTTCAAGCTGTTTGAATAGGTGCAAAAGAAGTAGATAGTATTTCTAGTGATACGGAATTTTTCAGTTGGCTGCCACACACTGAGATTTCGATGTGGTAAATTCGTTTCGAAGCGCAACAAGTAGATACAAGAAACTCCGACGAAGAATTTGATTAATTAAAAGAAAAAAGGGAAGAAAAAAGCAATCACCAGTTGTTTCAGAAATGTGAAGAATTTCTGTATTCAACAAACACTCAACAAAATATTGATGTCGCCTACAACCTATAATCAATTTCTGTATAATATTGAATAGATTCGAATGAAATTATTCTTTCAGAGGTTTTCGTATAATTCTTTGAAAACTCAATATTCTTTGTAAAAATATATAGCAAACGGAAAGAAATTTATGTTGTGTCGTCAACAAGTGTGAGTATAATAATCTATAGCTTAATGTTTACAACATTTGGCGATATTCAGCGGAACGGCTTTTGGAGAATGACTGAAAACCCGGGACTCAAAATTGAACGGTGATTCCCTAAAACCGAGAATCGGGGAAGTCCAAGGCCTTCCCCGAAATTCGTATATAAAAAGAAATATTTTCCCTTTCTTATTTCTGTTGAATATACTTTTACTATTATACGATTATCATTATACCAATATGGTAGACCTCACTAAAAGAGAAAACTAGAAAGGAAAATCGTATGGAAATAGAATGAGTGATTCTCCAACATCACATAAGCTTGATTTGACTTAAATTCTGAAAACAGAAGCTTGACTCGATTTCAAGTCATGCAATGAATCACTAGAATTGACTCAAAAATAACTGCATTCTATTGTAGTAATCAATGTTAAAGTTTACCTTGTCCTTCTAAATGATAATCGCGGAGCTGATGCTAAAAACCGTTTTCTTATGTTGAAAGGGAGTACATTGCTCAATCTAAATATCTCACGTGTCTAAAGACTTCAATGTGTTACAAATACCCCAAACATAATAATCTAGTGGTGAGATATCGGGGAATATTGGGAGTAATCGATTTTATTCCTACGACCAGCAGGGAAGATCTCATTCGTGTCATTCTCGGCGTTATCGACAATATATGGAATTATTATACCTCATCAGTTAATAAGACTGCAAACGCTGTTTGTCAGAGTAAATCTCCGATGAAATTCGATAACGATAAATCAAACATCTCTGATATAAACCGCCAATCGATGTGACTGTGTTGCACATTTCTCAAAATCGTCCTTATCTACTGACATCGGTATAAACTCGTAATTTATCATTCCTTCGATTATTATATTCATAATATATTACATTGAAAAAAGGATTTTGACAGACACACAGAATGCCAGATGGACAATAAAGTGATCCTATAAGGATTCCGAATTTTCCTTTTGGGACACGGAAGCCTTAAAAATAAAACCCAAAGGACGATCATTAAAAATACTCATCCATGATATCTCATTTTGTAGATGTATGTGCGAGGATCTCCAAACCATCTGAAGTTTCCTTGAAAACTTTCAGTTCCAAAAATTATATTGATTCTGCAACTATTTTGCTCCATATACAGATAAAATTTGCCGATACTTGTGGCAATTTTTCTATAATTCGCTATGGCGAATTTCCAAAATTTTCATGAACAGACAATCTCTTTCAAATGATTCCAAGATAAAAATCCAATGGTGATGAATCAAAAGAACGCAGAGGCCATTTTGAAATACCCTTCTGCCCAATGCAATGTGCAGAAATCGTATCTCTCCCCTTCAACAAAGAATTTCACCTTACATAATTACGAGAAGCAATTAACCCAAAAATCTTGCAATCATTTGAATGAAAATATAATGCTATTTATTGTTAGGCGCATACTTGAGAAAGACTGCATCGATTTGACTGTTTTTTGATATTCGTCATAGTCTGAATTAGAATTCTTTAGAAAGAAAAATTTTAAAAGGTAACTGTAAAATTGAAAATTCCTAAAAAAATTAAAAAAGTGGGAATATCGTACGAATGAGTGGAGTCTTGCCATGAAGAATCAGAGGATACCGCTCTACCTGACAAATACAATCCACAAACCCTCGCACAACCTTCCAATTAATGAAGTGTTCGGTTTTCTTATTCTCTAACTAGTAGAAGCCAGATTCAGTGTTGCTGCACTCCAAATTCGAGTAAAACGTTCACGGGGCCTGACCACCAGAACGTGGTATTTTCTGGTGGGTGAAAAACAAAGTGGTAGAAATGTATAGAGTAGGATTGTGTGCAACAAAAGAACAGTCGAATTCAGTTTGTTTTTCATAGAAATCGAAAAAATAAATATGACATTACACCTTAACTTATGAGGATATCTCAAAATTATTATGTACCAAACTATACCAGGTGCATTTTGCATATCTCATTTTTTTTATTTTTACATTATCACGAAATAAAGTTTCCAGCTACGGTATTTCAACAGAGAAGTACATTTAATTATCATTAATATGAACTTGATAACTAATAACAAATACACATTTTGTATTTGTTCGAGTTCATAGACAGATGTCCTCAGTATTTATTTGGTAATTGATTTTGCTGATAAAATAATGACTTAAACAACAAAAAAGTTTTGAATCTTTATGAGAAAACTTTAATTATTGATAGGCTCAGAGAGGATGTCAGTGTCATTATTTCATCAAAAAAGTTCGGGGTTGCCAAATCCACTATATGCTATATTTGAAATAATCAAAGAGTTTAAAACCAAGCAAAATCAAGAAGTGTACTCTGAAACAAGCTGAATATCTATTAATGGAAAACAAAGTCTACAAATGGTTCGTGAAGCAAAGAGAATGAATCTTTTCCATTTTTTCCAAGTTGATATCACTTAACCAAAAATTCAATGCAAGCGATGGATGGTTAAAACTTTCCACAGTCAATATGGAATACGACTTTCGAAAATTGCAGGTGAGAAAGTGTCTTCGCAACCTGAATTGGTTCTCCATTCATACAAGAACTGTCGAATATACTCAATTTAACTGATCAACAAACATACAACGCAATGAGACTGGTTTATACTGGAAACTTCCACCTGATAAAACCTATGTTTCGATTTCTGAAAAGACTGGCACTGGTTTGAAATTAGCAAAGCAAGGAATAACTTTCCTAGGATATGTCAATGCATCAGGTGAACATAAAATACCACCGTTCATAATCGAGACAGTTGAATCACCTAGAATGCTCCAGCACTTCCATCAGCATATTAGTTAAAAACACCTGAAGGTGATATTTAGGTCAAAATGTATTAGTATATATACACACAACCAAATTTATATGGAATCACTGGGTATTTCACATTATTGATTGTTTTTAAACATGGATCTTTGACTACTCTTTGACTTTTTTGTTGTAAAAAACTGGATAGTATGATAAGAAATGTTGAATTAATACCACATGTTCGAGATATTGTACTCAGTCGTCAATGAGATTTGAAACTGTGAATTTCAAAATTCGAAAAAGCCTATAATCATAATTGAAAATGCCTTATGTTGGATTGTCGGATGTGCAGAGAGGTCGAATAATTGCTCTCGTTGAAGAAGGGGTAACACAGAGGGATATAGCAGCCACAATGGGAGTATCACAGGGGGTGATTTCATAAACCTACGCCCGATAGGTGAAGCTGCAATCTCTGCAAAATAGGCCTAGAAGAAGTCGTAGGAAGATTACTTTTGAAGAACAAGACCGCTTTTTGTACCAAATTGCAAGAAGAGAGCCTAGTGCGTCCTACCCCATACTCCAAAGGAAATTTGTGGAAGCAACAGGCATCAGTGTATCAATCGAAATGAAACGTCAAAGACTTCGTTCAAGGGGTTTATACAGCAGAAGCCCCTCAAGAGTTCCAGAGCTAACTAGACAACAAAAAATTAACAGACTTAATTGGTGTATGGAGCACCAAAATTGGAATATTGTGAAATGGCTAAATGTTCTTTTTTCGGATGAGACCAGAATTTAAGAGGTCTTGGAAGACAAGTTTTGGGGTGGCATCATGCTGGGAGGCAAAACAGATTTGATTTCTTTTCCTGCGAGTTTAACTGCTATAGATCTAGTGCTGGAGCCCATAGTGAGACTCTGGAAAGGTGCCCACGATGAGAATTTCACTTTTATGCAAGATAATGCACCTCCACATACCAGCAGCCTCACGCGACATTATCTTGAAACAGAGGAATCGCTATTTTGGACTGGCCAGCTTACTCTCCAGACCTAAATCCTATTGAACATCTATGGAATAATCTCAAAAGGAAAATTAGATCGCGCCAAGATAATCCAAGAACCCCACAACAGCTCATCCAAGCCGCCACGGAAGTGTGGCAGAATATCACCCCAGAGGAGGTCGAAAACTAATCCAAAGCATGCCTAGACGGATTCAGGCTTGTATACGGGCAAGAGGAGGTAATATAAGCTACTGAGGTCGAGAAAAAAACATCTACTCCGTGAGAAAACAATTTTCAATTTTTTTACTACACGCAGAAAGAATCTCTTATTTTCTTCTATTTGTTTTATATCTCAAAATGAACGTTAATTTATTTTTTTTTCAATCGAAATATCTCAAAAAGGATCAATGCTATAAAACTTTCGAAATTTCCAAAATTCCTGATGTAATATTCAAAATGTCAGGTGATTCCATATAAAATTGTTTGCTTTCATGTACATCCCTAATGAAAATTTAAGAATATGTAAATGTATTTTTTTATTTGATTCATACATTCAATGGTTTGAACATGTCGAAGGTGCAAAACAGGCTCGAAATTTTCGAGTTGACATTAACTTGAGTCCACTGTATGCATTTAGTGTTATCAATTATTGCTATTAGAGTTTAAGTGAGTTTGTTGAATCAAATTTCTAAAGCGTAATAACTTCATTTCTTCAATGCTAATTTTTTAATTAATCTGAAAACATTGAATACTTCCGGACCAGTTTTAGACAGGTATGGGACGAAATACATTTTGAATATTCTGAAGCATACGAAAATTGAATGATATGCTGGGCGTTGTATTTAAAATGAAGAATCAGATATTGGATATTGATACATGATACACCCTGTATAAAAAGCTTCGTTTGACACAAATTGCACAAATGAAAATAGCACAACATGTTTGAATACGTTTCCATTAATTTATTATCGAATTTATTCCATATTATTATTGATACGTATTGTATAATATGAAAAACGTTAGAAAAATATTTTTGTTTGTAAGAAACCAACCTCTAATACCTTCAGTTTATTTATCGAATCCAATCAAAAGATAAAGTCTTACCTTTGTTCTACGGTGAGATTTGCCAATTCAGGAATCCAACACCAATGCTCATCCGGTATAACAGTGATAAAAATCTGTGTAAAATAAACAAAAGCGACACTGAACGCAAAAGGAATCATAAGAAGAAACAAAATTTTCTGATATATTCCAAACTCTCCAATATACGGCAACAAATCATCAAATTCGAACGATTTTTCACATTTTTCCGAAGTCTCTTCGATTTTCTCATTCGAATTGTTGTTATCCAAATCGGGCACGAAAGCTTTGTTTGTGAACGCCATCGGCGGCGGTTTAGGCGTCAAATTTAAGCTATTGTCGGCCTCATCGGCTTGGGGTTGAACAACTTTTTCTTGGGGAGGCATTTTCGGAGAAAATATTCGAAGCACTTCAGAACACGCGTTCGTTCGATAGGCTAACCCCTTGAAGAGGTAATTCCTAAGTGATTCAGATTTCGACTGGAGGTTAAAATCAGGTCTTGTGAGTTTTTATAGTTCGCGCGCTTGTAAGGACAGAGACTTCTGTTTTTACTCCTTCCATCTGTGATTTTGCCAGGCGTTTGACTTTGATGATCGTTGCTTGATCAGGTACTTGAACTTGAAACGTTGAGAATCGTTTTACGGTAAGATACATTGAGTTTTAATTAGTTTTCAGTATAAATATGTTGTTTCTGTATAAGTTTTGAATAATTGGCGAGTTTATTAAATAGAATTAAGTAGTTTTAAAGAGTTATGATATTGTCAATTCGTTCCGTGTTTTTTTTTGATATTCTTGTCAAGGAGCTTCTCAAAAATTACGAAATTTCAAATTATGCACTTTGGGTAAATAATTTGCGGCACAGTCCCATTAGGTGTTTGTACACATACTTCAGCTTCAATACACTATGCGCGAAAAAAGGGGATATTGAAATGAATCCATGCCAAGAATGTAGGGATAATTGGTACTTCCCGGTTCGTTATTTAACTACTGTTATTGACTGATGACAAAATTAGTATAAACGATAAATGAATGTATATTATGTATAAACTGCCCATTCGTTTCTTAGCTCAAAACGGAAATAACTTTTATATATCAGGTAGCAGGTTGATAATGAAATTACACAATTTCTTTATTTCTTATTCTTTATTTCAAGAAAAGTGTAACTCAATGCAATTAGTAAACACTATTAATATTCATATTAATAATATTTATTTCTATTATAACAAATTGTGCAAGAAAAATCAATCACATTAATAAAAACAAGTTCTGTGTTTTAAGGAATTTTACTTAATAATTGCGATTCGTAACGCGTTTCACTACACCGTAGCTTCTTCAGACGAATGAATGTACAGAAAATATAAATATAAATGTTCTTGAGTAATTAAAAGCTTATTGGGTTGCTTCTTCTTAAGTGGTTATTTATGACAGGTATATCCATTAAAATTAAGGAATAGATTGCTCCCCGAAGAGATTCAATGAAGGTGAAGGGCTTAAATCGACTTGTTCATTGATGAGTTTACCTGAGTGTTTGTATTTATTGATTTCTGAAGTTTCCCAAAGATCTACCTTCCAATATTTATTATCTGTATGCAAAATTTCAAACTGTGGGTCGAAAGAGTGATTATTTTCTAAGAGATGATTCGCGTAATTTGAATCTGATTTTTATTTGAAAACTGCGTTTATGTTCCGATATTCTAATCTTGAAATTTCTATGTGTTCTACCAATGTAGAAATTATCACGTCATTGCAATTCAATCTATAAACACCTGATTTATTGTTTTTACCTGATTTGGTTTTATTATTTTTAAATATTTGCCTAAATTATTATTAGTTGGGAAAGCTATGTTGAAATTATTGGTACTCAAGAATGATTTCAGTTTCTCACTTGTAATGCCAACGTAGGTTAAGGTGTTGAATTTTGTTTCAATTTATCGACAGGGTAAACTTCATTCAATGCGATTCTATTAAATTTCAGTTAAACAAATAACCAATTTGGTTACTATTTCCCAAAACTAATAAATAATATTTTAAATAAAAACAAAGTAGAATATTGAATGAAGTTTACCCTGTCGATAAATTGAAACAAAAATTCAACACCTTAACCTACGTTGGCATTACAAGTGAGAAACTGAAATCATTCTTGAGTACCAATAATTTCAACATAGCTTTCCAAACTAATAATAATTTAGGCAAATATTTAAAAATAATAAAACCAAATCAGGTAAAAACAATAAATCAGGTGTTTATAGATTGAATTGCAATGACTGTGATAATTTCTACATTGGTAGAACACATAGAAATTTTAATATTAGAATATAGGAACATAAACGCAGTTTTTCAAATAAAAAATCAGATTCAAATTACGCGAATCATCTCTTAGAAAATAATCACTCTTTCGATACACAGTTTGAAATTTTGCGTACAGATAATAAATATTGGAAGGTAGATCTTTGGGAAACTTTAGAAATCAATAAATACAAACACTCAGGAAAACTCATCAATGAGCAAGTCGATTTAAGCCCTTCACCTTCATTGAATCTCTTCGGGGAGCAATCTATTCCTTAATTTTATTGGATATACCTGTCATAAATAACCACTTAAGAAGAAGCAACCCAATAAGCTTTTAATTACTCAAGAACATTTATATTTATATTCTCATTCTTATTTTCTGTACATTCATTCGTCTGAAGAAGCTACGGTGTAGTGAAACGCGTTACGAATCGCAATCATTAAGTAAAATTCCTTAAAACACAGTACTTGTTTTTTATTATTGATAATGGAATTTTACCAAGTAAAAGCCTCCCAAATTCAAATCAATCACATGTTCACCATTTTTATTAAAGCAAGTTCCTTTGAGTAGTAATTAAAACATATACAGGGTGCTTCAACGAAAACTAAACAGAGGCTATATCTACCAAGATATTCATTTCTGATCAAAACGCAAAAACATGTCAATTTTTGTTTCAAGAAGGACATCAGATACTGGGGTGGAATTGTGCCACAAAAATAAATTTTGTATTCGAAAAGTGAAAATGTTTCGATGTTTCCATTTGTCCTGATGCATGTGGGAACAATGTAGCCATATGTATTCAGTCATGAGTTTGAATTTTTGCCAGACATATCCTCGTAATGTCATGAAAACCCAAAAAGTGGCACAAAGTCACCTAGTTTTACGGTATGTAATATGGTCTACTCTCTGTATCGTCTTGTTGTTGATGACTAATTATTGATTGACATGATTACTTTTACTAACAATCATGTTTTTGGTTTTGGACGCTTTCAAGAGTGACTGCATACCCTCAAAAGAGTCTGCCAAAAGAATGGTGTCGTCGGCCTATCGGATATTGTTGATGTACTCTCCATTAATAGAAATATATTCTGAAAGTGGCTCAAATGCATCGGCAAAAAGTTCTTCCGAGTATACATTTAATAACAGGGGTGATAGCACACAGCCCTGAAGGACTCCTCGTCGAATGTTTATCTCATCCGTCAGTCTATCCTCCACTCTGAATCTTTCTGTCCCCAGTACAGGTTTTCGATTATTCTGATATCACTCTTACCTATTCCGGTCCTTTTCAGATCATTTTATCGTGTTTAACCTTGTCAAACGCTTTCTCAAAATCCACGAAACATGCATGTACATCTCAATTCGTGTCCCTATAGCATTGTATTAGAACCTGCACTGAGAAAAGTGCCTCTCTTGTCCCCAATCCATTCCTAAATCCAAACTGAGTGTTACTGATAGGGGTTTCAAGTTTTCTGTATATACGTTCATGTATAACTTTCAGGAATAATTTCAGTGTATGACTCATTAAGCTGATGGTTCTATATTCTTCACATTTCCGCACCATTGGTTTCTTGGGTAGGACAATAAAGGTCGACTTCAGCTTACATTGCCATTCTTCCGGCAGATTTCCGGACTCATAAATGGTGTTAAAAATCTTGATCAGATTATCTATTCCTTCTTTATGGAACAGTTTCGGCACTTCTACTTGTATTTCGTCTGGACCACAGGGTTTTCCGGTCTTCATTCCCGACATCGCTTTTTCCACTTCATGTTTCGTTATAGGTGGCCCTAGGAGAGTTTGTGTTTTTCCACAATTTGCACTTCTAACATCATTGAAGACTTTACTTACGTAATCTTTCCAGTCACTGAGTTTTTCTTCTGTGCTGTTCACCAAGTTACCAGAGTCATCTGTTAATACTGTAAGGTTTGTTCGATAACCAAGGCCAGTGGTTGTTTTCATTTTCTTGTGAAGAGCAAAAGTATCGTGTTTCTGTTCCAAGTTTTCAATTACTATGCATTCTTTGGTGTTCCTTTCTTCTTTAGCCCTTCTTATTTCTTCTTATTTCCTTGTGTTTAACTTTATATCTATCAGTATCTTTATTCTTCAATTTTCTTCTTTCTTCCATCATTTCGAGTATTTTATCTGTTATCCATTTCTTCTTCGACTTCTGATTTTTTAGATGTGTTTTGGTGACGCTTCGTGTGATATGTTTGATATTCTTAAGTTTCATGTTCTCTATTGTTGCAATCTCGAAAATTATTGGGTCTTGAGCAACTTGATGTTTCACTTCAGGATCGAGTAATTTTCTGAATACTATTCGTGGTGTTCTGAGTTGTGGTTTATTGGCTAAAAGCGAAGGTTTATAACAGCTGCTAAGAGGACATGATCATTTGGTACGTCTGGACCTGGATAGGTTTTAACTGGCGTTATACTATTACGGAATCGTTTCTTTATTATGATACAAGGATATCCACCGGGACCGTCCGTTAAAAACTTTTTAAGTTCCAATTACAATATCAAGCTGAAATTTTATACGCGGCCATAACTAGCGATTTCCAATTGAAGTGAAATATTTTCGAAGTGATACCATTTCCGGTTATACCGGAAGTGGGTCATCACTTTGTTTTTTCAAAAGGCAATCTAACATTTTTATTATACATCTAGAACCGACATTTGAGCAAGGCATAAAATACCCAAGTTATTGGCACTTATCTGTCAAAACTTTTGACAGATTTAATTATTTTTGTTATAAACTCGATTGTTGAGGAACATTTAAAAAAATTGTAGCTCGTAGATCTTTTACACTACAGACACAATTTTTGCTTGGGTGGATAGAAGAAGGATCAGGGAATTTTTTAAGCAATCTACACATGTCAAATGTTTATTACGTTGTTTTGTATGATTTTTTCAATTTGGCCTTTTTCAAACAGCAAAAACTAAATTTTTTCAAATGGCACGTGCCAATTCTTATATCGCCATCAGATGAAGCGTCAAATTTCAGATGGAATTGTATCAGCATGTACTATACCCATCTCTTATAGTTCCGAAATATTTTGGGAATATATTGAATTTTGATGATTTTGCAAGAACTAACAGAGAATGCTTTGAAATATTTGAATTAAGTAGCTGAACTGGCTACGCTCACCTGACAGGTGCCTGAAATTAATGTACAAGAATTGTCGTTATTTCAGATTGAAAATATCCAAAAAATACAACACCTTTGGAATAAAACCACTGGTTATTCGAACGAAAATATATTTAATTTTTAATTCATTTTAGAATGTCAAAAGTAGTGGGTAGAAGTTGCGGGCGATTCAATAACCAATTTCCAAATTTACCGTCTATGAGTAAAATAAAATTCGAAGCATTAGAAGCAATTTTCTACAATTTGGATGAATAAAATTGTAGGAACTAAGCGAAAATCAATCATCGAAGATAATTACATCAATACGAATAAATGATAGCAAACATCATAGTAGAAAACTAATTTACGATATGAATAAATGTTCAATATGGGCCCCATTTTGCTCGATACACTTGACAGCTCGTATACGAACATGATGAGTTGCTCTCCTAGTTTCCTCAGGATCAATATTACGAAAAGCATTATGAATGCGCTCTAGTAACTCTTCTTTACTTCTTACAAGAATAAGATACACTTCACTCTTGATTTTGCCCCATAAATGAAAATCAAGGGGCGTCAGGTCCGGAGAACGCGGATGCCATAAATTTGGTCCTTGAATAGCCCACCATCTATCCTCGAACATTTCTGTTAGCTGCCGATCTACATCTCGTGTTTTATGTGCTGGTGAACCATCCATTTGGTAATAGCAATCGCTCAGAATGTTAAGGGGTAATCCATCTAAAAAATTTGCTAATGTTCCTCTCAAAATTTCCTGGTATCTTTGTCCATTAATATTTTCCTCATAAATGTGATAAGCCACAAATCATTCATTAAAATTGCAAAAACGTTCACGCTGAATTTATTTTGGAAATCAATAACCTCAATGAAATGTGGATTTTCTGTGGCCCAAAAATGTCGATTTCTTCTGTTGGTTATTCCACTTTCATTGAACTTGGCTTCATCAGACCATATAATTTTTTGCAGAATTGTCTCATCTTCTTGAAGCCGAATTAATAAATTTTCACAGAAATTTAGCCGCTTGGGAAGGTCAGTTGGTTTCAATTTTTGTAGTCTGATAAAATAATACGGGTGCATGTTATGTTTCTTAAGGATCCTTTGAATGGAAGTTTAACTCAATCCAATATCCATTGATGCTGACTCAATGGACGTATGTGGATTGGCAAGAAAATACGCTAGCGTATTAATTTGATTGTCGTCGTCCTCGAGAATTGGTTTTCTTCTAGTTTCTATGTATTTTGTTCCTCCGAATTGCAGAAAATTGCTTCTAATCCTTCGAAACTTTGTTTTACTCATAGGCGCCAAATTTGGAAATTGGTTTTTGAATTGCCTGCAAGTTCTATCCACCACTTTTTGACATTCGCCATAAATTAAAAAGAGACTAAACATATCCTCGTTTGGATAATCAACCATTTTATTATCGATCTGGTGTTTTTTGAAAATTTTCACTTCAAATTACCAACAATTCTTGTTGAAATATCAAATTTGAATGAACGAAGTGACAAGTTCATTAATTTTAGTCACCTGTCAGGTGAGCGTAGCCAGTTCAGCTACTTGATTCAAATATTTCAAAGCATTCTCTGTTAGTTCTTGCAAAATCATCAAAATTCAATATATTCCCAAATTATTTCTGAACTATAAGAGATGATCCTTTTTCTATCCACCCAAGCAAAAATTGTGTCTGTAGTGCAAAAGATCTACGAGCTACAACTTTTTGAATGTTCCTCAAAAATCCAGTTTATAACAAAAATAATTAAATCTGTCAAAAGTTTTGACAGATAAGTGCCAACAACTTGGGTATTTTATGCCTTGCTCAAATGTCGGTTCTAGATGTATAATAAAAAAGGTAGGTTGCCATTTGAAATAACAAAGTGATACCCACTTTCGGTATAACCGGAAATGGTATCACTTCGAAATATTTCACTTCAATAGGAAATCGCTAGTTATGACCGCGTATAAAATTTCAGCTTGATATTGTAATTGGAACTCAAAAAGTTTTTAACGGGCGGTCCCGGTGGATATCCCTGTATAATCAATTCAATTCCGTATAATTCTATCTGGATTATCTCCTGGGGCCTTTAATGTGTAGACTCGTCTAGGAGGCAATTTAAAATAGGTGTTCTTCACTGTCTTGTAATTTTCTTGGCAGAATTGGACCATTCTATCTCCTCTATCATTCCTTACACCCAAGCCAAACTCTCCAACAACATCCATGTCTCTTCCTTAACCCACTTTAGCGTTTAAGTTTCCCATCACTTTTGTCACATTTTGAGGCTTCGTTTGATCAACTCCTTTCTGTACATCTTCATAGAATACTTCTACTGCAGCATTTGTGTTTTCAGAGTGTGGAGCATAGACCTAGATTAGCTTGAGCTTAAAGGGTCTGGTGTTTATCTGCAAAAGTACAACCCATTCTGATATAGGCAAGAAATTTATTATGGACTTTTCAACATGTTTGTCTCCTATAAAACCAACTCCATTGAAGTGCTGGACAGTATTTTGTTCAGAACAATATACTGAATATTGATCTAGACAGCACTTTCCAGTTTTTGGCCATCTCATTTCGCTAATACCCAAAACTGATATACCGTTCCTTTTCATCTATTGTATCGTGTTATATATCTTTCCTGCTTCGTACATGCTGCGACCATTCCATGTTCCGATTTTCATCATCATAGCTAGCCGGGAGATTCTTCGCACCCCTCCCACATTTGAGGAGGGTTCGGGGCTAGGAATTATTGTTCGATTTCTGGCCATGGTGATGTAGATATTCCTGGGGAAATAATAGTACAGTAGGTTCCCGTTGCTTTCTGTACTGCTGTACAAACACCGCTTCTGTGACTGTCACCACGCCGTTTGTTATCTAAACTATATCAAAAAACTATACACAAACAAAATAAGTGTTATTGATATTTTTAAATAATTTCCAAACGTCAAACTGAGTCCGAAACTCATAGAACTTTACTAGAACTATGTGGAACATAGAAACTGGCATCGAAATTAAATTCACTCTGACTACCTTTGATAATGTGAGAAAAATTCTATGCAAATCATAGAATTAAAGGATTCTAGTTTCAGCGGAGGCTATTTTCCTTCTAATTAGTAAATAAGTATATGTTACACCTATTATAAACCTATATTTCTCTAGTACAACTTAATCGTCGTTTTATAACCTTTCACAATTTGCATTTTCCTGAATTAATTATAGTAAAATATAGTAATTGATCAATTCTATCGATTCAAATCAGATTAATTAATTAACGAGGAAAAAATGAAACAATTGGAATACAATAAGGAACTGAACGTTCAAGAAATCATAGTGCAATTTTTTAACAATGCAAATGAAAATTAATTACAGAAAATCAGAAGTGATATTTGCATGATTCGAGGCGAGGTCCTTCAGTATAATTTTTTACCCAGCGATCACAGAGTGTTAATTAACTGTTAAGAGATTACTGTTCTGCTTGTTGATCATTCAACTTGATTGTTGCATTTTTCAATGATAATTCGAGTAAGTTGGAGGACGATACACTGTTTTTCTAAGTCAATTAGTTCCGGGGAGGAGTGTTGATTATAATATTACGTATATACCGATATCTTGTTCAATTCGCCATCATTGAGCATTTACTAGACATAAAAAGAATATTGGATGCATTTCGTAATGTATGTTTTATTACTAACTAGCTGACCCGGTAGGCTTCGTACTGTCTCAATCGATAAATAAAAGACCCAAACTTTTGTATAGAACAGGGGTCTCCAAACTACGGCCCGCGTGCCACCAGTACCATCAATCCGGCCAGCGACAGCTCGAGACTAGTATCATCAATCTGGTCCACGTCAGCCAATGTTTTACTGTTGTTACTATTGCTGTGATCAATTGAATGGAAGTAAATGAAAACACAGAATGATAATTACTCGGTTTTATTTACTTGCAAGGTAAAACTTTACGACAAAAATTATCAGGCAGAAACCTAAGCTTTCCGATATATATTTTAATATATATCGGAAATAATATTGAATATTATAAAAAAATATTATGGTATAATCTGAAAACAGCTGTTATATTTCTGAATGTTGGTCAAGAAGTGCTTAGAATCATTTCCAATCCCAGAAAGCAAAGGGCGTAAATGATCTGGTGGTGGGACCAATTGGAGCAATATGACTTTGACAGTAGATTCACAATTTATTTCTTCTTCTTCTTGCACGGCGCCTTTATGGGCAGCACTCAGGCCGTTTGACCAATATAGCTTGCCGTGTTGTATTATTTTGTTTTGTGTTTTGGAAAAACTTTTTGATAAAGCTTGCAAGACTTTTGTAGCTGGCCTTCTGGATCATCCGGGCGCTGAGTGTTTCAGTGCCCAAAGTGTTCAGTCTGGTCACCTTATGAAAGGGATGTTCGAAGAGTATGTGTTCCGTTGTTTCGTAATTTTCTAGGCAAACACGGCACCGTGTGGTTTTCGATAGTCTCATGACGTGTAGGTGTTTGTTGACTTGATGTCCCGTCAATAGGCCAACTACCATCCCAATAGCCTTTTTATCGAGGGACAATAGTTCATATACCCTCTTCTTTGGATGTGGCCCCTTTTTGAGCCTTACAATATTTACAAATTATTATCATTCCCCCAATTGTTTACGATTTGTCGGCACAATAATCAATTGCTGGATCATAGTGGAATACAGTCCGTTCAAGAATCACAGGAGCACTGCGTCTGCGGTTTCGCTCAATTTCATTATGTCGTGCTTGCTATTGTTTTTTTGTGCACGAACTCGTTGCATTCTAAGCCTATCTACTTCATTGTTACTCATTAAATAACGCAATTCTGACATAGCATACGACTATTTTCTTGATCTCTCTCTGGTCATCAGTGCGGTTAGCAAGTGAGGTAGCTCTTCGCACATTTGATTAACTTGACGACCTAAGTCAGGTCTTCTTCTCGGCATCGTAAATTGTAATTAATCAAAGTAAGAAAAATTCGCGCTAACTTAGAAGTAAAGTGTCACTATCACAGAATATCAACAAAAAAAGAGCACCTTACTTGGAATGTCACTATCACAAAGGATCGCAAAAGTAGAGAAAGTTCTCGCGCACGTAGCAGTAATTTTCACTCACAAAGATAGAAAGATGCACTCATAGATATCGTAATACTTTTTTTCCGTGTTCTGAAGTGCGACAGGATGGATTGACAATCTAATGTCAAATATTGTGGTTGCTTTTAGAAATTTAATTTGTTACAAAACTTAAGATTTATCAATCTTAAACAACTAAAGTTAGCTAAAATTAAGTTTCGCGAAGCGGATCAAACTGAAAATCAGTACTACTCATGGTTTATTACATTTCCTGACTATGCAATTTTGTCGCGTTAGCGACTAACTTTTGTTTAGTTTCGGAACGCGACATTAGATCATCCAACGCGCAAGTAAAGATCGTTGCACTATATACAGGCGCATCGTCTTCTTCGTCTTCTTGATCAAGGCCATCTTCATCCGAGTCATCATTCATATAAAGCGATCTAGTAACTGCCTGTCGTCTTTTACGAGTTGGTTTTTTAGCTTCAATCTCTCGTTTGAGTTTTAACTCTGCCAAGACGTCAGTAGGAAAGTTGTCGTTCGTTACTTACGAATTTACCAATGGGAACTGGAGAATTGAGATTAACTGGAACTACTTAAGAATTTGTCGCTGGAAAGGAACTTGTAGATGGTTGAGAAATGTCTGAGTAGCCAGTCAGTGTGTTATGAATATCTTCAGTAACTGCTATTGCGACTGAAAAATCCGATGAATTAGATAGTTTACAAGAACTAGTGGATGACTTTAATGAAGATTCAGGGGCCTCATTCTGTTTCTGTGTCTCGACAGCCGCCGGGTCAATTAGCAACGATGGAAGAAGGTTCTGATCCTGCATTGAGTCTGGGTTATCAGCTGCGGAAGCTATTGGAATATTTGTTGTTTCAGCTGGTTCAGAAAAGTGGAAATATGTCTGAATTAACTGGCCACAGTCCAGTGCTTTTGAAACCACTGCATGCAACAAAAGCAGTTTTTGCCATAAACTTGATTGAATAAATATCCGATCTGAAGAGCTGTCACCACTCTTACTGGATGATTTCTTAACCAGACAGAAATCTCTCGGTCGAAATAAGTCTTGAGCAGTCCATAAAAGCACACGTCGAGAGTCTGCATACGATGGGTGCAGTGAGGAGGAAGACAAACAATTTCGATTCCATTGTCTTTCGCAAAATTCAAAGCTTCGGCCATCGACAATAAGCAGGACTTTATCATCACGACTAGATTTTACCAAGCTTTGAAAATGCTGGAGCCACTTAACGAATACTTCAGTAGACATCCACCCGTTTTCTTGAGCTACTCCTAGCGTACCAGTTGGTGCTTTATCCACGAACTTGTTTTTCATATTCTTCCTCGGGAAAATCATGAAAGGAGGTACGTACGACCCAGCTGCGTTCAAGCAGCACACTACTGTTACATTGGACCCCCGCTCAGTGCTCGTTATGACACTTACTTGCTTTCTGCCAGCGGTAGCCAAGATTTTTGAGGTCTTTGGACAGTAGACATCCCAGATTCGTCAACATCGTAGATCCGTTTTGCGTTGAATTTGTATTTGTCAATGTATTCTTGATAGTTATCGAAAAAAAAATTCCTGAGGTCGATTAGAAGCTTGGGATCTGGCTATGGAAGTAGGCTCGGGTTTACGTAAAGATATGTCTTTATGGCGTCTGAAAAATCCAACTAACCACTCCTGTCCAGCTTTACCGTTATCATTATTAAAACTGTGCGCAAAGCAATTCTTTTCAGACAATTCGAAAGCGGGTTCTTGGACCATTGTACGCGTTAAACCAAACATGTGAGTATCAAGTAGCTTGATACGCTCAACCAATTGTCTCTCGATCTCAAGAGGAAATATAAGCTGAAATCGGCCCAAACCTTTTGCTGCAGGTGAAATTATTTTATTCTGTTCCGAAGCATGACGCCTTAGTGTAGTCTGTGGCACTTTGAAGGTCTTAGAAGCCAAAAGCCAACCCAATTTTTTCTCCTTCACAGCTTCAATAGCTTTGTTCATTGCTTGTGAACCCCATGATTGCCTATTACTCTTATAATTTCGTGGCATATTGTCATCCTGTAAATTAAAGAGATTCATGTAGATTTAGATATTTTTATTATTCACTATCTCTATGGACAAAACGATACATTATGTTGTTTTGTCCATAGTGGTTGTATGTCATTTTGTACTTAGCCTCAAAAATACACTCCCCACAAAAATTGTCGCATCACCCTACTTTTACGACAATACTATATAGTTTAGGTTTTAGGTTGGTTATTCAAGAGTCGCTTGGTAACTTTCAGAAGTGCAAAATAAGAAGATATCATTCAAATGACATAAGCTTATGATGGAAAATATCAACAATTTTCGAGTTAATGGTGAATTGAAAAATTCTACCATCTTCAAACATTCGCGAAGAGACCAATCAACTATCATCGAATGGTTACTAATCATTTTCAAAATTGAGTGTTTCCTCCCCGGGCCCTAATTACTGCCAATATACGTCTCGGAAGCCCCTCAAACAAATTTTGGATGTACTCTTGAGTCACTAAGTTCCAGGAAGCAGATTTTCTAGATGTTGAAGTGTTCTACAAGGCATCCTACGTTGCTGAATTTGCCACCCTATGTTGTCGCAAACATGTTCTATGGCATTAAAGTCGACACTTCTGGCTGGCCATCTTGAAATATCAATTTCGGCATTTTGCAGAAATTCTGTAACTACCATAGCTGCATGAGGCCGAGCATTATCATGCATGTAAATGAAGTTTTCGCCAATCAATGAACCAAAGGGTACAACATGGGGTTCAAGAATATCTGTGATGTATCTGGCCGCTGTCATTCTTCCATTATTCACTAGGACTAACTCAGTTCGACCATGGAAAGAAATGCCTCCCCACGCTATTACTAAACCCCCTCCGAAGTTCCGCAGGTCGTCTGTATACAGGCATGCGTCTATCATTTGATACTAGACAGTACCTGGACTCTTCGGAAAAGAGAACATTCGACCATTCTGGAATACCCCAATTTGCATGTTCTCTCCCAAACTGAAGTCTTGCAACTCGATGTTCTCTGGTGAGTCGCGGGCCGGTAGAAGCCTCCCTTGGTCTGATATCGTCTTCTCTGAGACTATTCCTAACAGTTTGCAATGAGATATGCACATTTCTGGAAAGTGCAAGTTCATTTTGTAACATTCTAGCCGTACAGTGCCGAACTCTTAATGCAGTTAAACGAAGCCAACGATCTCCAATTGGTGTTGTTATCCGATTTCTTCCCTGTCCGGCCCTTCTTCCATATTCCCCTGTTTCGTGGTACCGATTAATTGCTCTTGAAATAATGCTTTGGTTCACATTCAACAAGTTAGCCACGTAACATTGGCTTCGCCCCTCCTCTAGAAGTGTTACAATTCTTACCACTTCATGATCACTCAAATAGCGTCCAGGACGTTCGGCACCCATTACAATAAATTCAAAGATTCGAAAATCAACAAGAAACACAGAAACTTGCATTAATTTAGCGTGAAAACTGAAGAGAAATTGAATGAATACTGATATTGACTATCAACTCATTCTTGTTTCAGACGTGTTTGAGATCATATGGAAACAAATGTTACTATATAGATAAGATTTTTTCCCCTCATATGTCCAAAAACATATGTTGACAAAGAAACTGCGATCGAGCTGCTTAATCGATTGTGGAATTCAGAATACCAGGTGATGCAACAATTTTTGTGGTGTGTGTATTACGATTCGATGAATAATCTGGTTACAGTAACCATAATATAGTAAATTATACACGTTCACCTCGAACACAAAATGCTTGAAATTAGAAAACTGTGAAACAGTAAAATAACAAAAGAAACATTACTGAAAAACAAAAACTAACGTACACTAACAAATTTCTTTCTAAGCTCGAAACACAAATGTCAACATGGCGTCCGTTGTGTATTGCAAACGTCCTCAGAAATCCAATGATATATTTCCGTTGTAGGCGCTTCCTAATTGGCTTATTTTTGACGGTCTAAACCGCGCCAATTTTCAAATATCGCCAATGTGTCGTTTTGTCCATATATGTCATTCTGGACGTACTTCCCCTACATGTTCTAATGTTGGAAATATTATATCTATAAATTCCAAGATTCTCAAAAATTAAGATCAAGTTTTCATCATATAAATGAGGATTTTGAAATTTTGGTTGAAATTATGATTTTTTCAATTAAAAAGTTCGCGTAATAAGAATTAGCTTTCTCATTGATGAAACAACGATAATGTTCATTAACTGTAATATTAAAATTTCTACAGTTTCTACGAATAAACATCTTACTACAACTACGACAGATCAGTTTATATACACCAGATTTCTTTCCTTTGTCTATTTTACTTTTATTATTTTTGATGTGTTAGATTATTATTGATTCGGAATGCAATGTGTGGTTGGAACTTCTCCAATAAATGTTTTGAATTGTGGCTTACTTTCCAAACGTATGTAAGGCATCTTTAGATTTTGGGTGCACCAATTATATTGCCTTGAATATTCAATTTTTGTTATGTAATTCAGTTATAGTTATAATATCTCGATTGTAACCAATATTAAGACCTATTTGTTCAATAAAACAAAGCTCTTTATCGCAACTATCTAAAGATAAAAGAACATTTAATACTCTGTGCATCATGCTGTTCTGCCGTTTCATAATGAATAGGATGGAATAACATATTGTGAATTACGATGCCCGTTTTGAGGCCGTCTATGAAGATGGAGAAATCATGTCTGCTGTTCAATGTGAAATAAATAGATCTAATATGTTGATTTCAAGCTAACTAGTGAATTTTCTTTTTAGATGAATTGAATTTATAAACTTTACGAAAATATTTAGCTGACGTAAAATATACCGAAACCAATATAAAACTGTTTCACTAAATGGTTGTTATGTATTATAGTTTTCAAGGTATCCATGAAAATTTCTGCTAATACAGGCCTGAATAGATTTCTCATAATAAGATCCTCTCCCGAACGGTAAAATAAAGACTGAAAAACAAAGTACTTTAGTCTTACAGTTATAATAATAACAACAATATTTCCTGTTGAACTGAAGAGTTCACGTTATTAAGCTCCATACTCTCTTCAATATAACGATTGGGTCTTCAAGAGGAATATTTGGAAATAAGTTACCGACAACAAGAAAAGCTGATTTAGCGGTATGAGAAAGATGTACATTTTTTGTTTTATCTGTTAGTTCACAGGAATTTTGGATGAGTATTTGGGTTTAAATCGACAATATCGTTTCATCAAATCAATTAAGAAATGAGATATCTTAACCACAGGAGCTGAAATATAAGAAACACAGTTGTTAAATAATTGATCGACGAAGCCTGAACTACGTGATAGTTGATATTCATAATGAATAATAAAATAAAACAAGTTATTATGTTTTAACTATCACTAATTTATTGATGTAAAGAATGACAAATTTTACATTGGTTGCACCGGTTTCGGACATACGTCCATTATCAACAAGAAGCTAATGAAAACTGAATACCCATGTACAATACAGGAATTAACATCAATAAAATGCTAGTAGAGGTCACAGTAACTTGAATAATGGTGATTGGTAGGTAATTAAGTCTACCTGGTCGTTAAGGAGCTTAACCCTTTCTACCCTAGATGCCTTGAAAATTTCCATCGATTCAAAGAAATTGAGTTTATAAGATTTATCACAGGAATGAAGAATTTTTAGCTGTTGAAGTTCTGGAAAAGGATGACATTCATTCAGACAATGTGCAGCTGAAGCTGAATCATATTTTAGTTTATATTGCACTCAGAACGTGTCAATTGGTATACTCCTGATTTTTAGAATTTATCGGTTTTATCTTTTGTGTTGAAAAGCAGGCCTGACAATTTGCTAACTGGTTTGAATGCAATATGAACTTTTTCACTATCAGACAAATTATTTTCAGTAAAATAATAAGATATATTCACAAAATAATTGTTTAGCTATGGGTTCACACCTCAGTCCCCTTCTATCTGAAATTTTCATGTCTAATTTGGAAAACACTAAAATTATGACGTCACCTTTGAAGAAAAGGCATATTCTATTTTAGTACCGATATGTTGATGACATGTTAGCCTGTTTCATTGGAACGAATAGACAGCTAGAAATCTTCCTGAATTTCATTAATAACATTCATCCTACAATTAAGTTCAAAGTAGAAACAGAAGTCGATAGTAAAATCAATTTCTTATATCTAACAATTACCCGGGAGAATAATAACCGTTTATCAATTAATATCTTCAGAAAACCATCGTACACGGTTAATGTCATACCCATAGATTAATTTCACCCGTATTCTCAAAAAATAGCAGCCTTCAAATCCATGATTCACACAACGATTTATTTGCCTTTATCGGCTGAAAATCAGAATTTAACACCATTATGTTAATAGCAGAGAACAACGGCTTCGATATGAAAGCAATAGAGAGTTTAATTCATCGAAAAATACGCAACAACACATTCAACATGATATATCCCCAATCCAAGAGAGAAAAGCCCGAAAAATTTATGTCTCTAACATATTTTGGGAAGACTTCAGAACATGTTGCTAGAGTTTTGTCTGATAGTAAAAAAGTTCATATTGCAATCAAACCAGTTAGCAAATTGTCAGGCCTGCTTTTCAACACAAAAGATAGAACCGATAAATTCTTAAAATCAGGAGTATACCAATTAACACGTTCTGAGTGTAATATAAAATAAAATATGATTCAGCTTTAGCTGCACATTGTCTGAATGAATGACATTCTTTTCCAGAACTTCAACAGCTAAAAATTCTTCATTCCTGTGATAAATCTTATAAACTCAATTTCTTTGAAGCGATGGAAATTTTCAAGGCATCTAGGGTAGAAAGGGTTAAACTCCTTAACGACCAGGTAGACTTAATTACCTACCAATCACCATTATTCAAGTTACTGTGACATCTACTAGCATTTTATTGATGTTAATTCCTGATTTGTACATGAGTATACAGTTTTCATTAGCTTGTTGTTGATAATGGACGTATGTGCGAAACCAGTCCAACCAATGTAAAATTTTGTCATTCTTTACATCAATAAATTAGCGATAGTTAAAACATAGTAACTTGTTTTATTTTATTATTCATTATAAACACAGTTGTTTCTTTTATTTCATTATAGAGCAATTCTAATAGGGTATCACAGCTTCAGAAGTTTAATGAGGAATAAATAAAATTGGGAGCTAGTGGGTTATTTACTTTTAGTTTGATTTTGGTTGCGTCATCGGGTTTTGGAATTGATTAGTTAGATCAAAAGGAATTAGAGATAAGGAAGTTGTTTTGGAAATACAGACAGTTTTGTTTTTGCTTATTTGTTTTCCTTTTATTTGTCCATTGTAATACAATATAGCCTCGTAAGCATAGAACTCGTCAATCAATATATAAATTATGAGTATAAATATTACTATGAATAGATGAGTAAGTAAACCAAGCAAACTGACACATGTCTCAAGAAAGAGATTAATTTACTACACAGAAACAAACAATAAATAAATAATCACAAGCCTGCAAATTTAATTTATATGTCACAAAGTTTTGCACACCTCTTCCAGGGTGTAACATGCCATTTCCTTCAATTTTTCCTCGAGTTTAATTTTCAATTTATTGACTGTCAGCTTTCTGTCTTCTTCTGGAATTCTGTTGTATATTGAAATACAGGAGTATTTGACATTTCTCTGGAGAAAGCTAAAGTTGCATCTTACAACATCGCCCTTTTTCTAGTGTCATATGCATTATCTCTCTCCTGTTGTATGAAAAAAACTGGATTTTGTTTTACAAACAAAGCTACCTCTAAGATGTAAGTAGAAGTCAACGTAAAAATACAGGTCTCCCTGAATAGCGATCTACAGCTGCACGTTGTTTTTATGCTGAAGATTGTTCTTAAGCACCTCTTTTGTATTAAAAAAATTCTTTCAGCTTCCACGCTGTTTCCCCAGAATGTAATTCCATATCTCAGTCGGGAGTGAACATGGGCATGATAGGCAGATAAAGCAGCCTGTATACCAAAGTTGTGTGTAATCACGCCGAGTGCAAAACAGCTTTTAGTGTTGGAGCTACAAACTGTGTCTATATGGTCCCTCCATTCCAGTCTTAAATCGATGGTAAGGCCAAGAAAGTTGGTTTTTTGTACAGTTGATATTATATTGTCAGTTGAGGGGTAATCCATCTAAAAATTTGCTAATGTTCCAATCAAAATTTCCAGGTATCTTTTTATCCATTAAGATTTACCTCATAAATGTGATAAGCCAACAAATCATTCATTAAAATTGTAAAAACGTTCACGCTGAATTTATTTTGGAAATCAATAACCACAATGAAAATGATTGTGAGAAAAGTGTCTATGTTAATATATATACCAATTTCTCAAATACTATTTTACCCATCCTCATCAATTATCAATGTTCTTGAGGAATGCACAACTATGCATAAGTTATCAACATTGATATTTGAAAGAATGAAGTAAAAATATATCTTTCTCAATACAAAAGTTTCAGTACAACTCTTCATTTCTATAATTATAAATTTGGCAACTTATTTGAAGCAATCACTTCTTTTAGGTTATGTGTTTCATAATTGTAAACTGAGAAAATTGAAATATTTAAAGAAGCATAAAATAATACATCTGAAGCATAAAATTCAATCATTTCTCACTTCTTTTGTATTTTTCTGAATTCATTATGATAGGTATGGAACAAACACTCAAAATATTACTGAATTCAATTCAACTTCACAGTAACTTCAGAGTCAAATAAACTTTTCTACTTGTTATTACTATTTCCGGAATAATAACGATTTCTATTCATTTTAGTTAAATAGTACAGATCGCCAGACATGAATAAAAAATTTAGATTTGCTCCTATGTGAAGTAACTTGTACCATCAATGATTCAGCTTAATGCTTACTTAACTGAATTTGTCACCCTGCCTTGTATTTTATTTTTAATGCTAAAAATATAAGGAATAAAAAACATAAAAGCATTTCTTCAAATTTATTTTTCGTGAACAAATGAACATGTTACGTTGGAAATCTTAAAATGGAATAATTCAATAAAACAACTCAATTTCAATTCAGAAAATATAAATTTAAACATTTAACTTGAATACAAATATATAAGTAACTAAAATGCATATTAAAAATATTTATGAAAACTTAAATTTAATACTGCGCGTGTTTGGTGAGGTCCATCATCAACACTTGACTCACAAGACAATCAGCAGGCTAGAAACAATAAATTAATTTTAATGAGCCAAAAGAATGAAAATCAATTAGGAAAAGACATCAGATATATTAGTCTTGTTCATGAGATCAATTCAATTTTTCCTTATAGCAAATTTCATCACCGTATAGAATGAGTGACCAAAGAAATATCTTCATGCATCCTTTCCCTAATGATAATATTTATTACTGATCAATTAGTTGAAACGTGAGACATTTTGCATCGTTTGATCAAAAACATATCATTAAAAAGCAAATATCAAAATTAAGTATCTTACCTCAGGACAAATACCAATTAACGCATCTGCATGGGAATAAAACTCCTCTTTCAACGAGATCACGATGGTCTGAAGCGATTCTGTCTTCTCGGTTATATACTTTGCCACTTTACCGATATTCGTGTTATCTAGGGCAGCATCCACCTCGTCAAGAACGAAAAATGGGGCCGGTTGAAAACTGTGAATAGCAAATAGAAGAGCGAGGGCGGCAACCGTTTTTTCTCCTCCTGACAAGTTCGACATTGGCTGGAATCTGCAAATGACGAAATACCCTCAGATATATCTATTAATTGGTAATGTTTTCATTATATCAAGGTTAATCTTTAGGACTCACAACAAATTAATAAAAAACCACCTGGATTTCAATTCACCCCTTTTGGATAACATTCTTAAAATACCAATGCTTAATTCTTTGGTGGACTATCTCATCCTGTCCCCACCTAAAGGGGTTTCCCCTCCCTTATCTAACCAATCGGTAAGGTTCTATTAGGGTATGACGCAAAATTCTCAGTTGTGCAGCATCAGAGAAATCCTGAATGTGTTGAACATCGATTGTTCTTATAACAAAATGTTTTTCACATGGCTATTTCCCCGCACAACTAGAAAAATCTAGGGTTACCCCTATCTATAGGAAGGGAGATAAAAATATGGCATGTAACTATCACCCCATCTCGATTCTCCTTGCAATGTCAAAAATAATGGAAATGGCTAATGAAAATAGACTGATGAAATTCTTCAAACGTTATAACCTTTTTAGTTGAAGCCATGTTGCTGGGTTCTCTCTGTACTGTTGAATGAAGTGGCAGATGCTTTTAATACAAAAAGGAAGGTCAGACTGCTAGCATGCGATCTTATCAAAGCATTTGATAATATAAACCATCATATACTACTTGAAAAACTACAATTCTATGGGATAAGGGGTGTAGCCCTGGATCTCATCAGAAGTTATATCAAAACAAGGCTTCCGCAGGCATGCTTCCAGGGAAGGTGTTCTAGTTGGTTAACGGTGGAGAGTGGCGTACAACAGGGCTCTGTGCTTAGACCGATATTATTCGTTATCCGCTTGAACGATCTGCCTGCAAATGGGAATTCCAGTTGTTCAATATTGTTTACAGACAACACAAACTTCCTGTACGATGGATCGAAGGGAGAAACAGAAACAGAGAAAAACGCAGACCTTGCTGTTGGAGACAAAACCAGCCATGGATATTCACCTGATGCTGCTGGGAGTTACCTTTCAGCCTGATCTCAGATTTTCCCAACATATAGACACTCTCTTACAAAAACTATCCCGAGCCATTTTCGTTATAAGAATTGAATTAATGGCCAGTTATGAAGCTGCCAAAATAGTATTATGGCCGTTTCCATAGTCACATTTCATATGGAATGATCTTCTGCGGAAGTTCTCCCGAGGCAAATAGGGTCCTTATTAAAAAACAACTCTCTGAACATTATGCGAGGTAAACAGGACCCACTGCTGTTGTGATCTGTTTAGTGAAAAAGGTGTGCTTATCATACCCTCAATGCTTATAATGGCATGTATAAAATTTGTACTGTAACCAAGAGAGATTCTAAAGAAACAACTTTAACCATAAATATTCAACACAAGGTGCCGAAAACCTTGCTGTTTGTCACCATCGGATCAACATAACCCAGCTGAGTATAAACCAAACTGCAATCAGGGTTTACAACAAGCTACCTTACAGATTCAAGAGTCATAAATGTCATAAAATTAATTATTTATGTAAAATATTTGTGATTTTTTAACACCCCATTTTTCACTCCCACTTCTGTAAAATTGGTGATGGTGAAATAAATGAAAAAGAAAAATGAAATGAAAATTGGTGTCAACTTTTCAACAGCATAAATGATTTTTTATCCAATCAAAAGTAAAACTTTTCAATTTAAAATTCCTGGGGAAACCCATAAGAAAAATTTAAATATTCTTATTTTGGCACAACCTTTACCGACATCAGTTAGTGAATACTTTGAAAAAGAATATACCATTAGTGTTTCACTTGATACCTACTAATTTAGAGTTTTTGAACATCAAATATGTCCCGATAATATATATGATTCAAGATGTTTAGTATTTCGTAAATGCAAATTGAATATAGAAGATTATAGCAGCGTTTATTAACAAGAATCTTCAATACAGAAATTGAATGGCTTAATTTTGAGTCACTATTTGATTGACTTCTAACCTCATCAGTCTAAAGCATCATATTTATTTATTTATTTGTACATTAGATGGGATATCCCCATTTCTACAATATTAAAAGCAAAGAAAAATAAAATACATAAAAAGTAATGAAAAAGAGTAGCTTACACAATAAAACTGTTGTCCCATATTAAGTTAATTAAAATCAAAAAACTGTTACAAAGTGGAAAACAGAACATTGCAAACACTAAAAACCAATCAATCCATCCATTTATTTGTTCCATATAAACATAAATTGTTGTAAAACACGTCATTATAAACATAAAATACATAAAAAAACAAACAGTGTAAACAGAATAAAGACCTAAAAAAAAGAGACGAAATCAGCTGAGACAAATATTGTCCTCAAAATACTCCTGGAGAGTGTAGTATGGTGTCCTCCTAAGGTAAGTATTTAATCTTCTTCTCAATTTATTTTGTGGCCACCCTCGTGCCTCCTGTGGAATGTGATTATAAATTCTTACCAAACCATAAACAGAGTTGTTCTGAAGGTGAGTATGCTTAGATCTGGGTAGCCTCATATCGTTCTTAGCTCTTGTGTTATGCTCATGTTCACGCTTAGTCTCCACAAACAGGTCTCTATTATTAACTATGAACATAATTCCTTCATAAACATATAGACTCACAACAGTTAGCACTGATCTTTCCACAAAGTGAGCCCTGCATGATTGTGTTTTGCTCAGCTTAAGAATCCCACGAATACATCTCTTCTGCAACAAAAGGAGCTTCAAGACATCCGATGAATTCCCCACATAACTAGCCCGTATCTCAGCCTACTATCAATGTATTCATTGTATGCGGTAAATGCTGTAGAGACATTCACAAGTTCGGACAGTGTTCTTAGTGCATACACATATCTGGCCATATCATTTGCAAGTTCGTCTACATGATCACCCCAATCCAGTCAATAGTCAACCGAAACACCCAGGAATTCAAGGCTGTTAGATGAAACCATGGCAGTCTTATATCTATGAGATATGGTATGTGTTCTCTTTCATATGCAAACCTGACAAGTTTGGTGTTTTGACTGTTCATTTTCAACTCATTTCGAGAAAACCAGGCATCAAGATCGACAAGCACATCGTCCACTACCGAATCCAGAGAAACCGGATCGGCGAGCACCAGAGAAGTGTCGTCTGCAAATTGGACCATGAATTCAGTTGTACAACCAGGTAAGTCATTGGTATAAATCAGATAAAGGAGGGGACCCAAAACCGACCCCTGCGGCACCCCCTATCAATAGCCAACATCGTTGACTGCAGTGTCTTCCCAGTTGTAGGCTCTTTTTCAGCAACACATTGAGATCTTCCTGATAAATAAGACCGAAGCAGATCCAAAGGCCTGCCTCTAATTCCAACCGCATACATCTTCTCAACCAACTTGTCATGGTTGACGGAGTCGAAGACTTTACTAAGATCGATACACATCAGTGCTGTTATTTTACCACTGTTTAAGCAGGAGAGAATCTTTTTTACATCCTGATATATAGCTCTTGTCGTAGCCCTACACTTTCTAAAGCCATTTTGGTATTCTGAGAGTACCCTGTAAGTCTCAAAAAAGTCGACAACTCTGTTGTAAATAGCTCTTTCAAATATCTTGCCAATGTTACTGAGTATAGATATAGGTCTGTAATTCCCCATAAGCTGTTTGCTCCCCCTCTTGTACACTGCTCTCACCTTGGCCATCTTAAGTTATCAGGATATACACCAAAGTCAAAAGTGAGACTTATCAGATATGCCAGAACAGGCGAGATCTCATCTGCAACCATCTTAATAAGTTTGACAAGAATTCCATCCAGTCCCACAGGTTTTATGTTCTTCAAAGAGCTGATTAGATTGATGACCTCTCCAGAATCCGTTGACAAGAGCACAAGGCACCAGTTTGTCCCAGACCAGAGCCTTGCCCCCTCGAATCACCAATATTGCTGGACGACTCGGAGCCCTGATTCAGAAAAAATGTATTAACATCATTCAATACTTCCTGATATCCCTGCTCGATGATAACCTATACTATACAACATTCATCAATAGCCTCACCCTCAAGTTGAATGTATGTACAGAACCATGGAAAAAAATCGATACGTGTACCCAATCTGTTTGCCAATGACAAACATCTATTCAAGAAGTAATTCGTGACATAATTCTGACGGCATGTCACAAGTCGGAACAGAGGGGTCCGCCTCGTTAACCTCCCAGGAAGGTTGAAATCTATCAGCCTCAATAGATTCGGACAGTCAACATGGCTATTGAGAATCCTGAATAAAAAACACAGGTCAGACACTCTCCTACAGCTCTCAAGAGAGTCCAGGCCAAACGTCGTCTGTACAAATTGTAGACCCCGAGAGTCACCAACCACACCAGATTTGAAAGCCAAAAACTTCAAACACCTTTTCTGAACTCTCTCCAGGCAATCGATATCACATTTATACTCAACACCTGATCTCACCAATGAACAGTACAGAATCTTGATTGTCCTAGTAGAGAATTCAGAGGCATTTCTTCGAATGAAACCTAGCATCTTATAGGCCTAAGCAATAATCTTTCCAAGGTGTTCCTTAAAACTCAACCCACTATCCAGGGTGACACCTAGATCCTTAACGTTTTATCGTCCAAAATATTAAATGAAATCGGTTCAATAACTGTCACTGAAGTGTTTTACCCTACATAAATATATGACTTCATTACTATTCAAAACTTCTTTATTGCTAGTGGAGGAGTAACATCTGCAGTAATACATCAAATGATTGTCTTATTCGATTTGTTCATTATGCGTAAGCGTCAAAACTAGAAATATATTAGACATATGATTTCACTCACCTTTTACCGGGCGCCACGCAATTATAATTGATCCCGTCCAAATACGGCTCCTCAGGGTTCTCGGCGCCCAAGAAAGCCTGAGCAGACTGATTCTGGGCCAGCGACTTGTAGATAGCATCGATTTCGTTGGACACGTGCTCGAAACACTTGGTGAACCTGTCGTATCTTAGCTGTCTGATCCTCTCGAAGGCGATCTTCGCCTTCTTATTCTGCTTCTGCAGATTCTGGAATTCCTCGTTGGTCGACTGCAGCTTAGATTGGGCGCTCTCCAATTTCTGCATGGCTCGCAGATTCGGAGCTTGGATCTTGTTTAGGGTATCCGTCAAGTTCTTGATCGAATTGAGGAGTTTATCGGCCATCCGTTTTATCTCATCCCTCTCCTCCAGATCTTTAAGGTGATCGGAGAGCATGTTGTAGTCGATTTTGATTCTGGAAGAACATATCGATCAGAAAGAAGTAAGTTTGAAACATTTCATTCATAATATTTCGAATAAATTAAGTATTAATCGTTAGTGAGGGGCTTGTTTTGAGCTCTGCCCACTGAGATCACCTTCGATAAGAATCGCAATAGTGGGGCTTTGTGAGGTAGGAAGACATCCTATCATGTGAAGTCGGGAAGAGACTTTAGGTCGTACGCGAATTCAAAATTGATAAAAGATGAATATAAAATATTATTCATTGAAACGTCTATCGCTCCAATTACCTCAAGTCACTACATTCAATTTAAAAAACTGTTTAGCATTATACACAAGAAACAAAAATATTCACCTGGCTTCCTTCTCTAAGTTAGCAGTACTGGAATCCCCTGAAGAACTTTGAGACTGCGGATCAGCAGCAACAATATCTTCCATATTTCCAACGAGCATAGGAATAGCAATATCATCCATCTAACAATTAAAGACATGAAATAACGATGTATATTTCGGAAAATAATAAAAATAATTTACCTTGCATTGCATGAGTATAGCATGTCTTTCACTTCTCTTACTTTCTATCTTCCCCTCGATCGAAACCATAGCTTTCTGGGCGGATTGAACATCTTTAGCGATAGCCCCTACTTCTCGCCTAGCTTTACCCAATTCCTCTTCCATCGCGTCAACTTCTTGCTTCTTAGAAAGTCTCTGCGCTTTCAACTGTTCCACTTGTTGGAGGTCTTTGTCGATTTCGTCTCTATGCTTCTGTTCTTGCTTCTTGCCAGTTTCTAAACGCTCCTCTTCGTCGTTGACAGTTCTTTCCCATCTACTAACATTGTCTGAAGAAAAATTTAAAGTTGATAGAAACTTTTTGAAACTGCATAGTGCGTACGAATCCACGTACTACACACAAATATACTCACTCTGAGTATCTCTGCTCCTCTCGAACTCCAGATTACTGGTAATCCTATTCATCTGCTTCTGGAATTCCAATCGCTTCTGTTTTCGTTCTTCTTGCGCGCGCAATTCGCGATCTTCGTACTGACGGATGTTGCGCACACCGATCTCCTGGCAAAACTTGGAGAACACGACGTCTTCAACGCTGTTCATCTTGAGTTTGATCTCCTCGATTTGCTGCTCCCTGGAACGCATCGACTTCTCGATCGTTTCGATTTGTGGCTTTAAAAAAATGAGATTGAATGAATACTCAAACGAAAATCTAGGATAGGTTTAAAATTTACAGTATTATCAATTTGATTGACGTTGTAACTTTTTTTGTCCAGGTAACTGAAGAATAAAATGTAAATTGTCAATTACAATAGTAATAATATAATTAACAAACACACAATAACCAACCCAGCAAAGTTACAATCGATATTTCTCTTTAACTTCAAAATCACTTTTGGACTATTCAGAATGTATTTACTGAAATTCAATAAAAAACTGGATAGGTCTTAAAATCATTCTCAGCAAATCGAAATACAAGTCGATATCAAAAGATCAATAATGTAATGTAATTCTCAAATTGACTACTGAAATTGGATATTATTTTACTCACCCCAAATGAAGTCATCTCATCTGAAAGTCTTCCAAGTTCAGTTTCTACTGCCTTAATTTGTTTTTTCTAAAAGAAAATATCATCTAGTATATTATACCTACTACATTGTGAACAAAAAGTTGGGGCTTTTGGAATATTTTGTTAAAGAAAATGAAAAATTATGCAAGTATTATTATATTAATCCTCACCGTGCTCTCCATATCAGTTTTCGCATATCTCAACCTGGTTTCTAAACCTCTGATCTGAGAATCGACGGTGTTCAGTTCAGACTCCTTACGAGACTTTTTCATGGCCTCTCTGAGCTCTTCTGTAAGTTTTTCCTTCTGCTGCTTCAGTTGTGACATGTGTTTCTCGTCCCATCTCTTGGCCCTTCGAGCTAAGTCTAGGGTACCACCAGAAATGATACCTGATCTCTGATAATACGTACCATCCAATGCGACAGCCTAAAAGTGATATTATACCGATCTCTTTATAAAATATAACTGAAATTTATGCAGAAAAACAGTAGCTCTTGGAAATAAAAACTCACATCATATCTTCCACCCAGCTCATAAGCTACTTTATTCGCATCTTCAGGTGTTTCGCAGATCAGGGCATTGTTAGTAACGAACAAAATGGCCTTTGCGACAGTCTGCGGTTCGAACTGAAGAACATCGTACAACAATTTGACGCCTTTGGGGTCTGTAATACTCCTCAAACGTTCCTTAACAGGCACTGACTGTAGATAGTCCAACGGTAGGAAGGTTTCGGGTTCCAATAACTGTTCTTTGAGATAACTGATACACTGACGGGCAGTATGTTCGGTATCCACAACGATACCCTCCATATATTTACCCATGACCTTGGTGATGGGTACATTATAACGTTTATGGATGGGATGGCATATGTTAATCATGCGATCATACTGAAACAAAAAAATTTAATTAATTCTGTTATAGTTTTGAAGTGTTTTCTGTTTTCTTGAACTCACTCTCTAGATATCACCAATATAGAAAACAATATAAGAAAGTTATTCTGCAGTCGAATGGAATGACAAAGCGCAAGCGCTATAAAAAACAAATGCAAGACGTTCTTGCAGAGATATTCTGTCATACATTTATATCTTTCAAGAATTCAATTAACTGTGGAAGAATTAAAATTCAGATGCTCAAATGCGTTGCTCATCATATGATCCTGAATCAATAATTCGTCTATAATATAAAAATGAATCGCTGAATGTGTTGCTAGGAGCAAATCTCGAAAACAGCTAAACCGATTTCGATAATTTTTTTTTTAATATTCCTTGAAGTACAAGCATGGTTCTTATGCAGAGAAAATTTCAAAAAATTGCGTGAAACGTCTAAAAACAACACTTTTCTATATCTAACCTGACATCAGTCAAACACAATTTGTCTGTTAAAATGTAACTTAAAATGTAAACGTCTATTTGGAGTGCATCTTTAATATTAATGAATCCAAAAGCCACATATTTCTATAAAAATGAAGTGTTTTGTGTTTGTGACTCATTTATACTTGACATGCCTCCCATAAGACAAATTTAGCAATTTGTCAACAATTCGCTCAAAAAATTAAATTGCTTTTGTTCTTGCTTCATCAGATATTGAGCAACTTTGCTTGAGGGCGGTAGAACAGCCCACTCAGCTCTAAAATTGCCATTAAATATGCAGAGCAACGAAACTCCAACCTGCAACATTTCCAAGAATTCTGCAATGTCAAAGATTTTGCAGTAATGCTAACTAATAGTGTGGTATGAATGCACCATGGCGCATGACGCTTTAGATAGAACCTTTAAAGATCTACGGAACAACCAAAACCAAATTGGTGACGCAATGATTTTATGATTTTATTATTTTATTTAATGAGTATGCGGGATAACCCCATTTAGTGTTTACAATACAAGAATATTTTTGTAAGCAAGAAATTTCAGTGTAGTAAAAAAACCATCTACAAAAATAAACAACTCAGCGCATTCTACATAGTATCGTATCATCATATAGATAACAACCTCATCTTAAATTATACAGAAGAAAAAAAATTTCAAGAAAAGGAAAATAAGGAACTCTAAATATTACCACATGGTATTCATTAACCAATCTCATACAAGTCATAGTGCTAAAGTGACCATAATTTGTGGAATGATACGGCAAGAAGAACAGATCTATCTGTGCTTCCCTTATATCAAGATCTTCTAACAGCTCAGGACATGAAATATGGCCAGATAGCAATCTAAAAATTAAAGTTAGGTCAGAAATGTTTCTGCGATTTTCCAAAGATGGAGAATTCAAAATCTTCAAAATATCTGAATATGAGTATGCGCCCACAGTCAGATGCTGTTTGTAGGCCATGTTTCTCAGGAATCTCTGCTGAATTTTCTCAATATTAGTAATATGGACTTTATAGTGTGGTGACCAAATCACTGAACCAAATTGAACAACAGAGACAAGCAGAGCTACATAGACAGTCTTACTAGATAAGGCGGACAAGTCTTTTAGAGTACGGCTCATAAAACTAAGCAATTGTTGCCCCTTTGCTGCAACCTGAATTATATGCGGAATAAATGTCATACCACTGTCAAAGTAAAGACCCAAATCATTCACTTTGTCTACTCCCTTTACTGAGTCCTCAAGAATATGACAATCATAATTAATTACGTAGTTAGATTAGGTGAAAGATAGACAATAGCACTTTTCCATGTTCAATTCCATACCGTTTACAACTGACAATTGTGTAGGACCTCAGTTGATCATGCTGTAATTTTATACAGTCAGAAATACTTGAAACCGGAACATAAATCTTCAGATCATTTGCAAATGAGAGGTGTTTACAGTACTTAAAGTTATCACCTATATCATTTATGAACAAATTGAATAATAAAGGGCTCAGATGTAATCCCTGTGGCACTACTAACGTTACACAAACTGGGTGAGAAATATGGTTCTTTATCTTAACAAACTGAGTGCGGTTGCCTAGGTAGCTAGACAACCAAGTCACTATCCACCTCGGAAAGTCCATTCTGATAAGTTTGCCAATAAGTCATGGTTTACTCTATTAAAAGCCTTACAAAAATCTGCATAAAAGAATTTGCCTGAAATCCATCATGTAAGGCTATGAAGATGTCACCCTGATAAATCAACAAGTTAGCTTCAGTGAAACCGTGCTGCTGCTCGACGGTTATATTTTCACAATGTCAAGAAAGATGACGTGTTATAAATAGTTCAAACAATTTTGGAATAATTGACAGCAGGAGATTTTCGGCAAACGGCCAGTGATTGTCAAAGTATTATATTCAAGCAAGAATATGCGTGTCGTGTTGCAAAATGATCAATCTGGAAACATATTCTTTGAACAACTCATTGATATTGGTAATGGCAAATTTCCTATAGACGTGCTGACTGGCTACATCGTATTTCCTGAGCGTTTTTGTCAGTTTACTCAATCATAAGCTGAACTCATTCAAAGTGTCCCCAGATGTTGCTCAAAATTACTTATTCCATGATTAGTTGTACGAACAAGCTATACTGGCAGCCAAAAACACTGATGTAAATGAAATAAAATTCAAGATGACATTCCTGGCGAAATCAGGACATATAAATCAGTTGATACGGCAACTAATGAAGTTGATAGTTCTGAACTATCAACCGGAATTTGTAAACTCAAGCGATTTGCCAGGATTGCCGCCTCACAATCTTCAACTAAAGGTAGGATCTGTAGTTTTGATGTTGCGAAATATTAACCAACCACGACTTTGTAACGGCGCACGATTAGCGATAAAAAAGTTACTGAATAACGTAATAGAAGCAATCATATTGAAAAGAAAGTATAAAGGTGAAGACGTTTTGATACCCCGCATCCAATGCTGCAGAATGACTTGCTTTCGCTATAACCATAAACAAATCCCAGGGGCAGTCGTTAAGTGTTTGTGTTATTAATTTAGAAAACCCATGTTTCTCGCATGGTCAACATGGTATGTTGCCTGTTCCAGTATTGGAAATCCATCTGCTCTGTTTGTTTACACACCAACTTATCATACAAAAAATATCATGTACCATAAAGAATTCTACCAAGAAACAAAAGGAGAGTATTTGGTCACATCCTGCCGGAAATGCAATACTAACGAACGTCTTATGCCCTGAAAAAAATGGAAGATTACAAGCAAATTTTCGCCAGAATGCCTCGGGGAAAGTCTCCTATCGAACGCGTTACTTCTACAGAAAGACATAACAAATGGAAATTCTGTCATACTAAAGGAAAGTGTGTGTTTAAAAAGGTTGAAGTACCACAATAATCATTTCCGTCATTACCTGTATGAAAGAAAAGTGGATGTCTCTTGTCTCTCGGAGCACTGGGTATCCGAAGAAATCCTGAATCGAGTGAATCTCGGAAACTACAGCATCGCAGGCTCCTATTCCAGATCAGAAAATAATGGCGGTGTAGCGATAATTGTACGAAAGGGAGTAAAATATGATCGAATCCCTACAGTGAAAGAGTTGACTGTTGAAAATCATATAGAAATGGCAGCAATACGTCTACTTAGTCAAAATCTGTTTTTCGTGGATTTATACGGGCCTCCTTCTGGCACTTTTGATCCCTTCACCTCACGCTTAAGTGAGAGTCTTCGGGAAATCACGGGTGGTCCCTATTGTGGAATCTGTGTGGCAGGGGATTTTAATGTGGACCTTCTGGAGAGAACAAAGAGGATACTCGTTTGCTAGAAATATTCGAGTCGCTTGGTCTGAGGCCAATATTCAATGAACCGAGTCGAATAACACGCAGAAGTGAAACGTGCATTGACAAACTTGGACAAATGTGATTATCGCAAGGATACGTTCGAACCATACTTATCGGACCACTTGGCCCAAAAGATAAAGATAATTACATCTAGTCCTGAAAGTGGAGACAAATTTGTTGTGAGGCATAGTATGAATGAAGAAAATATTCGAGCATTTACTGATAGGTTGGATGAAATAAAATGGGATTCATTGATGGATGGGAAGGCGGAAAAGTCTTATGAAAATTTCCACAGAATATTCCAAGAATGCTTTGAGATATTCCCCAAAAAAATTGTAGAAGTAAAGATGTCTGAAAAGTGTAAAACATAAAGAGGAAGCAGAAAGATTTGCCGAGTCCAAAAGACTGATTGATTTCTTGGATGAAATGCACATTTTAAATGATAACCAACATGGCTTTAGATGAGGTAGGTCTACGCCAACGGCTCTGATTGGCTTGCTGGAGGGCATAGCTGAAGCTTTAGATAACCACCAATGTTCGGAGATCCTATCATGTGACTTGAGTAATACTTTCGATTGCGTGATGACGGGCCTACTGCTGGATAAAATGGAATTTTATGAAATTCGGGGAACAGCTTTGTCTATCTTCGAATCGTATCTATCAAATAGGACACAGTTGGTCGTGTGGAGGAGCTGTCAGTCAGAGAAAGTGGAAGTAGAGGTTGGAGTTCCCCAAAGCTCAATCCTGGGGCCTCTACTTTTCATTTTATATACTAACGATATGCCAGCGAGACAACTAGTGTGTCAGTTTTTCCGGTAAGAACTACTACAACTATTCGTCTCGAAGAAGTGCCCGTAGAAAGTTTCTACCATTTTGAAGAATATTCGAACACAAAGAGTTCTGACATTTTTCTGAAATTGGAAAATGGTTTTCACTGTTCCGCGTTTCCCAACAATTGAGCACTGAACTTTTCCTATGGTTTTCCGCTATCTTCTTTAGAAATGGGTGAAATCGCCAAATGAAGCAATTTCGGATATTTTGTAAACTCCTTATAAACACCTCAAAAAAGTCTAGGGAACACTTCTGAATATCGATATATCGTATCCAGAACGATCAATATGGATGATTCTTTTTAAGAAATGAACACCTGCATCAATTTCTCACCAAATTATGTAGAGTGCCGCAACAGATTTCAGTTTTTCTTTTATAAAAAACTAAAAATGCAGCAGATGCGACGCTGCTTTATAATCATTTCATGTATTCAGTGTTTGAAATCAGTTAGTTGGCACTTTGTTTCTATTGTAAGCACAAATAAAAGATTCAAGTTTTGTGATTCGACCATGGAAAGACGACATTTGACTAGAGAAGAGATGTTACGAGCCGTTGGCATGCTCCAAGCTGGAAGCTCACAACGGGAAGTATCCAGGGTCCTGGAAAGTAGCCCAAGTGTCATAAACCGTTTATAGTCGCGTTTCAATGAAACAGGTAGCGTAGAAGAACGCCATACAGGTCGTTTCAGGATTACTACAGTCGCCCAAGACCGATTTTTGGTTTTACAAGCCAGAAGAGATCGTACTACCATAGCATCTCAATTAGCTCAAGAGCTATCACGAGTTCATAATGTACAAATTTCCGACCAAACTGCGAGAAATCGACTGCACGAAGGTCAACTCCACTCCAGACGTCCTTTAAGAGTTCCACAACTAACCCATGGAAATCGCGCTGCTCGTTTAGCTTGGTGCCAAGAACACGTAAACTGGGATCAAGAGAGGTGGGCCACTCTTCAGTGATTAATCTAGATTTAGTTATTATTCCGATTCAGAAAGAATTCGAATATGGAGGGAACCTGGAAAGCAAAACCGTCTCCAGCATGCTCGAGAAGTTGTTAGACAGGGAGGCGGATCAGTGATGTTTTGGGGAGGTATACGCCTTGGTGAAAGAACTGACCTTGTTTTCATACAGAACAACCTCACGGGAAATTCTTACGCAAATGAGATAGTTTTACCTGTAGTGGTACCGTATCTCCAAACAATGGGTCAAAATCTACTCTTCCAACAAGATAATTCCCCTCCTCATCGTGCAAGAGTTGTCTTGGACGTTCTTGAAGAGAATGATATCGATCTTCTACCGTGGCCATCCTGCTCCCCAGATCTGAATCTCATCGAACATGTGTGGGACACCCTAAAAAGAAATCTCCTGCGTCAAAACGTCTTCCATCATGAACAGAGCTTCGATTAGCAGTTCAGGGGGCTTGAAATGACTTAGGCCAAAATGTAATAGACAATTTAATATTGAGCATGCCGCGACGATGCCAAAGTGTCATTAATAACAGAGGTGGACCTTCTGGGTACTGAAAAATATAAGTGCTTCCATATCGTTTCGAAAATATTAGTTCAGGATTTTTTTTTTGTGTTTTACCAAATTTCGTCATTTTCAAATTTCAATTTTGTTTTATAATAGGTGCTTTGGAGAAGTCAAGTTTTCTTGAGAATACATTATATACAATACATCCTAACAAAAACCGGAAGATTTCTATAAATTCGAATCATCAAATTCATATTTTAAAGATATTGATAAGTGTTCCCTAGACTTTTTTGAGGTGTTTATGTTCTCTCTTTAGCAAAGCTTTATAATCGTAGAAAAACTTATCACTAAGTCAATAATTCGATAGAAATCAAATTCAACCACTTTTTAGTAATTTCAAATAATTTTCACACATTGTCTCAAATTGCAAACTTACCACTCCAGGATAATTGCTTTTGAACCTCTCTACAATTTCCTGCTTCTTCTTTCTTCTAGAATCCTCGTGTTTGTCAGTACGGGCGTCCCCCAACTGTTCCAGTACATCGTCCAGTTGCTTCTGTATCTCCTGAACCCTATCTTTGGATGAACCAACGTCAGACTGTAAGTCAATTCGCATTTGTCGTTGATCTTGCAAGGCTTGCTCGCTAGATCTGAAAAAAAAAGAAATCAAAATTGAATTAAATGGTGAAGAGAACGAACCCTCAAGAAGCTGTATGACTACCTACAAGCTAAAGAGAATATTTGAATTAAACAATTATTTTCAGCAATTCTACCTTATATGCTCTGCTAATTTTTCAATCCTCTTTTCCATTTCTTCTTTTTCATGACACTTTTGCCTGTGTCTATTTTCGTTATCAGTCCTTGATCTTAAGAGATTGTCGAGCCTGTCTTGATCAGCTTTTTGTTCACGATTAACTGAATCCAGTTCTTGCATGTATCTTGCAGATCTCTTGGCAGCTTCTTCTTTCAATCTATGATATTCTCGAACCTGAATAATAAATAATGAAGGTAAATACTGTTCAATAACTGCGTTTCACGTGACAAACTCGAATTCTTATGCCTTAGATTACAGCCTTTTTCACCATTAATAAGATTGAAATCGAATGGAAAATACCTGCGCATCTTCTAGGTGAACATCTCTTCCTTGACTCTGGGATTCCCCAGCAATTTGCTCTTCATATTCAGCTTTAGAACGTTCCACTTCTGCCAGTTCATCTTCTAACTTCTTTATGTCATTCATATGAGCCTCATGGGCCTTTCTCGCCTGATCAAGGGTTTTAACAGCTCCATCCAACTTCTTTTGCATGTGGGAGACCCTTTCTTTCGCTTTGATAAATTGGGGCCTTTTCTTGGAAATTTCCACTTCCTGAAAAGAATCAAATCACATTTATTACAACAGTGAGTTTCATTTCAAAATCCGTCAAGTGCGCCAAGGTTTCTGTAGAAGCTTGAAAGTATATCAATAATTTGATAATTTTTTAGGAATATATTTCAAATTCATTTTACAAAAATCAGTCCACACAACTTATAAGTGAAATATTTTTATTCGCAGTATTCAGTAACAGTTTCAACCTAAACTAGGCATTTTAGTTGTGCTGTACAACTAAAATGCCTAGTTTTCACAAATCTTATACTTCTCAACGAAGGAAATCAACCAACTTTCGTTACATCGAATAGAAAAGAAGTCTTGGACCTGACTTTATGCAGTGATCAATTCACCCCCAAAATTAGAAACTGAAGAGTGGCCACAGAAGTAGTATCTCTCCGACCATCGACATATCTGTTTCGACATCACAAATGTACCGAAACAACGACCAGTGCCTTACAGGATTCCCAAAACAACCGATTGGAACCGATACCGGGAACAACTATCAGAAATTGTGGAATCGACAACTAAGACACAGAGAAACATCAAGAATCTAGAAGCTATTGAGATACTGCAAACCAGCATCACCTGGGCGTACAATAACAGTTGCCCTATACAATACAACAGAGGCACGAAGAAAACCCTATGGTGGATAGCAAAACTTACTGCCCAAAATAAAGCGATGCGCACTAGCACAAAAAGCGATAGCAACAACTACAAAGTGGCCAAAGAGCATACAAAGTATTGACCAAAAAATCCAAAAAAGAAGCATGGAAATCTTAATTCGAGGAAATAGAGCGTGTACCGGTGGCAAACTGTTTTCGACGCATCCTCCCTGTAGCAGGACCGACTGACATCCAAAGTCTTGATACACCGGAAGGAGTAAAAACACAGACGAAAGATGAAACACTGAGAAACCTGACGAAAGTTCACTTTCCAGGTTTCCTCATCGACAACACAACAACCCAGAAGTCGAATGGACACGTTGACTGCAAACTGGAACACAGCCCATTGGTAGTTACAGTGGAAAAGGTTCGATGAGCAGTAACTACCTTTCAACCATACAAAGCACCAGGAGCAGGTGGTATATACCCCGCACACTTAATAAAAGGAATGGATCAAATTGTCATGCATTCAATCCACATCTTCATATTCTGCCTAGCCTTGGGATACGTCCCGGACCCCTAAAAAGGGTTCGGGTTGTATTCTCAAGCCGGGCAAGATCATACATAAAATCGCCAAAGGTTTTAGACCAATTAGTCTCACGTCCTTCCTACTGAAGACTATGGAGACACTAGTAGAAAGACATCTTAAGGATAATACTCTAGCGGAGCGCCCCCTACATATCACTCAACATGCCTACGAGCAAGCTAGATCAGTTGACTCAGCAACACATTCTGTCGTAGGGTATATTGGGAAAGGACTGGAAAAAGGCGAAGTCACTCTAGGAATTTGATTTGATTCATTTACGGTACAAACCTTCAATACAAACAACATTTTACAACCACTTGAAAATATAAAATCATAACAGTGTGAATGATATTCTACTACTGGACAAGAAATCAGAATAATATATACTACATTCAGCTAGAAAAACTAAGCGAATTAAGCCTTCCCTTCAATTCCCCAAAGGAAATATCAAAGCACCAGTCTGCGTTCATATATTTGTTGCCGAACCTCAATATTCGACATACTGGAGCATTGCCGTAATAATTAGTTCGGTATGAAGGTTCATCAAACAGATTTAAAGATCTTGTGATTCTACCAGGTACATGAAAACCTATTTGATATAAGATATCAGGACAGACAACTTCATTATTCAAGCATTTGGACAAAAAGAGATCAGCTATTATTCTTCGGTCCGCCAAAGTTCCGAAATTTGCTTTAGATCTCATAGCTGAAACAGAGAATTCTTTTCTAGGGATAGACATTTTATATGAGGCATCAAGAAAGAGTTTATTTTTAACTGTTTCAATTTCCTGAGATTATTCTGCGTAATGAGGTGACCATACTGTTGAAGCATATTCCAAGATAGGCCTGCAGTAACTATTGAATAATACGAATAAAACTTTAACACTCGTGGAGGCACTTGTGTTGCGTCTTATACAACCCAATACTTTAAAGGAATGACCGACCACTTTTTCGATATGTTCCCTGAAGCTCACCTTAGAGTCAATGAGAACTAGATCCTTCACAACACAAACCTTATTTAACATAGTATTATGCACGCTATAGTCGAATTTAATAGTATCCTCAATTCTAGTAAAAGAAATACATTGGTATTTATTGATGTTGAGCTTTCGACAACACATTTTATAGGTCAATAGATGAAGCTATCGTAAATAGAGAAGTAGAAAACACCATAGCAAGGTGGGTGGGACGTCTGCTGTCGATCAAGCGCATCGAGGCTCACCTCGGTAGTCGGCCGTCCGGGGAACCGCCAGAAGAGGATGTCCTCAGAGTGGAGTACTATCTCTTCTCTGCTGGATGTGCTTCTGGCGGGCCTTGTCGATGCTGGACCCTTTGCGATGGGTTATGCCGACGATCTCGTACTCTTTGTTCTTGGAAAAAAACCTCAGCACCATTAGGAAGTTGCGCAAAACGCTCTGCAAATGATTGAACAATGGTGCAGAGAGAACGACCCGTCTGTTAATCCAAACAAAACAGACATGATTCTGTTTACTGGAAAAAGGAAATTACCGCCTTTCAAGGCACCTTTTCTTTTTAATGAGGAATTAACACTAAAACAAGTGAAATATCTAGGTGTGATGCTTGACGCCAAACTGAATTGGGACAATCACATCGAAAGACAAACGCAAAGAGCGCAAAGCACATTCTGGGCCTGCCGGAGATTATTGGGCCCCAGATGGGGACATAATATATTGGTTATACAAGTCAGTGATAAGATCTATGCGGTCATCGTATGGTGGCCTGCACTGGACAAGGAGACAAAATGGAACAAAATAAACAAGATCCAAAGGCGAGCATGCCTAGCACTCACGGGAGCGTTGAGATTCACACTCACGGCCTATATGAAGTGTCTGCTGGACATCCCTCCATTACACATGAGAGGCAGCCATGAGAGCCTCTTTGAGGCTGTGGGAAGGAAGTATGTGGAAGGACAGAAATCCAAGGTCTGGACACTCTATATCCCTCAACAAAATTGAAGCACTATGACCTGACTTTCTCACAAGAGGAGATCAAATGAGAGCCACCTACCATTTTGACGAAGCCTTCAAGGTCGTCATTCCACTAAATGAAATTTGGTCCACACCCCACGCCTTACTCATCCCACAGGGCCCCACCTGGTTTACAGAAAAGTCCAAAACCGGGATGGGTGCAGAAATCGAGGACAAACATTACGATTGCTCTAGGAGACCACGTCACCCTATCACACGCAGAAATATTTGATACTCTGCTTTGGGCCCAGCCCATCAGGGTATCAATGGAAATGAAATAGCAGACAGCCTTGCCAAAAAGGCAACAGCTGGTAGGCTGATGGGACCAGAACTTATTATGACCATCCCGTGACCCACATGCTCTCTTTCTTTCAAAACTGAAACACTACCCAGGCCATGAACGATTGGGCAGGCGTCTCGGGGCTGAAACAGTCAAAAAGGCTCATAAAGAGGAAGCAATCAAAGAAGAGGGTACATGAACTATTTTCCCTTGATAAAAAGTTTATTGGGATGGAGTTGGCCTATTGACGGGACACCAACTCAATAAACGTCTACACGTCATGAGACTATCGGAAACCACACAGTGCCGTGGTTACCTAGAAAATGAGGAAACGACAGAACACTTTCTTCGAATGTCCAGCTTATACGGCGACCAGACTGAACACCTTGGGTATTGAAACACCTAGTGCCCGGATGATCCAGGAGGTCCCCTACAGCAGTCTTGCAAACTTCATCAAAGAGTTTCTGCTAGAGTGATGACAAAATAACACAACACGGCAAACACAATGGGGTAAATGGCTTGAGTACTGCCCATAAGGGTGCCGTGCAGGAAGAAGAAGAGAAGAGACATTTTTGTTCATTTTATTACTTGAGTTCTCAATGTTTCCATTTACCTATTGAAACAATCAAGTAGGCGTCAAAATATAGACTGGAGAAATCAATAAATATTAAAGATTTCTGATACACCGCCATTTAAGAGCACCGCACATCTGTCTAAATCTGTTCCAACGCTTAATTTATCTGCATAGCTTTTGATTATTATTTCTATTAATAATTGACATTATATGTGTATAAAGTTGAACGGGAAACCCCCACCCATCCTAATGTTGAATAAAAAAATACATAAAAATAATTTCAAATATTGAACAAAACATAACTTTACATAAAACAGCATCAGAAATTTTCAATGACAATCCATAAGACGCGAAATGAAAACAAGCAATCAACAACGAAAACATGAATGCCACCGCTACAAAAGGAGTTCCAATCGCCTTTTCATTATTATACTTATAAATTCGTACCATGGTCTGTACCTCTTTGAGTCCCTTACCAATCACCATTCCAAATTCACTGTGTCGTTAATCGCGGCATAATTTGGAACATCATATCCACAGAATAAGTAGTTTCTACTTGATCAGAAATAAATGATTTTTTCTGTTATGTAAATACAAATTTTTGAATTTTTCTCCTTACTTGACATTATCTCTTGCAGAATTCCATGATTTAGAGACCTCAGGAAAGAGTGATCAATTCAAATTTGATACGCCTACGCGATCCTCAGAAAATGCGAATGAGTTTCATACGAGGTCAGACAATTAAGTACTGCGACCGATTTTTTTTCTCGGCCTATGGTAACACTGCGAACCTGTAACTCCGTCACTGTAATAGCAGATCTCAACTCTCTCGATTGAGACCTTGACGACCCTAGTACGGTCATTTCTTCGCCAGCTGTTTAGTGTTTTGTTACAACGCGCGAGTAGTGCATCATGAAAATGGAATAGAGAAATTTAGAGCAACGGTGCTCAAGATTGTCTCGAGCAGGTTGAAAGTGATCCTACTCTTCTCGATCGAGTTATTACGGTGATGAAAGTTAGTTTTTTCCATATGACTCTGAAATTAAATGACATAGCCAACAGTGGCTGTCCCCTGGAGCGCCAAGGTCAAAGAAGGCGAGAATGAGCAAGTCCAAAGTGAAAACCATGTTGATTTGGCGTCTAAAGGCATCGCAACGTTCACTAGACATGTCACCCTACGACTTTTCTTATTCCCCCATATGAGAAAACTCGTCAAAGGTCGACATTTTAACTCTGTTTAAGATGTCCAAGAAACGAGGGTACTTGGAGAGGTCCCACAAGAAGTGTTTCAGGATTGTTACAAAAACTGGAAAACTTACTGGAATAAGTGTATAGGAGCGGAAGGGGATCACAGCGATGTACCTTAATTTTTAAATATATTCGATTTTTGAATTTTGTCGCATTACTTAATTGATTGACCATGTAATTCTTTTAGTGTTGCAATAACAAATCTACAGTTTTAATTTTCTTTGCTTTCACTTTGGATAAAGATATTGCTTCTTGCAAAATTTTATAATTCCAAAATTACAGTTTTCGTATTTTTTTCATATCTATACTACAAGACACTGCTTCTATTCAAATGTCAAATTTCTAGATCAATGCCTATATGCTTTGACTGGCTTGCGATTTTTGGATTGAGCAACAAAATGCCATATAAACATAAGTATTCCGTATGATTTTCAACCCTATATCTATACTCTTTCTTGAGAAGTCTTGACAGGCAGACAGACGGACACACTAACAACAAAGTGATCCTATAAAAGTTTGGTTTTTCTTTTGAGGTCCGGAATCCTAAAAATGTCCATAATTCATTAGATTTCAATACATACTTACCACTTCTCTTATATCTTGCTCAATTTTTGCCAAATCTCTATTCAGTTTTCCATGTTCTTTCTTCTTATCTTTCAAGGCATCTTCAGCTTTCTCCTTTCTCTTCTCAATTTTATCTACCTCTTTCTGCTTTCCTTTGTATTCCATCTCCAAATTTTTCATATCTCGTTCATTATGAAAAAGACGAAACAGTTGATGCTCCACTTGCTTATCGTTCTGAAAATGATAAATTCTTTCTATAGAATAGTATAAACCTCACCAAGTTTGAAAGTATTTTCTCTTTGTCAAAGTTTCATAATCTCAATTCAAAATAATCAATTATATGTTACCAAGTCATCCTTTAGTCGGGCATATTTATCGGCTTCTTCCTTTTCAAGCTTAGCTTCTTTACGTTCCGCATTTATACCCTTCTTTCTCTGGTAAGCAAAATTGATTTCTTCTTGAGCTTTCAACATTTGTTGCTTCATTTTATCGTACTCCTCTTTCAGAGCCCCAGATCTTATAAGTTAACAAAAGAAAATAATTCTTTAAAGTAAAAGACAGATTTGCGTAATCCTGTCTTGTATGATGACGAGTTCTGCTCACCCAAAACGAGTCAATCAGCTGTTTGCCGAATGCATTTGAATTTTATAGTGTTGTCAGATTTGTGACATATTCTTCTTTGATTGGAATTATTCTCGTGTTGTCATTGGAATCATAATCGTCATTTCGCTATCTCTATTTCTAACAAATTATAATTGAGGAATAGAGCATGATAATCCATTCCCAATAGGTATACAACAACAATTTAACAGAATGAGAAATTTTCAGTTTTAATTCATAATAGCTGTCCATACTTTCCCAAAAATGTTTCTAGATTCCATATTCGATCAATAAACGTTTTCACCAGATAATTTAAAAAAATTGAAAATACCGAAGCTGCTCTTCTTCTTCTTCTAGCACGGCGCCTTTGTGGGCAGCACTCAGGCCGTTTGGCCCATTGTGCTTCCGTGTTGTGTTGTATTGTTATGTGTCTTGCAAAAACTTCTTGATGAAGCTTGCAAGAATGTTGTAGGGGGTCTCCTGGATCATCTGGGCGCTGGGTGTTTCAGCGCCAAAGGTGTTCAATTTGGTTTCCTTATGAGCGGAACATTCGAAGATTATGTGTTCCGTTGTTTCGTCATTTTCTTAGCAACCACGGCACTGTGTGGTTTCCGATAGTCTCATGACCTGTAAGTTGGTGTCCCGTCAATAGGCCCAACAGACTTTTTATCGAGGGAAAATAGTTCATATACCCTCTGGTCTTACCATATAGAGCAGGGGTGCTCAAACGGTCGATCGCGAGTGCTTTTTGAGTAATCTTGAGAAAAAAAATTTTTTTATTAAGTAGGTAACTAAACTATAAAAATTTATTACGTAATAAAATAACACTCTTTTTGCTAGCGGCAAAAGGCGGCTTTATCAAAGGAACGATCGGTACTTTTCAAAGAAAAGCCGCTTTTTTTATTCTTGCCGCTTTTCTAGAAATTTCGGGCGGCGCGTTCGACGGGAACATTCGAGACTTTCGTTCACGCCGATATAAATGTTGCGCCTGCAGATATTGGAGTCACACAAGCGAGATGAAGAGGAAAAAGGATAGAAATTCGACCCTCACCAAAATTCAAGGATCTACGCGTATTGGAGTCATTCTGAATTGTAACTTGAAGGCAATACTACGTCGATACAAAGTTTATTATTGAATAGTACAAAATGAGTTCAGCGAAAAAATCTAAAACGTATCATTTTAATAACGATTGGGAAGAAGAATTTTTTTTGTATGGTGAAGGATAAGTGCATTTGTCTTATTTGTCGTGCGTCAGTTGCAATACCTAAGCGTGGTAGCTTAGAGAGGCATCATAAAATGGTTCATAAAAACTATGAAAAGAATTTTCCGCCACAGAGTGAATTAAGAAAACGAAAAGTACGTGATTTGATATCTCGTTTGAAAAAAGAACAAACCATGTTCACAAGACCAATCAAACAATCAAAAGCTGCTACGATCGCGTCATTTAAAATAACTCATATATTGGCGAAACACAAGAAACCATTCGAAGATGAATCGGTTGTGAAGGCAGCATTTATTGAAGCGGGTGAGACTTTATTTGGAGATTTTAAAAATAAAACAGAAATCATGTCTGCTATTAGAGAACTTCAGTTATCCCCTCTGACTGTCACCAGGCGTATTGAAGTCATGAGTCAGGACATGGCAGATAAACTAAAACATGATATCATGAAATGTACATACTTTTCTTTACAGTTCGACGAATCCACCGATATGACAGACACTGCTCAGCTGTGTATTTTTATTTGGATGGTATTCAATGACATGTTGGCTAAGGAAGAATTTTTGACAACCGTTCTTCTGAAGGGGAAGGCCCATGGCGAAGATATATATGACGTTTTCTTCAATTTTGTAAAAAACAACAAGCTACCAATATATAAATAAGTGTGCATTACAACCAATGGAGCACCAGCCATGATAGGAAACAAACATGGTTTTGTAGCATTGTGTCGAGCTAATGAAGATTTCCCTTTATTTTTTTCATTTCATTGCATTATACATCAACAAGTTTTGAGTTCAAAAATTTTAAACACGGAGAAAATTATGGGCATTGCAACAAAATTGTGAATTCCATCCGTGCACGTAGCTTGCAACGGCGGCTCTTTGAGTTGCAGTTGAAAGATAATGTAACTCGTTTTGTTTTAACAACCCATAAACTCGCAATTCTGAATAACTATGAGTTTTTTCATTGATATTATAGAGAAGAACCTAACTAAACTTAAACCAAACCTTGACCTTAATGTATATTGTGCGGAAAGCTAATATCTATATATGCTACGTTACACCCTACCTAGGGGTGTATGTGTATGTACGACAACCCTGCATCATACACACTTGCAGCCTCTCAGAGTCGATCGTAAGTAGTCTAAAAATAATGAAGTAGATCGCCAGCAGTTCAAGTTTGAGTACCCCTGATATAGAGTAATAATTTGGCGGTGTAACGGTATTCAGAATTTAATGCAAAAATCATTATTGAGAAACACGGAAAGAAACATATCATCAAACATCAAAGTAGTGAATGTTCTAGTATACCTATAACCCAGAATACTTTACCGTTTTCCGGGTTGTCAATGTTTATATTCTGAATAATCTGGAAACACTAATGAAAATCACCAATTTAGAAAAGAAAAAGAAACTCCATTCCCCACATTCATTAAAAAAATTGAAAAAAGATGATTTTATACGTCCCGCAGTATATTTCCGTAAATTGGATAAACTATTAATGAGATCTAATGAAATACTTTGGAATGTGTCCTCTTCTCTATATATAGTTAATAATTTATCCCATTTATATATTTACTAAAAACTAGAAAAGGAAAAAGGTCTACTAGAGACAGGAGCGTTCAATTATTGTGTTCGCATACTGATGAACCAGTGCGTCCAAATATCATTTTATTCATAATCTGGTATAAAATTAAAATGCATTCGGCAAACAGCTGATTGACTCGTTTTGGGTACGCAAAACTCATCATACAAGACAGGATTACCCAGGTTTGTATATCTTACCCACTAATTTCTTCAAAAAGTGCAGTCATTTCTTTCGGATTCTTCATTGCAACAGATTCAACTGCACCTTGAAAAACTAAAAAGTTCTTTGCTTTCACGTTAATCCTAAGTTTCTCTAATTCAGCCAAATATTCATTATTAGAAACAACCTAAAATAAATATTTTCATCCCCAAATTTTAAACTAACAACATTGAAAGCTTACATTCCCATCTACACGATATTCTGAGGAAGATCCTTGTACTGATCTTTGAAATGCCATCTCTTTGCCTGTTTCATCGTCTAATGAGAAAACTGCAGTAACTGAAGCACTGTAGAGAAAAAAGTTGTAAAAATCAAATTTTATCACATAAGTATAGAATTTGGTAAATTGAAGAAACAAACCTTCTAGATATTGGTTTACTGATAGCAGCTCCATGAATTAAGTCACCAAGTCTTTTAACTCTTAAACTTTGAGTTCTTTCACCCATCACAAAACTGATTGCATCCATGAAGTTTGATTTACCTATGAATATTTCAAATAAGAAACCTGAAATAGTGGAATATTATTTGTAATCTCACCAGATCCGTTAGGTCCAATAACTGCATTGAAAGGCTTGAGGGGGCCAATAATCCTATGTCCCCGATAGGACTTGAAGTTTTCCACCTCAATGTATTTTAGTCGAGGAGGCATCACGATCAAGTAATATACCACTTCAGCAACTATACTAAATTGAAGTTCCACACTCAGAAATGTATAATAGAAACGATGTATGCTAATTGTTATACAATTAGACTTCCTATTTCATACGGATTTTGCGTTATTTATTGGAATTTTAAATATGCCATGTAAACAAATATTATATACACATTCCGCCAAATCCCATTAGTAAACTTAATGTCACAGAACAAACGTAAACGTTGACGAATGATGGGCATCATAGTAACGTTATATTATTCTGTGATTATCCGCTACGTTCGAGCGAAGATAATTTATATACACAAGAGAAAGAACCCAGTACAACGTAGTGTTAGCTCTCAGAAGAGTATATTTTGCGTGGAAAACAGTCCGTCTGCTGACACCTTACTTGATAATAAATGTATTATTCTGATATGGCACATAGATGACGTGTGAAATCGAAACAACATGATTTTCGCGACATAATCGTAGACGAACAAAAAGGGATTTACTCATTTTCTATATTCCGTAGAATGAGCTTGATTAGTGAGTCAATGAGAAATTAATTTTTTTCAAACGAATGAATGTACAGAAATTATGACAACTATATATAATACTAATAATAAAACCAAATCAGATAAAAATAATAAATCAGGTGTTCATAGATTGAATTGCACTGTGATAATTTCTACATTGGTAGAACACACAAATTTCAATATTAGAATATTGGAACATAAACGCAGTTTTTCAAATAAAAATCAGATTCAAATTACGAGAATCATCTCCTAGAAATTAATCACTCTTTCGACACACAGTTTGAAATTTTGCATACAGATAATAAATATTGGAAAGTAGATGTTTGGGAAACTTTAGAAATCAACTAACACAAACATTCAGGTAGACTCATTAATGAACAAGTCGATTTAAGCCCTTCACCTCTAATGGATCTCTTCAGGGAGCAATCTATTCCTTAATTTAATTGGACATACCTGTCATCAATAACCACTTAAGAAGAAGCAACTGAATAAACTTTTAATTACTTAAGAACATTTGTATTTATATTCTCAATTGTATCTTTATATAATTGTCATAATTTATGTACATTCATTCGTCTGAAGAAGCTACGGTGTAGTGAAACGCGTTACGAATCACAATTATTCAGTAAAATTCCTCAAAAAATATTACTTGTTTTTGTTATTGATAATGGAATTCTACCAAGTAAAAGCCTCCCAAATTCAAATGAGAAATTAAAAATAGGCCCAATAGCATTTCTATATGTTTTCACAAACTTATATCTACTATGACTTCTCTTTTCAGGGAACTGCAAACAATATGTGAATGTTTCATTTTCAAATCGAAGGAAAGACTATTAAACATCTATAAAAATGACTCCAATACAAGAAACACGCATTTTAATTTAAATTTTTAAAAGAGTATAGCAAGCTTTTTGCAAAATAGGAATGTAAAATTGAAAATTCGAGTTCAGGAAATAATTTTCAGAATTGGTGAAGTTGTTTTTCATGAAGCAGAAAACATGATGTAACGATAATCACCTAAGTTTCTTCTACTTTCTAAACGATGAGCCGAAGTTAGTGGGAATTATTGTTCTGTTGAAATATATTTGTTATTTTCATTATAATTTTGAGTATTTTAAAATAAAAAAACTTTAACAAATCTTCTTTAATTCAGCTGCGTGCGTCTACATCTGTTGGGGGGTTGCCTGGAAGTTTTTGTGTACCACGGAATACACCGGCTTAATAACATCGACTCGAACATTTTTTTCTGACACCTCTTTGACCCCTACTCCCCTACTGAGAGAAGAAATCTCGGTTGAGGGATAACATCGTAATATTTCTTGGTTTTGGTGTAATTTCCTGGCTGATGAAGAAAGATTGAAATGAATTTGAGATATTACTTGGGACATAGAAAGAATAAGAGCAGAAAGTCCAAGTATTTCGCCACAGAAAACATTAGGCCAATATTACCTCTTCAACTCTCATTGATCCCACGTAAGGGTGTACTACTATATTTCCAATTTCATTGCAGTCACCCCGTGCAGATTCTGAAAACAAAAAAAGCAGTAACAGTTCTATCAACATGTGTTTTTTTTTAGAAATAAATGAAAAGATCTCACGAAATGAAATATAAGGTTGAGATGGTTTTTATGATATTGGTTTGGGTACAAAGGAACTGGTACTACACTCTCGTGGGAGTATTTAAGGATATTTCTCACGCCTAAGAGGAGACAAATCTTCCGAAAGATATACTTCGGAAATTGGGGAATTTTACTGAGTTGAAACCGTGATCGTAACCAGGAGTAAAGTTTTGGCAGGGCTGTTAAATTCTTTACCGGGGACCCTAAATTTATATTGAAAGATACCAATATTGTTCGATTTCTCAAATTTTATTCAACCATATCAAATATGTTGTGGTATGGTTCACTATTGGTAGTGAAATCCCTAATATGATAATTACGCTATATTGTTCCGAATAACAAATAATAATTGATAAATTTGGAAAATTTTGGGAATTAATAAAATGATTTGGATAGGTAGAATTAAAATGACGCAAAAAATTGATAATAAAATATGGTCTAGGAATAGGCATCAAAAATAATGTATGTATGTATATTTTCGGCTGGAGGGAAAAATTAAGACGAATTTGAGGTTATTACTTCAGATATTACGGAGAAGCAGGGCGGAACCTTTTTCTCTTTTTAGACAAAGAGGAGGAAGATCTTCGAAAAGATGCACCCCGGGGACGGGGCTAATGTCGGATTTTTACCGACTAAAAACCCTTGGAGTCCCAGTCCGTAGGCTATAGTCTCCATGTATAGAGAAAAATCGCAGAAGATGGGGGAGATTGACCTAAACTCAATATGCTGTCACACTACAAAGTGAGGTAGAGGGGCGATATCTTAAAGATTTTTTATCTTGATGCGAACCTCCAGACTCGGGAAGAAATCAAGATAATGACTGAGGCATTGCAAAGAACCAGTGCGGAAAATTTTGGATATTTCGACACAGAAAACATGTGGCTTATATTTTCCTGTCCAATTATAGCAATAATAATAATAATAGTATTATGCATCACAAATAAGGAAGAAACAACTGGGGACTACCGACCGATTCTTCAGGCCTTTCCATGAAAACTATCCCCCATAACCCACACCTATACCTAATCCTTCACAGGTGAGTCTTACAAACACCCTCGGATTGGTAATTCACACTCGTAAGAGTATTCCAGTGAGATATCAAGGATTTTTGTTTCATGATTAGGATTAGAAAAATCTCCGGAGAGATGCAACCTGTCTACAGAGTTCTAGATCGTAGGCTATAGCCTCCATACAGGAAGAATTGGTGTTAGATAGATTGAAACATACTTTCACTGAGATAAGTCTTGGAAACTTAGAAGAAGATCCCGGTTGACAAATGAATTTTAAAGTGGTTTGTCTTGATGTGAACTTCCTGATGATCGAAAGTGACACATCTTTCCCTATTGCACACTCAAATACGAATGACTCGACTGCGACTCTGACGTCGGCTATGAATTTATTCTGTGACGTTGAAAGTTGTGAGCAAGTACATGGGCGTAGGCATTAGATGGCGTGAAGGCAAGCAATTTTGTTTGCAATTATGTCAGAAAAATTACCTATTCAATACTGGTATCTGGAAATTAATAAGACGAACTGTAGGATGTGATATTTAATGAAAATTTTATATGCTATGAGAATCAAATGACATAGGATAACACAAATATTTTTCTCATTTTTCAATATTGCTTAAAACAACAAGCCACATAATGAACGAAATGGTTGAAATGTCAAGTGTAGCTTAGTATATTGCGTGTTCCAAAGTAAATTTGACCTCCCCCTCTAACTCTGGAAAGTTCAATTCTAGCGAAAAATATGAGACAGAACAATTTTTAATCCGTTGTTGATTCAAAGCATGTGAAATCAATACTACACCATTAGCACCCCCAATTCAAAATCAGTTATTTGTTATACTTGCTTGCAAATGATTATCGCTGATGAAAATGAACCAGTGATAGTGAAGAGTGATGAGGCTCATTTTCATTTGAGCGGTTCGGTTAATAAACAGAACTGCCGATATTGGGCAGCAGGAAACCTCCGCAAACTGCATCAATCCTCACTTCACAGTCAGAAAGTCGCCGTCTTGGGGTGATTGGACCGTATTTTTTCGAGGATGAGAGAAAGACAATCGTAACTGTAAGCTCTGAGCGTTATGTTTTCATTTTGGAGAACTCTTTTATCCCAGAATTTGCGACGACGAAGAATGAACAGTAGAAATGTTTGGTTCCAACAGGATGGTGACACCTCACATACAGCCAGAGCCTCAATGGAAGTTGTGCGTTGCATTTTTCCTGGTCATGTAATATCTCGTTTTGGTGATGTGCCGTGGCCCCTCGTTCCCCGGATCTCACTGCTTGTAATTACTTTTTGTGGGAAAACCTAAAGGCTTATGTCCACGTCGATAAACCTCGAAATCTGCAATAGTTGACGGAACCCATCACATGAGAAGTTAGGACAACCGACACCGGTTTGTTAGAGCTTATGATGCAGAACTTTGAGAATCGACTACAGCAATGAATTGAGGAACACTGAAGTCATTTTCAGAACATGATTTGTTCACTTTTTCTACACTAAATGGTAATATTTATGCTTTTATTTTACGTAATAAAAAATGTTCTACGTTGAAAAACAGCTGAGTTATTCTCATTCCAAAAACTCGCTTCCATTGCAGCCCACGCCGTATAATTTTGGCTCTAGGGAAAGATCTGGACGAATTTGACGTTATTACTTCAGATATTACGGAGAAGCAGGGCGGGAAAATTCTGTCTTTGTAGCAACAGTATTCATATATTTAGCATTTCAAATGATGATAAAGCAAATTTTTTTTAGACAAAGAAGAGGTAAACCCTCGAAAAGATGCACTTCGGAAACGGGGCCAATGTCGGATTTTTACCAACTAAAAATCTTTTCTTGGAGTTCCAGCCCATAGGCTATAGTCTCAATAATATAGAGAAAAATGGCAGACGATGAGGGAGATTGACCTAAGTCAAATACGCTTTCGCAAGCAAGATCAACTCCCAAAGGACATATCTATACTTAATTCTTCACAAACAATTGCTCACATTTTATGACCAGGAACAGAAAAATCTTCGAAAATGTGCAACGTGTCTTCAGATTTCCATCCCATAGGCTACAGTTCCGATGTTGGAAGAATTTGATTGAAATTTCTTAGGAATATTGAACTCAATATGCTGTCACACTACAAAGTGTGATAGAAGGGCGATATCTTTTGAAGATTTTTCATCTTGATGCGAACTTCCTGATTCGAGAATAGGCTATAGCCTCCATATGGAAAGGATTGGCGTTAGATAGGAAGATTGAGTTCAACATGCTTTCACTGAAATTAGGGGTGACAACTTAGGTTGAGGGTGATATCGTAATGTTCGTTGAGCTTTTGAGAGAAATTGAGATATTTGTGCAGCATAGAATTGGAGCAGAAAGTTCAAGAATAGCCAGAAAACACAATATACGAATTTATAGGTAATCTTTAAATAGCTTTTCAATACTTAGCCCACATATAGTGTAACCAGCAACTCAGGACTAAGCTGCTGCTAGAAAAAGAAATCAACAATCAAATTAAATTTTCAGATTTAACTGTTCTTAGACAAAACAATCTTCTTACCTTCGATATGTATCGTAAACCTACCTACACAGACATTTGCATTCCTTGATTCCTCTCATCCTATTCTACATAAGTTAAATGTTTTCAATTCACAGAGCTTTCACACTACCTCTCTCATTATAAATTTCAATAAAGAAACTCTATTAGTTAAAACTATTGCAAAAATAACGACTATTCTGCCTACAATTCCACAACCAAACCATCAAATATATTTTTCAATACCAAAGATAAAACACAAAATTACATAATTAAGGTATAAGTATGAACTACCATGTCCCAATTGTAAAGGAATTTATATTAATCAAACAGGCAGGTCGTTTAGGATTAGATATAAGGAACATCATTCACATTTTTGTAAAAACAAAAAAAAAAGCTAAAGATTCCACTTTAGCACAACATTGCATAGAAAACAACCATATTTTTCCATCAAATCCTATACCAAGCAGAGAAAAAGTATAAAACTATCTTGAATCCTTATAAATATTCAAAGCCAAGCACATTACATGCAATAATCAAATATTACTTAACGACCTGACTGATTTGTGTTATTCCCCAATATTTGGGATTTTTAAGTATTTCTCAATTATGTATTAGTAGCCAATGTTAATCTTCAATATGTATTTTACCTGTACTGTTGACCCATTTCTCTGCACCTATATAAGAAAATTGCTAACTTTGTATTTTAGTGTCAAACTCATACTAGTCTGAAAGTTCGAATAGCTATAACGTTGAATAAACTTCTCCATCTTAAACAGTGATATTTTTTTTATCATGAGTTATCTATGTACTTCAACTCAATCTTTAAATCCTGACCTATTTTAACCAACCAAAACTGGCGATTCTGGTTGGCTTAGAAACTTCAACCAACTCTATAGGGAGCGTTATCTTCTTATATACTCAGTCAATGGTTAACCGCTTCGGTAGCTGCACGGTTAGTGAGCAAGTATGTAGGAATATGCTTAGCCGAGGCCCCTGGTTCAAGTTATGGATGTTGTCTTTGAACAAAAATTGTGGTACTTGGAAAAGTCGCTCAAAGAGGGCATAAACTTCCGAAGACCAAATAACTTGTAATCCTTGTGGTGGCAGTTATCATTGCACGGTCTAGGAGAGTGGTTTGAAATCCACTATAAGCTATAGGTCCACTGTGGAAATGGGCTAAGTTCCCGAGCACATTATTAAAAGATGAAAAAAACAAACAGTCAAGCAATTGTAGGATGAATTCTCGTGATCGAAATATTGCAATTGAAAATGATTTTTTTAAACAGTAATAAAGAACTACCTAACCGATTATTGAGTAAATAATCTGTTAAAATATTTTTCAAGAATTGCACAGGAATTAAATTAAAATCCATTAAAAGATGAAGGTTGTTTTATTGAATTCAACAATTATAAATAATTCACTTGATAAATAAATTAAATCTGAAATAGCTGCATTTACTTTATACAATGCATAAAAAACATGGACAACACTACAATTGTGCAATTTCAGGAAGCACATAACAAAATTATCATCTTTAGTACATACCTAAGAATTGTAACTTTTAATTATTGAATATCTTAGTCTTTAATTTCGCAACGATCCGTTTGTTGTATACCATTATTACAATTTTGTTTTGGAGTTCATTAAAAAACAAAATCAGTTATAAACCCAAAATTCATGAAAAAGATACTTTGAAGCAATAGGCAGGAAATCAATGTAGAAATCTTAATACAAAGAATATAACAATGGACTAAGGTGGTACAAAAAATTCATAATCAAAATAGAAATTCTGTAGATTTTTCGACAATATTTCAATTATCCTATAAATTTTTATTTATACAACAGTCTTTGTCAACTTAGGAGATGTTGGCACACCCTTAATTATTGAAATATTCAATTCTAATCTTTATAATTTTATTAACTTAAGATTAATGAAATCTACATTTTCATCAGCTATTTTTTAAAAATGTTTGACAGAATTTTTGAGAAATGAATTGAACATGATGGCTGGATTTTATTTTCAGTTATTTAAATTAAATCTTTCAATAAAGAAGTCTAAATACTTTCAACTTAGTTGTCAACCTTGTTTCCAAGTTCATTTGCCAATCGGCAATGTTAAGTAATTGCATATATTGTTGTTGTGAGCTTCTACAGCTGTCAATTTCCCCACAGACACTTCAAGACAGTTGCCAACAGGAGGCTCTGCCTACCGAAATTTATATATTTCCCCAACAGTTTGGCAAACCGTTTACAATAAACGTCAAACTTCTCACAGACCTTCAGCACTGCTTCAACTCAGAATTTTGACAACCAAGTTGGCTGTCTTAGACACTTTGATTTTAACTTTTTATGCATTTAAAAAATGAAGATCAAACTTTAGAATATAATTTTTGATACTGATTGATGGTAATTTGATATTAAGAATTTCTAAGTTCAGCTTAGTTGTATTGTGCAGGACAAAATTATTATTCTTATATAAATGTTATTCAATTTTCTGATCTCTTTATTAATTTTTTCAATATTTGTTCTCATCTAATATATAAAATCATATACAGAAATTTTGTTTTATTTTATTAGAATTAGCCTAATACTGTTTGAATTGGATATTTTGTACAGAAAAACTAAGCAGGACAGTGTCTTAAATATTCTGAATCGAAATAAACAATAGTTATTGTGATATCGTCTCTAAAAACCCTAACAACATCATCAGGTAAACTGAGCAACTGTGACAACTTATTATGGTCAATTCCATAGTCTGTACCACCCAACGCATTCCTTATGAGATGTGTAGCAGCATTTGTATCTTTAGGTTTCGTTTTCATGCCTTCTTTACGTTGAAGAAGTATTTCGTTGATTTCTCCTAGCTTCATGTTTTTACGTGGCAATTTTAGAGGACTCAAGGTGACTTTACCTTTCATGTGTTCTCCTACAAGTCTTACGGTTTGAAGAGGTGATACCATATCCCAAAGACCATCAGATGCAATTACTAGGAATTTGTCTCTAGGAGTCAAGCGATGATGAAATACATCAGGTCTTGCAGTAAGGTATGGAGGTGTAAGGTAGTTCTGTGGTATGGAAGCTGGACCAAAATGTTTGGCTACATACTGAGTCATTATTTGTTTACTCCATTTAAATCTAAAGCATAAAATTTGATCTTTGTTACCTAAATAAAATGATGATATCTGTTGAGCACATCACTTGAGAATGGCTGAATTGATTTAGTTATTTTTTGTTTCAATTTGTTCATAATAGTCTGAATTGAAATTGTATGAGAAAAAATGTTAGAAAGAGTTTCTCAGAAAATTCTCGAATTCAGAGACAATTGAAGACTTTTCTTTCTATAGAGACATTGACTACAAAACCCTAAAACTGAAATGTGTATCACTTGAAACTGCTGGGCAGCTTTGGCTATTTTTTACTTTTAAATATTTGTAATAGTTCGAATGGCATTATAAGAAAGAAAAAGAGTCAAAATGCGGATTGAAAAATTTTAAAACTCAGGTAATACTGAATGAACTCAAAACCTTAACTCATAATTCAAATGGAGAACGTGCTTATGTCTTTTCTCTAACAGTTTGATTCGTTTCTCAATTAAATGCACCGTTTGTCAAAACATTGTAGTGAATTTTACAAGAACAGATATGAACAACTTTAATATTTTTATGGTCAGGTAATTTTGAGAAGGCAAAAGGATGGGTATAATAGAAGACTTATAAGGGATGCTACAGAGATGAGGATTTTGGGTGCACAGGGTGTGGCAGATGGCTTTGCCAATTTCTTCTCAGATTTACTTCCATGTAATGCACAGCTAGAAAATATCCATCTAAACATACGGGAGGACACGTTTTTCATAAGTCCTTGTTCGGAAGAGGAAGTTTTCGGGGTCATTCAGAGAACATCAAAGAAATCCTCACCAGGTATAGATGAAATAGACGGAAGAGCAGTTAGGGCAGTGGCAGCAGAGGTATCGGGACCATTAGCTTATCTCATAAATGAGTCCTTCAAAGTGGGTATTTTTCCTGATGCTTTGAAGGAGTCTAAATGCATTCCGCTGTACAAGAACAAGGGATCTCGGGAGGAAGTAGAAAACTATAGATCTGTTTGTGTTCAAACGCAGTTTGCAAAGGTATTCGAATCTGTATTTTTTCGCCGTCTTTATAACTTTTTGAATGGAATGAGAATACTTCATACATGTCAACATGGATTTGTTGAGGTTCAACAACTTCTGCTCTGCTGGAGATCATGTCACATATTTATGAACAACTTAATGAAGGAAATCCAATAATCAGTGTTTTTCTATGATTTGAAAAGGGCTTTTGAATGTATGAATCATAAACTGCAGAGACTCAAGTTTTATAGTGTTTGAGTAAGAGGTGTTTCTTTAAAGTGGGCTGATTCATACCTATCGGGTCGAAGACTGACTGTTGTGGTGGATGGAGTGAGATCAAGAAAACATCTGATAAGACAAGGCTTGCCCCAGGGCTCAATTCTTGGACCTATTTTCTTCATCATATTTTTGTATGTCATATTTAATATAAATATTGAGTCTGGTAGATTGATTCTTTATGGTGATGATGCAAGTATGCTTGTTGCTGAGCCATCGATACCGGAAGTTATTCGTCAGAGCAATGTTACATCTCAAAGTTTCAATGACTGATTCTAAAATGGATTGACTGTGAATGTTTCAAAGACCTATTACATGAGATTTTTGCTGAGAAATGCATCAATTGATTCCTCTTTCCTTATAAAAGCTCACGGAGTAAGCATTTCTGCCGCAGATACCTTCAAACTTCTGGGAATTACGTTAGACCCAAAATTAACATGGCAGGAGCAGGAGGACTGTCAGAGTCTTCAAGGAGAGTTGCTGATGATACATCAGTGGTGTTTAGAAAACAAACTGCCTTTGAACGTCTCTAAGTGCAAGTACATGTCAATTACGCGCAAACAGTCGCCACATTTCTTTCCTTATTCAGTGGCGGTCTCACGGCTTGAACGTGTTTTCTGTTCTCGTCATCTCGGGGTGCTTCTCGACTCGAAATGGTCGTTCCGGGACCATGTAGGTGATGTTGTTCTGCGAGCAAGAAAAATAATGGGTTTTATCCTGAGGAATTCCAAGAGCTTCCAGAACACTGCTGTTCTCAGGGTTCTGTATTTCGCTTTCGTTCGGTCTAGATTGGAATATGCCTGTGTTATCTGGGATCCATACTATGTGAAATATAAAATTGCATTGGAAAGCGTCCAGAGAACCTTCCTAAGATACCTGGCATACAAACAGGATGGAGTATATCCTATCCGAGGAATGCCAGGTTTTCTGTTAACCGATCGTTTTTCTGTGTTAGAGCTTCAAATTAGAAGGAAATATTTGTGCTGCATGTTTTTGTATGGACTTCTGAATAACTCCATCTGTTGTTCGTGTCTGCTTGACAGACTGAAGTTTTTGGTACCCAGGCTCGCTGGCAGAGGCAATGTCACTTTTTATGTCGTTGGAGCTGTTACGGATGTTTTCTTCAACTCACCTATCAATCGAAGGTGTCACTATTTCAACACGGTGGCCTCTTCGATTGATATCAGTCAATCTCAAGCTACATTCAAAAGAAACCTATTAGCAAAACTTAGTTCACGCACTTAAATTGTTTTTTGTGTATTTCTATTATTTGAGTTTGCATTATGAATGCGTTCTGTCATTATTGTTTTTGAAAGTTTTTTTTAATTCTGTTTTTTAGGTTTGAGCAAATTTGTCTATACTTGTTCGGCTCTGTAATTGGGAGTAATCCTGTTGAGCTTGTATCAATAAATAAATAAATAAATATATCTCTCTTGGCCTGTAAACTGAGCAGGGCAGCTTTTGCATTCAGATACTCGAGAGATGTGGTGAGTTTGGGGGTTCTGAAGCTGATGTACCAGGGATGGATTGAGGGAACACTGGCATATGGAATAATTTTTTGAGGTTCTTCAGCACATATGCAGGAGGCTTTCATAGCACAGAAGAAGATAATCCGCATTATGTTCAGACAGGCTTGCTTGAGTCATTGCCAAGAGCTATTTAGAACTGAAGGGATCCTAACCCTTTCTTCTCTGTATGTGTATCATTTGATTTTGCATATTTAGAAAAACATGCATCTATTTAATACAAATGATACAGTGCATGATTACTCCACCAGAATAAGAACCTATCTGTGTTTACCATTTTCAAGACTCTCAGTGGGTCAAAATGATCCTAACTATATTGGGATCAAAAGCTTCAATTGCATATATCCGCTCATAATTGATTTCAAATCCAAGAGTGCACTTAAGCATAGAGTAAGGGAATTCTTGATTTCGGGTGCATTCTATACAGTGGCAGAATTTTTTGAAGCACACATATGACAGATGTAATATAATATTTTTCTTAAATTGATGAGAACTCTTTCTTAGAAATTTGTAATATTTGTATTTTATATTGAATATTGTGTTTTGTTTATTGACTTGCTTGAATGTGACTCATTGTAGTCTTAGAAGCAAATAAATCTGATTTGATTTGAGCTTGTGGAGGAAATTTAGGACAAAGTGTGCCACAATAGACCACTGGTTTGCAGAGATCGGGCTGCTAGGCAGTCCTCACTCATAAGCTATATCTATCTATCTATAAGTGTTTATTCTTTTAGGGTTTATCAATATTCAGAGAGAATGAATATTCACCTGAAATCTCCCATTGATCGAAATGGAGCTAATTGACCTAAGAGCCTCTCTGTTCTTATTACAGTATTTCTTTCGCTAGGAGGGTGTTCACCGAGTATCCTTTCAACCTCTGCTGCATTGTCTACATTGTGCTCTGTAGTCAGCTTTTTCACAGTCCATGAGTTTGTTTCTGATAGGGAACCTAAGAAATATTGAATATTAAATAAAGAAAATTAACATCTAATATTTGAAAATACCTAGAATAGCACAGCAATCTCCAACATTCGCTACATGTAAATGGGGACCATCTATATGAGCCACACATGCTACAGCACCAGACATTGCTACGGATAAGGTTTTTCTATTGACTCTATTTTCTTTATCAGGCAATCCTTCTCTTGATAAATCATTGTCTAAGCTTAAGAAAGCTTTTTCTAAGGCAGTATCCATAGCAAAACCATCTCTGTTCTCCTGTGGTAATATTTAGACATAATTATGTGTGTAGTACAATCAAATTTTGATTTGATGACACATTTTGAAACTGGTAAGTTAAAGATTAATTTATGATAACATACCTTGACTAGATTATCTAAATATCTCCTAAAACTACTTTTGTAGATCTCTTGTACATCATCAACAAATTGCACTTTGTCATTATAAGCTTCGAATAATTCCTTAGGACTCGAAGGATTATCAAAACTAGAAATATAATTGGAAAGCTGATCTTGAGGCAAGAGGGATGCTGTTATATATTGATACAGTCTTTTTGCTACAACTTGAGCACAAGCACCACCACCGTGGCCATCAAAAACTCCTACAAGAAGACCTGAAAATTCCAATAAATACTCAAATATATCAGGGAAAATACTAAGTGATTTGAATTAGGAACACCTAGTTCATAAATTCAAAACAAGAAGAATAGATAATACAATACATGCACATTTGATCCACAAAAAAACCTATTTCACTCAAAATATTAAAACATCAAATAATGTTCAATTAATTTACTAGACACTGAGCCACAATGTATCAGCGATTTTAAATAAATAATAATTTTTCAAATGACGAAAGTATATAAATAAATAGCATTAATAAGCATATTCATTGTATATCACTTACCTGAAGTTATTAAGCATGAGGCTTCTGATCTGGTATCTTCTATAGGATTATTTGATGCTAACTGATTAGAATCATAAGATTTAATGGAGCCATCACTGAATTCGTGAGTGTATTCATTGGCACGTAATATATTGTCTACCTTAAATGTAACCATACATTATCAATTTCTCATTAATGAAAATTCATACTAACTTCTTGTGGTGTAAGCTTCACATTTGTTGACCTCGGTTCTCTCGAAGAATGAAAATTTCTATTATCACATGAATTAACATCGAACTTTTTCCAAACAGGAAAACTATTTCCAAAATTGTTCAATAACTTAGATGTCGAATTTCTTAAACAATTAGGAATATTTCTCATTACCGGTTTGCAAGACATAGCAAACTCTGTTGATAAAACCCAACAATATGTTGGAAATTGATTTTATTGTAAAATCCTCACATGGTTCACGAATTGCAAAATAATCTATTTTTACAATTATTATAAAACAAATTATATTTATAATTTGAGGTTATAATTTAGCTCAGATGTTTTACGTCATGCGTTCTGATCTAATCTGAAGAAATTTGAGTTCAAACTACTGCTTTGATTTCAGAGAATGGGCCGCGTATTTTCGGAATGGCCAACAAATGCCGAAACAAGACAAGATTTCCCGCTTTCAATCTACTGGTCGAATTTATGTTTAAATTCAGAACTGGCCAATGAATGAATGAATAATTCCGTTTCAGACGTTTGCGCATTACTATGCTTTGATTCCTTAACTCATTTATGAAAGAATATCGCACAAGCAGAAGGATTTGGTTCACAATTTATTAAAACTTATTGGGATACAAACAATAAAGTCCTAAAAACATTCAAATGAGGCGTTTATAATAATCCAAAATATTAGAGCAAATATTTATTAAGAAAATAAAGCAACACTTAAAAAATAATTATGTATGATGTTTTTATAATTCGTTCAAATATATACTTTGAGTGGACTTGGAATAAAATTATCATATATGCAATTTTTATATTATCCTAAATTTCTTTTAACATAAGAGCCGATGGAAAATTCTTATCCCTCTTGGCCAAAATCTTGTGTGAACTTCTGCAGTTTCACTAAGTCCTCTTCATTAACAGTTGGTTTAGATGTAGCCAAAGATTTCAGCAAATCACTCTGAAAAGAAATTCTCAATTGTATTTATTGAAGTTAGTACATTATTGATATGTATATGATATGTAAGGGTGAAGAAAGTGCTTTATATTCCCGATGCAATTTTCGGGTTTATTATTACTAACTTTGAATGATTACATAAACTGCTCCAATAAAGTTTTTTAAATAATGTAGTGCCTTCATTTCTATAACCCTGATAATCCTACAATTAGCTGAAATAATAACTCTGCACTCTTTTGTCATGCTGGTCATTAGAGCGCCCAGATTGCCTTAAAAAACATTATTTCAGGTGTGAGGTGATATATTTTTAACCTCATGAAGTGTGGCACAAGCCAGCCAGTGGTCATACTGTTCTAATATACTCCAGGCGTATTCAATTAGGTTTGAGTACAGAAATCTTGCAGGAAGCTGTAAGCAGTTTATTCCTTGATATTAGAAAATCGTGGAATAAACTGCTTACAACTTTCTTCAATGTTAATGGCAGTTCGATGTGAACATATGTTGTCATCCAAAAATAAAAGAGCTTTCATTTACATTTGCTTGAATGTCGCAATATTCATATGATGTACTACACATCTTGCGCTGCATTTATGTTTCTGGTAGAGATCTGATCTATCGCAGTAAACAGTACTATTCCAAATTCTCCTCCATAAGGATAAACTTTTGTTTTTTTGCTATCCCTCGTCTAGTTCAGACATATACGTCGGTCAACAGAAAATTTGCTGATTCAGCTAGAATGTCCATCAACATCTTCATGGTTTCAATTGAAACCATGCTTCTTCTAGCAGTTCTAAGTACCTCTGTAATCGACCTAGATATCAATATTGAAGCTCACATCCAAATATAACAGTTTTCTGCTGCAGTGGTTTCTCAAGCATGCATAACATAAGAATGTTTCAAACATAAATTCAAGTTCACAAGTAGCCTTTTCGAATATAGGGCTTAATAAAGTAATAATCTAATCTAACCTATAACTTAAATTAAGAAGGTTCTATCAATAAGCCTTCAGAAAACACCTCAGATGGCACTTGTATTATTGCAAATGATTTGTTTTCAGTAAATACTAGATACCTGGCAGTTTCAACCTAATTCATCAAGGTGGTTAAAGTGAACAATTTTTGTTCATTCAGAAAAATGTAAACAAAGTTGGTTCGAGTAGTGATTAAATGCTTAACAGGGAAAGAAATCAAAGCAGAGTTGAATGAAGTTTATACTACATCTATCATTGTGTTTGGCACTGTTTACAATTGGATAAACAAGTTTGAACATGATCATTCATCAACAAAATAATTGCCTTTATTAACAGAACCATTAAAATAACATATTCACATAACATATCTATACATATTAGGTTACCAGTAATTGGCGTAGTCCATCAATTTGATGCTCTACTCAACCAAATAAAAGAAAAGATAAATTCAATGATAGAGAAAGAATACAATAATAATACTAATGATAATAATATAAAATAAAATAACAAAGTAAATTTAACACATAATTCCAATTTTTATTATTTTTTTTCAACTGATTAAGTGATACCGGCCGAAAATCCAATCCACAATCATTCATTGACTTTGGCACATTATAAGAGAAAGACCTTTCGTAGAATGTAGTTTTATGCTTCGGTATGGGGACAATTTAATATCTGTTTTTTCGTTTATGCACCTAAATTAAACTTTATTTTCTCATATAGGAATGAGGGTAGTTTATTATTTATTATTTTATGGTGATACAGACTCAAACAGTGCACATGCCTAGTACCCTGCATGGACAACCAGCCCAGTTCTTTCAGTCTGCATGCACAGAGTCAAACTTCCTTATTCCATGAATAAGTCGAACACAATTGTGTTACACCGTTTGTATCCTATAGCTATCATGCTTGGTTATACAGTGTATCCATATAATTGAATTGAGGGGATACCAAGCTTCAACATAGAATTGTCTTGATATTTTTGTCTATAAAATCCCTGCAACCATATATCATTTTTAGATTCGCAAATGCCTTTTTAATAAGATAGCTAACATCATCTGTAAATCTCAATTTGTTATCCACAAACAGCCCCAAACTCAACTTTATTTTCTCTTGGATCAACCACCCCAACCGTCACACGAATACCATCTAGCCCCCGACGACCCATTGCCAAACACCATCACCCGCGACTTCGAAGGATAAAGCTTTAACGCATGTTCTGCTGAGCCATCAGACAATGCATTCAGATATTTATTTATAAGGTCCTCTGCTCTCTGAACAGGCTCTCTTGGAAATTATTAATACAGCTGTGTATCATCAGCATAGAAATTGCCTTGAGCAATTTTTTAAATAGCTTTCCAGCTGACAAGTGTAAAGACAAAACAGCAGCGCGCCCACCCTGTGGAACACCACAATCTACACTCAAAGGCAGAGATAGCTCATTTTAATACTTGACATATTGCCTCCTATTGGTGAAATAACTTTTTATCATCTTTATAGCCTCACTACTAAATCCCACGAAGTGCAACACCGCTAGGTGCAGTTTATGATTAACGGTGTCAAGTGCTCTCGAGAAATCGAGCAGTATCAAAACAGTCAACATGAAATCATCTTGTGATCTTATAATATCGTCTATAACCTTGAGCATTGTCGGGAGAATGCCCACTCCGAAATTCAGACTGATGCTTCGGAAGTACGTCAAATTCGCCAATATACTCATGTATTTGAGCTGCAAGATCATTTTCAACACCTTTGACAAAGTAGGCGAGACGCTAATTCGCCTGAGATCGTTAAAAGTCGTGGAATGTACACTCTTGGGTATCGGCACAGGAATCTCTCCACAATGAAATAAAATCGTTCATTTCAATAGAGTAATTAACAATGTGATGAATATACTTCATAACTTTGGACAAGCCAAAAGTATATGGCCTATGGACCTATCCATATGCACAACACTATGCAGAGGTTTTAATAGATCCGAGAGCACGCCGGACATCATCATCAGTACACATTCTGACAGAAAAGGATTCCACATTCTGCCTCTGTGTTTCAAGGTAGTAATCGATTAATTCTTCTTTCGGCGCACATTTTTTGCACTTTCTACAAACAACGGTTCACGTTAGTTCCGCATGTATATCGTAACTATTTTTTGACTTCGATAATATGTTTAACTTACGTAAATCTTTCCACACATTTTGTGGACATTTTATTAGTTAAGTAATCCCGCTTTGCTCTTCCAACCTCACAATTAACAAGGTTTCTTGCATTCTTGAAGGTAATTCAGTCTGCAGCGGTCCTTGATATTTTATATTTTTTCAATTTTTTATCGCGTTCCTTTAAAAGCAGTTTAAGGTTTTCTGTCATACAGGGTGCGTTACTTCGACAGATACTTAGGCCACGACTTCAAATAATCATATCTAGCAAACTTAGCTTAGCAGAGGAGATGCTTGTAGGCTGATCAACTATCTGCTTCAAATCAAAAGACGCAAAAAGATTACTCATCATTTCAAATGCTTTTGAAGCAGTATCAAACATCTGAACATTGTAATCTCCTACACTAAAAATGTCACCGAATTGGGGGCTTAGAAAATTCAACATATCCACAAACCCATCAATAAAATCGTTCAGAATAGCACCAAGGGGTCGATAAACAACTCCACACAAGAAAGTCTTACAGTACTCACCTTCTACTATAACTGTTCAATATCACATATAGCCCTAGTATAAATCACACTGCAATGAATGCCGGAACTAGATTTCGAATCCATTATATTTCTTTCAATTTTGTAACTCGTTATATCCCACATTGACACTATTACCCAAAAGTTTCCAAATCTCTCTCATCAAGTATTCTCTTGGGTGACTTAAAATCATTCCGCCTGATATAAATTCGCCCGTCAATGGTGTACACTGATTTGAGTCATTTATTCTTCCTCAGTTCTTGAGCCCCCTTCAACAAACTCACTCCTGCCGGAGTAAACTCTTCATTTAAATATATGTATTTATTTTTTTTCAGTCCACAATCAAATGTCCTCTTCTTATGTTTCCATTTTTACAGCTTCTACTTTTTTCATGATAATTTTACAACTCCTGTGACAACCAAATTACTCAAAATATAAATATGTTCGATTTACACTTCATTAGAAACATGTGTAACTACAAGTACATGTGTGATGAAGGCGCAGTGTCTTCGAAACGAAATTAAGTGTAAATTTTTCTTTGATTTATGTGCAATTGATTTGCATCAAGTGAAGGTTGCCAATGTTCAATTTTTCAAAAGATAGATGTGAAAGAAGCAAATCGAAACACAGTCCACAATTATTATTTATTATCGTGGACTTATGCACTATCTCAGCTGTTAGCTGGATATAATTTACCTTTCCCAGATTCAGCAATCAAAGGGAATAGGCTCGATTACAATATACTTGACATAAATTTCCTAACTATCCTACATGTATTAAGAATTACAGCTTTTTGCATTTCTATATAGGTATTCTGATGCAATTCTAATTTCTTAAGGCTATCATGCAAAGTTTTGGGTATTAACCCAGTGGAGGATACGATGACAGGAACAATATCTATTTTCTCGAGGTGCCACATCTGCTTGATCTCAATAGCAAGGTCTGTGTGTCGATGTGTGGTTGATTAATCTCATGGTGATGTCGTCCATGCAATTCCTTTCTTGACCATTTCTCTTGTTTTTAAGTATCTGATAGGAACGGTAGATTCAGCAGGTCATCACTGGTAGCAAGATTTAGAGGTGTATATCCCTTATCAGCCAACGATACTACTCTGTGGAGGTCAGAAGTGCGATCTTTTGCAGAGAAGAATTCTCTGAGATTTTTGATCTGTTCGGTATGTAAGTTGACAACATCCATCAATCCGCGTCCTCCTTTCCGCTTTGAAGTTGTTCTTATCACAGTCCATTTCAAGGATACACAACATGGTTACTGAGGTAGTTCTTTCATGGAAGTTTAGCACATCTTTCTTTCTTCAACTCAAGGCCGTGTCCTCTGAGGATAGTATTAGAGCTGCGATGGAATATGTCCACTTCAACATGATAGTGGTTGTGAAGTATCTTAAATGTCTCGATCAAGTCACCTCTGAGTCTTCTGTGCTTGAGAGTCGGCAGGCCAAATACTTTAAGTCTCTGGAGATAGGGTAGCTGCCTGGTTTCTGTGGGGAACCTTGTCACTCTTCTTTGAACTCTTTCGATTAACTCCACGTCCTTTATGAAGTATGGGTTCCAAATGCTGTGTCCATACTCCAAAAGTGGTCTTATATAGGTTTTGTACAGTTTGCATATTGTATCGACTGACCTACTTGTGAAGACTTTCTGTGTCAGGAACAATAAGCTATTTGCTTTTTTGACAATAAGGGCTATGTGGGTTTCCCATTAGAGGTCAGAACGAATTACAATACCAAGGTCCTTTTGTTGAGAAAAATATAACTGAACAATCGGTTTTTGACTAAACTCATTTGAATTATGGATCAGTTTCGGGTATAAAAGTGTTTTTAAAAACGAAATAAAATGCATATTTTTATTTACCATAGTTACTGGTGGTTCTGCTAATTTGTCTCCTTCCAATTCTGACCATGACATTTCAATAGCACCTGGATCCCCTGGAGAACAAGGAGTAAGCAGATCGTCCACAATGAGATTGGGGTCTTTTGGACTTGGTCCTCTAACACGCTTGAAGTGAGTGGCAGTCTGTACTTTACGAACAGGTTGCATAAGGGCATCTTTCACAACTATACTGATATCAGCTCCCGAATATCTAACAAAATAATATATATTTTATCAAGACAATATCATTTAATTCTCCACAAAACATTGATGCTCTTACAAACAAAATATCCACAGAGCCATTTAGGACATAAAGCTAAAAACAATTATTGTTTTCTCTTGCTCACTCACCCTTCAGATCTGCTAGCAAGTTCTCTTAGATCTTCTTCAGACAAAGTTGTGTTTGTGTTGCCTAAATGAATTTTGAACATGGTAACTCGTGCATGTTCCTCTGGCAGGGGTATGTAGATCCTCCTTTCAAATCTTCTGCGAATAGCAGAATCAAGAACCCAAGGAATGTTCGTAGCGCCCAGCACTAAGATGCCATCAGTATCGTGACCCACACCTAAAATATTCATATAGAAGTATCAAAATCGTTTGTTTCAAACGAACGAAGTTGCAACTATATTTCGTTTTTCATTTCAGTCAAATCCTTCAGAGTAGTTTAGATAGTCAGTTTACAGGATGTTTCTAAAGTACCATTGAGTATTGTTGTGGGTCGTTCAAAGCAAAAAGATCATAAAAGAATAAGTTCATAAATGCTTTCTTTTCAATATATAGGGTGTCAAACAAAAATATATAAAAAAGCGCTCTTATAGCAGATCATATAAAGAGTAAAAAACAATGTTAATTAAGAGGACTTTTTGAATGGTAATAGAAAATTATCTTTTTTTTGAAGTGTAACTACAAATTTACAGTTTTCGATTTTTTTCTTCTATTCATGTTGAAAGACATTACTTCGCTAAATTCCATGTTTTTAGATCTACGGGAAGTACCTAATAGGTTTTGGTTGTCTTATGAGTGGTAGCTTCCTTTTTCAGGATAAGAGTACTTTAAACTTTTAAAGGTTTCAGAGACATTTTTTCCTGATATATTTTGATATAGAATTGAGTGTGGGCTGTGAATTAACATGCTGGCAAAACATACTGGAACATAGCCTCAATGGTAGTTATACTGGAAAGGGTTTGATGAGCAGTAAGTACCTTTCAACCATACAAAGCCCAAGGAGCAGATGGTATATACCCTGCACACTTAATAAATGGAACGGACCAAAGAGTCATGCATTTAATCCACATCTTCAGATTTTGCCTAGCCTTGGGATATGTTCCGGACCCCTGAAAAAAGGACTCAGCACTACCCTCTTTAGTAAGGTAATTGAGAAAGGACTGGAAAAAGGCGAAGTCACTCTAGGTATGTTCCAAGACATAGAGGGAGCATTCGATGACATACTTTATAGGTCGATAGACGAAGCTATCGTAAATAGAGGGGTAGACAACATCAGAGCAAGGCATCGAGGCTCACCTCGGCGAGTCGACCGTCTTAGGGACCTGCAGGTGAAGTCCTCAGAGGGGAGTACTATCTCCTCTCCTTTGGAACTCTTTGTTAGTGGAAAAAACCTCAGCGCCATATGTGAAGTTGCGCAGAACGCTCTGTAAATGACTGAACAATGGCGCAGAGAAATAATGACCTCTCTTAATCCAAACGAAACAGACATTATTCTATTCACTCGAAAAAAAATTATCAGCTTTCAAGGCACCCATTCTTTTTAAACGAGGGATTAACACTAGTAAAACAAGTGAAATATTTAGGTGTGATGCTTGGCGCCAAACTAAATTGGGAATATCACATCGAAAGACAAGCGCAAAGGGTGCAAAACACACCCTGGTGTTGCCGGAGGCTATTCAACTCAAACCAAACATAATATATTGGTTAGACACGACAGTGATAAGACCGCTCCTGACCTATTCGGCCATCGTATGGTGGCCTGCACTAGACAAGGGGCTGAACGTCCCTCCACTATGCATAATAGTGGAGGAGGCAGCCATAAGGGCCTCATTGAGACAGTGGGAAGGAGGTATGTGGAGGAGATCAAATGAGAACCATCTACCACTTTGATGAACCCTTTGAGGTCGTCATTCCACGAAAATAAATTTGGTCTACATCCCACAGGGCCCGTGGTTTACAGACGGGCCCAAAACCGGGATGGGTGCAGGCATCGGTGCCCACGGCCCGAGGGCAAACATTACGATTGCTCTAGGAGACCACGTTACCGTAACACACGCAGAAATATTTGCCATTCTCCGATGTGTACAGGAAAACCTTCACGGGAATTACATACATCTACATATGCTCTGACAGCCAGAACGCTCTTGGATATCTGAAAGATCCAAAGGTTACATCCAAACTAGTTGACGAATGCAAAGCAGCACTTTGACAACTCCATACTACAGAGTTACTCAGCTTTGGTGCCAAGCCCATCAGGGTATCTAAGGGAATGAGAAAGCAGATGGCCTTGCCAAAAAGGCAGCAGCTGTTAGGCCAATGGGACCAGAACGTATTTTGACCATCCCGTGACCCACATGCTCTCTTTCTTTCAAAACTGAAACACTACCCAGGCCATGAACGATTGGGCAGGCGTCTCGGGGCTGAAACAGTCAAAAAGGCTCATAAAGAGGAAGCAATCAAAGAAGAGGATACATGAACTATTGTCCGTTGATAAAAAGTTTATTGGGATGGAGTTGGCCTATTGACGGGACACCAACTCAATAAACATCTACACGTCATGAGACTATCGGAAACCACACAGTGCTGTGGTTACCTAGAAAATTTCTGCTGGATTCACAAATAACACAACACGGCAATCACAATGGGCCAAAGGGCCTGAGTGCTGCCCAGAAGGGTTCTGTGCATGAAGAAGTGGGCTGTTTAACAGAACTGCCATTGCAACCCAGTGGCACATTTCACCTACTAGTTCCATTCTTCTTGTTAAGGCTTCTTTGTGGGTGAGAACTCAATAAGGTCAGTCAACTTCAATTTGTCAGTTCTTCTTCATCCTGCACGGCGTCCTTATGGGCAGCACTCTGGCCATTTGGCCCATTGTGCTTGCCGTGTTGTGTCATTTTGTTGTCAGTCTTGCAAAAACTTTTTAATGAAGTTTGCAAAACTGTTATAGAGGGCCTCCTGGATCATCTGCTCGGCACCCAAGGTGTTCAATCTGGTCGCCTTATGAGCGATACATTCGAAGAGTATGTGTTCCGTTGTTTCGTGATTTTCTAGGCAACCACGGCACTATGTGGTTTAATTTTTTATCAAGGACAATAGTTCATGTACCCTCTTCTTTGATTGCGTCCGCTTTATGAGCATTGACTGTCTTAGTTCCTAGATGCCTGCCCAATAGTTCAGGGTCTTGGTGGTGTTCTAGTTTTGAAAGAAGGAGAGCATGTGGGTCCACAGGATGGTCTGAATAGGTTCTGGTCCCATCGGCCTAACATCTGTAGCCTTTTTGGCAAGACTGTCTACTATCTTATTTCCTTTGATACCTTGATGGGCTGGGCACCAAAGCAGAGTAACTATGTTTGTACCACTGAGTTGTCGAGGTGCTGTCTTGCATTGCATTTGACAAAGTGCAGAAGACCTGGAAAATACTTAATGAAGTATCGGGAAGAGGAAATAGAAGGTAACAAATAAATGTAATAACTGACCAAAATGTGCAGGATATGCAACAGCCAGTCGATATAGGAAATGTTTTCAATGAATATTTTTCCACAATAGGCAACACGTTAGCAGAAAACATTCCACCGCACAATGGTGTGAGATTCACTGAGGAAATAGAAAGCAGAAGTATGTTTATGGAACCTTCAGATATACAGGAAGTCGAGAAGGTATTAAAAGAAATGGAGAAGGATTGTGCACCTAGAAGTGATGATGTCATTGCTTTGGATGTTCTGTCAACATTTCATCTGGGGATAAAATAGTTATACTCATCAACGATATATTACAAAATGGAAGGTTTCCAGAGGAATTGAAAGTTGCCAAGGTTATTCCAGTATTTAAAAAGGGACAGGCTAACGATCTTAACAACTATACGCCAATTTCAATTCTGAATACATTTACTAGAAAAAATAATAAGATTCAGATTAATTCGGTTTATAAACGCATCATTTGGTTTTGATGGTGGGCAGTATGGATTTCAGCAGCGAAGTAGCACTCTGGGAGCGACAGTGGATCTTCTAGAGTACATAGTGAGTGAAATGGACAAGGGGAACTACATGATTGTGATATTTATAGATCTACGAAAAGCGTATGACACCATTGACATTAAGTGGCTACTAAGCAAGATCCAGGAAATGGGGATTCGGGGTGTGGGGCATGAGCTTTTTAAGTCCTATATGGAGTATAGAAAATTCTGTACTGTGATAAATAATTGTAAAAGTGATGAAAAGAATATGAACCTGTTGCGCAAGGCTCGGGCCCCATTTTATATCTATTGTATGTCCATAGTCTGAAGTATCTTATTATTAAATCTAAGTATTTTATGTTTGCTGATGACACAGTGTTAGTTTTATCACAGGAAAATATAGAGAGATTGCAGACTGATATAAATAATGATCTAGATCTACATTATGATTGGCTAGTTTGCAATAGATTAAGCATAAATATGGATAAAGCAGTGTGTATGGTCATGGAGCAAAAAAAATAAAAAAACCTGTGATATTAACATTAACATTAAGGGAAAGAAGCTTCATGAGGTCTCAGTATAGATATCTTGGTTTAACTATCGCGGACTTAACATAGAATAGTCATGTGGAAACATTGATGTCAAAGATAGCTCCAATGGTTGGTGCAATTCATAGATGTATCTATATGTTGACAGATTCCACAAGACTCATGTTATATAATAGTTTCATTGAACCGCATTTCAGATACTCAATTATATGCTGGGGAAACTGCTCCAAATATCTGCTCGACAGGCTTCAGAGGCTTCAAAATAAGGCTGTGAAAGTAGCTTTTGCATTGGATTTTAAAACGCCAACGAATCAACTTTATAGAAATACTAAAATTCTCAATTTAGAAAATCTGAAAAAAACTCGAACAAGCCAAACTCATATATTCTATCCATAATAGGCTACTCAAAAATCAGTTAAAAAAAGTCAGAATTGTCATGATTATAATGTTGGAAATAAACAAAATTACAGAACCATATTTGCTAAGACTAACAGATCCCAAGATTCTCTGATCCACAGGAGCATACAAACATTTAATACATTGCCAGAAGACATCAGAAAATCAGAAAACTTCGAAAGATTTAATAGAATCCTAAGAAATTCCTTGTTGACCTTGTTGACTTTGTATGGATATTAAATATATTATTATTATTATATTATTATTATTTGATCTCCTCTTGTGAGAAGGTCAGGTTGGAGTTCTCTAATTTTGTTGAGGGATGTAGTGTCCAGAAGTTGGATTTTTGTCCCTCCACGTACCTCCTTCCCAGTCTCAAAGAGGCCCTCATGGCCGCCTCCTCCATCACTATGTGTAGAGGAGGAATGCACAGAAGACACTCCATAGAGGCCATGAGTGTGGCTCCCGTGACTGCTAGACATGCTTGCCTTTGGATCTTGTTTATTTTGTTCCGTTTTATCTCCTTGTCCAGTGCAGGCCTTTGGATCTTGTTTATTTTGTTCCGTTTTATCTCCTTGCCCAGTGCAGGTCAGGAGCGGTCTTATCACTGTCGTGTATAACCAATATATTGTTTGGTTTGAGTGCCCATCTGGGGCCGAATAATCTCCGGCAGGCCCAGAGTGTGTTTTGCGCTCTTTGCACTTGTCTTTCATTGTGATTGTCCCAATTTAGTTTTGGGTCAAGTATCACACCTAGATATTTCACTTGTTTTACTAGTGTTAGTACCTCGTTAAAAACAATGGGTCCTTGAAAGGAGGTAGTTACCTTTTTCATGTCTGTTTTGTTTGGATTAACAGACAAGTCATTCTCTCGGCACCATTGTTCAGTTATTTGCAGCACTTTCTACGCAACTTCGCATATGGTGCTGAGGTTTTTTCCACAAACAAGGAGTACGAGATCGTCGGCATAACCCACCGCAAAGTTTCCAGCATTGGCAAGGCCCATCCAGCACGAAGTTCCAGAGAAGAGGAGGTAGTCCTCCCCCTGAGAATATCCCCTGCTAACGGTCCCCCAGACGGTCGACTCGCCAAGGTGAGCCTTGATGCACCTGGTCAACACCCTTCTTGCTATGGTGAGTTTGTCAATTTCTCAAGCCTGATTCTGTCGCTATGTGGGCATTCACACATGACCTGTTCTACTGATTCTATCTCCTCCTCACATAGCCTGCATGAAGAGTCCTCAATTAATCCTAACTTAAATGGATGTTCTGAGGCGATAGTGTCCTGTTAATATGGAAGTCAGAACTCCTCTTGCAGAGGAAAATCTACTGATGGAAAGCCAAGAATGTCTGAGATCTATGCGGTTCGGCTAGTGCTCTTTCAGGTGAAGGGTATTATAAACTTTTAGAGGTTTTATAGACATATTGTTGCTAATACAGCATTTGTCTATAATGTTCAATATTTCTGGAGGACCTTTGAGATCATTGCCTTCGATATTCCTTCTTAGGAAACACCTTTAATACTAACACAGCAAAGAGAAATATAAAAAATTAGTTTTCGGAGAAATGTTGATGATTTTAGTGTTTAAAAGCTGCGATTTAAATAAAATTTTACACATCATGAGGAATGGTTCAAATATATTATTGCACCACACCAAATTGTTGAAATATTTTCTTTCGTTCTATATACTGACCTTGCATCTGAATGAGGAATTCTGTTTTAATTCTTCTGGCTGACTCAGACTCATTATCTGACCTAGAAGAGCACAGCGAGTCAATTTCATCAATAAAGATGATGCTCGGTTTGTGGGCTCTTGCCATCTCAAAGAGACTTTTGACTAACTTCTCAGACTCTCCCAACCATTTCGATACGAGATCAGAAGATGACACAGAGAAAAAAGTTGAATTGTTTGCCTCCGTGGCTACAGCTTTTGCCAAGTATGATTTACCAGTACCAGGTGGCTGCAAAATGAATAAAATTTTGTTTATATACTTGATTTAACAGTTTACACATTTGATTGGCACACAAGAATGTTATATTTCCAACTAAACTCTTGCAACTGTTTCTATTCATTATACTTACACCGAACAAAAGAATACCCTTCCAAGGTGCCCTCTTTCCGCTAAACAAATGGGGAAATTTAATAGGAAGAATGACAGCTTCCTTTAGGGCCTCTTTAGCTGCATCCAGACCCGCAACATCTGACCATTTCACGTTGGGTTTTTCCACTACAATAGCGCCCTCCAGTCTACCTTCTAATTTCTTCTTTTCAGGATCTTCCCCATCTTCTTCGTCACTATCACTTTTCTTGTCATCTCTGGAAGGAGATAAGTAAAACATCCAACCAAATATGGTTCTCTACTGACAGTTAATAGCAATAAAATTAATTTGAAATTTTGATTTAATCAATGAATGTAATTTTGCCAAAGAAACTATAACTGTCAAAATTTTTTCAAAAACGAAAAATATTTACGAAAAAAGTCTTGAAATAAAGTTAAGTTTATGAAAGATTAGATGAAGTAATCATATTTCGTATTCTTTTTCTTCTAAAAGGATTTTGAGTGAAAATTTTAATATAGATTATATTATGAAGTTCCAATTGACAAAATTCATTATAATGTAGATTAAGAATAAATCAAGAATACCATAATAACATGACATTCAGAGTTATAGCAATTACCCTTGAGAACAAAAGATTTTTAATTATACTAATTTTCAGAAGATTTGATGCAAACGCTACAATTATGTGAGCATATAGAAATTTGATAGAAACAACTTGCACAAAATAATTCTAAAAGGTTGGAATTTTATAAAATTGTTCTCATGTGATATACGAAACTAAATAGATGAAGATTCAGAACTCACTTCGATCCATTTTCACCATCCTTAATTGGTTTCCTATGTCCTTTTTTAAGAGTCTCCTTCAACTTCTCAGCCCTTTCTAAATACTGAGTACATTTTGCCCTAATACTTTCTTTAGCCTTTTCTCCTTGTGCTTCATCTTGAGCATACAAAAATAACAATTAAAAATGACTTCATATTATAACCTTGAAAATTTTCATTAACCTACATTTGATTGCGTGAAGAAAATATTCCACTCCATGTTCATATAATCTCAAAGCTTCTTCATAATTCTTATTTCGATCCTCTTCAGTAGCTTTAGTCACCAATTCTATTGCTTTCTGCAAAGTTGTTCCACCAGACATTCTTGAAGTATATCAGCACGAAATGGATTGAACAATTTGCAATCGATGTAGGAATTTCGCGTATTGACAATGAAGTTGAAATCACGTATATTTTAAAAACTAAAAACGCATTTTAAATGCCGTATTTTGTTAGATATCACTCTTAAAATAAGTTTCACAAGTTGGACAATAAATAACCACGAAATGCTAATTGACAAATTGACATTTAAATTTGAACAACCATTTGTCTTTTCTTTTGCCAACTGAAGTAACTATTTTTAGCCATAAGACGGTTGTATATAACAGTAAGCATTTTTATCTTTATTACTTCTCTGTTAAACTATTACTCGTTAGATGTCAGAATAGTAGTTTTCTAGTCTATCTGTAGCACAGGTAAGAACTTTGTATATTAGAAAACTATGACAAAGTATATAAATAATAAATAATTAATAAATGCAATAAATATAAAGAATATAAGTGAAATTAAATGAGTATAAAAATAATTTTTAATGCTATATAATGATTATCACAACTACGTGTTTGACTATTCTGTTCAATATGTTCTTGCTTTCAATTTATATGTTTGAAAATTTAAACTTATTTTAACTTATCGTATTACCATTGAAAACATTTAAATAGAAAAGTGAAGCTTGTGTGAAGTTTTACATAAATAAAATTGTCATGTGATGTCATTTCGAAAATTTCTGTAAATGGATAATAAATAATTTAGAAAACTCAAAATAAACAAAATTACAAGCAATTTGTCCATAATGGCCCAACCAAACAATAATCAAATGGCCTTTTGGGAAGCTATGAAACAGAAATATGAAAGGAGAAACGAAAACCTGAAACAACAAGAAATATGTTTGAAGCAAAGGCTAGAACAACTTAAACAATTGATGGAAAACCAACAGGCAGGAGATGACTGCGATTGCGTACCAGAAAAACTAGAAAAACCTAGTTTAGTGCAATGTTTAGTTGAGAAAGGAAAAAACCTAATCCTTGGTAGCTGCAAATGTGGTGATCCAAAAATTGGTGAAGAATTTCTATGTGCATGTCATATCACAAATCCAAGAATACCATTAAATGTAAGTTCAGATTTATGCCCTTCAACACCCACTGAAGATGGATGCTCAAATTCACAATGTGACTTCTACAATCAACAATTATCATCAGCAGCAGAGGATCCAAGTACATTTTCTCTTAAAACTACTGATATTTACTACATGAATAAACTATCAGAACTTGTTAATGCTGAAAGGTGTATGCAAGAAAAGATAGAAGATCTAGAGAACAGAGAACATTCTTACATTAGTGCTATACAAGACATTCAAGAATTAATGAAGAAGAAACCAAAAGAAGATCCAATGAAGAAAGAATTTAACAGAATGGCTGAAGGAATGGAAGAAGAAAACAAAAACTTGAAAAATGAACTTGAGAATCTAAAATTAGAATTAAAGCATTGTTTTGAAAGAGTCGAAGGGCCTTTAAGAAGGAGTCTCGAAGAGCAAAAAGATAAATGTTTGAAAATGGAGAAAGAACTCAAAGATTTTCAAACGAAAATGGCTAGTAAAGAAGATGGTTACCTAAAAGAAATCAATGAAATTAAAGCGAAACTTTGCCAAGCCTGCTGCACTATGGTTGATTTAAATACTGTCAATTCCAAATTGAAAGATGACTTAAATTCTCTTCAAAATAAATGTGAGGGCTTGGAAGATGATTTATTAAAACAGCAGTTGAGAGAAGCTGAAAATATACTAAAATTTAAGAACGCTTTGTCCAGGAGGGGTCCTCAAATAGATACTCTGAACCGAGGCGATGATACAGAACAAGAACTTGGTCACATTGCAAGAAAACTTAGCGAAACGCTCAATGAAGTCTGTCCATGCGTGACGAACGTACCGTCAGGTTTGACAGAAACTGTTCAAAATATTAAACAACTTACAGATCTCGTAGGAGAAAAGGAAGTGCAAAGGAAGAAGAGAAAGGGAAAGCTTCAGTCGTGTTCATGTACCTTCAGTGCAAACGAAGGACAACAAACAATTCCAACGAAACCTAGGAGCATTGTTAATTGTGCTTGTTCCACATCTTCTTTAAGACTTAACCCAACTACTACTCAAGATATTCGTCCTGGAACAGATGCATTTCAGAGTTGTTCCTCCTCGATTTCTCTTATGAGTACCCCGACAACAGGAGGGAAATCATTGAAACCGCAGGTTGTCGCACAAGCCAATAAAGAATTAACGAAAGAAACTACATCAATAGGATGCTCGTGTTGCGAAATCCAAGACGCATGCGAACCTCAGTCCAAACCAGAACCTCAAGCTACAATGAAATCTGAGGATACTATCTGTTTATGCCCAGACGTCCAATCTGAAATCGTTGGACCATCTGAGGAAGTTATAGCAGTGAAACATTTGGGGACATTGGGTGTTTCCCCGGCTGAAGCCGCAGTTCAAGCTGTTAAAATGTTAGGGGCCTTACACTCGGCTCCACCCATGAAAAAGAAGAAAGAGAGACTGCAGGTAGATACAACTTGCGACGTACTTAGTGTCCCCGCCGAAGATATACACATTGTTACCACGATTGCAAAAACTGGTTCTCTCGAGATAACGACCGAAGGACCACCTGGCATAATTGAAACAAAAGTTAATTATTTAGCTGATGGAAAGATAGAGATAGTGACGAAATTGATCGACCATAAGAACATGGAAACGTTCCTCGACGGGACCTTGCTGCACGTACAAGAAGAACCTCAATGCAACGAAAGTCAGACGTGTGAAGGACAATGTTCGCCACACCCAAAGATTTGTTCTGACACCACGAATTGCGATTTGGTGAATGCTTGTGTTCCTGAGTGTGATGGAAGTGAGAAGAAAGGTGCTGCTTTTAATTTGGAAAAAGAGAAAGTGAAGGAACCTACTGGTTCAGTTCTATTCAGGGAAAAAGCTATCATTCCCAAGAATTTGAGTGAATGGAAGAATGACAGATTCGATGATAGCTCAGAAGAAAAAGAGCCTACAAGTCTAGTTTGCGAGGTGGAGCCAGTGAGAAGAAGGAAGGCTAGACTTGTTGAGGATGTGACAGATTCGAACCATGATTTACCAAAGGCACTAAAGCTTTCTTCCAAACCATCGTTGACTGATGTAGAAAAATACTTACAAGTCGAAAGTCAAGATGATTCTTCGGCTTCTTCAACAAGTTACATCTATCCCGACGTTTTAGAAACCATAAGCGAAGGTGACGAAGATGAAGATTCTTCTAAGGCTGATTTGAGAAATCAGTCGGAAGGGGCCATGGTGATTGAAAAACGGGAAGAATTATGCAACGATAAAATGGAACCTCTCGTAGAAATCGATAGAATAATCTGTGATTATGCTGATGACGAATCTGAGTCTTCTTCAGCTGAAACCGTTATTGAAGATCAGGGTTCAATGGTTACCGGAAGCGGGGACGCAGAAAATTCTATTAATAAAATTGGCGATACGCTGCAAATCAAAGAGGCCGAAGAGACCATCAGTTCCATTCGACTAAGCGTTGTACTGACGAGTTCTGATATATCCAAAAACACATTGGAAGAACCACAACTGGATTCTCTGTTCGAAAAGAATGATTTTACCGCAGTAAACAACGAGGAGAAATCTGAAAATCGTTTAGAAATAGAAGATACGATATCGTTGTGCGAATTATACCGAAACTTCGGCAGTGTAAATTTGTTGAGGGGTAATTTTCAGTTGAAACAGTCGAAGTCTATGTTCGAAAGGAAGAGTTACTATGCGGAATGTTTGAGAGTTTCTAAGTCTGCCGTACTTTGTTTCGGAAATTTGAAGATCGATTTGGAAAATATCAAGTTTTTCTCGGGAGTTCCGAACGTTGGAGATTTTGACGAGAGTAACCTGGAAGGTAGGAAGAGAGTGGACAACGTTTTGTTGCCGGTTCTTCCAGTGCAGGGTGTAAGGACGTCGTCTTATTTGAAGGCAGTAGAAGAATTTTTTGCTGAAGATAAGAGAGAAGGTGAGTAGGTATACTGAATAAACTGGAAATAGATAGAAGACACTGGATAAGCTGTAAAAATTATAGAAAAAAATTACCTTAGATCGGTAAAGCCAATTGCTCCTGTCACACAAGAAAACGTTTGACAGCTGCTGCAGCATCAGTGTGGAAGAAGTATGGTAGTGTTCAAGTAATATAGAAAGCGGTTGAATAATCGATTTTGTTTTTCATTTTCTCACCTAGATTTAAATGGCGACCGTTTATTTGTGAAATGATACCTAAATGGAATCCTAGCGAAAAAATTTCTATTAATTCCGTCAGAAAAAAGTCAAGTCTAGAAATTAATTTTTTCCATTTTTGGTGGGATATAAGGCATTCTTCAATATTTCTTGGTACCTTTTGAAAATCTTAGGATTTCAAATAACCCCACAAAAAAGTCCGAAGATGTCATATGAAGTCATCTGGCTGGTCATTTTATAGTTCCCCATCGACCAATCGGCGGAAATTTTGGCAGATGCATTTGCCAGTTGCTTCACAACTGAGCCGAATAACGATCAGATGCCCCATTCTGCAACTAGACGTCTTGAGAATAGTCTAACACACGTAGAGTTTGATTCTTGCACAGTAAAAAAGCACCTACTCAAGCTAAAAAATCATTCGTCTCCAGGACTTGATGGTATTAGTCCTTTTTTCTTGAAGAAGTTTACCGACGTCCTTTCTCATCCTTTGGCCTTGATTATGAGAACATCTTTCGAGACCTCCCGCGTTCCTCTGGACTGGAAGAAATCAAGTGTCACTCCTATATTTAAAAAAGGTGATAAACTGGACCCATGTAACTATAGACCAATAAGTCTTCTGGCTGTTGCATCAAAAGTGATGGAATCCATAATAGTCGAAGTGACAACCGAGTTCTTGACAAAAAACTAGCATTCCGTCAGAACAACATGGCTTCGTAAAGGGAAAGTAACTACCACAAATCTTTTGTCTTGCATTAATGATTGGACGCATGCCTATGATCAAAGGATCCCTACTGATGTTATTTATCTCGATTTCGCCAAGGCTTTTGACAGAATCACAGTAAGAAGATTAGCTCACAAATTGGATATCGTTGGAATTCGCGGGAAGTTGCTTCTCTGGACTACTAATTATATGTCGCAGCGAACATTCGTGGTGAGGGTTGGTGGTGTTCTTTCGTCGGAAAGACCGGTTGTGAGCGGAGTGCCTCAGGGATCCGTCCTGGGGCCAATTTTATTTGTCATTTTCGCCAGCGATCTTTCATTACACATTAAATCTCGCAAGTCATTCTTCGCTGACGACACCAAGTTGTATGCAAACCCGCTCACCGAGAGACAGATTCTCCAGGACGATCTTGACGCAATATACCGATGGTGCAACGTCTGGCTCCTACCTAACCTAAATGTTGATAAATGTGTTGTGCTCCATATAGGACCCAATAATCCATCCCATCAATACTCGATTGACAATCATCCACTTCGCTCAGTTACTTCACATGTAGATCTAGGAGTAACCGTTACTTCAAACCTTACGTGGTCGGAACATGTCCTAAGTGTTTGTAAACGTGCTAATTCTTTAATTTATCTCATTCGTAGATCGTTCGTTAAGTTGTCCTTCTCTAGTTCGGTTACACTTTATAAGACTTATGTGCGTCCTATTTTGGAGTATGCAGGCTCGGTTTGGTGCCCGGTTCTCGCTCGGGATAAAAGTATGCTTGAGGGTGTCCAGCACCGTGCTACACGTATGACTTTTGGGGTCGTTCGTCCCTCATATAATGAAAGATTGGCTAGAGCTGGTCTCATAACCTTCGAGCAGCGAAGACATCGCGGAGATCTAATCTTGTGCTATCGTATAATTAAACACAATTACGCCAACCTGAGATGTTTGTTTAGTTTGAGTGCTGATACTCGTTTGCGTGGTCATCATCTGAAGCTGAAAAAAGAAAAATTTTCGTCGAGACAAAGACAGTATTTTCTTGTGAATAGGGTGTTCGATGATTGGAACAGGTTTTCTAGTGATGGGGTGGACTCAAATTCGGTTAATGAATTCAAAAACAAATTGGAGTTTCTTTTGTTTAATTAGATTTCGTTTTTGACATAAGTGGATTTAGTTATTATATATGTGTGCATATTTAATTATGGCTAAGCTGTGCTTGCAATACTATAGAAATTATTTTTTTTGTTATTAGGCTGTTATAGGACTTGTCCTCAGCCTTAAATTACTTCAATAATAATAACTTTTCTTGCGGTTGCATTTTGTTGGAACCAAATTGCTGTTGCACTCACATTTGAGGTTTATTTAAATGGAATTTCATTAATTCAGGACCTAATTTTTCGCCAAAACTGATCTAAATTTTTTTCTTATTGGTTTCTCAACAGCACAATATGTAATGACATTGCGATACTTTTCATGTTGGCAGCACATGCATGACCATCACGTCATTCTTCTTCTGGTTTGTTGAGTTCGTCGGTTCTTTTCTTGATGATAAAATTATATTGATGTTTTCTCTTTGACAGAACAAGACTCTAAAACTTATTTACTAGGGAAAATTGAACGGATGTTATTTCGAAACGACACGACAGAGTTGCACAAAAGTGAGAACGTACAGAATAAAACGAAAGCTCTCCAATGGAGTATATTGCTTTAAAAAAATCATTCCCATCTTTCATCTTCGGTGAAAATGTCCACTTTGGAATTCTTTAATCTACTCAAAACATTGAAATCTATCATGAGCTAGCTCACAGAAAGTTAAACAAGAATTCCATAGGATCTCCCATAATTTCTCCGAGTTGTAAGGAAAAATCAATACTCTTCGGTTATGGTACCTTCCAAGTAGTACTTTTAACAGATGTCAAAAAAGAAATGAGCACCAATAAATTAACAACTAGTTATAACTAATGGTTAATTCCAATTTTGCAACAGCACATCTGATACTTATTCATATGTTCCTGACAAGTGCAATATTAATTTTCTGATATGTTTTCAGGCTGCAGTTGCTTTGGTACCACTCAAGTCATTCCCGACCAAACCTACCAGTGCTATGTATGCACATGTTCGAATAAAAAAGACGCCTCCCAAAATACCAACAACCTTAGAAACGAACAGAATTTAGAGCAGCGAATCGATCGCCTTCTAGAAATCAATCCCCTTGCAACATCACACGGTCCAGACTGCCAATGTGTCGATTGCTTGGTTCACAACGCGCAGAGTCATGTCCCTAGATCAGAACCGCAACTGACTGAATGTAAATGTTCGAAAAGACTAGAAGATATCGCCAAACGTATCGATCCATCAAAGTATAGATGCAAATGTAATTTTAAGAAGAAAGAAGAAGCTATAACTGTAAAAAACGTAGCCTTGATATATGGAACTCCAAAACACGAAGGAGATAATACTCAGCACGACAAGAATTGTACTTGTGTAGATTGCATCTGTAATCCGTGCCATTTTAAGAAAGGTAAAGGATGCGATTGCGGAAAATGTGATTGTAGTCCTTGTTGCGATTCTGTGAAGAACCCACTAGCCGATTTAACGTTGTTCAAGTTCCAAGAACCTCCAGAAATAACTGTTATGAACGTAAGGATTCCATGTGACTGTGCTGGGCAATGTCTATGCAATCCGTGTATGGATAACAGTAAAAAACCACAACCGAAGTCCCAGTTTCAAGCCAAAGCTCAGATTCAAGAACGATCTTCACAGCCAGAGAGAAGCTCTTGCAAAAAGTGCTCAGAAAGAGTTTCCGGTCAACAGTCCGTTCAAACCAAAACATCTTCTCAAAGTACTCGTCGAAACAAGGCCGATATGGGTACTGGTTCTTCGCGAATCAATACGAAGCCATCTGCTCAAGATCAGCCATCCAGCGCACCTTTTAGCGGAGCTGACACTTGGAAAACAGTGGTAGGTTGCGCTTGCGTGCCTGCGGAAGAGAAGAAGGCGGTATGCGATTGCAAGGTATGCGAATGCAAGCCCTGCGCTTACGCGGAAAAGGCAAGAGCGCCATGTGACTGTCACCCCCCGAAGAAAGAACCTAAGGCACCAAAAGGTAATTGTGAGTGTACACTTTGTCAATGCGAAATTTGTAACGAAGACCTTGAAATAACTGGTGTAGACTTCATGAAAAATAATTCACCTACGAATAACGGAAACATTTGCGATTGTAAGCTTTGTGAGTGCTTTTTCTGTTCAGATCCTAATGCTAGAGAAAAATCTTCGGAAACAATTGTTGTTTCAGAAGAAAAAGTTGATACAAGCGAAGAAGAACTGAAGAAATTTCCGAAGAATTGTAGATGTTCCAAATGTGAATGTAAACCGTGTTTCGACAAAGAAAAAGGTGGGAAAAAATGCGATTGTGATACTTGTAAATGCAATCCATGCGTGAGCAGAAGCAGCAATGAAGATCTGCTTGCATCTGATACAATGTTTGAAATGATGCATCAGGTTGATGAAGAACCACCTAGATTTGATAAGATAGTAGAGTGTGATTGTGCTGAGTGTAAATGCGAGTCAAGCTGTCCTGGTAAAGTTGAGATCCTCACCCGAACAAGTAGAACAGTGAAGGTATCAAAAATATGCGATTGTTCCGTATGTTCTTGTGATCCTTGTAATTCACCTCGGGATGAAATTGGCGATGTCGAAAGAACTCCCAAATGTGATTGTCAGAAATGTAAGTGTACTCCTTGTTTGGGCATAGCTACAAACGAAAGGACAACTAAGGAGATGAATTTATCTCTTGGAGAATGCGAATCTGAACTTGGTAAAAACAAGGAAACAACCGCTTGTGATTGTGATCGATGCGAATGCGATGTCTGCCTTGATAAGTCTTTATCAACCTCGCCTGCTCCATATGAAGCAGATATAGGTAACAATGGATCTTGCAAGTCCCTGGTAGTTGTAGATCAATCACAGGGAGATCACAGAACAGTCTGTTGCCCCTGCAATGAAGATAGAGGAGTGAATGATGTGACAGCAGAGTGCAAAGATTGTTTGATATGCTCGTCTGGAAACGAAATTAATCAAAACCAAACACCTCAATGCGATTGCAAACCTTGTACATGCAGACCTTGTCCAGATCCAAACACAATACATGTTATCGGAGATGCCGACCGAACTAAAGAAGAGTTACAAAACGTTCTGAACAAGATTTGCATAAGCTGCGATAGAGCAGAAGACAATCTGAAGCCGTTGGTGAAGCGAGCTTCAAACTTTGAATCTACGATATCGAAAATGAAGTTGAAACTGATGAATCTTCAACAAAAATGCAGAGATAAAGATCAGATTATTAGCGCGATGACGAACGATTTGAGAATGAGGAGTGAATCCGGAGTTTTTGCTGATCTGCTCAGGGAATTAGCCCATCCAAAAGCTGAATATATACCAGACTTCAATAGATCCAAAGTATGTGATTATCTGCCAAAACCAAAACATATAGTCACTTCCAAATTGCAAAACAGGAAGAGTTCAGTGAGTCGTTTTGATAACAGGTTGGAACCTATTTTAGAGCTTGACAGGTACTTACCTGGTGCTAGAGATGATGATTGTACATGCAAACATTTGGATGTTTCTGGTATGGAGATCCTTGATATAAGAAGAGTAACAATAGATAGTATTCTGATAAAATGGCGGAGTCCATTTAATATAACTGGAGTAACTGGATATCAGATTTTTGTGAACGATGAACTAAAATACAAAGTTTTGAGTCCTAACAGAACTAATGCTGTTTTGGATTCATTGAACTTGGGAAGTTCTTTAGAAATAATGTTATTTGCAATGAGTTCTTTCGGAAGATGCAAACCACCAGCTTTGGCTACTTATAAAATATAAATAAGCATTTACATCATCAATATTTCTGTAAAATTAGTGGAATAAATTCGTTATCAATTGAATGGCTGGATCGAAATCATTAAAAATAAAACGGGATTAATAAAATTAAGAATTATATTTTACTCTTTCAATGCAATTTTATTCATTAATTTTCATCTTTTAGGTAAACCGAGATGCTGTTAAAGTGAAAAAGAACGCTGTTTTGGAAAATCTCACTAACAAAGAAATGGGAAGACATTAATAATTGGAGTTTTCTAAATTGTAAAATGAAAAATCAATAAACTGCTTCCATGAAAACATTTTTATATAATTTATTTTTATACTTTTATTGAAGAAAATTTCTTATTTTTATTGAATAAACGTGCCATTTGAAAAGGTGAGATTTTCCAGAATCAGTGCTGGGAAGTACTCGAGTACTTTTGTGCTCGAGTACAGTAACTAATTACTTTTAGTGTACTCAGTATTCGGGAATTAATTCTTTTTGATGAAAGTAACTGTATTCTGCACCCGAATACTTTTTTCAGGAAGTAACTGTATTCAGTACTCATTTTCAGTACTCATGATTACAATTCAATACCCATGATTACAAAATGTACTCATGAGTACAGTTTGTAACCATGAGTACAATAACCGTAACATCCCTCCCACGAAAAAGTTCGTCGAATGCACTGACGTGGTTTGTCGAGTATTTACAAAATTGGCAGTCACCAGTCGCCTCAAGAATTGGTTGCAACCGACATTTGATTAGCTAAGAGACGTAGTTTTATGGGTGTCACTGTTCATTGGATAAATGATGATTTCACAAGAGGATCAGCGGCTCTTGCATGTAGAAGAATTTCCTGCACACACGACTTTCAAAATATTGCTAAAAATTTGGAAAACATACATTTGAAGTATGGATTGAACGAGAAAAAGATATTTTCTACAATCACTGATAACGCCAGTAATTTCTTCAAAGCATTCAAAGAATTTTACGCAATTATAGAAGCAGAAAATAAAAAAAAATAACGATCAACAGCACAACAGATATGTTGCTCGTCTTCTACGCAGAGTTACCTGGATTCAATCCCTACAAAGTCGGTGCGATTTTTCGGATTCTAAGAATCGCTTGAGTATCCATCTTTCGAAGAAGATGTTAAGCCGTCGGTCCTGTCTAGGAGAGATTTGTTGGACATTAAAGATCCCTTCCCTCGACACGAGAGGGGTTCGGCAAAATTCCCGGGTTAGTGGGGTGATAGAATTCCCCGGCGTGTCATTGGCCGAAAGACGGAAATATAGCACGTTAAAGGAATAACAAACAAACAAACAACATCTACCTCAGGTGGGTGCGATGGTGCATTGTCTAGCAAAAACAGAGCTTTAGAGGACTTGTTAATCTTAGTTGAAAAATTCTTCACCTCGGGGATAAAATATGTTTTAAACCATTCACCTTTAGTAGATGCTTTGTGGACAACTGGTACTGAACTTTCGTTTTTGAATGCTCGTTGATTTGTCGCTTTTCCCAAGACTAGTCGAAGGTAATTGGTGAGTTCCAGCCGCGTTGCAGCATGGCATGAATGTTAAGCGGTCTTTTGACACTTTTCGACCTGGTGCTGATTATTCCTTTTGATGAACCCAAGTTGTGTCTGGTAAACATCTCCAAAAAATGGCCGATTCATCAGCATTTCACACCTGTTCTTTGCTTAATTCTATCTGTTCAACAACCGATAGAAATTTTTCCTTAAATGGTATCACAGCGGAAGCATCACTGGAAAGTTTTTCACTTAGAGCACGTTAAAGGAATAACAAACAAACAAACAAAGTGCAACGAATTTTCTAGATATTTCAAGTATGATAATGGTGATAATGACCCTTTCCTCGAAGGTGATTAACTCAAATATGAAACTACCAATATAGGAAGAGGTCTCCTGAATCTGAAACATGTTCTTTCTAACCACAAAAGATGCGCTTCCCAGACTTGTAACCGACGAGCGATTGCCAAAATGCAATCAACAGTAATCCAGTACTGAGGAACAGGCATATGCATACCTTCGAAAAATGTTCTTAGTTAAGAAAAAAGGAGGTAGGCAGCAATTTTATTCTATTTTTTATTTGGCGCGATATATTGCACTGTTACAAAAATTATGGAATTTTCTCCATCTGAATTTTTCATGGTGCGAAAGTTTGCCCTAAATTATTTGATCTTCCTCGGTTTTCAATTCTGTGTTTGTTGATTTTCAAAAATTTATTGAAAAAACGACATCACTAGTTCGTTGTTGTCTGGCTCGCGAAAGTTTGCCCTAAATTCTTTGAACTTCCTCGGTTTTCAATTCTGTGTTTGTTGGTTTTCGAAAATTCATTGAAAAAACGACATCACTAGTTCGTTGTTGTCTGGCTCGCGAAAGTTTGCCCTAAATTCTTTGAACTTCCTCGATTTTCAATTCTGTGTTTGTTGTTTTTCGAAAATTCATTGAAAAAACGACATCACTAGTTCGTTGTTGTCTGGCTCGCGAAAGTTTGCCCTAAATTCTTTGAACTTCCTCGATTTTCAATTCTGTGTTTGTTGTTTTTCGAAATTCATTGAAAAAACGACATCACTAGTTCGTTGTTGTCTGGCTCACGAAAGTTTGCCCTGAATTCTTTGAACTTCCTCGGTTTTTAATTCTGTCTGTTGATTTTCAAAAATTTATTGAAATACATCATTAGTTCGTTGTTGTCTGGTTCTTATTATTCTATATCATGCAACTTTTTTGGATATTTCGTTTAAAGTAGGTAATTTTCAGGAAAACCAAAATCAAGTGAGATTGTAATAGAAGTGCGGGGACATACACTGAGCTATCCTGGACAAACTAGATGGAACTCGTATTATGATGCTATCCAACATATTTTGAAGGGAAAACATAGGTTGCCTACTCTTTGCAGCAGATTGGGCATAATTTATTTCAGAGAAACAGAAATCCAATATCTGGAAGAATATGCCGAAATTATGGTACCATTAGCGTCTACTCTAGATTTTCTTCAAGGAGAAAAAAATAACTATTATGGCTATTTGTTGCCGAGCATCATTTCGTTGGTGAATAAATTAGAACAAATGAAACTGAAAAATTTAAATTTGGTGGAGAAACTCTGCTCTCAGCAATTTTGGCCAGTATAAACAAGCGATTTATAGATATCTCAACTTTGAATTCCACAGATGCAATTATAGCATCTGTTTTATGTCCTCAATTCAAACTGATATGGTTCAGTTGCATAACGAGTCGAGTATATCAATTGAAGACATAAAAAAAATTATCATCACGAGTGCTAAAAATATTGCTTTAACCTCACCTGGAGTGGAACTCGACCGCAGTTCTCCCCCCACAAATGATGATTTCTTCGACTTCAGTGAAGACTATTCCAGAGAAAGTTGCAGTTTTGTCAGATCTCATGTTCAAAAAAATACAACACAAGTACAGTGTAAGAAAACTGAACTGGAGCTTGTGCTACCTTCGTCAGGCCTGTTGAACGAATATTTTTATTCGCATCCATAGTAAACGCCCCACGCCGTAATGCTCTAAGTGACGATAATTTCGAGAAACTAGTTTTACTGGAAGAAACCTATACAAGTATTTTCGATAATCAGTTTAGTTGAGTACCTTTCATATAATAACAATAAAACTTGATATTTTGTTTCACTGATATTCATTAGCCACTGTTAACCCATTATAATGATACATAATAGTAATAACTGTGCTTCAACAACACAAAAAGTGTTAGAGAGAGAACTCTGTGCTAACAAAAGTATTCATATAAGTATTCGAGTACAATTGTAATCAGTACTCAATTACTTTTTCACGAAGTAATCGAGTACAGTATTTGAATACTATTTCGAGCAAAGTAATTGTACTCATGCTCGAATCCTTTTTTTTACTCATCCCAGCACTGTCTTGAATGTCGAAGAATTTTATGAGCCAATTATTCATAAATTAAATTTATCAATTTTGATATTTTAGAGATATGGCATTACCAAATAAGCTAGGAAAATTGGTAATAATAAAATGAAATGTGGGTAAATTCAATCAGTTTCTAAGCTTTTCTAAAATATTAATCGTTTTAATTAATAAAAACGTTTCAATGGAATTAATTAACTATAAAACTCAAAAGATCGCAAAAAATTATTTAATAAAGAATTGCCCTCGTGTTTTATACAAAGGCAGTGAAAAATTGAAAACCTGATACTGTCCTGCATTTAAATGGACAAACGTTTTGTGCAAAATGTAACAAATATTTCCACAAGGAATGCATTGGACCAACAGCTAATGATTTCGAAGATTTTGAATGTACAGATTGAATAGTATTTAATAAACATAAACAATCACAAGTAACAACATATTACCAATCTGGGTTTGTAATATGGCCTCTTAAAACTTTATTGAAAGAGAGACGATTATATTTTTTTTGCTTAAATTTCATTCATTTTTTATGGTAAATCATTTTTAATTGAAAGTTAACGTTATGGATGCTATTATTTTCATAAATGATTTTTTGAGAAAGTAAATTTACATTTATCCCAATGGAAGAGATCTAGATGTGTCAAATCCGGGTAATGGGTTGGGCGTTTCAATGCTACTCTAGTTCCTATTCAGTGATCACCGAAACTCAAATCGTGCAGCTGCGGTATGGTTTGTATTTGTTGGATTCAGGACTCTCGTTTGGCCGCACCGGCAAACTGTTGTAAGATATACACGTAATGATAAAAAAAGGTCTTTACCTTCCTGACAAGAGCTAGTTCTCGGATCTGCCCGCCATGCACGCAGCCCCCAGGAGCCACAATAGTGCAACTAAGCAGGATGGCGAGAAACGAAGCGGAAAACTGCAGTGCCGTCCTTATTAGGAGTTCTTCAGTGCCACATATGGCTTCTCGGCATCCTAACCAGCTACATCGGGGTACCCTTACTATTTCAGAAAGGACGCATCTCGTAAATACGTACGAGAGTCGCCCTGTATGGACCGAATAATAAAATAATCCCATTGAATTTGGTGCTCTAGGCCTCTTTTTTCCAGGATAAAACCTCCTGTCGGTAAATATTTAATGAGACGAATATTTTCCGCGATAAACTTCGCGAGTAGTCTACATATGTAAACTTGAGAAAATAAGAATTATTCAAAAATCCGTAGATCAATGAAGAATGCTTCCTGACAAGAGCTAGTTCTCATCAAATATTTTACCGACAGGAGGTCGCCAAGAAACTCGTGCATTACCATTGCAAAATCCATAACAGATCACCATGTTGGCATATTCTCAATTTGTGTATAAATGAGGCATTACTTTTTCTCTTGTTCACACTATAACGGTTTTGATGTCAAACTCAAATAAATTTCTGACAGATCATTGATCGGAATGAAAAACAGTATAAAGGTGTTGTGACGCTCTTTTCGAGCGTCAAAATGGTCATGTGACCTATTTTTCTATGAAATCTTGACGCTCCCATGAAAAGGGTTTTCAGCCACAAAATATATCATTTGTCACTTATTTTAGGTTAAAACACTTAATTAATAAATATAAAGTCAATTTTTGTTGACTTGGTATCATTTCTGGAATCTTTAGTGTTATATATTGTCAAATTCTTTTTTAAGACGTCTAATTATGTTGTTCGAGTATCGAAACATAATATTGCGCTATAACTGGACGAATAAAAACAGCGAGTTAGCCATTTCTTATCGAAGAAAACTGGTTACTTTAGGTTTCTTCTTAGTAACCCTTGAAGACAAACCGCCTCGGTAGCTGCACGGTTAATGCGCATATATATTTGAACTGCTTAGCCGAGGTTCGAATCCGGGTTCAAGTTATGGATGTTGTCCTTGAACAAAAAAGTGAATTTGACAAAGACATACATAGAGTTTGGGCACATGGCCTAACGGCTAAACCAAATAGAACCATCGAAGGCCAGATAACTTGTAACAAAGTGGTGGCAGTTATTATTGCACGGTCTAGGTGAGTGGTTCAGAGTCCACTATAAACTGTAGGTCCCGAGAGAGAAAAAAAACCTTGAAAACCGAAAATATAAACTTGTCACTTGTATCGTTTAGCGTCTGCCGCTATAAAGTTCAGAAATCCCAACTTGCTAGCGTCAATGCTGAAAATCACGTGATCATCAGAATCAGCGTCGAAACGCTCTAATGAAAAGAAACCTTTAGAGTAGCATTCTTCCTCTGTGTGATTACCTCAGGAGTTCTATTGCTATTTCTGTGAATCTGGCCTTGGCAGCGAAAATAGGGCTAGTTAAATGCAGGGAAAAAGAATTTCTGTGATGGTTAATGTATTAGAAATTTAGACTCATGTGAATAAATCTCATCCACACTACAAGATATCCATAATAATGCAATTCATCAGAAAATAATATCGGAAGCCATGTTTAATTTTTTTTCTTCATTATTTTACTGCGCAGTAGTAAATGTGCTTGATAGCTTTTTTGATAAAACAACCATTAGTCCTTTCGAAAAACTGTAAATTAACAACGAATCTATCATGAGTTTTTCTGTATGCCCTAAGAACTTAGCATATTTTCATTATTAATTGGTATCAAAACTTCCTCCAGGCATAAAATGGAGATATATAAAAAGAAAATTGAAGGACAGGTATCTGATGACTTCTTTAAAGCATACAGTGGAATACTTAGAAGAGTTGTTAGACAGGCCAGGAAGATGTACAATGAAGAGTGCATTTTAATATCACAAAATAAAAATGTTGCAACATGGAACTTGATGCACAGCAATGGAGTCAGAAGGGAAGTCTCTATTTTAGAGGAACTGAGTGAAGGAGAGCAGGGATATCAGGAAGTATTCAATGATATTAATACATTTTTTGTGAATCAAGGCTCTGGTCTGGGACAAACTGGTTCTTACCCATGTAGCAGCGTTCTGCTCTTGTCAACGGGTTCTGGAGAGGTCATCAATCTAATCAGCTCTTTGAAGAACACAAAATCTATAGGACTGGATGGAATTCCTGTCAAACTTATTAAGATGGTTGCAGATGAGATCTCGCCTGTTCTGGCATATCTGATAGGTCTCATTTTTGACAGTGGTGTATATCCTGATAAACTTAAGATGGCCAAAGTGAGAGCAGTCTACAAGAAGGGGAGCAAACAGCTTATTGGGAATAACATACCTATATCCATACTCAGTAACATTGTCAATAGAATTGTCGATTTTTTTGAGACTTACAGGGTACTCTCAGAATACCAAAATGGCTTTAGAAAGGGTAGGACTACGACAAGAGCTATCTATCAGGCTATAACAAAGATTCTCTCCTGCTTAAACAATGGTAAAATAACAGCACTGATGTGTATCGATCTCAGAAAAGCCTTTGACTCCGTCAACCATGACAAGTTGGTTGAGAAGATGTATGCGGTTGGAATTAGAGGCAGGCCTTTGGATCTGCTTCGGTCTTATTTATCAGGAAGATCTCAATGTGTTGCTGAAAAAGAGCCTACAACTGGGAAGACACTGCAGTCAACGATGTTGGCTATTGATAGGGGGTGCCGCAGGGGTCGGTTTTGGGTCCCCTCCTCTACCTGATTCATACCAATGACTTACCTGGTTGTACAACTGAATTCATGGCCCAATTTGCAGACTACACCTCTCTGGTGCTCGCCGATCGATTTCTCGAAATGAGTTGAAAATGAACAGTCAAAAGACTAAACTTGTCAGGTTTGCCTATGGAAGAGAACACATACCCATATCTCATGGATATAAGACTGCTATGGTTTCATCTAACAGCCTTGAATTCCTGGGTGTTTCGGTTGACTATCGACTGGATTGGGGTGATCATGTAGACCAACTTGCAAATGATATGGCCAGATATGTGTATGCACTAAGAACACTGTCCGAACTTGTGAATGTCTCCACAGCATTTACTGCATACAATGCATACATTGATAGTAGGCTGAGATACGGGATAGTTATATGGGGGAATTCATCGGATATCTTGAGGCTCCTTTTGTTGCAGAAGAGATGTATGCGTGGGATTCTTAAGCTGAGCAAAACACAATCATGCAAGGCTCACTTTGTGGAAAGATCAGTGCTAACTGTTGTGAGTCTATATGTTTATGAAGAAATTATGTTCATAGTTAATAATAGAGACCTGTTTGTGGAGACTAAGCGTGATCATGAGCATAACATGAGAGCTAAGAACGATATGAGGCTATCCAGATTTAAGCATACTAACCTTCAGAACAACTCTGTTTATGCTTTGGTGAAAATTTATAATCACATTCCACAGGAGGCACGAGGGTGGCCACAAAATAAATTGAGAAGAAGATTGAATACTTACCTTAGGAGGACACCATACTACACTCTCCAGGTGTATTTTGAGGACAATATTTGTCTTAGCTGATTTCATCTCTTATTGTTAGGTCTTTATTCTGTTTACAGTTTGTTTCTATGTATTTTTATGATGACGTGTTCTACAACAATTTATGTTTATATGGAACAAATAAATGGATTGATTGAATTTCATTGATAGTGAAAATGGTGCCATGATTTTTTACATGCGTTGGAATGCTATGAACTATATCTCCGGAGGACAAAAAAATTCGATTATCATATACAGATTGTCTATATTATCCGTCTTTCGTAAATACGAAGTATGGGCTGAGTACGGACCTGCCTTTTGTTCCTTTTCTTCGTTAGTCTATTTAATAAGAAGAGCCTAATAAATGTGTAAAATTTAATCAATTCTGGTCTACATGTTCTCGAATTATAAATGATTTAACATTTGAACAAAAACCTGGAAGCTGGTGGAAATGGTGTTTGAAATTCATACACCATTTCTGAGAGCCCAGGAGAATAAAATAAGTAGAGTTACTCTATTACAGTATGTCCCTTTCGTCCGGAACCACCCTGTATAGTCGCAAAAACTCAAATTTTTCGTATTAAGAATATTATAGGTGCTTTAATGTTTGGAGATTGTTGAATTGTTGATCATTACGTGGTTGGATACAAAGAATTGCCTGATCATTTTCCATACGTATAAAACAGAAATTGGGAGGCAATCGGATGGAGCACCTGCACATTATTTCATGGATGTTTGAAATGATTTAAACTCCATGTCCCGCAAAGTTTCCAGATTTGAGATCCGTACACTTTTGTTTATGGGGAGCAGTAAAACTAAATTTTACCAGGTGTTATGTAATTAAGGAACTTCCTAATGCATATTGTCTCAGTGGTATATTTATGTTTCCTCGAGATAAGTCTCGAATCAATTAACCTTCAAACTCATTTCTATTATTACACTATCTCGAACGACATATTTATGTTTCCTAGACTAATGTAAGCCTTTTAACCCATTTTTGTATATTATCTTAATGACAGATTAATGTTTTCTGGACAAAGATATCGACTTATTTAAATATGTTGGTTCTCTAAGGAGCTTCAGTTCAGACCTACTGTAAGTACTATAAAAGTCACATAGTACATTATACATTGTAGTACCTTTTATCATCCACTTGTGTAAAAATAAATAGTTTTTCAAAACGAAGTTCAACCAAAATTAAGTATGAAGTGAATACTAGGGATGATATGATGCAAAGAAACTGGGGTGCATTTCATAATACTACTCCAACAATCTCAATAACGTGAAGAGAAATTTTGTGTGTCGAATTATCGAGATGGGTCTCCAATAAGAAGGTAGACATTTTTAATTATTAAATTATTATTCTCAGATTTTGTTCCTTATTAGATCACGTCTGACGCTTCAAGTACAAAATTTGATACGGTCATATAAACTTCTAGCATAAAATACAGAATCATTTCTAACTGTGAATTCATCGAAAATAAGTATAAGAACACCCAATACATTTCAGTAGGTATTGTAATTATTTTCCATTTCCAACACTGAATACAGGGTCTTCCATTTGAAATAAGAAAAATAATGAAGTTTTAACATAAACAAAGTTTAACATCCATCACAGAACACCCTGTATAGTTGTATCAACAACTACTTATTGTTCTGGTAAGACTGATTTGAAAAACTCATCTTATTTCGGACCAACACGTTCAAAGTGATGAAAATCATAGGGCGTCTTATTCGAAAAAACATAACTTTGATTTGTAAAATATATATGAAAAAATAATTTTAGGGCTTGTAGCAAATAAGCATCTATTTATATCTTCAATATATTCAACAGGAACAAAGTTTTGGAACCATTACGCACAAAATGGAGTGACACAAAATCTCTATTACCGGATTATATGCAGCCAAGAATTTGAAAATATGCAAGGTTTTTATCAAAATTACAAGTTATTTCAATTATACGCACATTATTAATTTCACATCAAATGTAGGAAATAAGCTGGTTGATGCTGTCTAATTTTCGAGAATTCAGTACGCACACTGAATTGTCACTTATTTCGGATACCACTTTACTTTCTAAGCTTTTGAAAAATTGTCCGCTTTTAACCAGGTTCACCATCTAGTTATTACGAATTGCGATTGAAATCTAACCTAAATGGAACTTTGGAAAATACTTTTTACTTTACTCATTAAATTATTCACGATAGGAATTTGGTTTCTTCTTTCTTCTACCACTCTGTTGAGACCGTGAGCCAAACATTAATATGAATGACGATGGTTTGATAAATTTTTAAATTGTTACCGGCTCTTAGCATATATGAAATAAACAGCAGTGTTTAATTTACTGGAACTCTCTCAGTCAAAAAAATCTGCTAGTTCCTCCTGTATAAATCTTGAAATAGTTGAGCTATTTGTTTTCTTCAAGTGGTAATTGATAGTTTCGTCGGCACAAATGAAAAAAGAATCATTTCTAATAATTTTCCTAATTTTCTTCTTAACTACGGTATAGGTAGTGTCAACGTTTTGTTTGTTCTAGGTACTTTCGTCCGGAATATTGAACTTACTTGATACAAAGGAGAACGGTTTTTGGTCTAAATCTACTTATGATTCTAGGCCTACTAGGAAAACTCACCGTCAATCTTCAAGTGTGAGCAAAATAGCATTATGCAGGATATGCTTATAATCAGACTTTTATGCACAAATACTGAAAAATGTATAAAATATCAAATATTCACTTTGCATAAAATGCGGTCTCTACTTATGAGGGTTAAATTGTAACGAAATTTTGACATACGCCATTGAAATATAAGAAGTTGATGAGAATCATGTGGATATCAGTGATATCGCCTTCTAACATTATCCTACCATCCTATCGTGTGTGATACAAGAAATACACGATGCCTATGATGCGAAATGGTTTAGTTACATTCAAAGTAATCCCCACCTACATCAATGCACTTTTGCAATGGAATCGTCCACAACTGAAAGGCTTGAAGCTAGTTATCTTTGGTAATGCTATAAAAAAACTGACGAATTGCCTTTCTCCGTCGTGAAACGCCGACAACGTTAATGTTGTTTTATGTTAAAGGACAACCAGAAATCATACATGGCCAAATCAGGATAGTAGGGTGGATGTGGAATGATTTTCACCTTATATTCACGTAAAAAGTCAACTGTTTGCTGTGCAGTGTAAGACGATGCATGGTTGTGATCCAATATTATTGCTCAAATCCTCATTAAGTCAGCTTTATAGGTAAACATTTCGTGGGGTACCAGATGGCTGTCACTATAAGTTGATTTTCAAGACCAAGCAATTAGCCAATAAACTTCAACGGCAGAATTTTTTCGACAGATCTTCGATTTTTCTTTTTCAGTCGTTGGGGTTGGGTCATTTTCGTGAATCCACACACGGTTCTCCTGGCCGGTAGGAACATCGAAAATGGTATGTTTGTGTCATTTTCTATTACAATTTTAGATAGAATACGACGTCCACCATTATTCAATATTTCTAACGTTTCTCGCGAGCTTTTTTCTCGCTATGCCTTTTGGAAATAGTTCAGCGTATGGGGCACCCAACGACTAATACGACACAGTGATTAAACCTTTTCTTTTGTTTCTTATTTAACTCAACAAAAGAATTAATGAGAGCCCTCAGAGTCAAACTTGGCAGAAAAAAAAAACACAAACCATTAAAAATGACAATTTAATTAATGAATAAAAATTGATTCTGTATTGCACAAAGAAAAACGTATTTTGCAGCTGATTGCTTGAATCTTATTCACCCCAAGGGTACAGCAGTTTCTCCTGCAGTGAAGTATTCACACCAGGTACGGTAGTTTCACAGGGTACGATAATTTCTTCCCTAGTATTCACCCGAGGGTACAGTAGTCTTTCCAAAAGCGTTCACCCCAAGGGTACGGTATTCACCGCAAGGGTAAGGAATTCACTCCAACGGTAGGCCTTTTCTTAAAGGGCACTAAATACACAAAACGTTACTTTAACAATATCAAAGGATATCTATCATTTATCAGACAAATTGAGATACGATAATCTCGCCTGGAAGTTCAAAAGGAAAAACGTCTTCATCAGCAGCGTAGTCGTAGTGTAACAGTTAAAAACTGCAATAATGATGTACTATCAAATATTCACATAGAAGAGGAAGAGGTTCGAGAGGTTCTCTTATCCCTTGACGTGTCGAAGGGTTCAGGTCCAGACAGTATTCCACCAATTTTTCTCAAAAATTGCGCTCACAAATTAAGTAAACCACTGCATATTTTGTTCAATCAGTCTGTTATTAATGGTGTATTTCCAAAAAAGTGGAAGGAGTCCACCGTTGTCCCAATTTTCAAAAGTGGAGATAAAAATGATATTTCTAATCATAGACCTATTAACAAGCTTTCGATCATTGCTAAAGTATTTGAACGTATAATTTATCTTTTCTCTCATGTGAAAAATTTCATTATCCCACAACAGCACGGATTTTTTAAGGGTAGGACTCTGGAAACTAATTTGATCGTTTATAGTGAGTACTTGCAGAGTGCAATGGATTCTCAAATTCAGACTGATGCTACTTACACAGATTTTTCTAAAGCCTTCGACAAAATAAGTTTCGATATTCTCATTTTTAGACTAGCCGAAGCAGGTGTAAGTGGTGGGTTGCTTGAGTGGATCCAATCGTATCTACTGAATAGGTCACATTTCGTTAGTTTAAATGGTTTTAAATCTGAATCTTTCATTAGTACTTCTGGGGTACCGCAGGGAACTCATCTCGGTCCTCTCCTTTTCTCAATTTATATAAATGATATAGATAAATGTTTCCGGCATTCCAGATTCTTGCTCTATGCAGACGATCTGAAAGTTTTTAGATCTATCAGATGCTTAAGGGACTGCCTTGATCTTCAACTAGATTTGAATAACTTGGTTGAGTACTGTAGAGAAAACCAATTATTTTTGAATTTAAATGAATGTTTCACGATAACTTTTACTAGAAACCATTCACCTATCACTTTTCAGTACTCAATTGGAAATTCATTGTTGCGACGTCTGTCCACGGCTTTTAATCTGGGTGTCACTTTCGAATCGAAGTTGCTCTTCGATGCACTCATAGATCGCATAGAAAATAGTTCAAGTCGAATGATGGGTTATATTTTCAGGAAAAGTAAGGAATTTAAATATGTAAAATCACTTATCACTTTGTAGTATGCTTACATCTACAGTAAATTAAATTTTGCCTCATGTATTTGGAACCCTCGTTATGATTGTTATTCCAACCGACTTGAACGCATTCAGAATAGATTCATACGGTTCAAATGCTTCAAAACTAACTTTGTTATCCTGAATCACGACTACGCTCCTGCCCGTAAATCTTTCAATTTATTGTCACTTGAAAATCGTAGAACTATATCTGATATTTTGGTTTTGTTTAAAATATTGAACTGCGTACTTCAGGTACCTGAGATCTTGCACATTGTTATTTTTAATGTTCCTATATGGAACATTAATGCTACGTGTCTGCAACACGCATAGGAGTATCAATTTGTTTGGGGTCACATTGGCCTCTTTGAAGAGAACATTACGCTTGCTCTTTACTGACTAACATCAAATTCATTCAATCGTTCGTTTTTGTAATATTCATTTTGTATTTCTTTTTTCATTATTTCTGTGAATACAACTCACTATTAGTGTCTTATATTATACTTTTTTTTAGAGTACTAGATTCTATGTAACTAATATTCATCTAGTGAATGTCATTTTGGCTTCGGCTGTGGACATTCCTTATATTGTACTTAAATAAATAAATAAATAAATAAAATAAATAAATCATAAATCTCACGGTAGTTATCAATCGCCAATTATTCTTGCGTTAACACGAAAATCGCCGAATTACAAATGCAGTGGCGTGACTATAAGTTACTCTTAGGTTCAAAGAGTAAAATGAGAATAGGAAACGTTAATCTAGAAATCAGGTTACATAAACTGTATGAACAGTAAGAGAAGCGTTAATAAACTATGATGGTTATAGGAAATGAGTGAATGTTAACTAGAAGTGGCCAATTTCTCGTTACAATTTTGAGATGGGTCTCGTATTGAGAGATCGAAATGTATTATTTGAAAGATTTCCGGTTATATAATCTGCGAATTTCAGGGTTCTCGCGCGAAAAATCGTAATTTTTGGGATAAAATCGCGAATAACTCGGAAACGATGCATTTTAAGTATAGGAAAACCTGTAACAGTGTGAGTAAAAGTATATATTTCTAAGTTGCTATTTTATAAACCTGTTAGTATTTCTTTCAACTTAAACAATTTAGCGACATATGCATTCCACGCCATCTCACTACCCACTTATGGACTTATGCACTATCTCAGTTGTTAGCTGGATATAATTTACCTTTCCCAGATTCAGTAATCAAAGGGAATAAGCTCGATTACAATATACTTGGCATACATTTCCTAACTATCCTATATGTATTAAGAATTACAGCTTTTTGCAATTCTATATAGATATTCTTATGCAATTCTGATTTCTTAAGGCTATCATGCAAAGTTTTGGGTATTAACCAAGTCGAGGATACGATGACAGGAACAATATCTATTTTATCGAGGTGCCACAACTGCTTGCTCTCAATAGCAAGGTCTGTGTATTTGGACTTTTTCTCCTGGAACTTGTTCGGCACGTTGTTATTATTCGGCATGGCGACAATCACCAGCATTGTTGTTCTGGCTCTCTTATCATACACCACTATGTCCGGCCTATTATTCGTCACAATTCTGTCAGTGATAACAGGCCTATCGTAGTATAATCTCATAGAGTCATTTTCCATTGCGGGCGCCGGTTGATATTTGTAATATGGCTGGGAGGCATTCAGAAGTCTGTACTGGTGGATAATATTATATACTTGATTATGCCTGTGAAGATAGTCCGTATTGGCCAGTTGTTCGCATCCGGACGTAATATGCTGTATAGTCTCCGATTTTATATGGCATTATCTGCACTTGTCTGTTTGTAATGTTCCGTCCTTAATTATAAATTTTTTGAAGTTGTTTGTAGCGATGACTTGGTCTTGAATGGCCATAAGGAATCCTTCTGTTTCCGCGAATAATTCTCCTTTCATCAATCATTTGTAGGAGGCTTCTTTGTCAATGTGTGGTTGATTAATCTCATGGTGATGTCGTCCCTGCAATTCCTTTCTTGTCCATTTCTCTTGTTTTTTTGGTATCTGATAGGAACGGTAGATTCAGCAGGTAATCACTGGTAGTAAGATTTAGAGGTGTATATCCCTTATCAGTCAACGATACTACTCTATGGAGGTCAGAATAGCGAGCTTTTGCAGAGAAGAATTCTCTGAGATTTTTGATCTGTTCGGTATGTAAGTTAATAATATTAATCAATCCGCGTCTTCCTTCTTTCCGCTTTAAATTTGTTCTTATCACAGACGATTTTGGATGGTGATTATTGTACTTTGTCAGCATCGTTCGGGTTTGCCTTTGAATATCATCCAGTTCTGTCTAAGTCCATCTGATTATTCCAAACGAGTAAAGCAACACTGGAATGGCGTAGGTGTTAATTGCTTTGACTAGATTCCCCGAGTTGACTTCAGCACAGTCTTCAGACGCTGACTGTACTCTGAACGAATCTTCTCCTTTGACTGTTTTTGGTTTAGCAATCTGGCTTGTTGGTATCCCAGATATCTGTACGTTTCGCCATCTTTCATGCACTGTATAATATCAACATTTGGGAGTTGTGTTTCACCATCTATGACTTTCCTTCTTTGAATGTTCAGGGTTTTACATTTTTCAATCCTGAATTTCATATGATTATTTATTATCGTGGACTTATGCACTATCTCAGCTAGTAGCTGGATATAATTTACCTTTCCCAGATTTAGCAATCAAAGGAATAGGCTCGATTACAATATACTTGACAGAAATTTCCTAACTATCCTACATGTATTAAGAATTACAGCTTTTTGCATTTCTATATAGGTATTCTTATGCAATTCTAATTTCTTAAGGCTATCATGCAAAGTTTTGGGTATTAAACCAGTCGAGGATACGATGACAGGAACAATATCTATTTTGTCGAGGTGCCACATCTGCTTGATCTCAATAGCAAGGTCTGTGTATTTGGACTTTTCTCCTGGAACTTATTCAGCACGTTGTTATTATTTGGTATGGCGACATCCACCAGCATTGCTGTTTTGGCTCTCTTATCATACACCACTATGTCCGGCCTATTATTCGTCACCATTCTGTCAGTGATAATAGGCCTATCGTAGTATAATCTGATAGAGTCATTTTCCAATACGGGCGCCGGTCGATACTTGTAATATGGCTGGAATGTATTCAGAAGTCCGTACTTGTGTGCAAGTTTCTGATGGATAATGTTGCACACTTGATTATGCCTGTGAAGATAGTCTGTATTGGCCAGTTGTTCGCATCCGGACGTAATATGCTGTATAGTCTCCGATCTTATATGGCATTTTCTGCACCTATCTGTTTGTAATGTTCCGTCCTTCATAATAAATTTTTGTAGTTGTTTGTAGCGATCACTTGGTCTTGGATGGCCATAAGGAATCCTCTGTTTCCGCGAATAATTCTCCTTTCATCAACCATTTGTTGGAGGCTTCTTTGTCGATGTGTGGTTGATTAATCTCATGGTGATGTCGTCCATGCAATTCCTTTCTTGACCATTGCTCTTGTTTTTCAGTATCTGATAGGAATGGTAGTTTCAGCAGGTCATCTCTGGTAGCAAGATTTAGAGGTGTATATCCCTTATCAGCCAACGATACCACTCTATGTAGGTCAGAAGTGAGAGCTTTTGCTGAGAAGAATTCTCTGAGATTTCTTATCTGTTCAGTGTGTAAATTGACAACATCTATTAATCCGCGTCCTCCTTCTTTCCGCTTCAAAGTTGTTCGTATCACAGACGATTTTGGATGATGATTGTTGTACTTTGTCAGCATCGTTCGGGTCTGCCTTTGAATATCATCTAGCTCCGTCTTAGTCCATCTGATTATTCCAAATGAGTAAAGCAACACTGGAATGGCGTAGGATTTAATTGCCTTGACTAGATTCCCCGAGTTCAACATCGATTTCAGCACAGACTTCAGACGCTGACTGTATTCTGAACGAATCTTCTCCTTTGATTGTTTTTGGTCTAACAATCTGGCTTGTTGGTATCCCAGATATTTGTATGTTTCGCCATCTCTCATGCACCGTATAATGTCACCGTTTGGAAGTTGTGTTTCACCATCTATGACTTTCCCTCTTTGAATGTTCAGGGTCTTACATTTTTCAATCCCGAATTTCATATGAACATCTGCCGAGAACTCACTGACAGTTTTCAGCAAATCATCCAATTGCTTGTTGTTCGAAGCATATAATTTGATGTCATCCATATACAGCAGGTGGGAGATTGTATGATAATTCCTTTCTGCTTTTATCCTAAATCCGTATCCAGTTCTATTGAGCATTGAGGATAATGGGTTCATTGCCAAACAGAACCATAGTGGACTCAAAGAGTCTCCTTGAAAAATTCCACGACGTATGGGTATCTCGTCGGTTTTAATTGATTTATTGTTCATGTTGACCTGCAGAGACGTGCGCCAGTGTGTCATTGTTGTCTTCAAGAACTCTACCAGGGCTGGGTGAATTTTGTATATCTGCAATACTTCAACAAGCCAAGAATGGGCGGTACTATCGAATGCTTTCAGATAATCGAGAAAAGCTGAATGAACATTGCGATGCCCTACGTGTGCCTGTTTCATTATCACAGAATCGATGATGAGTTGTTCCTTGCACCCGTGGTGTTTCTTTCTGCATCCTTTCTGCTCCTCTGCTAATATATTGTTGTCGTCAAGGTGTTGGTATATTCGATTGGATATGCATGAAGTGAGTATTTTGTAGAGTGTTGGCAGGCAAGTGATTGGCCTATATTGAGACGGATCCTGTGTTCTATCGCTCTTAGGTAGCATATATGTTAAGCCTTGCGTTAGGAAAGTGGGTGTTTTCTTGGGATGTTGAAGAACATACGTGAGCTGTTTTGCTAGGGCTCCATGGAGCTTATCAAACTTCTTGTACCAGTAGTTGTGGATATTATCTATACCAGTGGCCTTCCAATTGTTGGTCGCTCCAATTACTGCTGTAATTTCTTCCTCCGTTATTCCATCGAAGTCCATATGTCTGATATCGAGGCGTTCTTTTCATTCGTGATCCATTCCGCATCTCTATTGTGTTCTTTGGGGTTCGACCATAGTGATGACCAATAGTCGGTCAAGCACTGTGCGTCAGGTACTTCTCTGTTATTGTTGGTCGCAGTTCTGTTATTTCCCTTATGAAAATTGGCAGCGTTTTAGAGGAACCTTTGGTTTTGGTGTTTCCTTTCAGTACACTTGACGTATCTTGAAAGCCTCTTTGCTTTTGCTTGGAGTTTCTGTTTCAAAGTGTCCATATACACGTCGATGTGTTGTTTGTGATCAGGGTGTTTTGTGTTCGTACCAATTTTCCTATAAATTTTGCGTATATGTGATTTCAAGCGCCTTGAGGGTTTTCTGTTTCTCAGGAATTCTGTGAGGCGACCGATTTCTGCTCTAATATTATCAATATCCTTCTCCAGTCGTTTTTGCCATGGTGGTTTTCTGACGCTTTTGGCTCAGCTTGAATCAGAGTTGTGGAGATTTGTTGTTTGTGAAGTCGAAGAACCGCTACTGCTCCACAGTAAATCAAAGTGTGAATCTTCTCCAAGGTGTTTTGGTCGGTATATTCTTCAAACATTGAGTTTACACTTGCTAGGATGATATTGGTGTTCTTGTTCGTCTTGAGTTTGGGCAGTTTAGGTCTTTTAGTTGGGTTACTACCACTGAATTCAGTTATTGCTCTGTTGAGTTCTGATCTTGCTAAATACGTATATTCGTTCTGCTGATTCGGCTCATGATTATGAGATGACTATTATTATTATTATTATAATTTGTTACAGTACCCCAAATTGTCAACCCTCAATTGTACCCCAATGGGTTTCAATTTCTAATATATATTACTTAATTTACTATTATTACCGTTATGTATTACTAGGTATTACATTGATAAATTGAATAAATGATGTTTAAATTAAAGTTTTAGTTATTATTTTCTTTTCAAAATTATCATGGGGGCTATAATATGAAAAATGCTGAAAAGAGGCGATTTCGTTTTTTAAACCCTTCGTCATGGGGTAATATCAACTTACACAAAAATATTTTGTGGTAATGATTAAAAAAGTACTCCGACCGCTACTCTGAATGCATTGAATTATTTACTTACAAACGAGATAGAAATAATCGATATTGAATGTTCTTTAGTATTTTTATGATGCCTTCTAAGAGACAACCAAAAATCGCAGAATTCCGATTGAAAAATGTATATCTTCCTTTCGCTTGATTTCAAGTGGCAATGATATGAGAAAAATTGTTAAGAATTTAATTTTCTATAATAAAAAAAATAGAAACATACATTATGTCATTTGAAATAACAAACATGGTGTCAACTTCCGGTATGTCACACCATTGAAAATATTTTCGGAACTTACTTCGAATAACATTCAAGACTACAAAAAAAAATTTCCAATCGGTCATTCCTTTCTTCATATACTTTTAATGTCCCGTCTGGCGTGGACACCCGGTATATAGTTTACAAATTGGAATTATGATCAGAAAGAAATTGTGATAACATTGCTTTTATTGCTTTAAGAATACATCAGCTGCATTGACATATTACAATACAATTTGAGGAATCCTTCAAGGATGCGTACCTGCATCAGTGGGATCGAAGCAGTGTCCTTCAGGAGTACAGATCATACAGCTTAGGTCAGATATATAAACTGATGGAGCCTCAGAACTATTCTGAGGCTGAGATAGAGTTAAAAACGTTTGGTACATTTGCTCGCTGTATTCTTCAGAGAAACCTTGTTTCTGAAAAAAAATCAAGATTTTCGAAACTGGGATATAAAGTAATGAAGAGTATACTTACGAAAGAATCGGTCGGTATATTGTTCAGAACAAAATAACCTCTTGTGACATGGTATTGAACGAAATATAATTGATCTGTGAAACAAAGAAAAGCAATATTCAATTAAAACATAATCGTAGCAAGAAGAAGTAGTGTAATCTAATAAAAGAATTGAGGATATCAAACGTACAGGGTATTCTCCAAGCTCTATGACAAACCTTAAGAGATGGTTCTAGTTTAACACTCTTTCCAAGTCGATTAATGAAGTTTCTTGGAACATTACCTTGAACTGCAGGAATTATTCTACGGAATACTTAACGAATTCTTTGTTTCATATCATTAATTGTGGTAGGAATAGTTTTGTAAATTTCCGATTTTATCGCTCAATTGACGAGAGATTTGGAGATCTAGGAGTCCCATGGATAAATCCTCCTCGAGCAATCCACCTGTCTTGATACGATTGCATTGAGTTCTCAGCGAACTTTGAGGGAAAAATGTGGAGGAGCTCCATCTTAAAGAGGGACCATTTATGCTGAAAACTGTTGATGTGCTGATTTTTGCGGAATAAAAATTGTTTCTATTCACTTATGCATTTTTATGAAAAATCCATTCATCTGAATAAGATAAATATGAAGAAAATTTTCACTTTATGCCAATTGAGTATGCAACCATTGATAAAACTGTACCTTCTCCGAAATCTTGGTCAATTAGTTTTAATGAAATTGAACGTGGTACAGATGATATTTATTCCATTTCAATGTCTTAGATGCTGAAGATTTTATATAAGTCTGTACTAACTTCCTGTACACTCATTTCCGGATTTCCCACTTCAGCCAGGCAAATTCGCAGTTCATTTTTTTCAATTAAGATCGTTTTTGTTCGAGGTATTTTTTTATAATTAAGGCTTCCAGTTACCATAAAGCGTCACTTCAAATTTCAAAAGACTCCTATTTAAATAAGTTGCGAAAAAAGAAATGGCGAATAAAATTAGTATTTACCTTTGCTCGTTATATTAGTCAATAAATTCACAAATTCATCACTTTGTACTCCGATGAAAAAAAAAGATAAGGCGATACAGAAGACAAAAGTTTTCGAAACCATGATTCGAAAGTGAGCCACTTATTTCTCTCACTGGACTTCAGTGATTCAATCAGACTCATTTTGATTCTTCCTTATAAATATATCGCGCTAATAAAAATAACTGTTCAATGTTTAATCCCAGCCATAAAGATTAAAGATAACTGAATAACTAGAAATTGATTGTTCATTTGGATTATATTAATCCCTTAATTTCATCATATATATTGGTACCTAAAATTGGTTGACTAATGGAAATTATTCTGATCGAAGCAGATACATATTTATTGTTTATCAGATGCTTGAAAATCCGAGAAAATTGAGACACTTAGATTTATGATAAAAATGTTAATAAACAGATTCAGAGGTTGAAATATTTCCCAATGAATTAATGTCTACAAATGTTAAAATAACACGATTAGTTGTCAATATGTATGTATTACTCAATTTGAGGTTCGAAAACTGAATTTTCCAGGGAGAAAGCATGTTAGTATATTGATGCTATTGGTTGATTATGCTTATTGCACCTGTTCTGATAGAGTTCAATAGGTTCATAATAATTCATTCTATTCAATGTACGAGAATTATTCCAAAAGCAACCGACCTATGCCTGTGGTTATGTAACATAATCAGTAAGTCTTTACTAATTCACGACGTTTGTTACCAATGGAACGCCAGGATTATGAATGGTATGCGTTCAAATAGACTTTTTTTGTGTTTTCTCGAAGAACAACCAATTTGAGTCAAATTTTGCTTTGAACTGTGTGTAGACTTCCAAATGATGAGGACAGTATTTGTGAGGGAATTTATCCGCAAAACAAAAATAGAAAAGTGGTATAAACAGTTTTAAGATTGCTGCACATCTGTTGCTAGCGACCCACGCTCTGGGCGTATCTCAACGGTAAAAACAGATGATAACATCGAACGGGTATGATTTTCAATCGATAATGATCCTCAAGTATATGTACCGGAAAGAAGTGCTTGGATGCTTTCAATCGAAAGCAAGCAGATGATTCATTTGTGTGCGAGATATTTAGGATAGCTTGGAAAGGGCCAATAACAACGAAATTCTCTTTAAAAAGATAATAATCCCGAGAGTAAACATCAATCTTCACAATAGAAGTTTCCATTTGTGCTATGGACGAAAAAAGCAAGCTAAATTCGGAGATTGTCAAGTTAATCTTGACTGTTTTCTGTTTTATTAATATGTCTACTATGAGTACCGAAATGTTGGTATAAGGTCTCAGATGCTGTGCAATCTGCTGGTGATTGCATAGTAGAAAACTCTGAGAAATGCCTACTGATGCTCGACGAATAAGTCGAGGATTCTAAAAATAGAATTAAGCTCCGCCAGCGAATCCTACTCTCACGTCCTAGAAGATTTCAGATCGCGTGGACTGGGTACAAAATATTTGTAGCAAACGCGACAGGGTGAAGGCGAATTTCGGGCGCCTCAAAACTCGAACATACCAGCAATGGGTAGATGGAGTTCCTCAGCTGTGGTGGAGGCAATCCATGTAGAAGAGTGCACCTTGATTCTGGGGCGATGGACCTGCAATTCATCACCTAAAAAAGAATTATTTTGAGCAGAATTTCCCAAAGAAACCTAGGAAGAAAATGGAAACAATAAACGACGAAAACTGGATATGGAACAGACATTGAGAATAGGTACCTGGAATATTCAGGGAATGGCAACCAAATATGAAGAAGTCTTTCAAGAAGTGGCAAAACACGAAATTGATATATGTGCTCTAACAGAAACAAAAAAAAGGGCAAGGGTACGGAAATGAAACGAGATTTCGTACAAATTTACAAGTGTGCCGAGCTAAAAGTCTCCTTATCCTCCACAAAAATTATAAAAGGCATATCATCCATGGGACCAAACAAATGAGAGAATTCTACTTGTAGAGATGGAACTAAAGAACTATCCAGTTGTGGTTGTGGCAGTATACGGACCAAATGACAATGCTCCTGCTTCTGAAAAAGATAAATTTTATGATGAGTTGACCAGGTTACTGAATTGCATCAGTATCCGGAAAAAAATATTTTTAATGGGAAACATTAATAGGAGAACAGGAAGCAGAGCAGATGATCCTGTAATATGGCTCTATGGGGAGGTTACAGAAAACAACAACGGTGAACGAATCATAGAACTTTGTCAACAACATAAGCTGAAAATCACAATCGGCTGGTTTCAGCACAAAGATATTCACCGTTTCACCTGGACACAACCTACTCGCAATCTGAAGAGTATAATCGATTATATCGTTGTGAAACAGGATTCCGTTCTCAAGATTACCGACGTCTGAGCTATGAGGGGACCAGAATGTGGTACTGACCATTACCTTGTACTTTCGAAAGTTTATTTCCCATATAGAAAATCCTTGAAAGAGCCTTCAATAGAACAAAATAATTCAAAAACATACACTCATGATCAGTACAATCTTGAGAAACTTGAAAACGACTCTATCAAATTCTCATACCAACTGAACATAGCAGATACATTAAGGAACTTACAACAGCAAACACCAAACGAGATATACAAAGATCTGAAAATTATAATTCATGAAGCTGCTCACGAAGTACTAGGTGAAAAACCTTTGAAAGACAAGGGTAGTAAAGCAACCCCCCTTGGTGGAATGATGATCTAGAAAAAGCTGTAATGAAAAAGAAGGAAGCTTATAGCAAATGCCTCTCTACTAAAACAGTGGAAAATAGAAATATCTATAAAAACGCTAGGCGTAGAGTTCAAGAGGACATCGAAACATCTAAGAACTTGTTCTGGGAAAAAACCACTGAACAAATAAACACATGTGGAGGTAATACGAGAGCTAATAACGCTTGGAAAACGTTGAAAAGCATGAGAACACAGAAATGGGACAGATCAGGTTTAAACTTGATAATGATGAAGGAGTGGACTGACCGTTTTGAAAATCTCCTCACAGAAGATAGAGAAGAATTCATGAACTACAGAGGTATCAGCGTTATATGCACAGTCGCAAGACTTTACGGAAAGGTGTTGAAAACAAATATAGAAAATCAGATATTGGAATCAGAGGAACAGAACGGATTTCGCGTCGGCCGTTCGTGTATCGATGGAATCTTCGTCTTGAAAGATTTGATTCAGAAGAAATTTGGTCGAGGTAGAGCAGTGTACCTCATCTTTATTGACTTGCAGAAGGTCTATGACACTATCCCGTTAAGTAAGTTGTGGGATTGCATGTTGAAAGGTGGTGTCGGTCAAACTTATGTCAACGCAGTCAAAAAACGTTATTGTGGATGCACATGCATGGTGAAGATGGGGCGTGAGATCTCTCGAGAGTTTATAGTGACGAAGGGCTCAAGACAAGGTTGCTCCCTGGCACCAACACTGTGCAAGATCTTTCTTCAAGAAGTCCTATCATCATGGAAGAGGAAATGTCATCTGATGGGCATCCCGATCGGCGACAGCACACTATACACACTCCTATTTGCCAAGGATCAAGTGATAGTAGCAGGAGATCAAGATGATACAGCCTATATGTTTCGCAAGTTGGAAGAGGAGAACAATAAATATATATATATATATATAAAAATATATATATATATGGACGTCGTAAAATATAAATGAGAAATGTTGAATCTATCAAATATTTAGGAGTTACATTCAGTAAAATGGGAAAAGTGATTTAGATATTTCCAACAAAATGGGACAGGGAAGAAATGCTATTCGTCAACTGAACTCCATACTTTGGAGCCCTAACATCTACGTCAAGACTAAATCAAATATATACAAAGCAATCATAGAAAGTATATGTACCTACGGAGCGGAGATATGGGAGCTATCCAAAACGAATATTCAGCGACTACTGGCCCTTGAAATGGACTTCTGGGGAAGAAGCTGTGGAATCTCGAAATTAGAACATGTAAGGAACGAAAGGATTATGAAAGTAGATGGAAATATAATAGACATCATAGAAAACAGAAGACTATCTTGGTACGGACACCTACAACGTTTAGAAGATTGCCTAAGAAAAGAATGGACGCACCAGTACGCCGTAAACGAAAAGTCGTCCTCCATGGACCGACACGGCCAACCCGCTACCGGACTTAATCCCTTTGGAATAGTGCTCATAACATTTCGTTACTCTGTTTCCAGAATAGATAAACCTCCTGTCGGTAAATATTTGGTGGGTCAAATATCTTCCGCGATAAATTTCACGAGTAGTCTACATATGTAAACTTGAGACAAGACGAATTGTTCAAAAATCCGTAGATCAATGAATAATCCCTCCTGACAAGAGCTAGTTCCCAAATCTGCCCGCCATGCACGCAGCCTCCAAACGCCACAATAGTGCAACTAAGCAGGATGCCGAGAAACGAAGCGGCAGACTACAGTTTCGCCCTCATTAGGAGCTCATCACTGTCGCATATCGCTTGCTCTTCCGGGAGCAATCTATTCCTTAATTTTAATGGATATACCTGTCATCAATAACCACTTAAGAATGAGAAACCCAATAAGCTTTTAATTACTTAGGAACATTTGTATTTATATTCTCATTCTTATTTTCTGTACATTTATTCGTCTGAAGAAGCTACGGTATTGTGAAACGCGTTATGAATCGCAATTATTAAGTAAAGTTCCTTAAAACACAGTACTTGTTCTTTACATTGTTGTTGTAATTAAAGCGGTGGATTTATTGTAATCATTATTATTGTAAGTATAAAGAAGAACTTACTCAAACTGATTCAAAAGTTCAAACAATTTCATTTCAAAAATTATGTTTAGTGAGCGTTGTATCAAACGCATCTAAAGTGAAAAACTTCTTACAAGACTCGTATTATCTGAACTTCAGAATAAAGACTTAGCCCACAATATAACGTTGATAAGTGAATAAAATGGTCTGTTTAATTTCTTTATGAAAAACTATTTGTTTGTAGCAACTACCATTGTTTTCGTATGATTGTTCTGAAGATAACAATTCCATGAATTAGCTCAAGACATTCTGAAAAATATGAATTGAAAACGTTGAAACGGAGTTTAAAACAATTGAATTCACGTTGGAGGAAAATGAAACCTACAAACTAAAACTGTGAGTATTGATTTTCAAATTTTATGAACCATTTCCTATTTATATTTGTTTCTATTCCAGATAAAATTTTCAGCTGGAAGAATAAGAAACTAAAATGAATTTATCTACAACTTTAGTATTACTATTACTCCCAACTACATTCGCAGATAATATATTTTATATGAAAGCAAGAAAAGCCTTGTCTGGGAAAGATGCCTGTCACACATTAGGCGTGAGAAGAAAACTCGATACTGATGAGGAAAAAGCTAATGAAAAATTCAGACAATATAAATATGAAGAACTTGATGAAGGGTTAATAGATAACAACAAACTTTTGGCAAGACAACATTTTTTCAGAGTAGAAAATCAAATTTCTAAATCAAAAGTTTTTAATGTAATCAAAATGTTTCCAAAAGCCGCACTTCTTCATGGGCATGGAACTGCCTTACTTTCTACAAAAAAGCTTTTTCAACTAATAAATCGATTTGAAGATAATTTGTACATATGCATTGAAAATAATAATGTGAAGGCTAGGTATTTTACAAATCCAGATAAAACATGTTCATGGTTACTCCTGAAGGATTGGAGAGATAAAAATGGTACTTTCGATTTATATTTAAAATCGCATTTATCTTTAATTGTGGATAACCCAGAGGAGACATATAGGAATCAAAATGAAATTTGGGTTAAATTTGAGAAAATTTTCTCAACTTTGAGTGGAATCCTAAATTATAAACCTGTATTCGAAGCATATTTGTATGACGTTCTTCAAGAATTTTACGATGATAATGTCATGTATTTAGAAGTTAGAAGTGGGTTAAGTATGCTGTACGATCTCAATGAAAAATCTTATGACAGATTTGAAGTAGCTAAAATTATGAAAGCTATTGTAGAAAAATTTAAAACAACACATAAAAATTTCTTTGGGTTCAAAATAATCGTAAGCACTCATAGAAATCAAGAAAATGAAGGTGTGAGACAGAGGGCACAACTAGCACTTGATCTTTCCAACTTACATCCCAATTTCATTGCAGGATTTGATTTAGTAGGATACGAAGACAAAGGAAAACCATTATCAGATTATAAAGATATTTTATTGCAATATTCAGGTCAGTTAAAGTATTTTTTTCACGCTGGTGAAACAAATTGGTTTGGATATCCTGCTGATCATAATTTATTTGACGCTATTCTTTTGAATACCACGAGAATTGGGCATGGATTCTCAGCTCTTAAACATCCAGAAATATTGAGGAAAATTAAGGATGCAAAAATACCCTTGGAAATATGCCCCATTTCGAATCAGGTTTTAATGTTAGTTTCAGATCTGAGGAACCACCCAGCAAATTTTTACATTTCTAAAGGAATACCTATAGTTATAGGTAGTGATGATCCATCATTTTGGGGCGCTGTTGCTTTGAGTCATGACTGGTATTATGCTTTTATGGCAATGAGTTGCAGAGAAACAGATTTAAGATTTTTGGAGAAACTAGCAATCAATTCTATAATTGCTAGTGCCCTTACTCATGCAGAAAAGATAATCTTCTTGAATAAATGGAAAGAACAATGGAGATTTTTTATTGAAGACTTAATCAAACTTCAACTATGATCACTTCTGAATTAATTTAATTTCATGATTGAGAAAAAGTTCAGTAGATTGGTTAAAAGAAATCAAGGTCTAGTACCAAAAGAATATACTATAATTTAATGGGACATACAAAGCGATAACTGTATGACAGAGCAATCTATTACAATTAGTTATCCACCTTATTCATGTTGTAATTGGACATGAAATATGTTCAATAAAAACCTAATGATTTTTCATTCTTTAATATCATATGAGTTGAATTGACCATTCAGTTTATGGGCGTAAAAGTTTGAATAGAGTACAAGAAAGATTGAAATGAATTTATTTATGAAGATTTATGAATTTAACATACCAACTCTTGAACCATAGCAAGATCAGAAAGAAATGCTGTTTTAACTAGTTTTAAATAAAGTTTTTATTATAGAGCAATTAAGTATTTCATTGTCCTAATAACAAAACTGTTAATTTCGTTTTTCATATCCATTATTTGGAGGAAAGGTGTTAAATTCGGGCCCTGCAGGTATTGACTAGAAAGGTTCATATTTAACTGCAACCATCGACATCTAAATTCCCTCTGGAGCCTTTCTGGTACCTGGGCCTACCTAATTATCTTCGTAAGAATGCAAGTTGAATAAACTTCGATTAGATTATGTGCTACGCCCTAGAAATGTAGTTAAAGAGGTTTTAAGAATTATGAATTCAATATTCCTCTCTTCAATGGATATGATGGTCCAATTAGAATTAATTCTGTATCTTCTACAATAGACTGTTCAAAGTGTGAAAGGGCTTATACCATTCTTCGGTCTCCCTTTCCTAGCCGGCTGTCAGTATAACCTTCCAATTTGTGACTCACTTGGTTATACATAGACGAGAGATTCATTGATTGTTTAGAATAATATAGTAGTAAGCCTCTTGCCATGTTACTGTAAAAGTCGTAGCGTGTTTGTGTTAATTTAATAGTCATAGTTTTTCGTGATCAAAGTTGATAATAACTTTCATTACTACAATCAATAATACGCATTTCTGTATCGAAATTCATAATAAAAGTTTTACACAAAAAAAAATCAGCACACTAGTTTACACCAGTGATTATGAGACGCAGTGGACGTGTTAAGTGAAAGAAGTTAGTCGTTGTCAATAACTATAATTATTCTTCCCAAAAAATCTTGAAAATAAACGGCGAACAACGATGGACTTGTGTGGATAAGAAATGTTAACCATTTATTCTTACATTGGGCCCAGTGGATGCCAATATAACGGTGACCAGACATATCTCAGATCAATGCCATGACTCCAAATCAGAATATTCGAACCCCCGAATTGAGAGTTCAGCATGCAAGAGAAAAGCTTTTGATGATTCATCTGAAAAGCCAGCCAAAGTATTTCGACGAGTTCTTCGATTATTACATCTGATATTAATTATGTCAGAAGAAATTTATAATAATGGTAAATCTGTCAATTTTCAGGGGTAGGAACATTCTTATAAATATAGATAAACAAGCATAAAAAAATATATAGTTAAATAATTATCAGAACTGGCTATGCAATACCGATATCCTATCACAGAGTTTGTGAAACTCATCAATAGAGTAACAGACATTCACTAACAGAAACCGCCGATCACATAGCTTAAAATTTCGGATATAGAGAATACGCACTTCCATTGGCACAACGTTATATGATTTAGTTTCAACGTAGTTGAAACTCTTTTGTCCACGAGTCAGCCAATGATGAGGCACCAGAAGGATGTTCTTGCTTCGGGTATCGTGATAGTGAGTTTGGGCCTGTGTACTGAAAGCACTGTGACGTTCATGCATGCAACTCAGGCAACCAAAGTATGGCATGAATGTAAGGTAAATATTCGATATTTCACAAATAAATTCATGGAGCTCTCATGTTGTTGCACTCTGGCCAATAATCTCACCGCTTTTTTTGTTTTAGAAAAATGTTTGGAGCAACTGTTGCACCACTGCAGGAGAATACCACATAAAATGGAATGGAATTTAGTATGATACGTAAAGTAGTATAGCAACTTCTTTATTTACAGTGGAGCGTATTCTACGAATAGCATAAATCGCTGAAGACAAGCGTTTCTTCATATACACGACATGAGTTTGTCACGAGAGTGAACTATCAACAAAAAACTTGAAAGCTTAAAGGAGTTATCGACTTGTTTGTGTCTTTTAGTTGATACAATTAGATTTTGTGTCTTTTCAAGAAAAAGGCATTTGTTTCAAACCAATCTTGAGCTTCTATCATTGAATGTTCTGATTTCATTTCTAACTGCTGTCTACTGTTTTCCTTATTTAAAATGGTGGTATCATCAGCGAATATAAATATTTTGCCTGAGTTTATATTTTGAGGTAGATCATTAAGGTTCAGAAAATAAGTATCGGGCCGGGTATAGACCCCTGTGGTACTCCTCTAGAGGACTGAAACAGCCTTTCCATTAAACAGAAACAGTCTGCCTCCTCGATGCGACTTATGAGTCTCATTTATAATACATTTAAATCCATATCGCACGATTTTAGCTAAATGGATTTGTCTGTTCATGCAATCAAGGCCTTTCCTAGGTCAGAACACTTCATACTCGCCTTTTCTTTCTTTTCAAGAACCTCTATTAAAAATTTATTGTTTCTATCATTGCCGTCGTTGTAGATCTCCTTTCTCGGAAGCTATCCGTGAGTCGCTTAAGATTTCATGTTTGTTGACTTGTTGCATAAACCTGACTCATTTAACAGTGGTTTGATAGTTTGAATTCCTGATATTCTCGTTGATGACTTGCCAGGTCGCCTTGTTTGTGCAGTTTGCAACAAAAGAATAATTTTTGCGTCTAATTTCTTCTATTCTTGTATTTCATTTCGAGTTCTTTATAAAGTCGCAAAGACTGTTCATCTTTACACACAATCCATATAGTTTGGGTCGCATCTACTCTTGACTTCAACGAATTTATTGGAGGGGTATCTAGAACTGTTTTTTTTTGCAGTAATTTTTGCTTTCTTTCGGGGATTGCAGTATTAAAGAATTAAATAAGTGTCATGTGGAAGCTTTCATAGGATATTTTTGAGGCATCATTTAATTCATGAAATTAAGTATTCTTTGCTGTTGGATATTACCACCTAAGAACAACTGGATATAGGCAGAACATTGTAATGACAACGACTAAATGATTTAAACAGGTTAGTAATTATAAATACTATATTTTGTGGAACATTTGAACTCGCAGTTAGGAGAAAGGATGAAACAAAAAGATCTGATAATCGAGAAATATTTCAGGGTTTAATCAATTACATAGTTGAACTTTGCAACAGATTGAAAATGAAAACTATTTTCGAAAGAACTTCAAAATGATTTGCCACATTATATTTCTCTTTTTACTCGCCATCAGAAATATAAAATATCTTCAATTTTACGTTTACATATAAAAGATTTCTAAGCGAAACATTACAATAAGAATAGCTGAAATACGAGTCCTTTAGTGGAATTCCCTTAATGAAATTCTTCCTGACGGTGTACACGATTTTTCCATTCAGCATTGTTTGAATGAAAAAACTACTTTTTCAGAGAAGTAAAAGCTAAAGTTTGAAGAAGAGAGAGAATCAAAATGATATTTTTAGAAAAGTTAGAGCTGTATGAAAAATAAAATGGAATTTTCATCAAAAATTTGAGTTTGAAAATGTAAAACTCTGGATAGTATATAGCCTCGCTAATCATTCGGTAAAACATTTTTACTAAATAATTAAACAATTGAGGAATTGGGCTTAAGTTTCGCAAAATATAATGAATAAAAATATGTTTCGAGTTTAATTGTATTTTCAAAAACAACGAAGAAATATTACAATGTCATTTATCCCTAAGAAACAGATGAGAGAAGTGGGGCAACGGAAATCAAACTATTCGTTATGTTGTGTAAGAATTCAATCCATGGGTTACTTTTCCAGTTTGCAGTCACAAGCAATTTTATACATTACTTTTTTGTTCAGTAAATTCAAATAAAATTTTACTAATGTTCTCAATAACTTTCGCACATTCAAAACAAATAGCCATACATTTCAAATCTTTATTCAAATACAGGATATAAATAAAATATCGTTACAAATTGATATATTCATATATAAGTATGTAAAACAATAGGAATAATGTGCAATTTTGACTTTGAGATCACAATAAAATATACTTAAAAGAATTCTGTGCAAAAGATTTACAAATTCGTTCTAAATAAATGCTTAAATGAAATGCAATTAAAATACGATATCACAAAGTTATTCATATATTCTTTTTAATTAAATAATTAAATATTACTGTTAATCGAGATTTACTGACTGTTATTTACATTACTCAATCAGCGTTTCAAATTATTTTACTCAAAAATCAGCACGTATCCAAATTTAACCAATTGTGTAATAAAAATTACAATTTTTACCTAACAATATTCGAGAAAGATATTTGTAATATTCAATATTAAATCTACTAAAGGAAGATAATATTACAAGATTTCATATAGAATAATTGTTCAAATACTTCAATTTTCTGATGTTATATATTCGCATACTCTTTAAATCGTTGAGCGTTATATAAATGAACACATTTCTTTTAGAATATTTCTTATAAAAATTGCAATACTGGTATACAAATAAAAAACTGATCAACAAAACCTCGCTTCAAGAAAAAATTACGTTCACCCAAGTCTTGAACAAATACAGCAAATTTCCTGCCCGAATATTACAAAATCTTTCTCTTTCAATACTTACATATTTAAGTCTAAAAAACATGAACGATGGATTAATGACATATTTTCGATGTATATATGATTTGACACTAATCTATTTTAAGCAACTATTAGTTTCTAAATATACGTGGTCATAACGTCCTCGTTCAACAAATCGGTTTTGAAAAGTCCATTTCACTACTTCTCCCTTAAACCTAAAAAAGAAGAATAAAAATGTCTAATCTTTTCGATGCACATCATCGTTATCTAAATTCAATAACACGTTTCACTGAAACAGTGTTCGATCGATAATCTACTCAATTTATCAAATAAATGACTGAAAATAATATTCCTATAATATGGATATGTGAGGAGCGTCCGTTCAAAAGCAAACAAATCAATTTTCCAGAAATTTCCAGTTTGATATGGATGATGGGAGTAGGGGGCCATGGGCGTCTAAGGACACCCAACAGAGTAGTAATAGGCAATCATTTCCTATATTAAACGTAGGTAGAAAATTCGAGGTCTGAACAAAAGCAAACAGCTTATAACCTGCGGTTCAGTCAAATGTAAACAGTCCAACGAGCAATCAGAACTCGGGATTCTGTCATGTGACATTGCTTCATCGGGAGATGAAGCTCTACAAAGCGCTTATGAGTTTTTGTATAATTTTACAAGGAAGTTGTTGTTCAGTTCGCATTAAGTTTTCATAATTAATGATTGTGAGGAAGGACTAGTGAGTGTCAGTGAGGCATACAAAGGGTATCGCAAGAAAAGAAAAAAGGAGTACCTCCTGTATATAAAGTTCTTCAAGGTTATGCTCATGATACCTGCGTTCTTCATTCGCAATCTGTTTTTGACAAAACAAACCAAGGTTGCCCAAGATAATATAACTGTAGGATGCAACAGCATTAAAGACGATAAAGTGAATCGATTTCGGAAACAAGAAGCTGGAAAAGCGAAGTCAAAGCCCTAACCTCGATCTCCAACCCAACTAAGACTGGAAAAAAAGTACATGTTTGCCGCAAATTCTTCATGAACATTCTCTGCATAAAACCTAAACGACTCAACAGGGTTTGCAGAATGGTGAAGACTGAAGAGCCCATTAAAGAAAGTAGATGGGGTGACCGAAAAAGTTATAGATCGGCTGAGAAAAAGGAAAAGCTTCACGAGTTTCTCCCAAATTTGAAAGGAGGTGAATCACACTGCAACCAGAAAAATCAGCTCGCATTTATTTACATTGTGAGATGTCCCAAAGTAAATTAAGAAGTATTTACAATAAGTTGTTAGTTGCTGAGGACCTTGAGATATCAAAGACGAAGTTACAGAAAGTTTTTTTGTAATTCAACTTAGGGTTTAAGTCCCCTGCCTCTGATGTGCACATTCTGTACCAAGGCATACTTAACAATCAGGCATGAAAAAGATCCACAGATTCGTTCACATCTCATGCTCCAAAAAAGATCCCACACGTTGAGGGATGAAGCTTTTTACGAACTACTAAAATTCCCGACGATGATGAAACTCTCACCGATTGTTTCGATCTGCAACAGGTGTTGTCGCTTCCGGAAACGCCGATTTAGTAAGCCGTTCTATTCGAGGCAAATAAGTTTCTACAATTTCTGCATTGTGGATAAGAAACCGGCCCCTTTTCTTTATACCTGAACTGAAGATCTGGCCGGACGAGGATCTGTGGAAATTTCTTCTGCTCTTTTGGACTGTTTCGAAAAAGACATAATTACGAGAGAAATGAACAAGGAAGTTTGTTCTGTGACTGCTGTGGTGGCTAGAACAAGAACAACATTGTCCATGCCCTCATGAACTAACTAGCCACCCATCCACCGTGTTCAGTCGAAAAAATCTCGTGGTATTTCTCAGTAGGTGATTACAGATTCCTGCCCGCTTTTCGGACGAATTGAGAAGCGACTGAAGAAGCTTCCAACAATCCACACAAAAGAAGAATACGTGGACGTGATGAAGGACTTCGGGGAAAGACCATGCACTTAAGAACAGTAAGTCGCTCTCAGCAGTATACAAATATCTCGAAGGAATTAAAGAGGCAAAAAAATCGAATTTTCCAAGATGACCAAAGCGAGGGCAACGTTTCAGTGGCCAGCCAGCAGTTTTATCGATTTGAAGACCCTAAAACCTCGTGTGATTCTTCTCAAGAGAGGTGTAAAACGTTCAGTAGCCTCAAAGTTTGCTACTGAGGTTTACCTTTGGATCACATAATTGCTGAGACAAAACTGAAAGATGTAGATTCTCTTCTCAAGGAGCTTTTAGGAGAAAATTGGCGATCTATCGAGACCTTCCATGGACGAATGTGGTATAATGAATTGGTGGATGGACCATCATCACCACCTGATGAACTTTCAGCTGCGTTGTAAGCGACTGTGAATTGCATATATAATTTCATTGTTTTTGTAATATAATATACTTTGGAAATGAGCATTTAGCGTTTTTTCGCATCAGAACCTCAGCCAATTCATGTTATTTCAATTAGTGTACTTTAATAGAACCAGAAAAGCAACTACAACGTATGTTATTATAGGTTCAATCAAAAGCAAACAGCTCCGCATAGGGTCTGATCAAAAAAAACAGTCACCAGCGATCTCTACCCTTGAAAGTCAATTTTCCTTGTTTTAAAATGGTTTCTGATTTGGATGACCTGATTAGGAAAACTACGTAGCCAGAGACCATACAGTTATCTTTTCTAGTTCATTTCAAAAGAGTTTTTACGTTCTGCTGAAAAGTTACATCCGACCCACATGTTTGCTTTAGACTGGACGCTCCTCATATCTCGAAGACGAAGAACCGAAAATACCAAAACCAAAAAGGGAATTTCTCTTATAACGTTCTAAAGTCTCTTCGGAAACAGCGACACCCACGTATAACAACTGTTTTCGATATAGCGACTTTCACGAATGAGCGATTGTCCAAATCCTCTGTACCTTCGATTATTTTCAATAATTTTCCGTTTCTTGCATACACTTACTCTAAATTCATTATTGATGTGTATGAAAGGCAAATTGAATTTCTAGAAAACAAATTTCTAATAAGTTTTGACTTGATTGTGTCATAAACATTTCCATATTTTAAATAATCAATATCCGGTACAGTATAAATCCTTTGTATTTGAAAAAATATTTACATATATCCGAGAGAACGATGAGGTGCATATATTTATAAATTCTTTGGTTGGATGCAGTTTTGAAATTATGAATAGTCATGAGGTTTTTCGAAAATTGCAATTTGAAGAACTCTAATACTTACTACACCTAATACATTAAAATTATTCAGAATGATTGAAAAGCATATATTTTGCAGGGAATGTTCTTACATACGTATATAATATAATACAAATAATAAGGTGAATTTCTGTTATAATGACTTGTGCAGAAACTCTTTTTCTTGAAAGACAAATCTGCACTTTAACTTCAATAACATAAAATCTCACTTCTATTACTGCGATTTCAATGTTTCAGATTTTAGAATTGAACAATAAGTAGTGAAACAGAACATTCTTAATTGGAAGTCCATTATTTCTTGTATTTGGTTAACCTATCTAACAACCATGATGCCTGGACTCTTTGATCAATATTTTGTTCAGGAATATTCGATCGGCTTGTAATCGTGAAATATTTATCGAGATGATATAAACGTTGGTATAGTTCAGTGTAAATAGAAAACGACGAAAATTGTTGATAATTTTCCGCGGATGTATCATTATGAAAATGGAATAACATCGTTAAAAATATGTATAGGAATCAATAAAAATACATTTACAACTTATTGTAAAATAAATACTATTTTAAGGTATAAATAAAAATTGTAATTATCTTCGGTTCAGCTCAGATTTGATTGCTGAAAAGAAAAAGAAGATTCAATGAGTTATAAATGGTTTATAATTCATGAAAAATATCTAGTATTCCTACGAATAAAATGCGAAAGAGAATAAAGAAGAAATTTGAACAAACCGAGAACTTCGTCAGAAACAGAAGAATACATATCGAATTCAGGAGCACATTTGATTTACCTTTAAACGTATCCGTTTTTTTTTCATATTTTGATCTTTTCATTAAAAAATGTCCACAGAAGAATTTTACTCTTCTTGCCATTGAAAATAACATCAATGATTGAATATTATAGTCGATTTGGTAAAGCCGTAGAGTTATAAATCTTTAGGTGATAGGACCCTGGATAGTAAACTCACGTGGAATTCGCACCTGGAAAACACAATACACAAGGCTAAACATTCCCTATAGGCATGTTAAAGGACCTGTGGAAAAAAGTGGGGTCTTGCCCCAAAGCAACTCCAGTGGCTATATGTGATGGTGGTTAGACCACGTATTACGTACGGCTGCATTGCTTGGTGGGAGTGCAGTCTTGAGAAGCAATGCCAACTCAAGCTCTCTAAATTACAGAGAACAGCCTGCATGATGATTACAGGAGCCTTTCGCTCTACACCCACAGCGGCCATGGAACTGATATTGGGCCTTGCCCCTCTTCATCTTGTGATTAGAGGAGTGGCTAGAATGGCTTTCTACAGATTCCATCATCTTTCCCGTAATGAAGCGGGTAACTTCGTCTTTGTGCCTGGCGCCCTACAGTCTGGAATTGAGGACAATGATGTGCTGAGTATGAGGTCGGACATAGCAACACCCAAAACCAACATGGAGAGGCCATTCCAGATCATCATTCCCGATAGACAGGAATGGATCAGGTCCAAGGACCGTCTACTTGAGGGTCCCTGTTGCTATACGGATGGCTCAAAGACTGCGAAAGGTGTTGGAGCTGGTGTCTACGGTCGAGGTGCCGCCAAGGAACACTCGATCTGTCTTGGTGGGTATGCGACTGTCTTTCAAGCAGAAATATTCGCCATTGACCACTGTGCTAACCTCTTGCTTGCGGGAGGATTAACAAATAGGTCAATTAAAATCCTCACCGATAGCCAAGCTATCATTAGCATCGGCATTCGATACCTGTACTTCACTTATGGTGAAAGAATGTCGCTTTATCTTGCCAAACTAGGAGAGCGGAGCAGGTTTCGTCTAATATGGGTTCCTGGCCACTCGGGCATTGAGGGGAATGAGAAGGCGGACTCATTGGCCACTCAAGGAACTAACCAGGAGTACATAGGACCGGAGCCTAAGCTCGGAATTCCCCTGGAAACTGCAAGGATGGAAAACAACCGATGGCTGGAATTGAGGGTACGTGAGTATTGGATGAGCCTCCCAGGACTCAGGTACGCTCGACGTGCCATCAGTGGACCTTCCACTACAAAAGCCAAGGCCTGACTTAAACTCTCTAGGTTGGAACTGAGAGTTTTAACTGCCATATTAACGGGGCACTGTCGCCTCAAGAAACACCTTAATAAATTAGGATTGGTTGAGGATCCTTCATGTAGGCTATGTGAAGAAGATACAGAATCAATGGAACATGTTATGTGCGAGTGCCCAGCAGGGGACAGGGTCAGGATGGAAGAACTTGGATCTTGCAAACTGAAGACGACTGAGCTTATTAAGATAGATAGATCACATAGATATATATTAAAAAGCATTCTTGAAGTAGTTTTATCATTTGTATGCATCAGTTAGTAGTTGGTGGAAGTGTTTAGTTCATTCTACAAATAATGGAAAAGTTTTCTAATTTTACCCCTGTTAAATATGTTAAAAATATACTACTTTCCCGAAGTGAAAAATTAATTATATTAAATGCATACGATCCTGTAAGGCATCAAGATCATTTACCTTCAATCAATGAAAATGTTAAAATGTATTCTGAGATGGCGGGAATTGGACAGTCCACAATATACAAGCTTCTCTAGGAAAGAAAATTTGAAATCATGACATGAATGCGGATGTTTTCCAAGAATATTTTGAACAGTTGTTGCATTTGATTTCACTAGGATCTGTTATAGTAATGGATAACGCGAGCTACCATTCGCGACAGATTGAGTTAATGCCAACATCTTTATGGCGTAAAGCAGGCATCATCAAATGGCTGACAGATAAAAATATTTCTTTTGAAGAGAATGTGTCAAAAAGAGAATTATTATTAATTATGAATTTACATAAAATATAATAGAAAAACATAAGATTGACGAAATGACAAAAAACCGGAAAGTTAGTATACTCCGCCTTCCACCTTACCACTGCGAATTGAATCCGATTGAACTGATATGGGCACAGGTAAAGGAAGAAGTGGCTAGAAAGAACACAAGTTTTAAGATAAAAGACGTCGAAGATCATTTCAACGGTGCAATAAAAAGTGTTACTTTCCAAAACTGGAAAAATTGTATGGACCACTTAATTAACGAAGAAAATGAAATGTGGGAAGTGAATCATATAATGGATCTCATATAGCTCCTGTTATAGTGAATGGAATGAAGATAGGTCATAAGATGGGCTGAAAATATTGCAGCTTAAAATATATAAGAGCATTTTGACAAGCATTATTTTGAGGCTTTTATTTTTATAATTTTAAAGTGTAGAAAGAAATTGAATTTAGAACTAGAAGTTTTATGAAGTCATGAAATTATTTATAAACAATGATTAACATTCTGTTAGGTAATGTCAAAACTTATGTGGAAAATTTAGCTTAAGTCTACTACAATATAAAATAAATGTTCATTTCCTAATTTACCAAAATTATTGAGTTATCTGAAATATCATGAACATTATTTATTATATATTTTAACGTATAAAATTGAGCATACGTTGAGTATGCATGAAATAATTATTTTGGTAAATGTAACTATCTAGATATTCATATTAAATTATTATCGTTTTTAAATACATTAGTGTACAATTGATTTTTATTTTATAAGAGAACTCTAAAACACATATTCCTCTACGTCACTGACTACAAATTTTAAACGCAAGCAACAAAAAAGATTGTATTCAGGTAGTTGAGTTCTTCCTGGAGATTTGTATGAGAGTTTCTATCAAAGATCTGGCAATAAATGTTCCAAGATAAAATAAAAGAAACTACATTCATTTTTCAATTTGCCCACGTACCACATTTCTAAGGGATTTGCATACTTAATGAGCTTTTATTACTCTACGTCTCTACCAAATAGACTATAGGCCATTTATTGAGGAGTAAATTGTTTCAAATATGAATCATTCAACATAGATATTTTTGAAGGCTGAATTATGTTATTTTCTTTCAAAATGAAATTCTTTGTGGATCACATTTATTGAAAAAATTTTCAATGATAAAAGAATTGAGAAATTAAAAACTCTCATGCCGATATTACAAAAACACTGAATGATATCCTAGAAGTACATAATATATACAAACATAATTTTGGAAGCTGGTTTCTGTTATTTCCTTACAAAATGAAATTCTTTGTGGATAGAAGTTTTTGAAAAATATTCAAAAATAAAAGTTACGAAATTAAAATTCTCATGCTGATATTTCAAAACAGTGAACGATATCCTAGAAATGGGTGAAACTGTCAAAATAAAGCGAATTGGACACCCTGTTTAAAACATTTTAAATTTTGCAATTGCCACTAATATTTGAATTATTACGAATAAATGAACACAGCTCATAAAAATTAACCATGTTGCTTTTACTCAGCATTATAAACAACCTTCAAACATTGAACGAAACATAAATCAAGAATCTAAGCAAAAGGAAAATACTCAAAATATCCACTCACCGTCTATGATCTCCTGCTTTAACTTATTAAATTCTTTTCTCAGTCCTTCAATCACTTCCTCCTTCATCTTATTATGCTCCTTTCTCAGTTCTTTGATCAGTTCAGCCTTGATACTTTCAATTTCAGTCGGGCCCAGATTCATTTCACTTAGGCCATTCACCTTGAGGATTGTCTCCTCCGATGCTGAACCAAAACGTTTTCGGATACTTTTCGGAGACTCGGCGTTAGAATGTTTGGAAGAACTAGCTGGAAGGGTGTTGGTCTTTTCCCAAATAGCCTTCTTGTCGTCGTCGTCGACGATCTTGTCCTTTTTCTCAACCTGAAACATCCCAGAATTAGCAGATATTCTTAATACTAAAGTGTAATTAATACTCCATTTGATTCATTTGGTTCTTTAGAAGGTAACATTTTCTCAAAACAAAATTATTATTCACTGTATAATTGTGGTTTACTTTCCTGGTTACTACCAGAAAATACTTAATTCGATGACTTTGTGTGAAACAGGTGTTGTATGCAGGTTTTTTGCTTGAAAAAAAAAAATTGGAAATATAAAATTGATGCCAAACATTTTCAAATAACATCTGGATTACTATAATCCATATCTGAACATTTATCAGTGGCGTGCAGGCAAATTCAAAGGTAGGGTAACTATAACAGAATATATCTAATTAAGTAATCATCCTTGCTACTGTAGACAGATCATGTTAAAATATTTATTACCCTGAAAGTAATTTGATTATTTTCATTATGATGGACTGATTCTTCCTTCTCTTTGGAAACTTTGCTGTCCCTTGTGGAATAAAACAATAAATCGTCTAGTTTTCGAATAAAAATATAATTTTCAAGGCAGTATTTTCTGTGCTACATAAAAATGGAGTACATTGAAAAAATAGAATATGCATATATGACTAGTGTCTTATTTTTATGCTCTCAAGTGATATGATGTATACAAAAATACTGGAATACTCCCTAGAAAATAATATTTTCACTCTGAAATTTGAATATTTCATCAACATTTTACACAATAAGTTTCTAAACTAAGCAAAAAATCAGTTCATCAAAATAAGGAAGTTCAGGATCTTACTACAAAATTCTGCACGGTAAAAAAGAGTGACTCCAGAAATGATAACACCCTGTAGATGTTTAGAACAAGTTGTAACTCCAAATCGTGTGAAGACAATTGAAGATATCCTTCTTCATTTTCTGCTGTTCTTATCCAATACTCAAAAGATAGATATAACATGGCAACATTTGTAAATTAAATATGGGAGATGGTCACCCTCCTTTTGAGGCTTACAATTTTTCTACTTCAGCTGTTAAAAATTATAATCATCATTTGGGAGACTAAACCTTATCATTATGACCCTCCCATTCAAAGAGATGCGATATCGTGTATTTCAGATTGATCAATGAAGATATTTCGAAGAATAAAAGCGATAAGCAACCGATGAGAGATGTGGGGACAAACGTAAATCAAGCTGGTCCTTAGTGATTGTTAGATCAGTTGTTAATTTAATAGGAATTATTGATTTTTTATGCTTGTTTATTCTATTATTGATGGAAGGACCAGTTTGACCAATATAAAAAGCAGGACAATCATTAGAATATAATTTATATACACAACTTTTTTCACCTATATCAAGTCGATCTTTGTTATTGATCAAGAGTGAGCATAGATTTTTCTTATTCCTATATACATTCTGTCAAAAATGTACCGGGAATTGATTATTTATAAAATATGCTTGAAACAATTGTTAAAATTGTTGTTGTTGCTGAGTTGGTACAACTGTTTTGTATACTAACGAGGAGTTTGAACGCGATCTGTCATTTAGTTTGTTTTCAATGATCGATTTTGTCAGTTCTCACAAGTGTGTTTTGCGAATTTTACAATGGATGAAAATTAAGAACAAAGGATTTATCTCAAATTATGTATTGGGAATCACTGAAAATGTTGAAGAAGGCTTACGGTGAATCGACTTTATCAAAAACACGTGCATATGAGTGGTACAGTGCATTCAACAGTGGCTGAGATGTGGTGGAAGATTTACCCCTCTCTGGACGGCCATCTACATCTTCAACTGAAGTTAACATCGATAAAGTGATAGAAATTGTAATTCAAAATCGTCATTTAAGTTCCAGAGAGATAGGCACTGAACTTTCTGTCTCACGAATTCATTTGTACCATTTTAAACGATTATTTGGGCATGAAACGATAGTTTCATGACGTGAAGGTCATACGGTAAATAAACAATATTACCTGAGTGTTACGCGGCGTTTGAGAGAGCAAATTCGTCGAAAAAGGCCAGATTTGTGGAAAAAAAACTCATAGATTTTGCACCACGATAATGCACCATCTAACATCATATCATCTTGATTGTGAATGAATTTCTGACCTGATATGACTTCGGTCGTTTTTATTTATCCAAAATTCAAATTCCTACTACGAGGTACTGAAATCGATTCCGGAAGAAGCGTTTGAAAAATGTTTTGATGATTGGATTATTCGTAGACGTAAATGTATTATTTAGGAACGGGCCTACTTTGAAGGCGATACAATAAATTTGGATGAAAAAGAAGTATTTTGTGTTTTATTGACCAATTCGGTACTTTTCTTAGAGAATGTATTGCGTTAATTCTATTGTTTTGATATATGGCATAAGTTAGTACTCATTCGTGGGACATTTTCAATGCAGTGGTGTTTTATTGTTGTTTCATGAACCAGAATGGAGGGGTAACTCGAGGATAACAATAGTTTATGTTGATTTTTAACTATCCATTTGTCTATAATTTAATTGTCGCATCCGTCAATTGAAGTTGATGTTTTCGAAACTCTAACTTTTTCAAAGATTTTTCGTCAAAGGAAAAGCGCGAGGAGAAGGTATTAGTAGACGTTGATCTTCGATAAATATCAAATTCAAGATGATTATCTATTATCAAAATTTGAATATCTAAGTTAAGTGTTTAATGGATACTTACAATTTTCATAGTGAATTGGATCGTATCGTAAAATGAATTTAAGAATTTTGAAAAGAGATTTGATTGTCTATCAATATCTATCCAAATGACTTAGTGTTCAAATTAGAAGGACCTATAGGGCAGAAGTATTTATCCAGGCTTTCTCCAAAATGAACGCAAATTGCGAACGAAGAGGAAGAATATCGCAGATTATGTATTATTTATTTTCTTAGTGTGTGCATGGTTTTGCTAGTTATGTTACGTTGTTTTTTTTATCATACTGAAACTCTCCATATATATACAGGGTGGTCCAACGGAAACACTTCGATTAGCCGGTTTTAAAATAAAAATATGAAGAATCACTCGGGCCCGTCGATTTCTGATTCGATGGGGAACAACTTCCGATTTTTTCATCTCCATAACTTCAATGCCTTTAAGGGAGTGAGCACAACCCCCTGATTTTGAAAAGGGATGAGGGGTGTTGCGATATCTCATTTTGAAGATCTTATCGAGCATTATCTGACCATAAAATTTCGCTTCAAAATTTTCATCGTTAACGAAAGCTAAAGCGGAAGACTACTCACTTTTGTGATTAGTTTATCAAGTGCTGAAAATGGGCATCATTCACTTCCATGCAGTAAAGAACGCTGATGTAAGGCTAGCTTACGTTGAATTTACCTCGAGGTATGCAATGTTTTTATTTATTTGTTAATTTTTTGTTGGAAAAAGTAGACAGACCATGTGTTTGATTTACGTTAGTCTCTTGTTAGTCTATCGTGAATTTTCAGGAACGTTGAACTGTGCCAAAGCGATTGAATATTTGTAGTAGTATTAAAATGGTGTATTCCGTAGAAGAAAGGGTGGAAATGATGAAATTATTTTTTAGAAATAACGACTCTGTGCGATTAATAGCGGCTTGATATTAAACGAACGACATCCTGAAAAAATGTATCCGCTGCTAACGTTGTGCAACTGGTTGCTTAGTTTAACGCTCCTGGTTTAGTCGGAAACAAAAAGAGGGTGTATGAAGGAGACGAAGCGAGGTCACGTATCGATGGATCCGACCCTTAGTACTACGAAATTGTCCAATGTGTCTGTCCAACAATCATGAGAATTAAAAAAAAAAAAACATAAGTTTCATCCTTCTGAGATACGATTGGTTCAGGAACTGAATGAGGATGACTTTGGTCGTCGACTCATGTTCTGTGAAGTGGTCAGTGAAATTATTAACAATAATCCAAAATACATGTTCAATATCTGTTTTTTCGGATGAGTGTTCATTTTACCTTAATGGCACTTTAAACAGGCATAACTGTCGGTGCTGGTAAGATGAAAATCCAAGATTATTTCGGGAAGAGCATACTCAGCATCCCCAAAAGTTAAATGTTTGGGCGGGTATTTATGGAAATCTCATCATCGGCCCTTTTTTATACCCGGTAATATCACTGGCCAAATTTATTTAGAATTATTACAGAACGCTATTTATCCAGCCCTCTTGCAAGTATTGGAGAATGAGGAGGAATTTAGGGTCAGATAGTACTCGATAAGATATTCAAAATGAGGTATCGCAACACCCCTCATCCCTATTCAAAATCAGGGATTCCCCAGGTAGGTGATTGAAGTTACGGGGATGAAAAAATCGGAAAATATGAAGCGTGAACACAATAATTCTGATTCCACTTTTTGTTCACAATTCACTCACAGGTTAGCTATTACTGATGTATCAGTACACAAAATAGTACTTATGTTACACCTTTATTCTCATTGACCTGAGTTTACACGTCAGGGGTAATTGTATTAGGCTTCGTGTTTTGAATTTTTAGCAATTGTGCATACTGTGTTTTCGTACAATCATGTTTTGAGTGACCAAAATTGATGTGGTCCTTACATTTTTTGTTATCTCTCTCTCTCATTCAAATAGATTAATAAATTTAATAGACATGCAATATTCAAAACAACTCACTGCTGCTCTTCTTCTAGCTAAAGTTTTGGCCATTTCGTCCATCATAGATGCCATACTACTACCTGCTGCTCTTCCAAGGGTACCATAATTACTACTACCACCGCTACTAGTTGATGAACCACTGTTTTCCGTTGGAGGAGGAGGTGGTTGATTAGTCTGGAATAATGCATGATTTATATACACACAGACATCGAGAGGATTATTCAAAACTCAGAACTATTTTTTATATTGTTATTCTTTGATTTAACTATTGTGTTTCTTAATCAGCATATTCATTGAATGAATGAACCTATATATTTTAAAATTCTCAGAAATAATTGATTTCAACAGTTACAATGATTTTGTTTGGTAGATGTACAATGCCATACTGTTTCCATATAAATTAAAATACTGAATGAAACTTATTTATCCCGACAGCTTTATCATACAAAATAATCAAATATTTACTACAGAAACATGAAGTGATTATAATGAATATGTAAACTAGAGAACTTTGGCAACATCTTATTCAATCAATGAAGAAAGGATCGGGTTTTGAAAGCTATATTGTGAAATTTTATATACAGCCAACCTAATTCGATCTTTCAAATCTTCTGTCGATAGAGGTGTGATCCTATACACAAGTAATTTGAATACCCTCAAAGGGCGAAGTCTGTAGGACTTAAATATGGCGATCACGAAGGCTAAGCAATTTGCCCTCTTTGACTCAACCATCGCTATGGAAATACGTCATTTTGTATTGACACACCTAACTCCATAATTAGCTAATTCCAAATCTTCTAAAACTGAACCAATGAGTGGAAACACTAACATTCCAACAGAATCGAATGTTGAAGCAGCATATAAAAATATATATTTGAAGAAAATCTCAATTTCACAAAAATTCTCATCATTAGTCAATTATTATAGGCTGTTGACACTCTGCATAAAATTCGAAGAAAAAATTTCAATTCATGTTATCGTTATTTATGAATTGAAATTGTTCTCGCCCATGCAGTTATTTATCATAATCGAATTTACCACGTTCGTAAATTATTGCAGGACAATTTCGCTTTCAGTCAAATTTTATATATATCTAAGTCAACGAAAGTACCCTATAGGATTTGATTCTCTATCGGGTGCCAAAGTTTCACAGCTCCAAGAGATTGCCGACCTGAATTCAGGTATCTATTTCATCCCTATCCGTAAAAGTGTTCCTAAGCGAAGACAGTCAAACAGACGTGATCCTATAAGGGGTCCTTTTTTCCTTTAGGGGAACACAACCCTAAAAATGAAGATGTAAAGATGCAACAATATTATTCTGATTAATGTTGAAACTATCCGGATTCGTACATCAACCAAAATCATCGTAATTGTTCGATTGGCATAGCACAGAACATGTGAAAGGGAAAATACTGATTCAAAAAAATAATCAGTTAAAAATTTGACTTTGTTGAAAGCTTTACCTTATTTTTCTTGAGCCTAGCGTTCTGTAACTGCGCCGCTAACGAGTTTACCTCCCCATCTCCACTACTCTGGGATCTGGTCATATTCGGTAGTGGTGGCGGAGGAGGAGGCGCCAATCCCGGCGGCACACCTGGAATTGGTGGAGCGCCTGCGGGAGGCGGCGGCGGGGCAGGAGGAGCACTAGCGGTTCTTTGGTGACCGCCCGGTTGCATCGACGGCGGCGACACCGGACTCGGGGCTATGTGGTTCGAGGGAGGCAGTTGAGGAGCTGCTGGAGGAATACTGTTCTGTGGAGCCATCGGTGACGTTTGTTGATGCGGAGAGGCGTAAGACGAGCCTAGAGAAGCGTAAGACGTGGATATCCGGCGTTCCTGAATTAACGCCACGTCTTCTTGCGTCATGGTACGGTACCCCATATCTTCATCGTACTGGTGCTGGGGTGGCTGAGGCTGAAGAGGCGGCTGAGGTATCGATGGAGCATATTGGGAATTGGGTTGTCGTACTATGTTACTAAGTATCTGAAAGGAAAAAACATTGATATTATGTAAGATATAGATGTCTGAAGAGATTATCATAAATACATTAATATGAATTTGTTATTTGTGTAACAGAACGCGTTCTGATATCCTCAAGGTTGGTAGAATTATCTCATCCTAGTGAGACTAAATTCAAATATGAGATAATGGATTGTGAAATATCGTCATAATTAGTGCATTTTATTTTTGATCAAAACATCTTTCTGAGGATTTTTTATGGTGAATATGTTCGGTTTGTTCCACAAAAATCATTGCGAATTTTCAATAGTGGAGACTAGCAGCGAAGCGTAATGGCAATGTACATACACGATGAATACCATCTATTAATAACAGCTTATCAATTATTTCAGTCATGCACTAGTACATATAATTTCATTAGACGAATTGGCCAATTATTTAATGAATGCATTGCTATAAGTCTTCGTGAATATCGAATAAACAAGTTTCCCCCAATTCTAGAAACGTACATGCTTATATTCAATTGAAATATGAAAATTTTCATTGACGACAAAGACATTTTGTACAACATCGGGAGAGACGTGAACATTTTTTATTGCAATTTGAAATTCCCGAGTCTACTTACTTCTAATGAATGGAACATGGCCCTTGCAAACTGGTCCGCATCCTCTTTGGAACTAAAGTTCAATCCATAAACTTGTTTATTGTCCCTCCATTGGTGAAACGTTGCCGTCGCTTGATTATATTTCAGTCCTTTCAAAATGGCACAATTAATAACAACCTAAAAAATAATATTGAATGAAGCATTGTACATGACCACTGTAGTGGTTCACAAATTAACATACTGAAGTTGTTTTTCAAGATGTATACATTTGGGTTTATAATTAACAAATTGAGTGACATAGCTTGACTTTTATAAAATGAATATATAAATTCATAAATCATGAGTGGAGTCAAACTATGCATAGAGCAGAGCATGGAAAGCATTTTTAGACTTAACTAGAAATCTTTTCTGAATGGTGATAACCAAAGAAATAATTTGTAAATAATTTTGTTTAAATCTTCGATAACCACCATTTCTTACCTCATGATCCTGTAATTTTCTTCCAACTACTCGAAAAGTCTGCTGAACTGTATGCTGGTAGATGTGTACCTTCGACAGTCCAGACGAGGTTCCTGAAGGAACCCACTTTTTGTTGACGTCATCGTAGATCATCACACTTGCCCTGGCACTGGCGATGGACTGCTCACTGTAAACCAAAAAGGAGCAATGATAAAAACTGCGTGGAAACACTTTTCGTGGTATTTTCATTAGCAAAACCAGGATATTCTTTCACTTCAATTATTATTCATCTACAATTGAAGAGCGATTAACGAATAGCTTTTCACATATTTTAGCATGTTCAGGAACGACTTATTATGGCTAAAAAATAGACAAACCATGGAAGGGATTGTGACGCATTTCCCATCATCAAATTTAAATAAATTATTTCATGTAAACAATCAATCTAGAGTTGTCCCACTTATTTTCGAAACAAATTATTTCATACTCACGAGGAAGCATTTACAGCTCGTTATTACAATAATGGCTAAAGAGGTTTCAACATGACTCACAAGAGTAGTGTATGCCAATCTTACGTCCTTAGAAATGAATCTTATCTTTCGGTTCAGTTTTTGGTAATTGGAAACGAATTAGGTAAAAGAAAAAGATTATTGTATCAGTTAAGTGAAAAGTTTAGTGTAAAGGTAGTACTGGTCGAGGTTAATTTTTATGCTTTAATTGTAACGTCAAAGAGTTATAATTTGAGTATTAACATACCTCCCATCTTCTACAATATACTAGAAATTTGGAGATTGAACAATTTTGGAAGAAACGTAATAAAATTACATTGAACAAGCAGCAATTTTTAATTTTTTAGATTGAACTTCCACTGTAGTTATTTCTGCATCATTTTGCACTTTCCTGAAAGTATGCAGATTGCGGACTCAAAATTAAATAAATTGAGTGAAACGCCCGGTAATATTTTGATGAAATTTCATAAAGCAACATTAGTTTATAATCAGTTATATTTTGTATGTAATTTTATTATTCATGTTCTTGGGTCATAAAGGGGTGAGAACAGTAATATTTTCTTCAAATGGTATGATATATGGTACACCTCGTTAGATAGAACTCTGCAAGACAAATGTAATGGATTATTAAGTTCTTACATTATCTAACAAACTCATCTCATAATGCCAAATAAATGGATGTTTAAATTAAATAAAAATTAAAGTACAAAAGGTCCAAAATGGTCTGCATTTACTCTTTCGCAGTATCTTAATCGAGGATGACCTCTTGAGAACAGTAAACAAAGGCTTTTATCCTTAGTGAGATGTGAGAGGGAAGCAGTTCAACGTGATATCCGTGGGCTAATAGTTAACACAGACAATGTCAAACTAGTACTGTATACACTTAAGACAAATACTGATGGTACAGCCATACAGATTCGGAAAAAGAGTGGAATTTAACGATGACGCCAAATATCTGGGAGTAATTCTGGATAAAAAAGATATGGAATAAATAAGGATAAATACTCCTTCATAGCCAGTGAACGAGCCATCGGCAATAAATGGGGACTAAATTAAAAACATGTACACTAGCAGTACACTGCGGTAGTGAGACTCATGATCATGCACTCTTACATCTTATTACTCTTACTTCTTACATGGTGGTCAAATGTGATGCAGAGAGGGGCTAGGGAGAAGCTGAACAAACTTCAAAGACTGGCCGAGATCTGCATCACATGCTTCTCGAGAACAACACAAACCGCAAGCTTTGATGCTATCCTGAATTGACCTCCTCTTGATATCTATATGAAGGGTGAGGTTGGAAAAGCAAAATTCAGTTACTGTAAAGTTTGTTGAAAACAAAATCAATCAGATTTCGAAAAAGACAATGTTTGTGATGTGAAGTGCTTCAATTTTGAGTGAAATGCTCAAAGAGAAAACATTTTCTTAGTTCATAAGTGTATAAATATAAAGGGCACAAATGTAAATTAGCATTAGGGAAAACTAAATGGCCGCATTATAACGAATTCGAATAAAAACCATAGACAATAACCAGAAGAGCAGCATATACTACAACGACAAAATATGAGAAGAAAAGGCAGAGCAAGACGTATGCGAAAAACAGACGAAAATAATCAGACAAGAAATGGGTCAAACTGAAGCTGACATTACACGGCGAACGACACTGTGCGAGGAAAAATAATTATTATGCACGCTGTAAGCTGTAACCAGCTTTACCATATTGTATCGAAGAAGTTCATGAAACATTGGATAAACTCATCTTGAAAACCAACAGAAACTATGAGTTTTTATTGATCAATGGGGTTTCAAAGAATTTGGTACTTCTTTCGTGAGATCAGTACCTAAAATTTTTATACGATTCCAGAAGTATTTGAATGGAGGACACAATCTCATACAGCAAATGACTCCAATATTATTTTGGGCTATTATTTTGCACGTGAGGTTGGAAGATTTTTATTTCATCGAAATGTAACGGGAACAAAACACAAGATTAAATGACACTGTGCGAGGAAAAATATTTATTATGCACGCTATAAACTGTAACCAGCTTTACCAAAATGTATTGAAGAAGTTCATGAAATATTGGATAAACTCAACTTGAAAACCAACAGAAACGATGCGTTTTTATTGATCAATAGCGTTTCGAAGAATTTGGTAATTTTTCTTGTGATTAGCACCTAAAATTTTTATGCGATTCCAAACGTATTTGAACGAAGGACACAATCTCATACTGCAAATGGCTCCGATATTATTTGGGGCTCTTATTTTTGCACGGGGGTGGAAGATTTTTATTTCATCGAAATGTAACGGGATCAAACCACAAGATTAAATGACACTGTGCGAGGAAAAATATTTATTATGCACGCTATAAACTGTAACCAGCTTTACCAAAATGTATTGAAGAAGTTCATGAAACATTGGATAAACTCAACTCGAAAACCAAGAGAAACGATGAGTTCTTATTGATCAATGGGATTTCAAAGAATTTGGTAATTTTTTCTTGTGATTAGCACCTAAAATTTTTATGCGATTCCAAACGTATTTGAACGAAGGACACAATCTCATACTGCAAATGGCTCCGATATTATTTGGGGCTCTTATTTTTGCACGGGGGTGGAAGATTTTTATTTCATCGAAATGTAACGGGATCAAACCACAAGATTAAATGACACTGTGCGAGGAAAAATATTTATTATGCACGCTATAAACTGTAACCAGCTTTACCAAAATGTATTGAAGAAGTTCATGAAACATTGGATAAACTCAATTCGAAAACCAAGAGAAACGATGAGTTTTTATTGATCAATGGGGTTTCAAAGAATTTGGTAATTTTTTCTTGTGATTAGTACCTAAAATTTTTATGCGATTCCAAACGTATTTGAACGGAGGACACAATCTCATACTGCAAATGGCTCCGATATTATTTGGGGCTCTTATCTTTGCACGAGGGTGGAAGAGTTTTATTTCATCGAAATGTAACGGGATCAAACCACAAGATTAAATGACACTGTGCGAGGAAAAATATTTATTATGCACGCTATAAACTGTAACCAGCTTTACCAAAATGTATTGAAGAAGTTCATGAAACATTGGATAAACTCAATTCGAAAACCAAGAGAAACGATGAGTTTTTATTGATCAATGGGGTTTCAAAGAATTTGGTAATTTTTTCTTGTGATTAGTACCTAAAATTTTTATGCGATTCCAAACGTATTTGAACGGAGGACACAATCTCATACTGCAAATGGCTCCGATATTATTTGGGGCTCTTATTTTTGCACGAGGGTGGAAGAGTTTTATTTCATCAAAATGTAACGGGATCAAACCACAAGATTAAATGACACTGTGCGAGGAAAAATATTTATTATGCACGCTATAAACTGTAACCAGCTTTACCAAAATGTATTGAAGATGTTCATGAAACATTGGATAAACTCAACTCGAAAACCAACAGAAACGATGCGTTTTTATTGATCAATAGGGTTTCAAATGAATTCGGTAATTTTTTCTTGTGATCAGTACCTAAAATTTTTATGTGATTCCAAACGTATTTGAACGAAGGACACAATCTCATACTGCAAATGGCTCCGATATTATTTGGGGCTCTTATTTTTGCACGGGGGTGGAAGATTTTTATTTCATCGAAATGTAACGGGATCAAACCACAAGATTAAATGACACTGTGCGAGGAAAAATATTTATTATGCACGCTATAAACTGTAACCAGCTTTACCAAAATGTATTGAAGAAGTTCATGAAACATTGGATAAACTCAATTCGAAAACCAAGAGAAACGATGAGTTTTTATTGATCAATGGGGTTTCAAAGAATTTGGTAATTTTTCTTGTGATTAGTACCTAAAATTTTTATGCGATTCCAAACGTATTTGAACGGAGGACACAATCTCATACTGCAAATGGCTCCGATATTATTTGGGGCTCTTATTTTTGCACGAGGGTGGAAGAGTTTTATTTCATCAAAATGTAACGGATCAAACCACAAGATTAAATGACACTGTGCGAGGAAAAATATTTATTATGCACGCTATAAACTGTAACCAGCTTTACCAAAATGTATTGAAGATGTTCATGAAACATTGGATAAACTCAACTCGAAAACCAACAGAAACGATGCGTTTTATTGATCAATAGGGTTTCAAATGAATTCGGTAATTTTTCTTGTGATCAGTACCTAAAATTTTTATGTGATTCCAAACGTATTTGAACGAAGGACACAATCTCATACTGCAAATGGCTCCGATATTATTTGGGGCTCTTATTTTGCACGGGGTGGAAGATTTTATTTCATCGAAATGTAACGGATCAAACCACAAGATTAAATGACACTGTGCGAGGAAAAATATTTATTATGCACGCTATAAACTGTAACCAGCTTTACCAAAATGTATTGAAGAAGTTCATGAAACATTGGATAAACTCAATTCGAAAACCAAGAGAAACGATGAGTTTTATTGATCAATGGGGTTTCAAAGAATTTGGTAATTTTTTCTTGTGATTAGTACCTAAAATTTTATGCGATTCCAAACGTATTTGAACGGAGGACACAATCTCATACTGCAAATGGCTCCGATATTATTTGGGGCTCTTATTTTTGCACGAGGGTGGAAGAGTTTTATTTCATCAAAATGTAACGGGATCAAACCACAAGATTAAATGACACTGTGCGAGGAAAAATATTTATTATGCACGCTATAAACTGTAACCAGCTTTACCAAAATGTATTGAAGATGTTCATGAAACATTGGATAAACTCAACTCGAAAACCAAGAGAAACGATGAGTTTTTATTGATCAATGGGGTTTCAAAGAATTTGGTAATTTTTCTTGTGATTAGTACCTAAAATTTTTATGCGATTCCAAAAGTATTTGAACGGAGGACACAATCTCATACTGCAAATGGCTCCGATATTATTTGGGGCTCTTATTTTTGCACGAGGGTGGAAGAGTTTTATTTCATCGAAATGTAACGGGATCAAACCACAAGATTAAATGACACTGTGCGAGGAAAATATTTATTATGCACGCTATAAACTGTAACCAGCTTTACCAAAATGTATTGAAGAAGTTCATGAAATATCGGATAAACTCAACTTGAAAACCAACAGAAACGATGCGTTTTTATTGATCAATAGGGTTTCAAATGAATTCGGTAATTTTTTCTTGTGATCAGTACCTAAAATTTTTATGTGATTCCAAACGTATTTGAACGAAGGACACAATCTCATACTGCAAATGGATCCGATATTATTTGGGGCTCTTATTTTTGTACGAGGGTGGAAGATTTTTATTTCATCGAAATGTAACGGGATCAAACCACAAGATTAAATGACACTGTGCGAGGAAAAATATTTATTATACACGCTATAAACTGTAACCAGCTTTACCAAAATGTATTGAAGAAGTTCATGAAACATTGGATAAACTCAATTCGAAAACCAAGAGAAACGATGAGTTTTTATTGATCAATGGGGTTTCAAAGAATTTGGTAATTTTTTCTTGTGATTAGTACCTAAAATTTTTATGCGATTCCAAACGTATTTGAACGGAGGACACAATCTCATACTGCAAATGGCTCCGATATTATTTGGGGCTCTTATTTTTGCACGAGGGTGGAAGAGTTTTATTTCATCGAAATGTAACGGGATCAAACCACAAGATTAAATGCTAGAGGAATTCTCGGATTTTGTTTGAAAATAATTATCCAATGAATTCTTCTAGATTTCTACCATCAATCTGGGCAGATCTTTTGAATAAAACGATAAATGCATGTGAATCATTCCATTTTCATCTTAATAATTTTATGTATTGTATACACTCCTTGCTTTTCACATTTGTCAATGTTGTTCTCAGCATTCAATCTCTCAAAATATGTGAAATGTAATAGTATTCTCTACCTCATAAATTGAAAAATAAAGAAGTTATAGAAGAACATGCCTACATTAAAGAAAAAATAATAAAGGCTTAGACAAATAGTGCGTTATTTGGATTGATTACATTAACGTTGCAGTAATCATTTCAGTGCTATGCTGCAATAATGTATTGTAACTACATTTGAAATTTTAGAATAGAATATATTAATCAATAAATAGCACTAATATTCTTAGATGTGTTTCCTTTCCTGAACCTGCAATTGGAAAAATATTATAATCCTGAATGAATTAAGGATATCGTCCGAGATGGACATACAATTTATACATCTGAAAATTAACTTGACGTCGACATAGCACTTTCCAAATGTTTATACCTTGTCAAGAAGGCCACCATCGCCTATGAACGGGGGCGGTTAGATTTTAGAAATCCGCTGGAAATGCCACCATGGAGGCAGTTGTAAAGACAGTATTTCTCACGAAATATGCCTAAAAAGTTGGGGGTTCTTTCCATCCCTTTTATTACTCAACAACAAAAATTACATGCAAAACAAAACTGATAATAAAAATCGACGAATCCAGTAAAATTTCATTGAAAATATTACCTGACGTTTTGGTGGATTAAATTGATTTACTTAGAAACAATGTTAATTTATCTAATCCATGAAACTATTCAAACAAAATAACCAAGTCCAGCAAAAAGAGTTCACACAAACCATTGCCAGTATTCCTTCCATTCCTGCTCAATAGAATTCCTCAAATTCACCCTGAACTCTTCCTGAATGGATTCATAAATATCTTCCACAGTATCCATCACGAAAATTCGAAACGATAACAACGAAGTAAAATTTAACACAAAACGCTTACGAATCAACGAAATAGATCACTGACAAACAATTAATTGACACATAATCAACAAAATTAACACATTGTTTATACGATCGAAACTCACAACTAGTAATGTCGACACGTCGTACGAAATCTAAAGGTAAACTACTGACATAACGAATAAAATATCACTCTAACGAGGAAGTTGCTATCAGCGTTCAATTTCGAAATGGAACAACTTTAACCGCATCTTCAAACTGTACCCACTGCTGATAACGACAAGGTCCCAACATTTGGGGACCCCCTGCGACTGCAAATCGTCCCAAATTGAAAGTTCATTCGAATATACCGATTTTCTTTTGTATTCATAGAGCCGATTGTAAAAATTCAGGTAAAATATAATTACAAATGTAATCCTTTCAACATGACGGTAATTGCCTGGAATTTCTTGGAATTTAATAAACGACTAGATTTATGACCACTCGTTTGAATTTTATTGTTGAAGCTTTGGAGATATTTATATAATGACAATTGCATTCAAACGAAGCGATAGAATAAATAGTACCCCAATTATCCTATTCAAATAGTCACTGATTTGATTTTAAAGAGAGTTTAATTTCAATACAAGCTACACTAACATAGAAAATGTTTTGATTGATTTTACAATGTATTCCGAAAACATTTTGCACAATAAATTTCAAGAATGACCCTATCATTGAAATATCCAAATGATTTTTGCGAATTATTCATATCACTGGTGAACACTGTTTTCGGCATACGAACTCTGTGATAATTTTCATTTATTTTGATGTACTTTCACTCAAAAACAATTGTGTTTTTGTTTGAATAGCTTGATTTCGGCGACTGTACATTCTGTCAAAAAAGTACCGGGAATTTATTTTCAAAATAATCTGCTTCAAACGATTGTCAAAATTTTTGTTGTTGAGTTGACACTACAGGGTGTTACATAATAGTATGTTACAACTTGAGGGGGTAGATCTACGTGCAATGTTAAGAAAAAAGTTCATATAAACATAGGTCCGCAAAAGGTTCGTTACGGAGATACAGGGTGTTGAAATTTCCGGAAAAAATTGTTTTTTCTTTAAAACTCCTGCAGGTTTTGAGATATTCAGCACAAATTTGGAATGCAAGCTATTTTTTACAGCCTCCATCATTACACGTCATAGATTTTAACTGAAATTCACAAGGTGTTTTTATTTTCGGGGCCATGTCTCCTTTTGCCCTTTCAAACTTTTTTGCAGTACCCACTGATCAGCGTACAATCAATTTTCGTCATTCTCATTCAATTTAGAAACTTTTTTAACACTTGTAAATTTTTTCGTATCTCCATCCGTTTTCGAGTGAAAAATTATTGAATTTGAATTGTATGTTATTCGCTAAATAAAGACAAAATAACAGAAATACTCGATATGCATGCCAAAAATTTGCTTTTATTTTGATAGCTCGTCTTATGAGACTCAACCTATACTTATTCAATATCAAACTAAAAAAAAGAACAATTAAAAACTAAATAAATTGCTGGAAGTGTCCTCCACCTGCAAGAATGCCTGTCCTTCTTCGAATAATGTAACTCACTCTTTGAAATATTCCTGAGGTATTTCTTATCGTGTCACAAGAGTTTATTATTCGATTTCTCAATTTGTCTACAGTTTTCACTGGATTGGTATGAAGTAAACTTTTGAGATATCCCCATAAGAAAAAGCCTGAACTATTTAAGTCTGGGGACCTAGAAGGCCATTGTTCTGTCCCACCCCTACCTATCCATCGGTTGTTGAATGTATTTTTCAAGAATTCCCTAGCTTCTCCCGGTCATGAATGAACCACATTATTTTTCTCACCAAAAGTGGCACATCCTCGAGCAATAAAGGTAACTCCTCCTCAAGAAATTACCAATAAGCGGGACTGTTTGGTCTGTTAGGCAAAAAAATGGCCCAATTAAATAATTTCCAATTATTCCGACCCAGACATTTAGTGAGAATTGTTCGTTATGATGAGACTCTTCAATTAAATGGGGGTTTTCTTCAGCCCAATAATGATTGTGAAAGTTTGTTATAGCAGTTCCCAAAAAGTTAGCTTCGTCTGTGAACATTATTTCACCACCAAAATTAGCCTTTTCTCTAATTTTATCTAAGAACCATCGGCAGAAATTCAGTCTTGAAGGAAAATCTCGAGGAAGTAGAGTTTAGTCGCGTTGAATATGAAACGGGTTCAATAAAAAGTCGTGGAGAATCCTCGAAACTAGAGCATGTGAAATATTAAACTGATGTCCAATTTTTCTTGTACTGCTTCCTCAATACCTGGAGTTCTCATAGTTTGAGTTGCACCTTTTAAAAGATTATTTGCAGTAAAAGTACCAGTTTCCCTCAACCGTCTGTGGACATTTGAAAATGTTCGCCTGTCTGGTGTTACTCGATTTAGAAAGCGCACCTGATATAATCGCCTAGCATCTGTTGTGTTTCCGTCAGCCAGACCATACATGTAATCGATATCAGCCAATTCAGCGTTAGTAAAATCAGCATTTTTTTCACAGCAATAACTTTAAAAGTCTTAAAATTAATCGTTAATTTAACAAACAATTCGAGCAGACACTGGTTCAACTTTAGCAACTGTCAAAATAAATAAATGAAAACAATCAAAGCCAACTAGCCATTTTTTTTTAATTAGAAGTGCTTTCAATTCAGCGAATGCATACAATCGTTCAATAATTTTTTTGCTAGAGAACGGTCGGAGATACGAAAAAATTACAAGTGTCAAAAAAGTTTCTAAATTGAATGAAGATGACGAAAATTGATTGTACGCTGATCAGTGGCGTACTACAAAAAAGTTTCAAAGGGCAAAAGAAGACATGACTCCGGAAAAGAAAACACCTTGTAGATTCTAGTTAAAATTTAGGACGTGTAATGATGGAGGCTGTAAAGAATAGCTTGTATTCCAAATTAGCGATGAATATCTCAAAAACTGCAGGAGTTTTGAAGAAAAACCAATTTGAAGCCTTTGCGGACCTATGTTTATATTAAATTTTTTTCTTAAAATTGCACGTAGATTTGCCCCTCAAGTTGTGACATACTATTATGCAACACCCTGTATATTTATAAGGAGTTATTTCTTTTCCTGAGATTTAATTAGGGTAATTTTTACGATGAAACGGTCACCATTTTGACAAATAACAATAAAAAATCAATAAATTCCATCAGAAGAAGAAATTAATTGTTTTTCATGAAATCCGAAGACTTCCTAATTGTTAACGAATATTTCTTCGTTTCCAACTTGATCGATGTAAATTCGACACGGAAGGATTGCTCATAAACATCGTCATCAAGGTAAACATGCTCTATAAACAGTGTGAATATTCCAAGAAACTTCATCAATCAAATACCTGATTTCCGCCAATTCACAATGCGTTCAACGGACGTTATTCATATTTTCATACCTTCAGGGGGAATGACTAACCCATCACTTGGAAGTTCCGATTTCATCGAAAATCTATAATATGGAATTTAATCTTTATAGAAATTACGTAAAAATCTGTGGAAATCGTCGTGTTCAGAACCGAATAAATCTGAGAAATATTCATTGTATGACTCAGTGTGAGCTAACAAAACGACGCATCTGAATCACGACTTTAATCTAAATTATACAATGGAAGAAAGAGTTTGTAAACACGTGCTCTTCGCTCATTTATTTGAAGAACTAGGCTACCTTCGATTTTAATTTCAAGTACACTGCTCCAAGAAAGTTAGGGAATGGCGAGATTTTAAGAAAACAGTAAGATTGTATTATATCGGGATTTTTCGTAACTTTATAAAAAACAAGTATATATTAATCAGGACATGTATAGTAGACTCGCGTTAATGTGAACTTGTGTAACTGTCATCGGCTTAAGAACAGAATGTTTTGCTTCAGCGCTCTGTAGTGTAAATAATCGGCACCTTTATGTGAACAGGAATTAACTTGTTCACGCCTTCAGTATTTCGGGGATGACAGGAGACCTATAACTATAAAATACACATGTACTCATCTTGTGTTTGTTGGAGTTCATAGACATATGTGCACAATGTTTGACAAAAAACTCAGAAATGGTGTCAGTATCAGTAATGATACTCTTCATGTGGCAGACTCGAATATTATTATTTGATGTAGTTTTCATAATGATATTGATTTCCGTATTGAACTGTGTTATGGACAGAGGAATGGTAATAGCTTTATAAGTCATTGAATTATAAGCGACCTATTTATTTGTTATGAGGATGAAAGAATATATTCGGATTATTGAGTCTGTAAATGTTTCTTTTCTATATAGTTTGGAGGGGACATTATTATCGAGCTCATTATGATTATATCTAGGAATTTTATTGAATTGTTGCGTTCAATTTCAGCAGAGAAAGTTATTTTATCCTGCATTTCATTTGAAAAATGTGAAAATTGGTCTATTTGTTAATTCTTGAAACCCCACAGAATGTCATCAACGTATCTGTACCAAAATATAATATGATTTTGTGCCAACTCGTTGTTCTTCATAGATTTTTCAAGATTGTTCACAAAAATATCTGCTCATAGGGGGCTAAGTGGGAGTCCTACGGGGAGTTCCGAGAGAATTGGAAACAATTGTTGACAGCTAGCTCTCTAAAAGATTACGAAATCTAATAAACACCTTCTAGAAACCTCTCTGTTAAAAATGTTTTTCAATTTGAATCAAAATTTTTCAAACAAAGCTCAGGATTCCTCATGATATCCCCATGAGTACTCATCCAATTTCAATATAATAAAAAGTATCACTTGAATTTCCAAAATATCACTTGGACTTCAATTGGACAGTTTGAATTGTAATCCAGTAGATTTTTCAGAAAAAAAAGAAATTATTGAAGAATTTTACTGTGTGACAGAGTTTGTGATAAAATTTTTTGTCCTAGAAAATGTTTGGTCATTATTTTAGTTCGGTTAATTGACTTCATTCTGTATTTTGGGTAAAAAAAGGCTAGAAACGTTACAGAAGATTCTGATGAGTCGAGAAGTTAGCTCTGTAGCGGAATACCATCGAAAATCACAGAGCAATCTTCATAGAATTATAAAGGATGTTTAGGAACATCGTATCTGAATCAAAAATAATATGCTTTTGATGCTAACTCGTTATGCTTAATAGATTTTTCAAGATTGTTCACAAAAATATCTGCTCATAGGGGGCTAAGTGGGATTCCTACGGGGAGTTCCGAGAGAATTGGAAACAATTTTTGACAGCTAGCTCTCTAAAAGATTTCGAAATCTAATAAACACCTTCTAGAAACCTCTCTGTTAAAAATGTTTTTCAATTTGAATCAAAATTTTTCAAACAAAGCTCAGGATTCCTCATGATATCCCCATGAGTACTCATCCAATTTCAAGAACCTTTATAATAAAAAAATATCACTTGAATTTCCAAAATATCACTTGGACTTCAATTGGACAGTTTGAATTGTAATCCAGTAGAAATTATTGAAGAATTTTGGAAGATATCTCATCGACTGTGTGACAGAGTTTGTGATAAAATTTTTTGTCCTAGAAAATGTTTGGTCATTATTTCAGTTTCGTATTTTGGGTAAAAAAAGGACTCGAAACGTTACAGAAGATACTAATGAGTCGTGAAGGAAGCTCTGTAGCGAAATACCATTGAAAATCACACGGCAATCTTCATAGAATTATAGAGGATGTTTGAGAACATCATATCTGTACCAAAAAATTAATATGCTTTTGTGCTAACTCGTTATTCTTCGTAGATTTTTCAAGATTGTTCACAAAAATATCTGCTAATAGGGGGCTGAGTGGGGGTCCTATGGGAGTCCCGAATTGGTTTGAAATATTTTGATTGAAATTGGAAACAATTTTGGGACAAACAGCTAGCTCTCCAATTGATTACGAAATTCATCTAATCCTAACCTTTTAGAAGCCTCTCTGTTAAAAATGTTTTTCAATATGAATCAAAATTTTTCAAACAAAGACTAGGATTCGCCATGAAATCCCCATGAGTACTCATCCAATTTTAAGAACCTCTCTAATAAAAAAGTATCACTTAAATTTCCAAAATTTCACTTGGACGTCAATTGGACTCTTCAAATTGTTTTACAGCAGATTTTTCAGAAAAAAAAAAGAAATTATTGAAAAATTTTGGAAGATAACTCATCGATTGTGTGACTGAGTTTGTGATAAAAATTTTTGTCCTAGAAAGTGTTTTGGTCATTATTTCAGTTCGGTCAACTCACTTCATTTCGTATTTTGGGTTAGGTTAGGTTACAGAAGATTTTAATGAGTCGTGGAGTAAGCTCTGTAGCGGAATACCATCGAAAAAGTTCGGTGTTACCAAATCCACTATATGCCAGATTATAAATAAACAAAGAAAAATTTCGGTAGTTATTGCAACCATCGCAGGTGAAAAACTGTACTCGCAACCTGACTTAGTTTATTCATTCATAGAAGAACTGTTGAATATTATTACTCAATCTAACTGATCAACAAACATACTTTCAATACTTGTGAAAAGAGGTGTTGATATTGAGGAATTACTTGAAGTCAAATTATTTTCAGTAGAACGTGACATTGAAATAGCTGCGATTCTAATAAAAAATAAAAATGCAATTATTGTTACAATATATAGAGCTTCAAGTGGAAATTTTGAAGTCTTCTTGGAAAGAGTTGAGGATGCTTTGATATGGTTGGCAGAGCATAGAAGATTTGAACACTTGACTGGTGACTTCAATATGGATTTCCTTGACAACACCTAGAGGTCCAGAAGATTGACGGTTTGCTTGAAGTCATTTGACCTGAAACCAATATTTGCCGAACCATCAAGAGAGTCAAAAAACTCTTTTACTTGCGTAGACAATATTTTCACCAACCATGCATTTGATTTATGCGAATATTCAACACTGAATCTGCATTTTGCTGACCACTATGCTCAGCTTCTCATTGTGGGAGATATGACTGAATCAAGGACATCATATATAACCAGAAAAATTATGTCTACAGAAAATGTTCTCAGCTTTGTGAAGAAAAGAACTGGGAACAGGACTTGAGTGATTTAACGGCTCAGCAGTCCTTCGATTTATTTCATGATGCTCTGATGGTTTTTCAGCGTTCCTTTCCACCAAAAGAATTAAGATCACGGACAAGAACAAGAGGTAGAATATCACTTTTGAGGCCAGTGAGGATCTGTTGCAATTGAAGAATCACCTGAACGCCCTGGAAACCGTGGCAAGAGCAACAAAAAATGAGACAGTTTATGATTTATATAATGCAAAGAAAGAAGAGTATCATAAAACAATGGATGAAGAAGTTAGACAGAATAATATTGAATATATACAGAATGGTCAAAATTTTCAGAGAGCTATGTGAAACGTGATTAACAATGAGACAAGAAGGCATACCAGCAGCAGTTTCTCGAGTGATGATTTTTTCCAGACCAACCAAAGATGGCTAGACTGATCAAAGTGTTCAAAAAGGATGTCGTAACGAAATATCACATTACAGGCCAATATCAATATTGCCAGTTATTTCCAAAGTGTTTGAGACAATTATAAAAGATAGGCTTATAGACTTCTTTGAAAAAAAAACAACTTCTGCACAATGCCCAGCGCGGATTTCGAAAGAACAAATTAACCATCACAGCCTTGATCACAATGATACAGCAAATTTTGAAAGTACACGATGAAGGAGTTATAGTCCAGATGACTTGTTGTGATTCTTCGATACAATTGGCCATCTTGCACTCTTGGAAAAACTCGGTTTCTATGGTATCTGGGGACCAACATACTCTTTATTGAGATCGTACCTCAGAAATAGACAACAAGAAGTCAGTTGGAACAAAGAAAATTCAAAGAGCTTGATCATTAGAAATGGAGTACCACAGGGGTCGGTGCTTGGCCCAGTCTTGTTTGTAATTTATATGAACGATCTACCATCTAACGTTCCTGGCTAAAAACTATGTTTATATGCGGATGATACATCAATGCTGTATGAGAGTGATTCCATGGAATAACTTCAGAAAGTTTCTGCCGAAAATCTCAGGAAAGTGAAGGTCTGGATGGATACTAATAAAATGAAACTTAATGAAAACAAAACGCCGGTCATCATTTTTTCAAGGATTCTCATGAAAGTGTCAAATTCTTGGGCCTCCACTTGGATAGTCACTTGAAGTGGTCTCTGCATATTGAGCAATTGCATAAACGTCTTTCACAAGCCATATTTATGATAAGAAGACTGATGCTGAACACTGACTTCAAAACAGCTAGAAAAGCCTACTACGCCAATTTCTACAGTGCGGTCAGTTATGGTATAAAGGTTTGGGGTGCTTCAAATGAGAGCAAAAGTGTATTTCTTCTACAGAAGAAAGTAATCAGGGTGTCGTGTAAACTCAACAAGATGGAGAGCTGCAAGCAGTCTTTTATTATTCACTATACCACTACCTGCAATTTTCATTTTGGCTTGCCTCAAATATGTCTAAGTTATCGTCAACAATTCAACACAAACAGAGACCGACATAATTACAAAACAAGATTTAGAGATGATCTAGAACTACCTTTACACAAATTTAAGTGTACACAGCAGGGTGTTGATTTCTGGGGACCTAAATTATTCAATTTTTACCAAGTGCAATAAAAAATATAAAGACAAGAAAGGGCTTCATAGCTGCAGTAAAGGATATCTTGATAAAAAATTGCTACTATTCAATTGAAGTTTGAGTTTGCTTAAGGTTTGTTTGAGAAATGTGTAATGTATTTATTTCATTTGTAAATTTTCCATAGTGTGATATGTTTTTACAATTCTTGACGTTTTCTGTAATATTGATTGCTTGAAATATATATAATACTAATACTAATACAACGAAGATGAGATTGGTTTATACTGAAAACTTCTACACGACAAAACCTATATTTCGATTTCTGAAGACACTTCCCCTGGTTTGAAATTAGCAAAGCAACGAATAATTTAACTAGGATGTGTCAATGCATCAGGTGAACACAAGTTAACTTCTGTAATTCTCTCGTCAATAGAAACACTAAAAATGCATGAATGACCAAATGATCAAAAACTGTTTCTTTCTGACGTGAGTTTTTCACATATCTTTTCAACTCTATAATTTAGCAAACAAAAATACTTACAGGTTAAAACTTTCTCACAAATGAAAATCTTCCTATCAAAGCCATCCTTCTGTTAGATGGGTGTTCCATCCCATCCATGAGCAGAGAAGTTAAAAACACCTGAAGGTGATATTTTTGTCAAATTTATGCCACCTAATGTCACACGCCTTATTCAACCTATAGATCAGAATGCGTTGGGACTTACTACACTTTATTACAGAAAAAGCTCGCTTAGCTCTGTTGTTATACAGGGTGCTTCAACGAAAACTAAACAGAGGCTATATCTACCAAGATATTCATTTCTGATCAAAACGCAAAAACAGGTCAATTTTTGTTTCAAGGGGGACATCTTTTGGGGTACAAAACTTGCCTGAAATATCAACCCCCTAAGCGGGGGTCGCAATCCTTGAACAGTTTGAATAGGGAAGATGGTTCGAGTGATGACTCAAAAGAAAGGTGGTATCTTTGTCTACATCGCCTTGAACGAATTTCCATTTTTAATTGAAAACTGTAGAAGATACAGGGTGAGCAACTGAAAGATAGGGAAGACTATTTTCCTGAGACTATTCAAATTTTAGTGAAGTACAATGGAACAGATCCATGTTGATCAATGGCAGTCATCATTAAGTACCATCCTCATCTCGAATTTCAACCCCTAGAGTAGGGGTGACCACCCTTGAAAATTTGGAAGAGGGTAGATGGGTCGTGTGATACCTCGAGAGAAAGGTATCATCTTTGTCTGCATCCCCGTGAACGAATTTTCATTTTTGATTGAAAACTGTAGAAGATACAGAGTGAGCTACTGAAAAATAGAGGAGACTATCTATCGCCCGGAGCTATGGAAGTATTAGTGCAAAAAAATGGAACAGTTGAAATTTGAGATGTGAATGGTGTTTCGGAAGATGACAGCCTTTGATCTGGAATGAATCTGTTCCATTTTTTTGCACTAATACTTGAATAGCTCAGAAGGTGCGATACGAATTATAGTCTAAACCTCTATTTTTCAGTAACGGCACCTTCTTTCAAACTTTCAAAATTCCTCAACGACTTGCTGATAAAACATTGCAATTTTAAATCTAAATTTTCGGTTAAAATTCATACGAACTAATTGCCAATATCAAAGATACCATTATACCACCTAATTCCAAACTCATTTCTTTCGATGTTAAGAATCTATTTCCCAACATTCCTCCAAAAGATACGTATTACTTAGTTGAAGAATTATTAGAAAAGAATCATGTCAATACTATCATTATATTCTTTCATTATTAAAAATTTGTTTAGATCAAAATTATTTCCATTTCAATTACAAATATTATACTATTGAAGACGGCTTGATTATGGGCAATCCGTTAAGTCCTTTGTTAGCAGAAATTTTCATGAATAACTTGGAGAAATTAATTCATAATCATCTACTCAGTAAATATTGTTTATACTGGTATCGCTATGTAGACGATATCATTATTTGCTTCACAGGAACAGATAGACAGTTAAAAATTTTCGAAAATCATATAAATTCATTACATCCAAAATTGGATTCACAACCGAAATAGAAAGCAATAATTCGATAAATTTCTTAGACGTAACAATTTCGAAAGAAAATGGAAAACATGATTTCGCAATTTACCATAAGCCGTCACATACAGATATTATAATACATAACTAGTCGTGTCATCCGTATCAACATAAAATGTCAGCATTCAATAGTTTTATTCATAGATTGATTAACATCCCGTTATCACCAGAAAATTTCAACAAAGAATTAAATTTGATTAAACAAATAGCCAAAAATAATGGTTACAATCCAAAACTAATAAATAATATTTTAAATAAAAAACAAAGTAGAATCGCATTGAATGAAGTTTACTCTGTCGATAAATTTAAACAAAAATTCAACACCTTAACCTACGTTGGCATTACAAGTGAGAAGCTGAAATCATTCTTGAGTAGCACTAATTTCAACATAGCTTTCCAAACTAATAATAATTCAGGCGAATATATAAAACATAATAAAACCAAATCAGGTAAAAACAATAAATCAGGTGTTTATAGATTGAATTGCAATGACTGTGATAATTTCTACATTGGTAGAACACATAGAAATTTTAATATTAGAATATCGGAACATAAACGCAGTTTTTCAAATAAAAAATCAGATTCAAATTACGCGAATCATCTCTTAGAAAATAATCACTCTTTCGACCCACAGTTTGAAATTTTGCATACAGATAATAAATATTGGAAGGTAGATCTTTGGGAAACTTTAGAAATCATACAAACACTCAGGTAGACTCATCAATGAACAAGTCGATTTAAGCCCTTCACCTCTATTGAATCTCTTCGGGGAGCAATCTATTCCTTAATTTTATTGGATATACTTGTCATAAATAACCACTTAAGAAGAAGCAACCCTATAAGCTTTTAATTACTCAAGAACATTTATATTTATATTCTCATTCTTATTTTCTGTACATTCATTCGTTTGAAGAAGCCACGGTGTAGTGAAACGCGTTACGAATCGCAATTATTTAATAAAATTCCTTAAAACACAGTACTTGTTTTTTATTAGCATTCTGAAATTTTAACCGCAATAAAATCTAACCGATGTAAACATTTCAGCCACCGTGGAATATTCAAAATAGTCCAGTCATAGAGATAAAGGCAAAGATAAACCAGTAAACTATGTGAATTTTGTATTCGCTAACATAACCGGAAGTGGACACACGATTGCGGATAAGAACGTTGAAGAATGGATTAAACACAATACGTCGTGTGGGCCTCATAGCAAGCGATAATGAATACGTAGTTGGAAAGAACCTATTTTTACAGAGGGAAAAGACTAGAACGAGGATAACAGTCAGTTGACCTTGATTATGCTGAAATTTCCGGCAACATTTTTAACTCATCAAATCAAATAAGAGAAAGGATGCAAAAATGCATATTTATCAATATTTAGCTTTTCGTACAGCAAAGTGCTCATAGGCAACTTTGGGAATGAAGTCTTGCTGCAGTGAGAAAAAGTGTATCCTACAGCCTAAACACCTTTCATCGTTGCACCTAAAAACTGAAGACATCTATGACCAAACTGTAACGAATTTGATATTGACGATTTATATAAAAATATATGAACGTATAGAAGATAAAATTCAAAAAACATAGCAACAACTTCGCTAATGAAATATTTCTATTTCGCAGGTTGCGAGAACGAAATGATAAAGAAGCACAGAAACGTGAGATCGATGGCCTTAACAGTATAAAGCAACAAAAGACGCATCATCGACCATGAGTAAACAATACCGTTCGAAAATAGGACGATACAGTGCATATTTAATGAAAATAAACCATTAAGCTCGAATGACGTCGTTGCAAATATTGATAGCAATCACGTTACGGTAAAATTTCATATATAGACTAGTTCAGGAATGTTTCAGACAAGGCCACATTTACGAAATAGTTCATAATTATATATTTTCTATGATTTTTTACAAGTGTGGGGTTGCTAACACTTTTAAATTAGGAATCTTTTATCCAACACATATTGAATATCTAGGTTTGGAAGTCTAAAGCTTAAAGGCAGTACTCCTACTAGGGCAAGAAACAAACCCAAAATTATGATACTGAATAACTGTCTTTGTTCTGAATTTTTCAGTAAAGAAGGCTGTAAGAACTTCATTTTGAATAAAGGCATTAGAATTTATCAAGTATTTTGTGAAAAAGAACTGTGAAGCATTCAACCATGTGTTCCATTCCATTGATTCGATTACCTCCTCACATAGTCTGTATAAAGGATCCTCGATCAATCCTAACGTGTTTGAGTGATTTGAGGTGACACTGCCCCTGTATCTTTAGTACCATCCTCCGGTTATTTTAAATACTAGAGGTATTTAGGGGAATTCCAAGCTTAGGCTCTAGTCTGATGAATCCCATAGCTGTTTCTCAAGCAGCTAGTGAATCCGGCTTCTCATAGCTTTCAATACTCTAGTGACCCAGGACCCACATCAGACCAAGTCTATTTCTTTCTCTCAGTTTGGCGAGGACTGAACGACATGTCAGATGCCAATGCCTTCAGTCTAGCTTGGCTATCCGTGATGATTTTTATTGATCTACTTGTTAATGACCCGCAAGCAGGAGGTTTTAATAATAATATACTTTATTTTGTAAAGATAATCTCTTAAAAATATACATGTAAGAAACTATAACACAAAACCCGCCAAGAAAATATGTACAAACAGAAAAAACCGTACAGGACCACAGTACATAGGTACTAGTAACATAAACACCTCAAAAAAGTCTAGGGAACACTTCTGAATATCGATATATCGTATCCAGAACGATCAATATGGATGATTTTTTTAAAGAAATGAACACCTGCATTCATTTCTCACCAAATTATGTAGAGTGCCGCAACAGATTTCAGTTTTTTTTATAAAAAGCTAAAAATGCAGCAGATGCGACGCTGCTTTATAATCATTTCATGTATTCAGTATTTGAAATCAGTTACTTAGCACTTTGTTTCTGTTGTGAGCACAAATAAAAGATTCAAGTTTTGTGATTCGACCATGAAAAGACGACATTTGACTAGAGAAGTGATGTTACGAGCCCTTGGCATGCTCCAAGTTGGGAACTCACAACGGGAAGTATCCAGGGTTCTGGGAAGTAGCCCAAGTGTCATAAACCGTTTATGGTCGCGTTTCAATGAAACAGGCAGCGTAGAAGAACGCCATACAGGTCGTTGTTTCAGGATTACTACAGTCGCCCAAGACCGATTTTTGGTTTTACAAGCCAGAAGAGATCGTACTACCAGAGCATCTCAATTAGCTCAAGAGCTATCACGAGTTCATAATGTACAAATTTCCGACCAAACTGTGAGAAATTGACTGCACGAAGGTCAACCCCACTCCAGACGTCCTTTAAGAGTACCACAACTGACCCATGGAAATCGCGCTGCTCGTTTAGATTGGTGCCAAGAACACGTAAACTGAGATCAAGAGAGGTGGGCCACAGTTCTCTTCAGTGATGAAATCTAACAAAATTTTGTCATTTAAAACAATTTTTTTTATAATAGGTGCTTTGCAGAAGTCAAGTTTTCTTGAGAATATATTATATACAATACATCCTAACAAAACCGAAAATTAAATTTTCGAATATCATTGATGGTTTGAATATGTTTAGGTAAACAATTTTAAATCTTTATGCACATGTACAAGCAATTTTTTTCTGTGAGTGTTAGATTATGCTTTGGAAAAATATAGTTCTTAGTTCTTATCTTTTCACTATTCTTAGTATAAGATGAAAAATATTCATTTTGTTTGAACATGAAAATCAAGCATTCCAAAAGGTACAAAGCATAGACAGTCAAAATCCTGTGTCTCCTGAAATGGCCCCTACATGATTCACGGAAACTCAGCTTCAATAAAGTTCTCAGAGCTAGTTTTTGCAGGGTGAATATAGCCTTAGTATCGCTGGCATTTACCCATAATATTATACCGAATTTCAACAATGACTGAAAACTTGCGAAGTATAATGTTTTCAAAGAGTTTAACGTAAGCAAACATTTTGCCACCCGGAAACCATAAATCACATAACTAAGCCGGCCCCAGAGACCACGAATATGCTCACCCCATGTCAAATGTCTGTCCATAGTGACACCCAGACACTTAGTTAAAGTACTGACAGAAACACCTATTGGACAGTGCTCGATATTTTCAGGAAAAGGGCAATGAGAGTGACTTGGTCTAAAAATTACAAATACCGTTTTGTTCTTATTCAGAAAAAGTTTATTTTTAATCAGCCATCTTTCAATGATTGGCCAGTAGATATTCAATACCTGAATCAAAGACTCCATATCTCTGGCCCTAAAAAGGAAAGAGCTGTCATCATATTTAACTATTCTATGTTGTGATCCAGAAATGACATCCGGGAAATCGTTGAGATAGATGACAAACAAGACGGGGCCCAAGATGCTGCCTTGGGGAACTCCCGTCCTGATCCCCAGCAAATCAGATCTGATCCATACACCCCTGCTCTCAACTTCCACGTACTGTGAACGCCCAGACAGGTAGCTCCGAAACCATCCCAGAATATTATCACGAATGCCATGTTTATCAAGCTTTTTCAGCAGAATATCAGAGTTCACGAAATCGAAAGCTCTAGACAAGTCAAGGAAAACACCCAAAGGAATTTCTCCCAACTCCAGAGCATCGATGATTGACTGTGTGAACTCAAAGATGGCTGTGTTTATACCCTTACCCTTCAAAAACCCATGTTGCCTTGGAGAAAACAATCTGAATTTTCTGAAAAAATTTAATAACCTTCCACACATCAATTTTTCTAATAATTTGGAAAAAGATGGTAAGAGGCTTATTGGTCTATAGTTTTCCAACAACCCTTCATCACCCTTTTTGAACAGCAGGGTCACTACCTTCAGTTGAGATGGAAATATACCAAACTTGAAGGAACTGTTTATGATGTGTTTCAGAGGAGCGAGCATCAAAGGGTCTGCCCTCTTCATAATCATTGCCGGAATGGTTAGGTTAGGTTACAGTGGCCAATTCCAGACTGTGAAGCGCCGGGAGTGAAGCTGAACATATTTCGGAAAAGGTGATGGAATCTGTAGGCAGCTCTTTTAGATGCTCCTGTAATAACCAGGTGAAAAGATGCAACGTTCAGTGTCAGTTCTATAGTTGCAGTAGATGTAGAACTAAATGCTCCATTGATCATCACGCAGGGTTTTCCATTCAATATGGACAGCTTGAGTTGGGATAGCTTTATCAGGCTGCACTTTCACTAAGCAATTTAGCCATATGTCTTAAATGGTCTCTCCACCATCATATGCTTTGGGGAAGACACCATTTATTTACACAGATCATTTGACATGCCCCCCAGAAGGAATGTCGTCTGTTATGTTATGTTTTCCACTAGTGAATTCCAGGTAACCTTACTATCCAAAGAAACCGGAATGAACACTCCACTCTGAATCAGGGGGGTTTTACAAATATCCTCCCTACGCTTCTACATAATCGTCCAGTGCGCCGATTATTGCCGGAAGGTCATCAACTAGCAGTAATCACAACAAAGGAGATAGTACTCCTCCCTGACAGATAAATATCTAGCTCACGAGTGAGGGCAGTGATCTATTGTGGCACAATTTTTCCTAAATTTCATCCATGAGCTCCATCCTTCTTGTAAAGGATATGAGCTTTGTGCCCTGTTAGTATGGCGGTTAGAACCAACCTAGAGTTTAAACCAAGCCGTGGCTCTTGCAGTGAAAGATCCACTGACGGCAAGTCGAGGTCCAACCATTGGTTATTTTCCATCCTTGCAGCCTCCTGGAAAATTCAGAGCCTTGGCTCCAGTCAGATAAATCCCAAGCCTATTCCTCGAGCGGCCAATGAGTCCACCTTCTCATTCCTCTCAATGCCTGAGTGTCCGGATGGTACCCATATCAGTTAATCTCCCGCAAGCGGAACTTCTCTGTTCACCTAGTTTAGCAAGGGTGGAGCGACTGTGTTGGTTTTAGGTATTGCTATGTCAGACCTCATACTCAGCAACTCGTCCTCGATTTCAGACTGTAAGGCGCCAGGCACAAAGCTGAAGTTACCCGCTTCATTTCAGGAAAGATGATGGAATCTGTAGAAAGCCATTATAGCCACTCCTTTAATCATCAGATGAAGAGAGACAAGGCCCAATATCAGTTTCATGGCCGCAGTAGGTGTAGAGCGAAAAGCTCCAGAAATCATCATGCAGGCCGTTCTCTGCGATTTAGAGAGCTTGAGTTCTCCCTGAGGGCAGCCCCACATAATAAACTAGTGGGGACTGCATTAAATGCGCCTTCTATGTCCATGAAGGCTGCATCTTCTGAATAGATTGTTACATGCTAGATCAGTTAATTTACCATTTTCAGAGGCTTTAGCAATAACACTTTAGTCCTGATGAATCCATCTAACACTTACTATAGGGTCTTCAGGATGAAAAATAAGACTTATCGGTCTGAATGATTTAGACTGCAAGTTCAATTTACCCACCTTAGGGATGTATACAACCCTAACCTTCCGCTAGGTGGTTGGCACAACACTCCAGACCAGATTGGACTGGAAGAAAGTCTGAAGGGAACACTGGCTTGCCATCAGTGCATCTCCCCTTAGTGTCACCTTAAATCACTTAAACAAGTTAGGATAGATTGAGGATCCCTTATGCAGCTTATGAAAGGAGGATAAAGAACCAATAGACTATGCCATGTGCAAATGCCTGTACAGGGACATGTTCAGGCTCAGGGAACTTGGTTCTCACAAACTAGAAATGGAGGAGCTCATTAAGCATCATCCACTAAGCTACTAACCTTCATAAGAAATATGGAGTTTGTTGATTGAAGTCTAAATACACTATTTAACTAAAATTCAACTTTTTAGAAACATGAGTTGCTTCCTGAATCAGATTAGTTATTTGATTTCTAGATAAAATCTTCTCAAAATACCTTGTGGGTTTGTTATATTTAAACTTTTTCTACTGTGTAATCCAATTTGTGTCTTTCGAAATAAACCCGAACCCTTTGTATCTGCATATGAAAATTGCCTGTGATTAATGGATTCCACAGAAAATTATTTCTAATTTCTGCAGAGAATATCTTTCTACCAATAAACACTAACTGAGAGCAAAATGTAAGAAAATAGATGTACAAGAGATACTCTTAAAATTTGAGATATATACACATATAACTTAATGTACTCACAACACATATTGAAATGTTTTCTAGTGCTTTAATTTTAAAGAATTTCTGTAAATAATTGATAGATAGGTTAAAAGTTTTGATGGAAATACTGAATAAAAGTACATTTCTACTGAATAATTCAGAGCTTTCTTAGTTATACAGATTGCTAACAACAGATTGTGATGGGTGTATACCAAACATGTACACTCTGATGCTTAATCAGTTTGTAAACAATAAAATCTTTGAATTCGGAAACATTTGAAATTCGATAAAACGTTCTTCATCATCAAAATACAGTTAAATTGCTATAGAAAAGTATTCCCAGTTTTAGTTGCAGGTGATGTTTTTGAAGGTAATCCTAAACCAAGATGCTTAGTTATCATCAAAACAAATAAGATAAGCCGCAAAATTTAACCTGATTAAACTAATCCATTCTGATATAATATCTATGAGCAAAGAGAATGGATATATAAAATTGCCCTCTTGAGAAATCATTTTATTTATGGAATCTGTCAGAGGGTTCTGTCAATTATTTTATTGTTACTACCCTCTTGAAAAGAAAATAATCGAATACACAATTTACATTCTACTTTGGAAGTATTCTAGATTTTCATGATAACGAAAGTATAGTTCTTAATAAATAAAATAAGTTTATATCTATAAAATGCCGCATATACAATGTAATTGAAAAAATAGCCGAACACCTACCTCATTTTCCCAACTTTTCAATTAAAGTACATTCCAAGCACTAAATTCACCTAATCAACATGGAAATTGGTTTTTCGTCTATCGTATCATCGTTTATCATCAATAATTATTGTTGTTTCATTTACAAACATTTTAGAATCGATGAATAACTTCACTCCCGAACAGCAACAAGCGCCATTTTTCTTGAAGTGTGACAAATTGACAAATTCGACCAGCCCGAAGTTCGACCTATCATAACCTAGAGACCGCGAAATTCAAATACTTTCGCGCTATTTAAATGATAATCAGTTTCTGTGGAAATATTAAGTTGAGGATATGTAGATCATTGATCTTTTTGATGATTTTTGGATTTCTAGTTCCTACATAGGTTTAAGTTGAAACTAATTCCAAGAAATATTTTATTTTATAACAAAATTGCCAAGATATGAGTTATTCTTATGGTCACTAGACTACTACATCATATTTTATACCCAGGTTAACATTTTTGGAAATCAAGACTAATTTTATAACATCATTAACTTTTTGTTGAAAGATAATTGGATAAAGTAGTCCCAGTATTATTTATTACTGAAGAAATATTAATGTCGTATTAATATGGATAAGTTTGAATCATTATTCTCAATTTGGATATTGTAGTGACACCTTACGTGCTTAGCTGTAAGTTTGATGAAAGCTTATAGAGATCTGCATTCTTACATACTTTAGAAGCAATGTTATATTATTAGTTCTAAAATTTTTCGTCAAAATTTTTTACACAAGTATTTTTGGTTTAGCTTTCCACTATGATATGGAAATGAAATTCAGTTTCAGTACCAGAATGATTCTCATGGAATTTGTGATTCTTCTTTGAAGTATTTTTCTGGCAATTGATTTTTTCATTGAAATATTTGTATGGAAACGATTTAGGAAAAATCAAATTATTGTAGTAAGCAATAAATATTCAAAAGAACCAAGAATAAAATTGTTGTTGCAGTGTAAGTTCAAAGAGATTTGTTTTAATTTTATATTTTTAGTTCCATTTTAACGATTTCCTAGTGGATATAACTTATTCTTAATAATAAACTTATGTTATAATTCTAGATGAGTTAAAGTAGATATAAATAATAATGATTGTTACTATTGAAAATGTTTGAAATCAAATTTAGTTTCATAAAATTTGATTTCTTTTCGAGAAACGTTTGGGAAATGGTAGATGACATTTATTGAACAATTAATTATTTTTGAAGTTATAAAGAACACTTTACTCAGGACAAACAACTAAGCCGAAAATATTTGTATAGAAAAGTGCAGAAAAAAAATTGTCATATTCCTATGCTATGAGTCAAGGTATGTCATTGGTAAAACTGCCGTCCGTTCTGCAAATGTTCGAGCAAAATATACACTAATTTCATTGGTTCAAAGAATATGACAGATACGCAGTGGCAAGGGACATCTACCGATTGTAATGGAAATTTTCAGTCAAAGTTACATCCCTACTCCATTTATTTTATGCGTACTTGGACGTCCTGATTAAAGAGTTCATGGTGATTATGCCAGATAAAATCTAGTGAATTGCAAAACATTTATTCAAAAAATATACAGTATTCACACAAATCTTATGATTATAAAATACTTGTTCTTAAATTAAATAAATATGGCATATAATATAATACAAAATACGTATAACATTCAATGCAATACTCAGAGAAATTATATACATTTGACATTCCTTATCGTAATCCATATTCGTATCAAGATCAAAGGTTACCAGAGTTACAAAAAGTAAGATCGATTAAAGCTATAATAAAAATGCCCTAGTTATATAGAAACTCAATTTGTGGATTTTATACATTGAATTAGTCAGAGAAAAGATATGACTAGGTATGAATCTAAAAACTGATTCTGAAATTGAAGGAAACAGTGAAGAAAATGTTGAAACTAAATGGCAGCAATTCTTTCGACTGCGCCAGTTTAGATCATGTTGATAAAGAAATGTATAAAATCACCAAATTTAGGCCTTTTTAGGGAGTTTAATACTGGTAGCCACCGTTGCTAGGACGGCCACTGCCGTAACCACCATTTCCATTGGAAACTTGTTCGTATGAGATTTTGGGTTTGTAGCCATCATTGTCAGCGGTATATTCAACGACCTGTCTTCTGCCATCGGGAAGGAGAACGTAGTATTTACCTTGGGCGACATCTCCTTGACGTTGTTCTTCGTGTCCAAAATCGTTTCCAGAAGCTGGATCATCTACTTTGTATTCGAATTGGTAGTTGGCTGGTTCCTGAAAAATGTTAAGAGGGTATTACAAGACAAAATGAACTTGAGAATTTGCCTTTGTTTATTCATTAAGGCGAATAGAAATTGATATATTACAGTTCTGTCTTCATATCCTCCATTGCCACCGGCATATCCTCCGTTGGATGCATACCCTCCGTTGGAAGGGGGAAGGTAGTTGTTGGTGGGTGGTCCATATTGGTTGTTTGGTCTGATCACTGCTTGAGTTTGAGCTGGAGCACCATAAACGTTGCTAGGAGGTCCGTACTGGTTGCTTGGGGGTCCATACTGGTTACTTGGGGGTCCATACTGGTTACTTGGGATGTACTGATTGGAAGGTGGTGGGGGTTCAGCAACGACGGCAGCGATCAAGGCAAAAAGAACGAAGGCGACCTGAAAATATATGGTTTTGGGTAATAGTGAGACATATTTCTTAATTGTGATTTCTTTTATCAAACTTTCATTTGAAAGAATGCATAGAGATATGTAATCATAGAGTAGTTTATACAAATTTTTCTTAGAATTATGATGACCGTATGATACTTTAATAACAAGATTCACTTTTCTCCAATCAATAAGACATCGTTTTGCGAAATGTAGGTGTATTTGAAGAATGCGGAATAGTTCCTTTGCGTGTTTTATAGTTAGGTTTGATACCACCTACATCTGAAATCGAGTACACATCCAACTATGTTGGTACTCGTAAATGAAAATTAAATTTAAACATTATTCACTTTTACTTTAGTAAAGTAAGTAGTTTATGTTGCGTAAGATGTACCGATTCGTATTATTAGCTAATCGAATAGATTAACGACTTGAAATTTAAAGGAATATGAAACATAAATTTCAAATTTTAAAGTGCTATCAATGTATATGATAAAATTATTTGTATTGACACCTCAAATTTATCAGATAGGTTTTTCGTTTTTCTGGAAGATCAAATTGACGTAAATAAATCTAAGATAACATTTATGGAAGAAAGAATGAAGAAATTTGAAGTTATGATGGAGAAGAATCAACTATTTATGTAATAGATGCCGTTTCTGTCAATTTATCAATTTCAAGTAGGAAATCCAAATTGAATCAGAAGAATCCTTCAAGGCAACTACCGTTTGGCATTCTTGGGAAAAAATATTTAAAAGAAAGAAGATTCTAGAATATAAAATCAGGCGTTTAATTTTCTTTTGAAAAATTAAATAGAATTTTCAGGATGGCTGCTGACAATTAACACTGGATATCGAATCTAAATATTGAATACGGGAAGTTAATAATCATTTTCAGAGAATAATTTCAATCTTACCTCCATTTTAATTTCACTGAATGAGAACCTACAGAGAATAAAACTTCTGCTTGATTGTGAAGTACGATTAGTCAAGAGAATTGGGTGCAGAGTTTTTATATAAATATAAAAAGAAGGAAATACCTATTCAGACATTTTTCTTTATGCTCGATCTTGATAAGCTAATGATGCATTTTGACGTAATTTCGTTTATTATTGAATATTTCTTTATATTAGGTGTCGAGATCGATAATGATCTGTACAGGAAGATGTGAGTTGCGTAGATATTAAAGTCGATTCATGAAATGTCACTCGACGATTTTCATCGTTATACATTCAACAACAAAAAGATGAATGGTAATATTCTTATGATTAGTAAGAGGAATTTTTTCGAATTCCAGGAGTAAAATTTGACATTATTATTGTGTTTTAAAATTTAAGAAATAAGGTCTCATAAATATCCTGAGGAAGTATATTTTGGAACGCCTAGAAATATCAATAAAATCTCAGTTTAATGTTTCATTTTGATGATAATCTTTTGCTTGCTCGAGCATGCTGAAAATGGTACGTATATGCGTTTTCAGGTTCTCTCAATATTCAAATTCGCAGTCGAATCGAGACAAAAACTTAATCGAGAAGATGATTGAAGGGAACTATGGTCGATTTTCCATGATTGCAATGTAGATATTCTTGGTAGCTAGCTGAATTGGCAGCAGAGTTTCAGTCGAGGCATTCTCAAAGAAAATTGACCTTCATGCAACCGATTTCTTATAGTTTGGTCAGAGACAGCTCTTGATGTGGAAGTACTATTTCTTCTGGCTTGTAGAATCAAAATTAGGTTGTAAGTCATCCTGAAAGGACCTGCGAAGCGTTTTTTCACGCTATCAGTTCTTTGAAACTCGATCATAACCCATTGGTTACTTTAAAGGCCCTGGATAATTTCTGCTGTGAGTTCCTCTTTGAGCTCTTAATATTTTTTCTTTGATCAAATACTGTTTCTCTATAAACGTATAACGAAATTGAAATGGATTTTCCTGTGTCTGTAAAGCGAACGAACACAATACCTGCTTCATTTAATTTTTTTTGAAACATTTGAATTTAAATCAACTGTTTTCGAATTTGAACTAAAATCCATTTCGGTTCAAAGATTTTTCTGGTAATACTAGAAACAGGAAGTTGTTGAGATTGATTGAGTTCGGAAGAAATTGTTTATGAAATAAAATTATTAATAAAACTTAGTAGGTATAATGTTAATAGTTTTACTTTGTAGAAAAAGATATCAGAACGACCTAAGAATTATAAATGCGCTGATGTTATATAGGAGAAAATTCGTTATTCTAGATGAAAAAAAATGTAAGATAACGCATAAGGATAAAGAAAAATATTCCGCCAAAGAAGCAAAATGAAGGAAAATATGGGCAACGATACTGAGCAATAGCATAAGATAGTGCCGCGTATTCGCGCGTTATAGTTGCTACATTTGAACAGTTAAAGTACCTCGTACACGGTGTATTATTAATATTTGTCATTCGTTTTGTGACTATTTACTTTTGTGTCTTGTAAATATCTGATTATATAGATGAACTGTTTTATGCCTATAGAAATCTTGCACGTCCCTAACGATTCCCAGTTATACAGCTGCTGTACTATGATTCTACGGGAAGATTTTAACGTAGATTTTGGATCATAGGGTTCTGTACCCTTGGATGTTTATTACTCAATTACACAAAAACGGCTGAATGGATTTGGGTGAAATTTGCCACACCGACAGTTTAATATCTTGATGACATTCTGGAGAAATTATAGCTTTTTGTGGAATTATCAAAACACGAAACAAGGCTTCAACTTGAAATTTGTCTAATGAAACAGGATGGATAGTATTTTTCGGTTCAAAAATCCACCTCTAAGAGTACGAAATAGGATCAATTTAACATTACTCAAGGGGTTGAAATTTTTTTCATATTTCGTATTTTTGAATTAATTTCTATCACGTGTATGATGCTGCAAACGCAATTATTCATAATCATTGGGAATGACTAAAATTCTATTATTCTCATTTGACCTATTAAAGTTTGCCTAATCTAAAGACAGGGGAAAATAATAGAGGCAGAAAATAATATATGTAAAGAGAATGAAATTAAATCGAACAATAAAAAATATTTGAATTTATTATTACGATTATTATGGTAGCTTGAAATATGGTTTCAGTAAAGTTATTACACGAAATTGAATCACAGATTTAGTTTAAATTACTATAATTTGAGGCAGCCAGATTTATACGAGGAATGCGTCTCAATTTTGAATGATTAAAATGTTACGTGATTAAAATAAATATGGAAGTTTTGAAAGAATTAATTTAGCGAAGTTTTTGGAACAGAGGAAGATATTCTTACGAAATTTAATCGCATAGTAAGCTTTGAATACTCTAATTTGAGGGGAGGGAGATTAATAATGAAATGTGTATCAGAAATATTAGAGAATTTCGAAATGATACTTAAATTTGACTAATTTCCTTATAAAAACAAGAATACATTGTGTGGAGAACAAATTTTCATTTAGTGATGACTCGATCAATTCATTTTGTTATTGTGAAAAGTTTAATTTCGAAAAAATTTTTGACGACAGTCGAATTGCAAGGTAACCAATCTATTCTTTGATATATTTCTCCATTAATTTTTTAGGTAAACAAAATTTTTGATACATTTTAAAATCGGAAGTATTTTGGCAAATTTGTTGAAATTCATAAAAATTCATTTGGACCAATTTTGAACCATATAGATTCCAATTTTTATATATCATACAAACCAGTAGGACTAATCATTAGAAAAATTTGTTACAGCTCATAATATAGTTCAAATTTTCAAATAATTTATAGCTGTAAAAATATTATTTTCGTGGCATACAGATATAAATTATATTTCAAACTATCATTAATTTGCAACATTTAATAATTGGAGAACAAAAAGGTCTTCGAAGTTCTCAATTTTCAAAAAATATTTGTTCAATTCGATTATATGAGAATGATGTTGATTTAAACAGCTTTGATCAAACTATCTCGAAATATTGAGGAAAGTTTTCTAATATGTGATATTGTTAGAATTTCCTAGAGATATCTGTTCCTGTTTTTAGGATTCCGTGTTCAAAAAAGTAAAAAAGTAAAAGTAGAAAAGAACACTTCGTCTGTCTGTTTGCTAGTCAAGACTATTTTCGCAGGTGTACAGTAAAAATTGTTACCTGATACACAATTTAGAATTTACTCGCAGTTGTAAAAAAAATTCTAGGCCAACGTAATCGAAAGATACAACCACTGACATTGCTTTCTGCAGCATATTTCAAGAAACATGAAATTATTATCACTGATACTGGAAAAAACTGTAAATTCGTAGTTGTATATTAAAAATAACCCATTTGGATGTAAAGTGAAAAAACGTAAGAATTCAGTAATAATATTCGACTTTATGATGATACAGGAATATTTTATTTTGGATTATTAAATTATGTCTGAAATTAAAAAAGTAAAATGAATGATTAGAAAATTTTCGAGTGTTATGTCTATAGGTAATATTTTCTTAGATCACAATGATTTTACAACACAATTAAATTGAATAATTCAATTTCCTGTTATTGTCAGTATAATTTTTTCAAAACTGCCGAATTAATTGAGCTAAAAATTTTAAACGATGCATTTTCCTATGCAGGCTTCCTCAATGAACATTTTTGCCATTTAAAATGCAAAATAATCTATAATTTTGTATTGATACGACTTTAGGTTATTTTGTGATTATAAGTATTGAATTATTGTTAAAATAAAGCAATACCCAAAAATATTTTGAATAAATGTATTTGTTTTCATTTTTCCAATTCCCCAAGTCATTTTCAAGAAATGAGTTTTCGTTTCAAAGAAATGAATGTAAGACGGAAATGATTTTCGACTAGCTTTACAATTTTATGTTTTATTTTCTTGAAAATTTCAGTTATCAAATTATGGTCGAAATTAAGTGAATCACAAAATATTTCAATTGTTACAATTGAATGTTATCAAATAATTGGAGACAATGAAAAATTTTTTTCGAAGACTTCCTGCACGGATTAAGCAAGAATTTAATCTGGAGAAAATTGATTTTGATGATACGATTTCATTTAATTTTAGGTAATCATTTTTGTCTGAAAATTATATTTATTTATGAGTTGAATTTAATGCTCCACCAAAAATTATTGTTGGAAAATTCTTCTTTATGTACTTCTAATATTACTTAACCTTAATTTAAGTGGAAAATAATGAAATTTTGATGACGATAGTCTATATCCAATGTTCTTGAATTTTTGTTAATTGAGTAATATGGATTCTACGGAAAAATTGACAGTTTTATTAATTGTTAAACGTTGAAATTAAGTAGATATATTATTTGTCAACCGCCTGATGATACAATTATAATCGATCCATACCTTCATGATTACTTCACTGATTTATTTGTATAACACAAAAATAACTGAACTGAGACCAGTGGGTTACTGATGAGGAGGATGAGTTTGATCTGATTTGAAAGATCCACCCGTGAGCTTATATACAAAAATCCAAAATAGTGGGTGTATTTCGCTAAATGTATTACTTTCATCCCAAAACAGCTCACCCTACCGCTAATATGAACCCCCTCTCACTTATTCATCTGTCTTGCGAAGATGTTCATCTGCCGTGTACATCCTTATACGGAGTTTGGTTTATTATCTTGTTACGGTTTAGATGTTACAGTTCTGTAAAGAGCAAGAGTACTCGAATCTAGTTCATTGTTCAATATTACGTTGCATTTCGCACGTTTAGAATTTTTTCGGTTTTGTATAGAAAAATATCTTCATGATAGTCATTTTTATCTGTTTGTTGTTGTGGTTTTGAAACTTCTCAGTTGAGTCAGTGTAGAACACATTTTTGTGTAGCAAAATTCAATAGAGAATATTCATCGGAAAAAATTTGCGTGGAATTTTAAAACGATAGACTTTTTTTTACTACAGTGATAGCTTGAAATTTAAAAGTTCAAAACGAATGGTTTGGTGCAGTAAAGTGATGAAAATGTTGCTACAATATCCTCAGTTTAGTATTTTCAACAACAAATGAATAAATTTGTAAATTATTCATACAAAGTGCGGACGTTGAATATAATGAATCCAGTAAAACATCAGGCATTATTATTTATTAAATTTCACAAAACACGTCGATTTTTATTTCAGCAAGTTATGTTTTGCTTTCGTAATAACGGGATGGGAACAACCTCAAACATTTTCTTTAAATGGAATTATATACTATGTTTTACTATCAACAAATAAATTACTTAAATTAAAATAGCTCGTTGTAACCGCTGTTACAGTTTGTAGTTCATTATCGGAAAACCTGAGAACCAAGTACAAAATGACATAAATATGAATATATGAATAGGTCGTTATTTTGATTTTGAAAAACTAGGTATGCAGTTCACAAACTATTGAAAGGGAATAATTATTTGAATGCTCCAAAAGTTTGGGATTCATATAGATCAGTCGTGCATCATTTGAAAGATGTCATCAATATTTCAATTTTATGCTATTCGGTCAGATGCATTATGTAAAAGAATTTTAATACTCTTAATACTTTTACTGCGCAGAGAAAGCAGATACCTAAAAAAACGATTTCAAATTGTGTATCAAAAAGTACCACATTTCGATAAAAGTAATGAAAAATTCAAGACTTATGCCATTAACAATATTATCTTTAATTTTGACTGCATATGAAAAATGCCAAGACGTATGGTTAAAAATAAATATTTAAGACGCTATACCGGGTGTTACATAATAGTATATCACAACTCGAGGGTGTCAATCTACGTGCAATTTTAAGAAAAAAAAAATTACTTAAACATAGGTTCGGAAGAGCTTCGTTACGGGGTGTTGAAATTTTCGGAAAAAAATGGTTTTTTCTTCAAAACTCCTGCAGTTTTTGAGATATTAAGACAAATTTGTAATGCAAGCTATTTTTTACAGCCTCCATTATTACATGTCCTAGATTTTAACTGAAATTCACAAGGTGTTTTCTTTTCCGAGACCATGTCTCCTTTTACCATTTCAAACTTTTTTGATGTACGCCACTGATCAGCGTACAATCAATTTTCGTCATCTTCGTTCAATTTAGAAACTTTTTTGACACCTGTAATTTTTCGTATCTTCAACCGTTTTCGAGTGAAAAATTATTGAATTTGAATAGTATGTTATTCGCCAAATAAAAAAAAATAATAGAAATACTCGATAGGTATGCCCAAAATTTGCTTTTTTTTTGTTAGCTCGTCTTCTGAGACTTAACTTATACTAATTCAATATCAAAATAAAAAAAAAATTGAAAATTAAATGAATTGCTGGAAGTGTCCCCCACCTGCAAGAATACAGGCCTCTCTGTCCTTCTTCGCATATTATCACGCACTCTTCGAAATATTCCTGGGGTTTTTCTTATAGTGTCACAATAGATTATCATTGAATTTCTCAATTCTTCTACAGTGTTCACTGGAGTGGTATAAATTAATCTTTTAACATATCCCCATAAGAAAAAGCCAAAACTATTTAAGTATGGGGACCTAGGAGGCCATGGTTCTGTTCCACTCCGACCTATCAATCGGTTGTTGAATGTATTATTTAAGAATTCCCTAGGTTTTCCAATAAAATGTGCTGGTGCCCCGTCATTCATGAACCACATTATGTTTCTCACCAAAAGTGGCACATCCTCGAGCAATAAAGGTAACTCCTCCCGAAGAAATTGCCGGGACCGTTCAGTCTATTAGGCAAAAAAAAATGGCACATTCAAATAATTTCCAATTATTTCGACCCAGACATTTAGTGAGAATTGTTCTTGATGATGAGATTCTTCAATCAAATGGAGGTTTTCCTCAGCCCAATTATGATTATTGTGAAAATTTGTGAAAGCAGTTCTCGAAAAGTTAGCTTCGTCTGTGAACATTATTTCACCATCAAAATTAGCTTTTTCTCTAATTTTACCATCGGCAGAAATTCAGTCTTGAAGGAAAATCTAGAACATGTGAAATATTCAGCTGATTTCCAATTGTTCTCGTACTCACATGATGATTCAAATCAATACAATTCAAAACTGCTTCCTCAATATCTGGAGTTCTCATAGTTTGAGTTGCACCTTTTAAAAGATCATTTGAGGTAAAAGTACCAGTTTCCCTTAACCTTCTGTGGACATTTGAAAATGTTCGCCTGTCTGGTATTACTCGATTTGGAAAGCGCACCTGATACAATCGCCTAGCTTCTGTGGTGTTTCCGTCAGCCAGACCGAACATGTAATGGATAGCAATCAATTCGGCGTTAGTAAAATTAGCAATTCTTTCATACATCAATAACTTCAAAAGTCCTAAAATTAATCGTTAATTTAATAAACAATTCGAGCAGACACAGGTTCAACTTTAGCAACTGACAAAATAAATAAATAAATAAAGAAATCAAAGCCTACTAGTCATTTTTTTAATTCAATTCAGCGAATGCATACAATCGTTTGATAGTTTTTTGCTCGAGAACAGTGGGAGAGACGAAAAAATCACAAGTGTCAAAAAAGTTTCTAAATTAAACGAAGATGACGAAAATTGATTGTACGCTGATCAGTGACGTACTGCAAAAAAGTTCAAAAGGGCAAAAGAAGACATGGCTCCAGAAAAGAAAACACCTTGTAGATTCTAGTTAAAATTTAGGACGTGTAATGATGGAGGCTGTAAAAAATAGCTTGCATTTCAAATTTGGACCGAATATCTCAAAAACTGCAGGAGTTTTGAAGGAAAAACCATTTTTTCCGAAAATTTCAACACCCTGTAGCTCCGTAACGAAGCTTTTGTAGGCCTATATGTATATAAACTATTTCACTTAAAATTGCACGTAGATTTACCCCCTCAAAATGTGACATACTAATATGTAACACCCTGTAGATTTAGCTATATACCATATGGTATTTAGACAAGATTAAAACACAAATAGATATTTTACTCTCAACAAATAAATTAATTCATAGATCACTGTTACCTCGATTTCGAACTCTCGTTTATCATCGGATAGTATGAAAAAGAACTACAAGGTGACATGAAATATATAAAAATAGATCGTTATGTAGATTTGGATGAACCGAATATTAGGTATGCAGTTCACAAACCATTTTAAGGGAATTATTTGAATACATGGAAATTTTGGAATTTACATAAATCAGTCTGGTGGTTCATTATCTGAAAGTTGTCTTTAAAGTGATATGAAAATTTGAACTGATTCTAGATAATTGAGTTTTCTATCCTAAGTGTGTAGAGCTTTCAATTCATCAATACCTTCTTTATATTTAATTTGGAAAGAATGGTCAATCTGTGCCATGTAGAAATTATGAGTGTCTGGACAAGACACTTATCAACTCCTGATTTATTTAAATTCCTACAAATTTTTTAGCAATGAGAGATCATGACAACTTATTTTGAATTGCAAATATAATAAAGGTACCAACGCTTCCAATAAATTAATCCTTTTAACATATTTTGGACAGATAAGTGGAAATGTCTCAAACATTTCCAAATTGAAATCTAATATTGCATTCAGATTTCAATATAAACAGTTATGACTTTTATTCAATGCTGAAAAATTCTATAGAGAATTTGTATGAATCAGAAGTTTATATAAGTATACACAAGTACCAAATTCATCCTTTAAACATACAGGGTGTCCGTGAATTGCATGTACAACATTATACCACAGATTCTTCAGCTCGAAATAAGTCGATTTAGGCCAACTTACCTATATGAAAGTTTCTTCGTTTGGCCGCTGGAGGACGCCAAATTCAAAGATTTTTTCTTATTTTTCAAATATTTCGAGAACGGCTCGATCGATAGAAACTACATTTGGTATGCGTAGTCGAGTGCGTTATTCACGTTTTTCTGTGATCCACCAATGACGTAGACGTTTTACAAGTGTCCCTAAAAACTCGAACGTGTTTTTAATCAACTATAATTTTTCAACTGTCTGCGTTTGAGCAAAACTGTTTCAGACATTGAGTAGCCAGGCTAATTACCAAACTTTTTTGTCTCTTAACAAATTTTGATTTGATGAGCGGTACAATCTCAAAAAACAGTTTTTCAATTCTGTCACCTCACTAATACGGGAATTTTGCTAAGCCCCTCTCGTGTTGAGGGAAGGGATCTTTAATGTCCAAAACATATCTGTTAGACAGGACCGACAGATTTACATCTCTTCCGAAAGATGGACACTCAAGCGATTCCCAGAATCCGAAAAATCGCACCGACTTTGTGGGGATTGAACCCAGGTAACTCTGGGCAGGAGACGAGCATCACATCCCCTACGCCACCGAGCCAGTTCTTCAACCACCTATCAAGTCAATAATATCACTTATTGACTATGTTGGCTTTGGATTTGTTTCTGTAGTCTTGGCAGAGTGTCATTTTATTATGCTTAACCTCTTGTTCACAAAATGATGTTTCGAAATCGAAAAACTAATAATAAAGAAAAAACAAATCACTTCAGAATAACGATTAATTAGTTTACACCCAAAATTTCATTCAATTATAGTAAATGTTCAAAAATTCCACCATTTTGCTGAATACAGGAGTTAATCCTCTTTAAGAAAGTAAATTGGACCCTTGGCATTACTTCAGGGTCATTTTTGAAGGCCGCATTTGAAATTCTCATATGTCACTCTTCTCGGGTGAGAACTGGAGAAGAGTAAACTCTAGATTTCAAAGCTCCCCAAAGGAAGAAGGCGCATGGTGTCAAGTCGGGAGATAGTGCTGGCCAACTTGCAGGAGCATCCGCTCCCCTTTCGATCCAACGATTCGCATACTGTGTATGTAAGAACTCGCGAACTGCTAAAGTGAAGTGAGGAGGTGCACCGTCCTGCATGAACCACATTTCTGCAGTAATACTGGAATATCGTCCAACAAATCCGGCAAAGTTTCTTGCAAAAATTCAAATATGCCTCTCCGTTTAATAGATATGGAATCACTACAGGACCAATAATGAAATTGTCAATTACTGAAATTTAATTTTGAATTGATTCTGATGATGTGTACCTGTAAAAGCATGTGGATTTTCGACACTGTACACGTGTTCATTGTGAAGGTTAGTGATGTCAGACCTAGTTAAAGTACATTCGTCAGTGAATAGAATGTTCACTGAAGTGGAGATCCTGAGTTCTCTTTTCTTGGATAAATCGGCAGAAAGTTAGGCGTTTCTCAGGATCGTTGGGAAGTAATTCTTGAACTTTCTGAATGTGATAATAATGCAATAATTGTTCCTTCAAGACATCATGAATCATTATTTTAGGAAAGACCAACTGCAAACCTGAACGCCGCGTGCTTAATTGTGGGCTTTCCTCAACCATGTTCAAAATTTGTTCTTGGCGTTTTACCTCCTTTCTGATCGTTGTCGTCCTCGATCCAAATTCCTGCGTTTTAAGCAACCATTCTCGCGGAGGCGCCTTTCCAGATTTCCAAACGTTTGGTGGTTCGGCACTATGCAATCTGAAAATCTTTCTGCATATACTCTCGCGCTTTCACGTCCATTGCCTTGACAAAATCCGTACACCATAACCATATCAACCATTACAGAGTCATTGTACATCTCCGTGTCTAATAGTGATGAAAAAATCACCAAAATACCTATTTAACTTAAGGAACACTGTTGTGTCAACAATTGGTTGTCAAGCGTAACAAAATGACAATCTGTCAGACCATAGAAATAAATCCAAAGCCAACATGGTCTAATGTGATATTTTTCACTTGCTAGGTGGTTGAAGAAATGAAATTAAAAAACTATTTTTTGTGATTGAACCGCTCATCAGGAAAAACAAACAAACAAACATAGGTGGTTGAAGATATGAAATCATGAAATTGAAAAACTGTTTTTTGAGATTGTACCGCTCATCAAATCAAAATTTCTTAAGAGACAAAAAGTTTGATAATGAGCCTAGCTACTGAATGTCTAAAACAGTTTTGCTCAAAAGCAGACAGTTGAAAAATTATGGTTGATTTAAAACACGTCCGAGTTTTTAGGGACCCTTGTGAAACGTCAAGGTCATTGAGCGGATTACGCATACTAAATATGGTTTCTATCAATCGAGTCGTTCTCGAATTATTTGAAAAATAAGAAGAAAATCTTTGGATTTGGCGACCTCTAGCAGCCAAACGAAGAAACTTTTCATATAGGTAAGTTGGCCTAAATCGACTTATTTCGAACTGAAGAATCTGTGGTATAACGTTGTACACGCAATTCACGGACACCCTGTATATTGGACAGATAAGTGAAAATGTCTCAAATAACCTCTTCAAATTGAAATCTGAAATTGCATACAGACTTCAAAATAAATTGTTATAACTCTTATTTAATGCTGAAAGTTCTATAGAGAATTTAAATGAATCAGGAGTTTATAAGTTATCTTGTTCAGACTGTAATAATTTCTACATTGATCAGACTGGCCGTTCTTCCAATTTATATGTGAAGAACATCAAACATTATTCATCAAAAAAAAACAAAATTAAACATTAACGAATCACTGTTTGCAAAATGTCCACGCTTTTTCTAGTATTGATAAATTGAAAGCTCTATATATTGAAATTTTCAAATCAATTTCAACGACTTTTAGATAATGAACGACCAGACTGATCTATGTATATTTCAGATTTTCGATATATTTAAATAATAACTCCCTCAGAATGGTTTTGTCGGTTTAGGTTGGTATCCGGTTTTTCCAAATCTAAACAACGACCTATTCATATATATTTCATGCCACCTTGTACTTGGTTTTATACTACTTTCATACTGTAATAAAAATTAAGGTTCTGTGGTAAAAAACTTTAATTTGAATTACTTTTATCGAAATATGGTTACGTTTTTGATATAAATTCTGAAATTGTAGTTTTTAATCGTATCTTTTATCGCATGTCTAAATGACAGCTTTCACTGTGTAATAAAAGTAGAAGTGATATTTTGATGATTAGCTATGGCGACAGAATTTGAATCCAAGTTGCTGCTATTCGGATATTTCTAGGAAAGCATTCAAAATTACTTCCAATTACTATAAGTTTACTCGGTACTATAAGCAAAATTAAGGCACAATAGGTACAGGAAATTGGGGTAAGAATATCCTATAACTTCTTTCCGGCAAATTGCTTGTTACCATAATCTTTGCGGTGAAGGGTATTAAAACTTTCATGATTCAAAATTCGTTCTTGCAAAATGCAATTTGCAAAGGAGTCACTTGGGGATGATTCAAATCTGCGAGTGGAATTTTGCGAGTACGTGATGAATTCTATTGATCACAAAAACAACTAGGTTCGGAATGGATACTTTTCTCGGATATATCTTCCTTTACATTAAATAGAGAGATCAATCGTCAAAATTTTTGATATTGGTCTGGAGAAAACTTTCATAAATGCCTTTCTCGTGTGGAAACTCAGAATGGGTTAGTTTCCTTAGGGAAAAGTTCATCATCTGGCACCAATTAGAGGATATGATGGAGCAATTAATGTACTGGCGTGAGTTAGCAGAAGAAATAGGAATCAGTATATCGAGTGCACCTTTCAGAAAAACTATAATCTGAATTATGAGAATGCATTGATCTTGTGAATACAGGCTGTTCCATCTCAAACAAGCCATTCTGATATTTGTTATCCTGTAGTGCAGTTTCGTCTACGATAAATAATTGCTCAGGTTTGTATCCCCCATCAGCTACTAGGTTTGCAAATTCTTCTGGATATCTTTCTGCTGCGGCAGTGTCTGCTTCTCCAACGATTTTAATGGTATGCAATGATTGTCGCACTTTATATTTATTGAACTAACCTTTCGATGCTTGAAATCTATCACTACAACAACTACAACATGGTTCTTTGAAATGTGCGTGAAGACGCTTTGCCGCATCCCGGATAATTGGACCAATAAGGGGCACTCTATTTTGGTTGCGGTCTTCGATCCATAATGACAAGCCACGAATGAGCGTGATGTCGATGCAAACAACTCCCCAAGTCGTAAACGATCGAACATTTCTATTTTCACTTCAAGCGGTAACAGTGAGTTTTTTTGTATCGAAATTTGTTTTTCAATTTTTTTTTGGCATTTAACAATATACTTTATGAATTAAGTAATAAGGTCGCTTTACTCATACATTTTGTTTGTTTACATTCTCAGAAACACCAACCGCGGCGAAGGCGGCTTGTGTCAAAAGAATAGCCAAATCAATGCAGCGGCGATATCATTTAAAAACATTCTTTAGTATATTTGACTTTCTTATTAGTCCAATCCGAATCCCATTTATTAATACATGTGGATGGACCGATAAACCGATTTGGTTTGCGAATATTGGGAATGGGAATTTTATCCGCGAATAGTGAAAACGTGAATGTGGGAAGCGCAAATGAGAAGCTTTAACGGTATCAAAGAATTAATTCTTTTTACATATTTGAACAGATAAGTCTCCAGCGTCTTGCTCAAAGGCTGAAGGAGCTGATCTTTTTCTTAGATACTTCCATGGTGAATGCTTTGCAGAACTGAAACTCTGGGTTCCAAAAAGAATTCAGTTCGAAAAAAAAACAGGTTTGCGGAATATTCATATCAACGGACGATTCATTCAGCAACGCCACGTACCTTTCTCTACAAACATTCTTTCTTTTACGGGGCTAGTGTGCTGAGGAGCTCGCTCCCATCGAATATCTTCTCGATAACTTATAAATTGGCCCCTTTTCAAGAAACGAGTGAACACACACATCAAAGCAGGGGCTTAAACGGTGGGCATTATCTTTATTGGTCAACACCGATAAATGAGGAGTAATACGGGTCACTGTTAAACAAATTAAACAAGAAAATCAAAACATACGGACCCATCTAGCCAAGAAGAAAATCCTGTTTTTCCATGACAATGGACCATGGTAGTTTTAGCATGGTAGTTTTAGTCAACCAGCTTGGCTGAATTTCTATCTCATCCACAATATTCTTCTGCCCGGTTCTCAGTGATTTCTATTTGTTTAGAAACATGATCTACGAAACAAAGGTGTATTCCGAGGATCTTGGAGACTACTACAAGAGGGCATCAAAAACTTCCAGCATCGTCTATGCAAGTGTATAGCCTAAACCAGGGGTGCTCAAACGGTCGATCGCGATCGACTGGTGCTTTTAGAGTAGATCTCGAGAAGAAAAAACATTTTAATAAGTAGGTAACTAAAATACAAAAAATGTATTACGTAATAAAATAACACTCTGCTAGCGGCAAAATGCGGTTTTATCAAAGGAACGTGCGGTACTTGCCAAAGAAAAACCGTGTTTTTTATTCTTGCCGCTTTTCTAGAAATTTCGGGCGGCGCGTTTGATGGGTACATTTGAGACTTTCGTTCACGCCGATATAAATGTTGTTTCTGCAGGAATTAGAGTCATTCTGAATTGTAACTTGAAGGCAATACTATGTCGATACAAAGTTTATTATTGAATAGTACAAAACGAGTACAGCGAAGAAATCTAAAACGTATCATTCTAATAACGATTGGGAGGAAGAATTTTTCCTCTGTATGGTGATGGATAAGTGCATTTGTCTTATTTGTCGTGCGTCAGTTGCAATACTTAAGCGTGGTAACTTAGAGAGGCATCACAAAACGGTTCATGAAAACTATGAAAATGATTTTTCGCCACAGAGTGAACTAAGAAAACGAAAAGTACGTGATTTGATATCTTGTTTGAAAAAAGAACAAACCATGTTCACAAGAGCAGCCAAACAATAAAAAGCTGATACGATCGCGTCATTTAAAATATCTCATATATCGGCGAAACACAAGAAACCATTCGAAGATGAATCCGTTGTGAAGGAAGCATTTATTGAAGCGGGTGAGACTTTGTCTGGAGATTTTAAAAATAAAACAGAAATCATGTCTGCTATTAGAGAACTTCAGTTATCTCGTCCGACTGTCACAAGGAGTATTGAAGTCATGAGTCAGGACATGAAATGTACATACTTTTCTTTACAGTTCGACGAATCCACCTTTATGATAGACACTGCCCAGCTGTGTATTTTTATTCGGATGGTATTCAATGACATGTTGGCTAAGGAAGAATTTTTGACAGTCATTCTTCTGAAGGGAAGACCCGTGGCGAAGATATATATGACATTTTCTTTAATTTTGTGAAAATCTACAAGTTACCAATATATAAATTAGTGTGCATTACAATCGATGGAGGACCTGTAATGACTGGAAACAAAAACGGTTTTGTGGTATTGTGTCGTGCTAATGAAGATTTTCCTTCATTTTTTTAATTCCATTGCATTATAAATCAACAAGTTTTTTGTTCAAGAGTTTTCAACATGGAGGAAATTATGGGCATTGCAACAAAAATTGTGAATTTCATCCGTGCACTTAGCTTGCAACGGCGGCTCTTTAAGTTGCAGTTGGAAGATAGGGAGTCAGATGAACACACTGATTCAGTTCTCCACATGGACGACAGGTGGTTGAGTCGCTGAAAATTCCTAGAAAGGTTTCCAGAATTATAGCCCGAAGTAACAGCTTTTCTAGACGAAAGAGGTGATGACACTCGGATGTTGAAAAACGAAAAATGGCTGACTGATTTCGGCATTTTTGACTGATTTCACAATGCACTTAAACACTATTAATTTGGATCTTCAAGGCAAAGGCAAAACTATCATTGAGATGATTAGCGTAATAAACGCGTTCAAACGCGAATTGCTACTTATGATAGATCAACTGAAAAGAAAGGTCCTGAAACATTTTCCGTCTTTGAAAGCAAGGATCCCTCAGTTGAATTATGATACGTTTGAGGCTGAACTATCAGACATTTTGGGACATTTCGAAATGCGTTTTTATGATTGCAGTAGATTGGTAAATATAGCATAATTTATGAGTTATCCTTTTCCATGGAAGAACATTGAGGAATTAGCTACTGAAATAGCAAGTCAGTTTAATATGAACTCATGTTCTGTCAAAATGAGTTAGTGCAGATTATATCAGATATATATCTCAAAGCTGCAGCATCTGGTACAAATTTCTGGTGTTTTATACCTGAAGATAAATATCAGAATCTAAGGCAAATCGCCTTTTAACTGACGGCAATGTTTGGGTCAAATTACTTGTGCGAGTCTGCATTTTCTGAAATGAAGATGATTAAGTCAAAATATCGCAATCGACTAACTGACGATCATATGTCATCATGCTTGCCATTAGCAAGCAGTGGTTATGTACCATCTTATGAAAAGTATGCTGAGGACATGCAGTGCCACGCTTCAATATCCAAAGTCACTCCTTCATTAAGTGTAACAACGTATGTTATGTACCAACCAATAAACTCGCAATTTTGAATAACCATGAGTTTTTTCATTGATATTATAGAGAAGAACCTAACAGACAGTATAATTATTCATAACCGAATCACTAATCAATATATAACATCCGGTCCTCTACGGTTTGTCAACTGTTTCTTGAAATATCGATCATATGTATATATTCCATTTCAAGGCCCGAGGTTAAGGTGGTACTCGCCGTACTTTGAATGAAATGGTTCTTTTTGTTCTATAGATGTCCCATTAGTTTTCTGCTCTTGTACAGTCTTGTACGGTTCGTCAACTCCTTTTGAAATATCGATTGAAAGTATATGTTCTTTTCTCAAGTCTAAGCTCATAGTGGTATTCGCTGTACTTCGAATGAAATTGAGCATTTGATTCTATGAATGTTCTGACAGTTTGTCAACTGTTTATACAACATCGATTGGAACTCTTTGTATACATTCTTCCTTTAGGCCTAAGGTTATGGTGGTACTCGTCGTAGTTTGAACGAATTAGAACATTCTGTTCTATGAATGTCCAGATAGTTTTCCGCTCAGGTACGGTCCTGTACGGTTTGTAAACTGTTTATGAAACTTCTTCTATCTTCTATTTTTATGCCTAAGCTCCTGGTTGTACTCTCCGTAGTTTGAATGAATGTTCTGAAAGTTTGCAACTCATATACGGTCCTGTACGGTTTATGTTTTATTTCTTCGTCAAAACTCATGATGGTTCACGCTATAATTTGAATGATAAAGAGAAATGTGTCCATCGTTACTTCATTGACCAATCAAAAACAGACTAAAATAATGTATATTGTGCGGAAAGCTAATATCTATATATGCTACGATACACCCTACCTAGGTAGGTAGGTAGGTAGGGTGCATCACACATACTTGCAGCCTCTCGGTATCGATCGTAAGTAGTCTCAAAATTTTGAGGTAGATCGTCAGCAGTTCAAGTTTGAGCACCCCTGTATTAAAGCATCTTGGGCGGCCACAGGCTCAACTCCTAAGAGTAGAGAATAAAAAAAAGTCGCCTTTCGATTTATTCGATTGATATTTTCTGTTTCAATATTGATTCAAGAAAAAATGATAACATATGGACTTTTAGTTAAGTTTTTCTTAAGAAGAGGAATCTGTTTTATTTTATGTAGATTTAGTAGCCTTTTCAAAAAACTAAACTTTAGCTGTAGTCCATACTCTTTTTCACTTAGATAGACTGCAATGCAAGAACTTCATTATTCCAATTATATTCTGACTTTGCCACATTGTTATTGTTTCGTTCCACAATTCAAGATGAGATTATCATCAGCAGTTTTTGTTCTCTAAGGCGTTCAAGGAAATGATAGCGATTCAAGATTATCTAAAATGACCACTTCCTTCAGAAACCACTTTATAATGAACTCGACTTATTTCTACATAGCCCATATCCATTCATAAAAACACGATAGTGTTCGTTGAAGAAATCTGGAATTCAATTACATGATCGGCTTGTGCGGTTACGATATTGCGTCGATCGATTGTAATATAATTATTATAATATAGTATATGCACTAAAAGCGACCTCCTATCTGTGCATAATAGACGAACATTTTTTCGATTATCGAATAACTATCTCGAATATCTGAGATGGTATGTTGTCTGCCATATTTGGTGCAGTTATTGAGTCATCAAGCATAATTATGTGCATCACTTTCATTCACCTTTCAACTTCACCGAACGGTGTTAGCAGATCGATTTATTTAATGAAATATCTTTATTTTTTATCACTTCGAAGGAATGAGATTACGTGAGAGACTTGACTTGAAATTAAGTCAAGCTTTTGTTTTCAGAATTCCAGTCGAGTTGAGCTTTTTTCATAAAAGCTTGAAAATCAAACTTCATGAATCGCAAAACTTGAAAGCTTGAAGCAGAACACAACTGCAATAAGACACTAAACTTCCTTTATATTCAAGAAGAGTGAGAATAAAGGTTTAAATAATACTGAATATTTGATCAGGATTCATTAAAATCAAATTTAACGTAAGAATTAGAAAAGAATTTATAAAGTTGTTGAAGAAATCACAAATACAGAACAAGAACAAGAGTGAAAATGAAATTGTTTTTCAACCAAGATATTTTTTTATATATTCATATACTTCTTTATATATTTTCTCATATACCAGTTCCGAGGAAGTTCTCGTACTCCCCCAAATCCCGCTTCTCGGGGATTCACTCATTCTCCGAAAGGGTTCTGCTGAATATCGGCATATGTAAACTTCAATCGATAGATTATTCATTATACTTACACTTCTGGTCGCTAGGTGACGACACTACATAAAATTCTTCAGTTTTCTACATATTTTCACAAGAAATATTGAGTTTTTAATGAATGAAACAAAAAAACTCCGAAACAATCTCTTCGTTTAAATGTATTCTTTGTCGTATGAAAATCTATTGAAGGTTGCAGGCCACATCAATATTTTGTTGATGGTTGTTGTTGAATATAGAAATTCTTTAAGTTTCAAGCTGCTTGACTTGATGAAACCGATTTGGTCACTTAGTTTTCTGCATATTCCTGTTGATGTGTTAGATCTTTGGAAAATCAAATGGAATTAAGTCGTTTCAATAAATACCTTATACAGGGTGCTTCAACGAAAACTAAACAGAGACTATATCTACCAAGATATTCATTACTGATCAAAACGCAAAAACATTTCAATTTTTGTTTCAAGGAGTCAAGTGGGATATCTTTTGGGGTACAATACTTGCCTGAAATATCAATGCCCTAAGCTGGGGTCGCAATCCTTGAACATTTTGAATAGGGAAGATGGGTATAGTGATAACTCAAAAGAAAGGTGGTATCTTTGTTTACATTGCCTTGAACGAATTTCCATTTTTAATTGAAAACTGTAAAAGATACAGGGTGAGCCAGTGAAAAATAAGGAAGACTATTTCCCTGAGTCTATTCAAGTTTCAGTGAGGTAAAATGGAACAGATCCATGCTGATCAATGGCAGTCATCATCAAGTACCATCCTCATCTCGAAATTCAGCCCCTGAAGCAGGGGTGACAACCCTTGAAAATTTGGAAGACGGTAGATGGGTCGAGTGATATCTCGTAAGAAAGTTAAGTTAAGGTATTATCTTTGTCTGCATTCTGGTGAAAGAATTTTCATTTTTGATTGAAAACTGTAGAAGATACAGAGTGAGCCACTGTAGGTTAGTTGTTATCTAGGACGTAGGTTCTAGATGAAGATCTCACACACTGAGATAAAGGGACTCTGATTTATCTAGGCATAGGTAAGTTATAGATATTATTTAAAATTCTTATTTCAAGTAGAATTGAAATACTTCTCCAATTTTAGATAATCTTGAAACAAAACCATCGCATATTAAGTTACGTAAAAAATATTTCACATACAAACAATGAGTTAAGTGGGTCGCGTTCAGTAGAGTTTTTTTCTTTTTCAAAATATATAATATAATAATATTATTCTGGCGTATCTTCCAAAAAATCTGAAGCGGTGGTTGTCATCTAGGCATGCGATGGTGGAGTCACTTTTGTTTTTACAAAATGAAAAGTGATGTTCCTTGTATCTAATGCGAAAAGATCTTTCTGTCTGGCCTATGTATATGCCATTGCGATCAGGGCAACACAGTCTGCATACAACAGAATTGTCTAATTTGTGCATTTTGTCTTCGGCATTAAAAAATAATTGTGATAATTTACATGTAGGTTTGAAGGCTATTTTCATCTTGTGATTTGACATTTGATTTGCAACTTGTTGAGAAATTAGACCAAAATAAGATATGGGAGAGAATTTTTCAATATCGGTTTTTGGTTTAACATAGGGGTACATACTATTGTAAGCTAACTGTGCTTGTTTTTTAAGAACTATTTTGTCTACTATGGTAGGGGGTAACCGTTATTACTGGCAATAGTTTTTATGAAGTAAATTTCTTTGCTGAAAATTTTCAATAGAAAGTGGCAATGAAAATACTCCATGAACCATGAAATTGAAAACGGTTAGTTTGTGTTGCAAGGGGTGAGAAGAGTCAATTTATTAGTTTTTTGTTTCTATTCGTTCAAACTGATGTTTGGGTGGATATTGTTGATGGTATTCAGAAGAAGATCGAGTTGCCTTGATATACCAGTGAAGCACGCTAGTACATCATCAACATAACGATACCAAAAAATTATTTGTGAAGCTCTGGATTTTGAAAGATTCTTTCTTCTATATGAATCATGACTATTTCAGTAAGAAGTAGACTTAAGGGAGGACCCATAGCAAGTCCTCCAGACTGTTAAAAAATTTTTATTAACTTGGAAATAGTTTTGTTGAAGACTAAGATTGAGAAGAGAAATAAAATCATTGTGATTAATAGGATTGATATGTGAGCGGTCGAAAATGCTGAAAATTACTGGTAGACATTCATCTCCGAGGATAAAATTTGTAAGTTTTCTGAAAATGTAATTTAGCTCTTTTGAAAGTTTGTACGTTGGAGAATTAGTGTAAGAGACAACTGGACGTGTGGCGACATTTTCTTTGTGAGTTTTAATAAGCTTGTGAAGTTTGGGTGGACAAGGTTTCATATTAATGAGGGACCATTTTGGTTAATTGAAGAAAGTGGGTGAAATTTCGGCGATACAGCGTTAAAGGGTTGTTTGGAATTTTAGAGTTAGTCACAATTCAATTGAGGAATCGATGTATTTTGAAGAAAAGTGTTCATTTTTGCGTTGTATTAATTACGGGGGATGATGATAGTCGCATTGAATTTATCCGCTTTTATGAGGATCAAATTAATTTCTTTGATTTTTCATTTTATAAAATTGATGGTATGTTTGGTTGATCCTCACAAAAGCGGATAAATCCAATACCACTATCATCATCTACCGTAATCGATACAACGCAAGAATAAACTCAACTCAATGGTTCGTAGAGCATTTTCATCGCCACTTTCTATTGAAAATCTAAACAAAGAAATTTACATCATAATAACTATCGCCAGTAATTACGGTAACCCCTTACCATAGTAGACAAAATAGTCCTTAAAAAACAAACATAGTTAGCCAACAATAGTATATACCCCATGTTAAACCAAATACCGATTTCGAAAATTCTCTCCCTCAACTTATTTTGAACAATTTCACAGCAAATTGCAAATCAAATGACAAGTCACACAATAAAAGTTGCATTCAACTCTACATGTAAATTATTACAATTATTTTTAATACTAAAAACAAAATTCACAAATGAGTATACGGACTGTGTTGCCTGACTGCAACGGTGTATACATAGACAAGACAGAAAGATCATTTTGCATTGGATACAAAGAACATCACTCTTCCTTTTGTGAAAACAAAAGTGACTCCACCATCGCACAGCATTCCCTAGTTAACAACCACCGCTTCCGTAGTATAGATAATCTCTGAAAAATTTTAAAGCTAAACACAATAAACCAATTTTCCCCAATATTTGGGACTTTCTAACTATTGTGAGTGTACCTTTAAATACTTAACTATATCCCAATAGTAGAAACTTGTTGATTTTCTCCTCTCCCTCATACCTGTTTTTCTATATTAAAGACAAATTGTACAACTCCGACAAGGGTTAATACTTGGTCCGATTTTATTCATAATTTTCATGCATGACTTAACGTCTAACATACCTCATGATGTTATAAGTATCTACGCTGATGATGTAATTCTGCTAAATGTGGCTAACGAGTCTACACAACTCGATCAGAAAAGATCAGTCTCTAAAAAAGCGGTGAAGACATGGTTTTCATCGAATGGTCTCAAACTAAATCTTGAAAAGACACAAAAATTGAAATTTAGGGCTGTCTCAAATAGAAAGAAAAACATAAGGCTTTCGGGAATAACAGTTGACTCTCAGCTTTCATGGAAACCCCATGTGGATGTAATGATACCGAGACTCTCAGTAGCGATTTTTACAATTAGAAGAATGAAATCAATTGTTTTGGTTCAAGCTAGTAGAATGGCATATTTCGCGAATTTCCATGCAATAGCCATATATGGCATACTGGTTTGGGGATATAGTTTGGAGCTGAAGCGCATTCAAATGAAATAAAAAGTGTAATAAGAGCAATTTATGGAGCGCAAAGACAAAGCTGTCGTCCACTCTTTAAAGAGCTTAGAATTCTTACCCGTACCTCAGTCTCCATACTTGAGGCTTTGAAATATGCTCACTCGAACCAAACAAAATTCGGACCCAGGTCTAGTATGCACCAATACACCACAAGAACCAGAAACAATCTTCATACTCAGTACCATAGAATTAATAGGACTCAACTAGCAAGAAATCATCTTTGTGTAAAATTATATAATCATCTACCGCTACAAATTAGAACTTTACCTTCGAGACGTTTCATTACCAAAGTTAGAGTCCATCTCCTAAGATACATCATTTATTCCGTTGAGGAGTTCATGAATCGAAGCTTCCTGTCTTGAGCCTATTATATATTGTTTTTCACAGGTTTTTGATGTGCCAGTTTTTGATTTAAATATTTATTTTTACAATAATTTTCGTGTTTTCGCTAGTTTCATAGAGATATTGAATATTTTAATATCATCTATTTTATTAGTTTTTATTTTTACTTCATGATATTATATGTAAATCTTTGATGGAAATAGAACTAATGATACTGATACTGAACTGTACCTTAGTTTTAACTCACAATTTGTAGACGTCTAATGATGATAGAAATATCGAAATAGCTATCACGTTTGTTAATTGAATATTTCCCACCTGGGTATGATGATCAAATATCTCTTTGTAACGGCTGACTTGATTTTCCAAGAGTTGTTATTTGGAGCGATGAGATAGGATGAGCAGTGATGGACTGTCCAATAGAATTAGTCAACATTATTGGACATTGAGGAATCCGTAAATGCTTACACGTATTGGAATATTTTGACCAAATTTGTTGAGCTGTATTTGAAAAATTTTCCGCTTGCAGACCTCGATACAAAGTGGCTCTAACAGGACTGCGCAACTGTGCATAATGCAATATTTCTAACGTTTATCGCGAGATTCTTATTAGCTGTGCATTTTGGAAATCATTCAGTGTATGGGGCACCCAAAGAAGAATAACTTTTTCCAAATGGAGATACTAATGTAAAATTGAGTTGACTCTTGCTTCAATCATTCAATAGGTCTTGGATCTCCCTCAATTTTGCTATCAATCATTGACGAATAAGGCTTACCAGCACGTGGTTTATCACCAAGCAATATCAGTCCTCGTTTAAATTCAGTATAAGACGGAACAAAAAACAATGGCCCTCAGTCCCGGGCACCTCTTAAATGAGGAGAGGGTGCGAAGAATCCCCCGGTTAAAAACTAAAAGAATTGGAACATGGAATGTGAGAAGCATGTACGAAGCAGGTAAGGCTGCAAATTTGATCAAGGAGATGGAGAGGCTCAAAATAGATGTTCTTGGTTGCAGCGAGGTAAGGTGGCCACATGCAGGTACTTATACGATAGGTAAACTATACACTGTACTACTCCGGAGATGAAACGACACAAAACAAGAATGGTTTTGCTATACTTACATCCAATGAAACTGCGAAGTCAGTTACTGGGTTTCTTCCAGTGTCAGATAGAATATTGCTAATAAAGATAGACAGCAGACCAGTCAATATGAATATTATACAGATATATGCCCCAACAAGTTAAAGTACAGAGGAGGAAGTAGAACAATTCTACGAAGACTTAAGTAAAACTTTACTCCAAACAAAGAAACATGAAACCAACATAACTCTCGGAGACTTCAACGCCAAGATTGGAAAGGGAAGAGAAGATGACACGATGGGTGAGTTTGGCCTCGGTATAAGAAATGACAGGGGAGACAGATTAATACAATTTTGTAAAGAAAACCAATATAGTATAATGAACAGTTTTTTCAAGTTACCACCACGAAGACTATATACATGGAAGTCACCAGCAGATGGAGTAGACGGACGCATCACAAGAAACCAAATTGATTACATGATTGTTAACAGAAGGTACAAAAATGCAGTAAAATCATGCAAGACATACCCCGGAGCTGACATTCCCACCGATCACAATCTTCTTCTAGCAAGGATAAAGGTAGAATTTAAAAGAACCAAAGGAAATAAGAAAGCAACTATTATTAACACCGATAAATTGAAAGAGGAATCTACGTACAATAAAATAAAGGAAGAAATACATAGATATACAAACGAAAAACCATTAAAGCCGACGCAAACTTCTGAAGAAGACTGGCAAAAGATTAAAACAACACTGAAAAATGTTACAGAGAAGCACCTTAAGCAGGAGACCAGGAAAAAGAATCAATCTTGGATGACAGAAGAAATCTTGGACATGATGAAAGAGAGAAGAAAATTCAGAAATGAAAACGAAACAAGATATAAACGAATACATAAAAATATCAAAATAAAAATCAAAGAAGCTAAGGTTACCTGGCTAAACGAAAGATGTGAAAAAATTGAGAAACTAGAACAAAAACATGATACTTTCAACTTACACAAAAAAAAATGAAAGAAGGAGCTGGAATGTGGAAGCAATCCTCTTCATCTTTCGTCGAAGATAAACATGGGAAACCCCTACTGAATATAAAAGATCAAATAAACAGGTGGAAAGAATACATAGAAGACATGTTTCAAGACCAGGAGAGACAAAGCATCTGTACAGAAAGTAGCGTCTGGACCCTACATCACAAAGGAGGAAATTATTAAAGCAACAAAACAACTAAAAAACAAAAAAGCTGTTGGAGAAGATAATATCCTAATTGAAATTATAAGGATAATTTCAGACGAACACATCGATGTTATGGAGAACTTATTCAATAAAATATACGAAACTGGAATAATACCAAAAGACTGGCTGACATCGGTGTTTATACCACTACCAAAGAAGAAGAACTCCAGGAAATGTGAAGAATATAGGATCATTAGTCTAATGAATCATATACTGAAATTGTTCCTCCGAATAATACACAATAGAATTTATAACAAATTGGACGAACACACGGGACGAACACAATTTGGCTTCAAGAATGGCTTTGGAACAAGAGAGGCACTTTTTTCAATACGTGTGCTTGTTGAAAGATGTAGGGGTGTAGACTCTGATGTATATCTGTGTTTCATAGACTTTCAAAAGGCTTTCGACCTGGTGAAACACGATAAACTAATATAAATTCTCAAGTCTTGTAACATAGACGACAAAGACTTGAGAATCATATCAAACCTTTACCAAGACCAAAAGGCTAAAATTAGAATCAATGGAGAGACATCTGAAGACATTAACATCGAGAAAGGAGTAAGGCAAGGATGTGTTCTTTCCCCGTTGTTGTTTAACGTTTTTTCGGAAGAGTTATTTAGGAAGGCACTACAGGATACCTCGGATGGCATATTGATAAATGGACAATGCATTAACAACTTGCGATACGCGGATGACACGGTTATTCTAGCAGATAGCGCTGAAGCACTACAACGCCTAATGAACCGAGTGATGATAACATGTAAAGAATTTGGAATGAAACTAAATACAAAGAAAACAAAAACGATGGCTATCAGCAAACACCAAAACAGAAAGGTCGGAATTAGGGTCAACGGAACAGAATTAGAACAAGTAACAAAAGTAACATACCTAGGAAGTATCCTTGATGAAACTTGGGATCACTCACTAGAGATAAAAACACGCCTGGAAAAAGCACGAGCTATATTTACAAAATGCAAAAAATACTATGCAACTGTTAACTAAATATCTCATTAAGAGTTCGAATACTGAAATGCTACGTTTTCTCCACCGTGCTATATGGCGTTGAAGCATTGACAATGACGGAAACAACACAAAAAAGAATAGAATCGTTCGAACTTTGGTGCTACCGTAGAATGCTCAGAATATCTTACATGAGTCAAAAGAAAGTCAAAAGAAAGAAAGACGCAATATTTCGGTCACATTATGAGAAAACAAAAGTACGAACTGCTTCAACTTATCATCGAAGGAAAAATCAATGGCAAAAGGGGACCGGGAAGAAGACGCAACTCCTGGCTTAAGAACTTACGTCAATGGACTAATATGAGCTCTATAGAATTGTTCAGAGCTGCAACAAATAAAATAAGATGGGCAAATGTAATCGCCAACGTCCTTAAGTATAAGGCACCGTAAGAAGAAGATAAGACGGCAACACAGTTGCCGGTGTTGGAGTTTCATCACCAGATGCGCGCAGCAAGACTTTGTTCTTCAATCAAATCAATTGAGTTATTGTAGGAAATGGTCATTGTCACGTCTGGGGAAGCAGCGATTCAACTGAAAACAGACCTTTACTACTGAAGAATGTGGTTTTAAATAATGCAATGTTGCTTGCTCTCACATATGTACTTCAGTGGCATTTCAAAATTTACAGCGTAGCCCTCGTATTATTATTTTTCTTCATTAATCTAACTGCGCGAATGATATATTCCGAAAGTTAATTGCATATTAAACAAAAACAGTGATTTATTGATATTCTGCTGTAAATAACCTTGTTAATCACTTAACAAAAGTGTTGGCTCCGAAGATTAATGATAACAATTATTAAATCAATCAAATAAAACTGATTGTGATTATTCAATGCGTTAATATTTGTATAACTTTCACTCCATTTTGAATGTCAGCTGACTATCGAAAACAACAATTTAGCCAAAAGAAGATGGAATGAACATTTTTTCATTTACCAGTATTAGAAATAGGAAGTACTGCCATGCCTTCAGAGGGTACCCCAAAAATTGGAAGTATCGGTATTGCAGATCAAGTTGTTAGTAAAACAAAACCTTCGAAAAAAGGAGTTGTATGGATCAAAGATCCTTGTGAAAGATGTGGATGAAACAATCTTTTGATATTCATCGAAACAATAAAATTGCAAGTGACAATTATTAGTTAATTACACAGTGCGTGAAAATGACACTTCAAAATTCTAACACGCTGGAGACATACTTAGTAAACCTATATCGGGTACGCTGAATCCAGTGGTAACCACCGTTTTTGCAAGTTAGCTCTTGTTTAGGGGATATTCGCCTTTGAAGTTAGCTGATGTTAGTAGGGTTCGTCGCTTATGACTTCAGTAGATTATATGCTTGTAATTCCCAAACCGTTCGGAATATCGCTTTACTGTCTTCGGCAAAGTTATAGCCATTGTCATGGCCAACAACTTTTCTGAATATACCAACATAAAAAACCTCATTCAAACACCGTTTCTTAACAAAATGTCCAAAAAACTCCAATTCTTTGCCATTTTTTTGTTAATTTTCGTCTAAATAATAGAAAAATCAAGGAAATTTCGCTTTAAAATCTTGAAATAAGAAAAGAAAACACATTTCTTATAGTTAAATCAAAAAATTTAAACGCACAATCATGATTTTAACTCAAATTTCTCACAGATATCACTGTGGATACGTATTTATTAGTATTGTCACTGATGTTGCTACGTATTTTGCATGTATTTATGTGCCATTTTTCATAGTCTTAGTTCTGATATTTCATAATTTGACATTTCTTGTTGAAGTTTCTTTGTTTACACAAGTTTTATATTTGGTAAAAATATCACAAATGAATTCGTGCAGTAAATTTAATAAATTTTTCTACATTTGTGGAAAGTTTACTATAATGACAAGCAAGCGTTCAATTTCTGAAGAAATTGCTGAATCGTACACACAATATTTCAACCAAACTGTAATCAAAGATGTGAACTGGGCTCCAAAAATCGTTTGTACTGGTTGTGTCATAAGATTGAGTGGATGGAAAAGAGGTAAAACGCAATGATTCATCATTTATTTCGATTTCAAAATTATATCAATTGAAGCTATTTTTATCACAGGTGAATTCCAATCTATGCCTTTTGGCATTCCAGAAATTTGGACAAATCCTCAAGAACATAATCCAGATGACTGTTTTGCTTGTGCTAATGAAATTGTCGGATTGAACAGACCTAAAAATCGTTTGTACTGGTTGTGTCATAAGATTGAGTGAATGGAAAAGAGGTAAAATGAAATTTATTTCAAAATTATATCAATTGAAGCTATGTTTATTACAGGTGAATTCCAATCTATGCCTTTTGGCATTCCAGAAATTTGGACAAATCCTCAAGAACATAATCCAGATGACTGTTTTGCTTGTGTTAATGAAATTGTCGGATTGAACAGAGCTAAAAAAAGTAAAGTTGAACTCAGAGGAACTCGGTTTGTTCAGTTTCCTTTACCACATTGGGAATCCATTCCAATACCGAAAAGACCCAGTCCGACAGAAGAGTACATTCCATCTACTTTTGATACTATTGGCGAAACGTCTGCATCGGTTTATGTACCATCAAATATATCTCCACAATGTAATCATGCCGAATTTTCTCAAAAAGATCTGGATAAAATTATTCGTCGATTGAAATTATCGCAGCGTCAGTCCATTATTCTGACTCAGGAATTGAAAAAAAGAATGTCTTAGCACCTGATGTGCTAATCCATCGAAGACAATTCATTCGCGTACTGTACTGATATCAAGAAATTGGTATTAAAAATGCATCATGAGTATAAACCAGAAGACTGACGTCTTTTCATCGATTCGTCCAAAAGTATTCTCAAGGCGGTTTTGCTTCATGTCACAAACTCAAAAAACAGTGTCCCGATTGACATCAGCACAAAAACGAAAGAAAATAACGAATCATTAAAAAAATCTTTGATTTCGTGAAATATGAAGACCATCGTATATACGAAAAACATGTGTTTTATATGTTTATGGGATACTCGATATGCCGGCGATCAATATGCCAATAAAAGCTGGCGTATGAGACAAGGGTTCAGATTGCGTCGCGAAAACGTGGTTGAAATTCCACTTGTGCCAATCGAAAAAGTGTTGCTTCCACCTCTACATATCAAGCTTGGGATTGTTAAAAATTTCCTCAAGGCCCTAGATCCTGAAGGCAATGCATTCAATGAGTTGAAGCGAATTTTCCCAAGATTGAGTGGAATGAAAATAAAAGAAGGTTTGTGTGAAACTATATACGTACCAATCAACCTAACTTATTCAATATTTAACACATATTTTTTCGAATTATTTTATTACAGGCATACTCAATGGACCTGATATTCGACGCTTGATGAGAGACCAACAATTTAAAAACAGTTTGTCGAATTTGCAGCTCGTTGCTTGGGATTGCGTCAAAGGAGTCATCGAAAATGTACTTGGAATTCATCGTGACGAAAACTGGCGCATACACGTTGAAAATATGCTCGTTGCTTTCCGTAACATCGGTGTAAAAATGTCTCTGAAAATTCATTTCTTACATTACCATGCAGACAAGTTTGCCGAACAATCTCCATGTGAATCATATGAGCATGGTGAACGGTTTCATCAGGTGACGGCTAGGCTTGAGCACTGGTATAGTGGAAAAAACTTGATTCTCTATTAGGAGAAATTTGCTGGAATTCACAGCAAGATGAAGATGGAGAAGAAGAAGAATGAACATGAATTTATATGTTTATTTGTTGAAAATTGTTGGAATTGGAATAAAAATTTGAGTTAAAATCATGATTGTGCGTTTAAATTTTTTGATTTAACTATAGGAAATGTGTTTTCTTTTCTTATTTTGAGATTTTAAAGCGAAATTCCTTTGCTTTCTCTATTATTTAGACGAAAATTAACAAAAAAATGGCAAAGAAATGGATTTTTTTGGATGAGGTTTTTCTATGATGGTATATTCAGAAAAGTTGTTGGCCATGACAATAGCTAAAACTTTGCCGAAGACAGTAAAGCGATAAATTACAAGCATTTAATGTACTGAAGTCATAATCGACGAACCCTATTAAAATCAGCTAACTTCAAAGGCGAATATCTCCTAAACAAGAGCTAACTTTCAAAAACGGTGGTTACCACTGGATTCAGCGTACCCGATATAGGTTTACTAGGTATGTCTCCCGCATGTTAGAATTTTGAACTAGCACAGTGTTATTATCAGAATCGACACAACATATGTCGTTACGGATTTTTTAGTGATAATGAAATGATTGCTATACTTTCTGGTCCATTGTTCACATAGAACTCGACACAATGACACATTCGCGGTTATTAAAATGAACACTTAATATTATATTATTTCCAGAAATTTCAGATAGATACAGAACAATAAGATCATATAATTTAAATATATGTAATCAACATATAACTCAAATTCGTGGGAACTAATCTGAACGACAAATCCCAATCCACATTCTTAGAACTTCAGAAATAATAATTTTTTTTCTACCATCGCCTGACCGCGCTCGCGATGAACGTCACTTTACCGCAATTTTATTCAAAACATTTTATGAGTTTCTTCTTCTTCTTTCTTCTTTTCAGCCTTCATTCATCCAATATTGGAAATAGGCCTCTTCTAATTTCTTCCATGCATTTCTGTCTTTAGCAGTTCTCATTCAATTACTTTCCTGCTATGACTTTCACATCGTCTAGCTCCCTTTTTTGGGGTCTTTCTACACCTCTCTTCGTGTTCTTGGTCTCCAGAATGTTGTTTTATTTGTCCATTCATCTGCACTCTGTCTAGCGACATGTCCAACCCACTATCACTTAAGGCTAGCCACCCGTTCCATGATATCTGTTATTTTGGTTCTGTTTCTTATGTCATCGTTTCGCACTTTATCCCGTAATGATTTCCCTAGCATGGCTTTTTCCATAGCTCTGCGTAGCCACAGGGATTATGCAGCTATTATATACTCTTCTTTTAAGAGAAATTGGTATATTTTGGTCCTTCAAAATGAAACTAAATTTCCAAAAGCGGCCCATGCTAGGTGGATTCGGCGTATTATTTCGGCAGTTTGATTTTCCTTGTATGGCTAAATAGTTATAATGGTCCACTGTTTCCAAGATGACGTCGTCGATATCGATTCTGATGTTGCTATTACTCATAATTTTCGTTTTGTTCAAATTCACTTTGAGTCCTGTTCCTTTGGAATGATTGTTAAGCTCGGTCAGCATTGATTTCAATTCTTCATCGCTGAAGCTAATCAAAACAGTGTCATCAGCGAATCTCAAGTGGCTCAGGTACACTCCGTCGATATTCAGCCCCTGTTTCTCCCAATTCAGCTCTTTAAAGATATTTTCCAGTGCTAGTATGAAGAGTTTGGGAGAAATGGTTTCACCCTGCCGAACACCTTTTTCTAGAGGTATTTTATCTGTTCTTAAATCATCGTCTATCTTAATATGAAAAGTGGCATTTTTATAGATGTTTTTGTTCAGTTTAGAGTATCTCGAATCGATTCTTGTATCGTCCAAAGCACTGAGAAATGCCTATGTTTCAATACTTTCAAATGCTTTGTGATAATCGATGAACGCAAGATGTATAGGGATATTATACTCGGTAATTCTTTCTGAACCCCGCCTGTTCAACTGGTTGATATAAGTCCATCTTTTTGGTTAATCTGTTAGTTACAATTTTCGTCAAGAGCTTATAAATATGAGAAAGCAGACTTATGGATCGATAGTTTTCCATATTCCCGCTGTCGACTTTTTTGTACAACAGAATTACCTCAGCATTTTTCCATGATTCTGGTATTTTCCCTCAACTAGGCATTTATTCAAAAGAAATCTTAAGACTGGTTCAAGGCTTTTCCTCTCATTTGTAACATTTCAGATGTTATACGATCCTCCCCTGGAGTCTTTCGTTGTTTCATCGGTTTGAGTGCATGTTTGACCTCTGAAGAAGTTATTTCAGGCAAGTCTTCAGATCCTACGTTCAAGATGTTCTTGTGTATGCTATCAGGAAGTAGCATGGTCAAAGTATAAAGTTCTCTATAGAATTTGTGTGTATCTTTTGCAATTCCTTCTTCATCTGATATAAAAATTCCATTTTGGTTCTTGAGTTTTGAAATTCTTTGTTTGCCTTGGCTTAACCTGGATTTGTCATTTCATGTTTTATTGTTTTCGAGGGTTTCTAATATTTGTTTTACTTCAAACTGTCTCAGGTCTTCTCGTACTTCTTTCTTCACCATTCTGTTTATGTTGTTGTATTCTGCAGATTCTCTTGGTGTATTTCGTCTTTTCTTCATCAATTCGATTGTTTGCGGTTTTAATTTGGTTTCCATGTATTCTTCGTTTTGCTACATATGTATTTTGTCACTGTTTGTATATCATCAGTTTTTTTTTCGCAAGATCATCAATAGATTTGTTTTCAATTTCCGTAAAGTGCGCCAATTTAACTTCAAGTTTTCTCTGATATTCTTCCTTGTTCAAGAGTAATACATCTGCGGTTGGGTATTTCGGATGCACTATTAGTCTTTTTTCTTGTATTTCTTGTGCTTATTGCTATGTTCGCTTGAACCAATCTGTGATCACTCCCTGTGTTGAACTTATTTATCACTGATACATCCTTACATATCTTTCTGTCGAATGAACGAAGTGACAAGTACATTAATTTTAGGCACCTGTCAGGTAAGCGTAGCCAGTTCAGCTACTTGATTCAAATATTTCAAAGCATTCTCTGTTAGTTCTTGCAAAATCATCAAAATTCAATATATTCCCAAATTATTTCGGAACTATAAGAGATGGGTATAGTACATGTTGATATAATTCCATCTGAAATTTGACGCTTCATCTGATGACGATATAAAAATTGGAACGTGCCATTTGAAAAAAATTGAGTTATTGCTGTTTGAAAAAGGCCAAATTAAAAAAATCATACAAAACAACGCAATAAACATTAGACAGGTGTAGATTGCTTAAAAAATTCCTTGACTCTTCTTCTATCCTCCCAAGCAAAAATTGTGTCTATAGTGCAAAAGATCTACGAGCTACAATTTCTCTAAATGTTCCTCAAAAATCGAGTTTATAACAAAAGTAATTAAATCTGTCAAAATTTTTGACAGATAAGTGCCAACAACTTGGGTATTTTATGCCTTGCTCAAATGTCGGTTCTAGATGTATAATAAAAAAGGTAGATTGCCATTTGAAATAACAAAGTGATGACCCACTTTTGGTATAACAGGAAAAGGTATCACTTCGAAAATATTTGACTTTAATTGGAAATCGCTAGTTATGGCCGCGTATAAAATTTCAGCTTGATGTTGTAATTGCAACTCAAAAAGTTTTAACGGACGGTCCCGGTGGATATCCTGTATATGAAGAGGTTGTTATTTGGATTTGCGAAAACCAGATATTAACTTTTGAGAGGAGGTATTATTTGAATATATCGAAAATTTGGGATTTACATAGATAAATCTGGTGGTTTATATCTGAAAGTTGTTATTGAAAAGCGATTTGAAAATTTCCACTTATTCTAGGTAATTTAGTTTTCTACGCTTTGGGGCAATGTGTAGAACTTTCAATTTATCAATACTAGGACAAGAGTGGCCATTTCGGATATAGTGGTTAGCTAGTGTTGAATCTTTTTTATTTTTAAAGAATGAAGTTCGATGCTCTTTATATCTAATTCTGAAGGAACAACCGGCCTGACCTATGTAGTAATTATTGCAGTCTGGACAAGAGGAATTTTCACGTAAATGTAGATTTTAGCAAGGTCTACATTTCTTGTAGAGAAAATTTTGTCATAAGATATTTCCTTTTCCTATAAATTGGGAAAAACGATTGTTCACGCTTTTATATTCCACCGATCCTGGACTTCACGATATTCTATCATAAAAGTTGAGGACAAACAGAGGTGTCCACGATACACACCAATTTTTTATAAGTGAATAAAGCTCTGCCATATTCTGAACAGACCTCGTACAGAATAAATCCATTCGAAATGATTCGAATTCATTTACACAATGATAATTATCCGTCCATCACTGTGGGACGAAGGTTATTTCATCACCTCTATTGAAATTAGAGTAAATTGAAATTAAGCCTAGAGACGAAGAACTCGCAACATTCCATCTTAATGATGGTTTAAAAATGGAACATATAATTTCTATTACCAAATGCCCATATAAACTTGAATTCAAGGTGCAACGTATAGAAGAATATTCGATATTGAAATGAAATGGGAAGGATGTTCTAAAGAAACTGAAACGAATTGTATCCTGGAATTGGACTGCAAACATTTCATTGATTGATCTTGAACTTTATTGTCTTTGAAATTCAAATTGACGTTTGAATTCGAATAATTGTTTCTAATGGAATTGGTGCGAGACAATTAGAATGCCTGTATGATATTTTTGTTGAGCATTCTTATTTCAACCATGTATGAGTTTCTAAAACTAGAAATATGGTCTTGTATGGGGAAAAAATGCTTTGAATTTTTTTCAGTGTAACTTTAATGCTCTTCATAACCAAAGAAATTTGTAAAATCGAGAAAAGGGGTTTTCGAAAATAAAAGAACGAAAGCTCGTAGAAAAAGGCAGGGTGTTTCAGCGGAAATTGGACACACACGCTGAAAAAGATCGTTTTCGATTTATAGGGGACTCTTTATTTTTAAGCATGTCAGATCAGTCCTTATCTCCACACCTACCTACAAAATCATTATAAAGAATATGAGTTCAGAGGTACATCGTTAGAAATGTATTTTTATAATCTATATGAATTGATAATTCTTTCGTGTTAAATTTTCGATATACAATTTCATATTTTCACATAATATTTAATGATAAAGTAAACGAAATGAGACACTTTTCCACAATTTATTCAATAATCACGACCGGTTTCGACCGTACGGTCATTTTCAAGTGAATAACAATATAATACATGAGGAAAGTACAAGTAAAGAATGAAATTTATCCTAAATATTGAGTAGTAGGGATCCATCATGCTCTAGTTGGCTGTTGAGGGTAATAAATTGTGGGTTTTTACATAGTTTGTTAATCTCCAAACTTTCCAACAAATTCATCTCTCTCCTTTGTTACATTTATGGAGGATTTTAAGATTGTTCAATGATAGCGAGTGGTTGGTTGATTTTAAGTGTTCAAATATTGGCAAGTTTTTATCTGAGGAAATATGTTCCTTGAGTCTAGCTTCAAAACTTCTCCCTGTTTGTCTGACATAGGCTACCTGACATTCATTGCATTTGATTTGACAAATTCCTGATAGCTTGAATTTATCGTTCTTTTGTTTGGCATTGAATAATAATCTGCTTAAGTTGGGGCCGCTTGAGAATGAAGTAGTTATGTTCAATTTGGAAAAGTAGTTACTGATTTTGTTAGAGAGCTCGCCGGTGTATCTGAGACTAGTGTATCTTTTTTCCGGGGTTTTTACGATGCTATATAGTAATTGAGAGGTAATACGTTGTTCTTTGAGTTTTATGATTGTATTTAGAAAATGTTGTGGTGAAAATGTGTTGTTATTTGAGGTAATTTTTCTGATGATATTAAGTTCAGTTTAAAAATTTTCTGTCGAAAGGGGAACAGAGTAAGCTCTATGAATCATGGAGTTATATGCAGCTAGTTTGTGGCTTAAATGACTGAACGAGTCCATTGGAATCGATGCGTCTGTGAATGCTTTTTTCAGTAAATTTTATAAGTGAGTTGGTTATTTGAATTTGTTAAGTCGAGGAAATTAATTGAGTTATTATTTTCTAATTCAGAAGTGAAGCTGATGCGGCAATGTATTTTATTCAGGAAATTTAAAAATTGCTGAATTTGTCTGTTTGAACCACGAAAACCAACTAAAATGTCATCTACATATCTGTACCAGAAAGTAATGTGTTTTTTAGCGAAATCTGTGTTTAATATTGAGTTTTTCTCTAAATTATTCATGAACATGTCAGCTAGTTGAGGACTAAGAGGTGAGCCATTGGAAGACCTGAATTTTGTTTAAAGAATTCAGATTGAAATTGAAAGTAACTTTGAAATAGGCATATTTGAAGAAGATTGATAAATTCATTATTGATATATGGCAATGTGTTAGACTCGGATAAGGTATCTGCAACAAGGGGAAGACACTCATTCGTTGGAATGTTCGGGTACATAATTTTGACATCGAAAGAGACTAACTTGATATCTTGTGAGATTTGAAAGTTTATGTATGAGATCTACAGAATTAGATGAAGTGTATTGTGCTAGAAAATTCGAGAGGTCTAGAAATTTTTGATTCAAGAACTTTGCTAGTTAACATGATGGTGTGTTTATATATGACACTACAGGTCTTGCAGATTTTTTCCTTATGTAGTTTAATCAATCCGTACATTTTTGGAGCTTGAACATTCATTGGAATCAGTTTTCCTTCTCCCATTATGTGTGTGCTAGGTGCTCTGACAAATTTAGCTCTTTTTTGATGTCTTTTGTGAAAAGTTTGGTTGGATCTTTTGGTATTTCGGTGATATCCATTGTTTTCAGTACATCCTGCATCTTTTCTTCGTATAGGTTAGGTTAGGTTAGATTTAACCATCACCAATTCAAATAACCAGCTCATTTATAAAATTTACAGAAAGAAAACATTCACAGACGCATCGGTTTAAATGGACTCGTTCAGTAATTCAAGCCACAAACTAGCTGCATATAACTCCATGATTCATAGAGCTCACTCTGTTCCCGTTTTGACAGAAAATTTTCAAACTGAGCTTAATATCATCAGAAAAATTGCCTCAAATAACTACATACCACAACATTTTCTAAATACAATCGTTAAACGCAAAAACAAAGTATTACCTCTCAATTACTATATAGCATCGTAGAAACTCCGGAAAAAAGATACACTAGTCTCAGATACATTGGCGAACTCTCTAACAAAATCAAACTACTTTTCCAAATTGAACATAACTACTTCATTCTCAAGCGGCCCCAACTTAAGCAGATTATTATTTAATGCCAAACAAAAGAACGATAAATTCAAGCAATCAGGAATTTATCAAATCAAATGCAATGAATGTCAGGTAGCCTATGTCGGACAAACAGGGAGAAGTTTTGAAGCTAGACTCAAGGAACATATTTCCTCAGACAAAAATTCGCCAATATTTGAACACATAAAATCAACCAACCACTCGTCATCTTAATAAAAATAATAATAATAATAATTTCTTTATTGGGTACACAATGAAGAATTACAACTCACAAAGGTGAAACCTGTGGTGACTAAACTATCTAATCTGTCACCACATATTATTTCGAACCTAGAAAAAGTGATAACAGATCCATCGAGCTTCCTGATCATTCCAAAAACTTAATTAACCAGTTAATTTAATTTATTGTTCGCAGTAACTAGAACAGAACGACAACGAGTTGTAGATAATACTCATTGAAATATAGACAGTATTAAATAAACAAAGTATAATATTTTGATTCGATATGAAAAGATCAAAAGTGTCAAAATTTTTTTTGTTTCTTCGGAAATATTGATTTCGAGTATGAGGGATGGTTGAGAATAAAAATATTTCAATTTTGATGTATGTGTTCTTTTCTTTTTGAATTTTTAAAATTTAAATGGTTTCAACCCAATAATTCTGTGAAACAAATCCAACATAAATACTAAGAATTCACCAGCGTCCTTACACTTTCTCTGTCTACACTCATGAGCCATCTTCTGAGTTTTCTTTTGAACATTTTCAAATTCTGTGTACTTTTCAAATCCAAAGAAAGAGTGTTGAAAATTCTGGAGGCAAGATAATAAAAACATTTTTGAGCAACTGTTGTTTGAACTTTTGTTCAAACAACATCACTTGTCCACTGAGAAGGGAATATAATATATCCGATTTTGCCTGTCGCCTTATTTCCGCCCAGCTCCTTCCCGAATAAACAATGGCCGTATCATCAGCAAACCCGATGAGCCTACCCCTGATACTCAAGGAAAAGAGACCATTTATATACAAACAAAACAATATCGGTCCCAAAACGGTTCCCTGTGGTACTCCACATTTTAACGGCAGTTCATCACAAAATGTATTCTCAATTTTTACTAATTGTTTTCGATTTGACAGATAACTCCATATCAATCCCACTTCGATCTCACCAATACCCAACTCCTTTAACAAATCCAACAGAATTCCATGCTCAACTATGTCGAACGCCTTTGCCAAATCAACCAGGATACATAAGGCTACCTCCCCAGTACCAAAAGCTTTATAAATTTTCTCAGTCGGTGCAGCAATGGTATCCTGCGTGGACCCGTTCTCCCTAAAACCAAACTGAAATCTAGAAAGAATACTGTTTTGTGTCATATAGGTGGTTAAGCGGTTTTTCAAAATATTTTCTATAATTTTAGATATGACAGGAATCAAACAGATTGGCCTATAGTTCGCATATAATTTCCTACTACCTCTCTTATGTAGAGGGACAACAACCGCAGTCTTCAGGACGTCGAGGAACACCCCATTTTTCATAATTGTGTTAAAACAACAATCTTAAAATCCTTCATAAATTTAACAAAGGGAGAGGGATGAATTTGTTGAAAAGTTAGGAGATTAACAAACTATGTAAAAACCCACAATTTATTACCCTCAATAGCCAACTAGAGCATAATGGATCCCCACTAGTCAATATTTAGGATAAATTTCATTCTCTACTTGTACTTGCCTACTCATGTATCATATTGTTATTCACTTGAAAATGACCGTAGGGTCGAAACCCTAAATTGTGGAAAAGTGATAAAAGTGTCTCATTTCGTTTACTTTAAAAATGAATTTCCATAAAATAAATAAATCATCAATACTATCAATGAATAATAAAGATTCATATGATCATATCATATATGATCGAGAATTGTGTGACAATAATTTTCCGATTCTAATCTTATGCCTTGTTCTATAAAAATGATATTTGATTTAAAGTTCCTCGAAATACCGGCAGAGACCATTATATGCCTGAAAAATTTTTGTCTCTCCCCCTGCAAACGAATTAAAGGCACATTCCTCTTGATTTCATTCGTCGGAACACAAATTCTGTTATTCTGGCTGTTTTTTGATGGGGCGACTCTTAAAATTTTTTCGTCTGTGAACCAGATATTTCAATTCGTCTACGTGTTCTAAATCTATTTATCAAATTTCTGCATCGCTCGAATCTGCACTCTTTGACAACTTGAGGCAATTGAAAATTGTAGTGCTTCCGAAAATACTTAAGATCCAAATCGTGTCTTATTATTCTTCTCACAGATGTTTTTGAGATTTGGCATCTCTGAGACATTTCGGAAACAGTCAAGCTGGTTCCTGGAGTTCTGATACGGCTGACTGCTAATGCAGAAATTCGTTGAATGTTATTCTGAAATTGTCAATTGAGTTTGTAATACAAAAATGTAGAGTTGATGCTCGAAACAGATTATAAAAAAGGCTTGTACCTGTGTTCTAACAGTTCAAGCTGCACCAGTATCTGGTCTTCTTCCTAATGACCCTGTTGTCCGAAATTTTTCCTCAAGATCATAGATTGTACTTCTGTTGTAATTAGGGGCTGAAAATTGGCGTAATATTTGCCTAACAGTATAGCCACGTACAAATAAACATTCAATGAAACACTTATCCACCAAGATAAAATTCAAGTTCAAACCAGATGTCGCCTAAACCTAGATGACATTTCATTGTTTTTTGTTTATCATAGAGTTAATGCATGCAGTCTATGTTCAGAGGTTTCACAACGGGAGGTGTATATGATGGTGAAGAAGAGAAACATTATCGACGACAATTGGTACTATTCTGAATCAATATTCGGGTTCGACCCTCAAAATGATGGAAAAGGTTCAATCTAGCGATTGAATTACGCAGTTGATTCATTACGACCGCCGAAAACTTTTTAATGCGCGGGAAAAATTGTTGTTGATAGGGTGTCATTTTTCTTTTTGCTATATTTCACATAGATGTCGTACCAAAACAACGAAAATGAGACACCTTGTACTTTGCACTATTTGCATTGATAAAAAGAAATGAGTTACATTATGAATTGGAATGATAACATGAGGAATTTTGATTCTGTTGGGGGTAGGGAATGCAATCTCGCATCAGCTATCAATCTCGGTATTCGCGAGATTCAGGAATTCTAATCTTGCGAAATCTCGCTATTGTGCGAGATCTGCATTGTAAAGAAATGATCATCGAAATGTATGAAAATTCCTATCATTTATATTTCTATTGGCTGTAATTGTTCTTCAGGAGCAAAATAGAGAAATAAAAACTCAAGCTTACCAGTAATTTATTATTATATATATTATTCTAAAACTTGAAAATAACTCCTCGAAAAGCATAAAGTATCTAGGGTTTCATCTGCCAGCCGACACCGAATGCTGCATGCCAGATAACCAGCTGAGGAAAACGCCCGTTCTGCCTCGACACTTGTTGGTACTATAGATAAAAGATTTTGTCCTTTTGACCTGACTCGTACAAATTGATTTCTTTCTTCAAAATCATATCAAGTTCCTCATCAAGACTAAGAGAAGCGTTCGCTATTTCAGGCTCTAAATTTTTTTCACTGCAGCTAATGGAATTGAATCGTCATCATTACTTTCATTCATGGCTTCATCTGCAACTGAATATGTAGAGGGTTTGTTTTGTATATTGACTGCAATATTGTCATCTTTGGTACTGTTCGTGTGTAATCTTCAGATTAAGTTTATTATTTCTTTTTTGATTGAAGATTTTGGAGGCAGTTTGAAAGTTTGATCACTAGCAGATTGATTGACATATACGTCGTAGTGGACAAGGTCTGTCAAATAATACAATGCTGCTGTCATAAATATTCGGCGTTCATTAATCCGAGCCCTCATGGATTCAGCAAGTTTTTGAGCTACTGGTGTTCTGAGTTCTTCTAACTTTTTCACCATAAATTGTAGAATAGTTTCAGCAGTTAACAAATCTGAACTTCGACGACATAGTACTTCCACTGCCAGTTTTATAGGCTGAAATACGAGTTCTAAATCAGATAAAGCATGATATTCTTCGTCTGAGAAACTATGATTTGTATTCGATCCAAGATTGCAATCAATCAAGGCTTTGCTTACACATTGCTTCACCTTATTGAATGTGGAAATCATATCTGCAAGACTAGAGCAGCGTGTTTTGCAGTACAGCACGAGTTGCACATTTTTGCTGAATTCGTCCTTCATATATTTCTGAAGAATGGCATTCTTGGTTGGTGGTTTTCCAAAAAGTTCGACTACTTGTCTTACTTTTCGATAAGGTGATCAAATTCTGGCACTAAGTCAACTTCTTCTACGGTGGGTAATCTGCAGTCAAATCCTTCATTATCAATAATGTCATCAAGTTGTTCATCGTCACACTCCTCAACATCTGACTGAGCTACGACTGTGTTTTTGTACTTTCTTTTTGCGTTTCGGTTTCACGTTTTGATTTATAAATCACATATATAACTCCCAATTGAATGCCGTGAGCGTAGCATAGCTGGTGAAGAGGATTCATGAGTCGCCCAACCTTCACCATTACACTGGCTCCATCTGTAGAAACACTTACTATATCTTCATCTAATGAGAAGCCATATTCTGATAAAAATCTTCTTCAAAATAATTATGCAACTCTCTGCAGGCATGCTTCCTACTATGCGCACGAGACCCAAAATACAGAACATATTTTTATTCTCTGAAAATGTATGAACATTCACATTCATGAAGCGCCTTTTTTGCATGAAGTCCATTCATCGAAAGTAAGGCTGAATCTATGGTTATTCTTCTTAGATTCATAAGATCCTGCGAAACTTTCATTTTCAAACTCATGCCATAACCCATAACAATCTGTTTTATGGAGTTAGGCGATGCAGGTAATTTGTAGTCACTAGTCGCAAATAATTCTCTGAAGTTTTTCGACGTGCAAAAAGATATAAAAGTCTTTAGATCTTTAGAAATCATCCTTGAAATTCTTTCCTCCAAAGAAACTTTTTGTGGGGACGAAAAGTAATCAGATATTTTCTGCCTCTTCGTACCGGTTAGAAGAGGTAGCCTTACTGACGTGGAAGCATTGATCAGCATTGAAGAATTTGATGGAACCAGAGTCATGATTTCTGTCACTTTTTCATGAGAAGTATCAATTTGCTCGGACAGTAAATGTACATGTAAGCCTTTGGAAGATCGTGCCGTTGTTTTCAAAATAGACTTACACAATTTGCACCGAGCAGTTTGTCCATCCTCTGCCTTCAAAAAGTATTTCCATACCTTTGATCCACTTTGAAACCTTTGTTGTCATTTTAACACAAAACGAATAGACCGAGAAAACTTAAACACACAAGGAACTATTTTCAACTGTTGTTGGAATAGTTTATGAATCTGCAGATTGCCATGTACTCTTACACGTCCAGGATTGCAAAACAATGACAGACTTACGACAATCGGAAAACGTCTCATCCCTATCGCCCTGTAGCCCTAGCGCCACGTGTTGCTGCCGGGAATAGGTACATTGTTTACATAAGTCAACAACATGTGAAACCACTGAAAGCTAACCAAAATTGACATAATACAAATCTTGCAAATCTTGCGAGATCGCGTATGATTTTAGGTGCGAGATTGATCTTGCAGAATAGGTGCGAGATCCCGGTATTGTAAGATCTTGGTTTGCATCTTTTCTATACTTAGGAAATTACTCAAGAACTCTCTTTATTCTTGAAATCAAAATTGAAATGATTACGTTTTTACCGACAACGTGATATATGAAATATTTTTTGTGTTATTTTATGGTTAGGTTAGTCACGATGTCTTGTTACTGTTTTTATTGGATGAAATTCAAGGAACATATCCATATTTAGTGTTAATTACCCACGAATACCTGTTGATTGACTAACACTTATAGAACTAATAAAAGCTAATATTGTATCAAAAGTCCGAGAATCAATTGAACGTGGATTCCATTGTGAACTGCACTAGCAATTTCGTACAGATTTTTATTTCTGTGGAAACTTGTGTTCTATAAATGTTAAGTGCTTGTCGTAAAAGTTGGAATTCAAGCAATGGTCCATGCGAAATATTCTGTACTTGTTGTGAATGATTCTATTAAATTATCAGGCGCGATTGGAAGGCCAAATAATCAACGAATTTAATTATGGAATATGAAGTTTACATTAATCTACTTGATTTATTTTCGAAAATAGTTTCGAATTATTCTTTTTTAGCCGTCTTCTATAGTTTTTGTAACGTTGTGGAATTCTTTAGCTCCACTTTTGTGACGTCGGAATACATTTTGTCAAAAAATACCAGGAATTGATCAATGGAACATAAAATATTCATTTTTCTTTCAAATTTATTGTATCGCTTTCAAAGTAGGCCTCTCGAAATAATACATTCATGCCAACGAATAATCTAATCATCGAAATAAATTTCAAACGCTTTTTCCGGAATCAACGAAAATTCTTACCACGAATTCTCTTCCATCGATTCAAAACGGGTACATCGAAGTGGTAATTTGAGTTTTGAAAAAAGAAAAAAGTCGGGCGGAGCCAGATCAGTTGAATACGGTGGTTATTCAATGGTATTCGTTGAGTTTTTGGTCAGAAATTCACTCACAAGCAGGCCCGCCGCTAGCGGTTTGAACGCCGGTGTGCAATTCCTATCGTGCCGCCCCTATCTAACTACAAAACCTAGGTGTTTATAAAAATGTGAAAAAAAATGCTGTACAGTGAAAAACTATGTTATATTAGGTTATTTTATACAAGATAGATAGACTAATACGACATTAAATAAAAAATGAAGGCAAGAAAGGTGCAGTTTATACATATTATGTAGGTAGGTATAGGTATTAAGTTATTTTACAGAAACTGCACCTTTCTTGCCTTCATGTTGGCAAAATCAGCTATAATTTTTTTGGTGTCTAGTCTATTTAGAATCTCATGTTCAATTGAAACTATTGCTAAATTACTTAGTCTTTGCTGGTGCATAGTTGATCTCAAATAGTTTTTATTATTTTCAACTTTGAAAACGACCTTTCACCAGATGCAACTGAAACCGGCAATGTAAGTAGTATCCTTAGCGCTATTGCTGTATTCGGAAATGTTGACATTAATTCATTAGCAAAAATGTATTGCAATAGGGTTTGTGGATCATTAGACTGGTTTTCAGTTAAATGCAACTTTAAAGCATTGATTTCATTAAACATATCTATACCGTCAATATCTGCGTCACTACTTGAACTATCTTTTAGCTTCACATTCATATCTTTACAATGTTTCATTAAATCATCTTTGGAGTAACTAAACAGGTTATTATTGGTGAAAAGCCAAAACGTCGGTAAAAGTTTCCAACTCATTGAATCTACGTTTTAAAGAAGTTAAGGTTTGGTCCAGGATCCTAAAAAACATCTACCTTGTATTTTGTTTTAGGGTCTAGTAAGACTTCATCACTCTGTTCATACTGAAATTGAGTTGGTTTTCTTCGTGGACGAACGGTATCTATAGGCGGAAAATCTGCATCTACATTAAGTTCCCGAGCCACAGTGGTAGCTTCTTCTAACACCCTTTCGAAATGCTCATCTGTGCGATATTCGGTGAATTTATGAATCAATTTATTTAACAAATTTATGCAGATTTGAGTATTTATTATGGGTTTTGCATCATTTTGCTAATAGCATTAATTTCGTTTAAAATATCAAACCAAATTACAACTAAGCAAATAAATCTATAATTTTGAATATTCAAAGCAAGCGAATGTGCTTTGTGAGTTGTTGTACAATCCCATTCCGACGAATTGTTATCTGATATTTCAAGTAAAGCGTCAAATATTTTTCGAGGTGATACCGTAAAGGTTTGACTGCATCGATTCTGCTAGACCATCGCGTGGCACTTAATGCCTTTAGTTTTAAATCAGGTAAATGCTTGCAAATTATGGACCACCTTTTGGTAGAAGACGAAAAGAAAACGTAGATTTCTTGAATTAAGTTGAAAAGTTGACCGTGTCATGCGTTATATTTGCCGCATCGTTAACGACCAAATTGAGACTATGCGCCGAGCATGGAACGTAAAATGCACGATTATTCATTTCCAATATTTTTTTGTAATCCATTGTGTTTTCCACGCATATTAGAACCATTGTCATAACCTTGGCCACGTAAGTTATTAATATCAAGGTTTAATTGCGAAAATAAATCTAAAACAAAATTTAATAGTCCTTCACCTGTGGAGCTGGTTATCGGACAGATGCCAATAAAACTTTCGCATATTGTAACATTTTTAGTTTCACTGTTTAAAACAACATACCTTACTATAATTGTAATTTGTTCTGTGTGACTTACATCTGGTGTGCAATCTAATATGATAGAGAAATATTTTGATTCTCTGACTTTGTTCAGGATATAATTTTTTATGGTCGTGCCGAGTAAATCAATGATTTCATTCTGAATCTGATCTCCTAAATAGTGAGTCATGCGAGTTGAATCGAATTTCGAGGCTTGAATTCTATGAATATGTTCCCGCATAACTGAATCAAAGGATGCTATCATTTCTATTGCTTTGAGAAAATTACCATTATCATGCTCATATAATATTTTGGACGAGCCCTAAACGCCAGACATTGATGAGATAAAATTTTATAACAGCTATGATCCTTTCCAATACATCACACCATTGTTTTTTTTCAGATTCTAATAGTCTCAGTTGCATTTGATTTACAGTAGTTTTATTTTTTAACATATGATTTAGTTGGACCCAACATTTTAAATTTTCGCTATGGGAAATGCTTGTTTCGTGTCGTTCTAAGGTAGATGACAGATGTTGCCAATCGGAAAAACCGCTTGGAGCTGACAGACTACTTACAGTTCTACTGAATATTTTACAACAAAAACAATAGACTGAATCTTTTGACGTAGAGTAAACAAGCCATTCTCTGTTAATTTTTTCTCCATTAGGAAGATTTCTAGAGTAATCACTGTTTGCAAATTTTCTTCCATCGATATTAGCAGGAAAATTGTGGTTAAACAGCTGCACGGGACCACGGCTAACCAAAATATTAACAATATCATTAGTCATACTGGCGGGCCACGAACCGGGATCATCACCACAATCTAAACAGCTACTTGATGACGATAAATTGCTTACAGGTTCTTTAGCACTACTTTTCTTTTTTAGTTTCACTGGAGTCTCCTTCTGAAGGTCTAACATTTTTCTCTTCAGATACCTCCATAACTTCTAGATTTAAAGCTGAGCTTGTTGAAGCTACATCTACGTCAACATTCTCTTGACATTCAGAGTCCCTATTTTCTGGTTTGCTAAGAAATTTCCCAAGAGATCCCGCTAGTTTTTTTTCTCTGTATCTTTTTCTCGATTTTGCCGTCGAAATTGAGCTCCTGAAATTTTTTTCCTTTTTTGCGGTTCCTGGAATTTTTTTGAAAAAGTTTAGTATACGGTTGTACAAAAGTAACTTAAATCCCAAAAGGGGGTCGATCATTCCACCCATTATTGCGAACAACCTTTACTAGGGTCAACACTGAAATCGCGAAAAAATCAGCTTTTCCATACTTTTGTATGGACTTTTTCGCGATTTCACCGTTGACCCTATAGTAAAAGTTGTTCGTGTTTATGTAGAATGACTCCTTTCGATTTAAGTTACTTTTGTTACACCCTGTATAGGTATAATTTTAATATTTTTTTATAAATCTTCACTCTTAAGTTGTATAACAGAAAAAATACCCTTTAAATCACAATAATAATCACAATAATACTGCGAAAAAAAAATGTTCATACCTACTGCACACAAATGTAATGGAATAACTAATTTTTTTTTCGCGACTTCAGAGTTGACCTCATAGTAAAAGTTGTTCGTATTGATTAGATGGAATGTCCCCCTTTCGTTACTTAAGTTACTTTTGTTACACTCTGTATTAATTTTAATACATTTTTTTAAATAAATCTTTACTTTAAGTTTTTTCAGTAAAATAACCTTTAAATTTTACATGAATACCTGCTGTTTATATGAATGCGCCCATATGCTGATTAATTAAACAAAGACACTTACCATAATTATGATTTTTGCGCCGACGGATAATATAAATAATTTTCTAAATTATTTTTATAGTCACACTTCGCACAAAAATATACAGAATATTATTAATTTTAAGTACCCTGGACCGTTTCCGGATCTCACATTAGGGCTATAACCAAATAATTGAAGTTTGTTGTTCACTCACATCACTTTCGCATTTGTGTTAAATAAATAAAAACAAAGAAATGAGTATATAGTTTTAAGGATTTCCCTGATATCTGTGGGATTTCCTATTTTGCATAGAGCACGATACGGATTAACTTTGTTCTCATGAATTTCAATAGATGGCGCTATGTAATGCTACGATAAAAAGAAATATTTGGGCGCCGTTCATCATATTATTTTTATAAGAATAATCTTTTTAGTATTGTGAGGTGACAATGTCTGAATTTTAGTCGATGATTGTCTGATTTGCCGCCCGCGTGCATTGCACGCCTTGCACGCCCGCTTACGGCGGGCCTGCTCACAAGGATAGCCTTGTGACATAGTGCATTATCGTGCTGTATAATCCATGAGTTTTCTTTTCACAAATCTGTCCTTTTCAACGAATTTGCTCTCTCAAACGCCGCGTTACTCTCAGGTAAAATTCTTTATTTACCGTCTGACCTGACAAGAATTCCGGGTGGCATATTTGTATCGAGCGTACAGAATACCGAATTCGGGTGAATTCGCAATCGCCATATTATCCGAACTATCTGTCTCAAAGCTCAAAGACTCTACTCAAAGCGAGAGGTCGATATACCAATCCATCGTCGGGCTAACGTAGGCTCGATAAAAATCCCGCGAAAGTTTTTATTTCTGCATTACGTTTTCGAATTCAATTCAGTTCTTCAAGTTTAATAAAAGATATAATGGAGTGGCCAGAAAATTATATGTACCACGTGGTCGATTCGAGTGAAATAAGAACAAACTTCAAAACGGAACAAGAAGTTGAGGTGAGTAAAAGGGCAAAATTCAATTATCTACATAACCTTTGAAACAAACAACAAACGTTCAGCTCAAATTAGTCTGCGTTGGTTGAAAGTTCCATAGGTGCTTCGTTTAGCTTTGCTGGGTCCAAGAGCTTTCTCGTATAACTTGAGGAGGCGAATGAATCCCAAATTTCTATCTTGCTTTTTGATCAACATCATGTTCATGAGAAATTTGAAATGTGTTGAAAGTATTCATGAAGAAAAAACTTAACTACGTCGAGGTTAATTCTTGAATTCTTAAATACCTAATGCCATTTGGAGTTATCAGGGTTTCTCCATAAAATCGGGTATTTGAGGTTAATTCCTAAAATAATGCATGTCTTCCAGCAATAGGTTACTGATCTGGAATTAAAATAAAAAAATACATGGTATATCACTAGGACCACAATTACACCAATCGAAAAAGCTAGACAGCACGTATTCAAAAGAGTATATCATTGTCAGTTCAAAAAAATATAAATAAATTGAAAGAAGCCGAAAGAAAGAACATTCTTCTAGAAATATCTCATGAATGGCTGAATATTGAATAATAAAAAAACAATTTCTTGGGAAATTTTTTCTTTATAAATAAAACGTCATTGGATTGTAATGCGAAGGGATAGTGTGAATCTTAAACAATCCATCGGTGTGCACTACAATAATTGTTGTCATTTCGATATTACACAACTGTGACTCTGTGAGTATACAGGGTATCTCATGAATGGCCGAATATTGAAAAAAATTATTTCTTGGGAAATTTTTCTTTTTAAATAAAACCTCATTGGACTTGGGTGTTTTGTGTTCAACTGGCTGTTTGAGTTCGTAAAATATGTTTGGGGTATTCTTGAACAGAAGAAAAATATTTTTCCAGTAAGAGATCATAAGAGTGTTGATATATGCAACTAAAACTTGTCTCCATATACAGGGCAGACCATGAAAAATTGTGAATTTGATATTAGAATATTTTGACTTTCCAGAAATGAAAACCTGCAAACAGCATCAGTTTATTATTATTACCTCTTTTGGAGTTTTTATGTTACTACTGAGAAACACCATAATTATACAGGATGTTTCATAAATGTCTAGTTCCCGAATAATACTAACTTCTCCCAAAAAAATATCATTGAATGGAAACATCTGTGTATTATAATGCGTTGGGATGGTGTGTGTGTATGTTATGTACCAATATGTGTGTATGTGAGGGTGTGTGAGGGTGAGTGAGTGTATGATATGAGTTAACTTATCAGTTATATTTTCAGAGTTGCTAAGTGCAAATATAAAAATGACATTATATACAGGTCGGACCAAATGAAAGACTTGGCAAATCTATAATACCTACCAACCAAAAATAGAAACTTTTCATTGACAATCTGCAATCGCCAAAACTGTACTCCCTCATCAAATTCCATAAAACAGGGCATCCCATTAGGCCAGTAGTTTCATATTTTCAAGCTCCAGCTGCAAAACTTTCACGCTTTCTCATAGACATCATTTAAAAGTACGCTTATTTTGAACCTAAATTCTCTATAAAAAACTCTTCAGTCCCAATAAATAAAATTCAGCACACGATACTACCACAACGCTAAACTTATGTCATGGGATGTAGTAAATCTCTTCCCTAGTGTTCCACCTAGTGATACAGTGAAACTCATCAACAACGCCCTACAAATTAATGAAGTCAATCCGATAATTCAATCAGAAAATCTTACACCTTATGAAATTTGTTTAGAACAAAATTATTTTAACTTCAATGGAGTATTATATAATAGTAAAAAAGGTTTAATCATGGGTAATCCTCTGAGCCCTCTGCTCGCTGAAATTTTCATGGATAATATTGAAAAAACTATCCAAGAACGTTATTCAAACACTTTATTTATTGGTTTAGATATGTGGACGATATCATTTGTTATTTTACTGGCACAGACAATTAGAGTCCTTCATAACATTCATTAACAAAATTCACGATAATATTAAATTCACCTTAGAGATAGAAACAGAAAACTCCATTAACTTTCTGGATTTAACTATTACTAAAATTAACGGCAAACATGATTTTTCTATTTTTCATATGCCATCGCATAGAGATGTTACTATTCACAGCTCATCTACACATCGTTATCCACATAAATTAGCAGCTTACAATAGTATGGTACATAAACTCATTAATATCCCAATGTCACAAAATAATTTTATAAAATTGCTAAATATAATTGAACAAATAGTAGTCAATAACGGTTACAGTCAATCTATGATTTAGAACATGATTTCACGCAAAAAAATTCAAAACGCAATCCAGGAAGTATTTCCAAGTATAAAAAGTTCTAACACAAAATACAACAGTATATTGGTAATCCTAGTCTAAAATCAAAATCATTCCTCTCGCATTATAATTTCAATATAGCATTCCGAACTGATAATTCTTTAGGCCGACATATCAAAAACTGCAAATCTAAAATTGATAAAGGTAATAAATCCGGTCTTTATAAACTGTCTTGCGGGGATTGTAATAAAATTTATATTGGTAGAACTTTCAGAAATTTCAAAGTTAGATAATGCGAACACAAACGTAGTTTTAATTATCATAAATCAGATTCCCATTATTCTAATTACTTACTCGAAGAAAACCATAACTTTATGATAGTTTCAAAATTTTACACAATGAAAATAATAAACACAAACTCAATCTATTGGAAATTTTAGAGATCAACAAAGAAATGAATTCAGGTAGGTTACTTAATAGTCAATTAGATCTAAATCCTTCTCCTTTACTCAATCTTTTCAATTTATAAAGTAAGCAACTCCGATGGGTTTTCCAACATACCTCTTGTACTTGTACCTTTTGTAATATTATGTAGGAAATAAGACTAATATATAAGGAATAACGCTGTTCATTAGTTTGTATCTATCAGATGAAGCCACAGTGTGGTGAAACCGGTCATAGTTCTGTTAATATAGTGAAAATCTAAATACTTTAGTTTTATTTCAATGAAAATATGTATATCGATTTTCATCAAGTAACGACCTTCTCAATCAAATTATTTTCATTACCTAAATTCCCTTCAAAATTCCTATTTCCAGCGGCATTCGACGCGCTGACAAGGATAGCGTTGCTGGGATATTTGGTATTCGGTTGGTGTCTTGCATATCCCAAAAACCAAATGACACTGTGTGAGCACAGGTTCCCAATGTTCTTGATCCATTTTTAGAGGTGCAATAGTAGACAGTGATTGGCTTTCTATTTTCTATCTTCTAACAGATCAGAATATGTTATCCAGATGAAGTAGTTTAGCCGAATTCCTATGTCGAGAATATACTCTAATCATAATGAGATTTGGGTCCTCTAGATAGATAGCCAATTCGAATATCTCATTCTCATCGCGTAGGAGCTTGTCTTGGATATATCCAGCCGCCAACCTCAATTGGTATATACCTATCGTTAAATCTTTCAAATATTGGATATCCAAAACAGGGAAATCTGGAATATGGTTCAGGTTTAGCCTCTCCCACGGTAGGTTTCTCCTCCGTAAACCTTCATTTTCAACGCGTATTCTCAAATTGTTGTCAATGTTCGCCCTAGCTAGAATTTCCCTCGCTAGTTCATCGTTTGCTCCATCCATTGAAATGTTATTTCGATACCTATTCAAAATTGCTCCTGCTGTCAGTTAAAATTATCGCAAATTACACAGCTCTACAAAAAAAAAATTTATTGTTGCCCTGGATATCATCGCAAATTTTTATGTTTTCAAGTGCCCAGATTACGAATATATTCATGAAAGTTCTCAATGTGCTCGTATTTTCATGATTTTTGCATTTCTTATATTTTGAACAATTATAAGCTTGTTAGAAATAAAATTTAATTTTCCAGTCATGATTAGGCTTCTGCGCAACTTTTTCGCGCATACAAACATCACCTGATCCCCACTCTCAGACCGCTTGCTCCACAGAACAGCTGAGATCTCAGTTATTTGACATTATTGAAGTACATATACACGTAAATCTGGATAAAGTGTCATGGATTAATATTTTGTTTCAATTACTGAATGTCCATTCTTATATATTTGTCTTCTAGTCTAAAATATGAGTTCGTCACGAAGAAAGTGTAAATATTGTAGTGATTTATTTTGTTATATTTGCGGTGTTTATATACCAAAAAAAAAAAAGAAATATCACAGACTTTGTCAAGGAGACTTATGTTGAATATTTTGGTTTCAAAATGGACAAATTAGGTAAACCATGGGTTCCTAATAAAGTTTGTAAGTCCTGTGTTGAGTCTTTACGGTTGTGGAAAGAAGGTGAACGTTCTGGATTAGACTTTGGTATTCCTATGATCTGGATGGAGCCTACGAATCATTTAGATGATTGTTACTTTTGCGTAGTAGATGTTAAAGGTTTTAATCGAAATCAAACGTGGAGATACCCAGACTTACAGTCTACGAAATGTCCGGTTCTACACAGTGAAAATCTCCCTCGGCCCATATACATTTCAAAAGTAATTCGCATGCCCTCAGAAACAATGATGTTACCAAATTCACAGAAATCGGGACCATCTACTAGTGGAAGTGAATGGGAAGGTGAAACATCTACGCCAAAGTTATTTTCTCAAAATGAACTCAGTGATTTAATACGTGATCTCAATTTATCAAAACAAGGATCAGAACTGTTAGCCTCAAGATTGAAAGAAAAAATTTATTGGCACCAACAGTAACAATTACAACATACAGAACGCGAGAAAAAGAGTTATTACAATTTTTTACTGAAAATGAAGGATTAGTGTATTGTAATGATATCGCGAAGCTGCTTATAGACATGGGTTTAAAAGAGTACAAATCTACTGAATGGCGCCTTTTTATTGATAGTTGCAAGAGAAGTTTAAAATGCGTCTTATTGCACAATGGAAATAAATTTGCATCAATTCCAATTGCCCATTCAACGAAACTCAAAGAAGAATATGAAAATGTAAAATTAGTTTTAGAGAAAATTAAATACTCTGAGCATCAATGGCCGATCTGTGTGGATTTAAAAATGGTTAATTTTTACTTGGCCAACAAAGTGGATATACAAAATACCCTTGCTTTATTTGTATGTGGGATAGTAGAGCAAAGCAACTTCATTGGGAACAAGATGTTTGGCCTGTAAGAAATTCTTTAACTGTCGGTAAAGCCAACGTAATAAGGAGCCGCTGGTGAGCAGAGACAAAATCATACTTCCACCATTACATATTAAGTTAGGTATGATTAAGCAATTTGTAAAAGCGTTGAACGAAGACGGAAATTGTTTTAATTACATTTGCAGAAAATTTCCGAAGCTTAGTATGGAAAAATTGAAAGGTGGAATATTTGATGGTCCTCAAATACGGCAATTGATGAAAGACTCAGATTTTATCAAAGTTATGACTGTTCCGGAAAGTAAAGCTTGGAAAAGTTTTGTGTTGGTTGTCGAAAATTTCCTAGGTAACCATAAAGCAGCAAATTATGAAGAAATTGTGCAAAATATGCTGACAAACTTTCAGACTTTAGGAGCAAATATGAGTATTAAGTTACACTATCTCCGCAATCATCTAGATAAATTTCCGGATAATTTAGGAAATTATAGTGAGGAACAGGGAGAGCGGTTTCATCAAGATCTAAAAGTGATGGAAGAAAGGTATCAAGGTCAATGGGATTGTCACATGATGGCAGATTACTGCTGGTCTTAGAAAAGAGATTGTCCCCTGAAAAATTTTAGAAGAAAAGCTCATAAGAGGCGTTTTATGGAAATATGAAATATATTTTCGACATTTTCCCCTTTATTTACTTCGATGTATCCGAATTTCTCAAAACATAACTGACATTATAAATATATCTGTTATTTTGTTTCTTGATTTACGATTTTTGTTATGTAAAATGAAAATAAAGATTTAAAAAGAAATCAGAGCAAATCCTACAAAATCATTGATAGTTTCACGAATTGTGTGCATAAATAGACCCAAAATCATTTTCATATCTATGGCAACAAAACCATTGTAGACCAGTGTTATTTGCATGATGAAATGGTATAGTATTCCGAAAGAATTTGAATACAGAGTTTCATATTTCCATTCCGGGCTTCTACGATCCAGCGATTTTTTGTTTTTAGTATTATTCGGGAACCAGGCATTTATGAAACACCCTGTATAATTATGGAGATTCTCAGTAGTAACATAAAAATTCCGAAAGAGATAATAATATTAAACTGATGCTGTTTGTAGGTTTTCATTCCTGGAAAAATATTCTAATATCAATTTCACAATTTTTATGGCTTGCCCTGTTTATGGAGACAAGTTTATAGTTGCATACATCAACACTCTTATGATATCTTAGTGGAAAATTTTTTTTCTTCTGTTCAAGAATAGGGTAACCTGGGAACGATTGGGTCAGGGTACGGTAGTGACAGTCGCTATAACAACGAAACTATACGGATCGCGGGGTGGGGTGCAAGGGGAAAGACAAGCGGCATGCAAGTCTAAACGCGTGTCCCAGTGTTGCGTCAGCCGACGTGCGACGGTAACGTAAGCAGGACCCCACATTGATTTTCGACAGTCAAAAGTAAGTTTTTTTGTTCGATTTCTTTTTGTAATTACGGTTATTTGTACACAGATATATTGCCTTTAATTTTTTTTGTTATGACTTGAACATTGGCAGTTACTTACGAGTAATTACTTTTAATGCAGATCTTTTTGCTCAGTCATGGTCATTTTTTGTTTTCAAAAGTATGCGTTGGGTATGGTTGTGACAAATTTTGTGGGTACGGTTGTGACATTGCTTCTATTTTTTTTTGTTTTATTTTAGATCTAGGAAAAACGTGCGGAAGACCGAGAGAAGCCTGTCTAATATTTGTAAATATGAAAATGCTTACAAAGAGGTGAAACGCGGTACTTCAAATAAATTACACGTTGGGCAGACATTTATTATGGCTTCTCTACGAAAGAAGTACGGAAGCTGGCATTTGAACTAACAACTAAATACAACAAGCGGCCTGCTACTTGGGTTGAGAATAAGATGCCTGGTGAAGAATGATTCCGTTCATTCATGAATAGAAACCCGTCACTGTCTGTACGTGTAGCTCAGGCTACAAGCTTTTCAAGAGCTACAAGTTTCAACAAAACAAATGTGGAAGCTTTTTATAATAATTTACAAACTGTGTTGGACAGACACGCATATGAGCAACAGCATATATACAACATTGACGAGACAGGTGTCACTACTGTTTGAACACCTGATAAAGTAATGGCAAGACGTGGTATACGGTAAGTTGGAGCTGTTACTTCAGTGGAGCGTGGCACATTAGACACAGTTGCTTGTGCAGTCAATGCCTTGGGAAACGCAATTCCTCCTCTTTTTTATATTTCCGAGGGTTCATTAGCATGATCATTTTGTTGGGGACGGGCCAGTGGGATCGATTGGAACTGCAAATCCTCAGGCTAGATGCAGGATGTTTCATTCTTGGTATTTCTCGAACACTTCAAGAAATTCACTAATGCTTCTCCAACACATAAAGTCTTATTAGTGCTGGACAATCATTCTTCTCATGTCCATATCAATACCTTGGATTTTTGCAAAGAGAATGGCATTACTCTGCTTTCATTTCCTCCGCATTGTTCGCACAAGCTGCCGTCATTAGACCGATCTGTCTTTGGACCATTCAAAAAGGCCATAAATGCTTTTTGTGACGGATGGATGCGAAGTCACCCTGGCAAGACCATGACTATATACGACATACCAGGTGTTGTCAAGACTGCTATGTCCCAGGCATTTACACAATCAAACATTCAGGCAGGTTTCATCAAAACTGGTATTTATCCGTTTAATCGTAATTTATTCGGAGAAATTGACTTTGCGCCATCTTGTAACGGATCGACCAAACCCTGACACTGAGGATAACGTTTCTGCAGGACCATCAAGTGCAATCAACGCTCTGTGCGTTCCTAATTCTGTTAATAACAGTCCTGGACTCAACAATCAAATGTTGCTATCTACGGATTCTGTATCGGGAGAATCTTCAACTCCATTTACTGACCAAATTCAGATAAGTGAAACAACCTTAGTCACGCCACCTGCTTCTTTGCCTGAAATAGTCCAGGTTCCACAGACTGCTTCAATCTCAGCCCGGCCACTTGCTTCTTTGCCTGAAATTGTTCGGGTTCAGCAGACTGCATCATCCTCAGAAACACCGCGTGCTTTTTCGCCCGAAATTGTTCGACCTCTTCCGAAAGCTGCTCAAAGAAAAACAAGAGGTGCTAGAACAAAAAGTCAACTATTTACACAGATTCACACAGTTAGGAAAGAACATGAAGAAAAGATGAACGTTTGAAGGCTAAGCATGTAAAGAAAAACCTAACTGAACCAAAACCAAATAATAAAGGAAAAGGTAAAGGAAAAACCAAGAAAAAAAAGACTTCACAGCAGTCATCCTATGAAGAAGATTATTTCTGTCTGGTTTGTGTAACCGCATATTCTGAAAGGAGGGCTGTCGAAAAATGGATCAAGTGCCAAGGAACATGTGGCCTCTTGTCTCACGTGGAGTGCGGAGGTAATAGTCCCCATTATATTTGTCAGAACTGTGATGAATCTGACTAGATCTCTGTATATTGATTGATACAATTATAAATGTTTAATTTTTCTTTGTTGTGTTATAGTTCTGTTAAAATTTTGTTAAATTTTTTCCAGTTAGCTACAGTAATTTTAAGTTAAGTTAACAATTTTAAAGAAGACTGTTATATGGTACAGTGCTATATTAGTTTTAGGCTCTGGTCTCGCGTAGAATGCGTAGGTGATAGTCCCCATCACATTTGTCACATGTTGAATTTGACTCAGTATTTTAATTGGTACATTTATAAATGTTTATTTTTTCTTTGTTGTGTTACAGTTTTGTTAAAATTTTGTAGTAGTTAAGCTAACATTTTGACTGATTTTATGTTACAGTGCCTTATTAGTTTTAAGAAGAGAAGTGATCACAGATTTTTGCTTTTTTGCCATAAAGTGATTGTTAACTTTGTTTAGAAGAAAATTATGTTGTGTTCAGTTAATTATTTGTAACAATAAAAGTCATTAAAACTATTTGGATGTATTTTGTATGCCTGTCTCTACCGACCCCAACCACTGTCACAACCACCCTTGGGGTGTGGTCGGTTGTGACACTTTCTCTTTTTTTTAATTTGATCGTATGCCGAACTCAACCAGCCTGTATATCAAGAATATCTGAAACAAAGAATTCAGACTCATACGGACACACGCAATCACTCACACTATCCCTTCGCATAACAATTCAATGATGTTTTCATCAAAAAAAATATTTCCGAAGATGAATAGTCGATCTTTCAATAGGAAGCTCAAATGGGAATAAATCTTGAATGTGAAAAGTCTCTGTCTCAAGAACTATTCGTCGAAAATACTCACTATGGGATATTGTAGAAAAATAATCCCTTTACGATAAAAATAGGTTTTCTATATGAATGAATGGTCAATGACGTCATATCTAGAAAAAAGTGATAAAAACATTTCACTTACCCAAAAATTTCTAAAGTCGACTCGGTAAAGCCATAGAGTAATAAATCTTTAGGTGACAGGATGGTCATAGGCATGCCACTAAGAACAGGATTAAACGGTATTAGTAAGTATATTCTACGAATTTAATCCCAAAAAAGGTAATTATTACCTAGATATAAATTAAGAAGAGTTCTTGAAGTAGTTTCATCATTTGTATGCATCAGTTAGTGGTTGTTGAAAGTGTTTTGTTCATTTCACAAATAATGGAAAAGTTTTCTAATTTTACCTCTGTTAAACGTGCTAAAAATATACTACTTTATCGAAGTTTTAAGGCTGGGATGCTCAAACTTGAACTGCTGGCGTGATAAAGGGTTGTCATACATACACGATACACCCTACCTACCTACTTACCTAGGTAGGGTGTAACGTAGCACATATAAATACAACGAAAACTAAACAGAAGCTATATCTACCAAGATATTCATTTCTGATCAAAACGCAAAAACAGGTCAATTTTTGTTTCAAGAGGGACATCCTTGGGGGTACAATACTTGCCTGAAATATCACTTTTCAATATTCGGCCAATTATGAGATACCCTGTGTACTCAAGGAGAGTTATAGTTGTGTGATCTCTAGCATAAGAACGCTCGAAGTGAAGATTCTAATGAATTCATGCCGTTCTGTAGTTTTCCATTGAAAAAACTGAGATATTGCATTATCAATTTCACGATTTCTTATGGTCCGCTCTGTATACAAAGACAGGTCTTCCATTGCATTTATCAACACTTTTATGACCTCCCAGTTGAAAAAAATATTTTTTTTCTGTTCAAAAATACTGTAAACAAAATTTACAGTTAAAAAAAGGGGAGTTAGGAAAAATCCGCTTCAATCCATCAAACTTAAACAGCCTGTATCTCAGAAACGAATCCCTTGAGGTATGTTTTTTATTTCAGAATTGTAATCAGGGTTTCGAAGTACAATTGACGAAAATTTGGTAAACTTTCACTGAATGCAATTTCTAGTGTATTTTGTGCGTGGTCCTTTGTCTAGTAGATTATTCAGATATTCAGATGCTTGTTGCTGTCCCAATGTTAGATCATTGTGGCCTTCTCCGACTTGAAATAATTTCAACTTTTACCAAGTTCTAAAAAACTGTGTCATACCGATATTCTTCGCGCAGAAAAACGATCTATTGTTCTAGTGTTGAGAAATAGTTCTGAATTATAATAATCAATTCGTTATTCCATCTTCAAATCAGCGTTACTCATGTGGGTATTTATGATTGCAGCAGAACGACATCCGCCATATATTTTCCGAAATAATATATTGGTTATTGAACGTGATCTGAAAGCCGTGTTGAATTTCACGCGGCGTGGGAGTATTTGAAGAGCGTTTCTCATCTATAAATTAATCGTTTTATCTAGTTCCACTATATTATATTAATTATAAGTTGAGATGATTTGTATGGCATGCTCTATTTTTCATCTGAAATGCTGTGTGAAACAAAGGTTGAGCCGACGATGATTCCGCAAAATTGCGAAAAGGTGTTAGAACTGCAGGCTCTGCTTGTTGGGCAATTTTAAGATGTACGACTGTCCCTTCATGCATTTCGTTATGCTCAAGTGTTTGCACATCATGGGAACGGGTTACGTTTACCATATCCGCTGGGTACATCAATGAATTGTATAGAGTTTAACGTAGCGGAGAATATTGCTTTTTAGAAGGCTGAGGCGTTATTTCGAAGGTTTGATTTGTTAAAGCTTTATAAGATGTTTGTGTTTCAAGAATGAAAATTAGTACTTGGTCTGCTGTTATGCTAATCAGTCGAATTGTTCTCAAAATACAAATTTTTATGTACAATTCCAAAGGGCACATTAGATATCCTCAATTCGAAATTGCAGGTTTGTGAGAAGGTTTTTCGATAATTTGTTTGATAAAATACATTTTATTTAGTTTTTCATGAATAAACATGTAAGGATATTATGAAAATTCTCTCTAAATTCCATACAACATATGAAATGATGTCCAGTTTTATATATAATATAAATCTCGTCTAATATTCCACTTTAGCTTTAGATGTTTAACTTGGTCGATATACTTGTAGTAAAATCTTACCTACAAGATGCATACTTTCATATTCAGTAATCAAATTATTAAGTACAATGTGGCCTTTTCTAATTCCATTAATTTTGGGAATTTCGAGCAATTATTAATACTGGTCATATCCTATTTTAAATCCTACCTAAACAACTATTTTCAGCCTTTTAAAGAAGAGATACAATAAACATATTGAAACAACAATAAAAATATTCGAATACCATATTCAGTACTATCTACAGGTTTCGTAGATGTTGAGCCTATTTATTACAATTCTCAACACCTTCAACATTGTTGTCAACTTCGTTGCAAAATATACAAATTTTAAATGATTATTTCCAGTAAAAGTACCAGTTTCCCTCAACCTTCTGTGGATATTTGAAAATGTTCACCTGCCTGGTGTTACTCGATTTGGAAAGCGCACCTGATGTAATCGCTTAGCTCCTGCTGTGTTTCCGTCAGCCAGACCGTACATATAATGGCCGATTCGGCGTTAGTAAAATTAGCCAGCAATAACTTCAAAAGTATTAAAACTAATCGTTTATTTAATAAACAATTCGAGCAGACACTGGTTTAACTTTAGCAACTGTCAAAATAAATAAGTAAATGAAAAGAAAATTAAAGCCACTAGTCATTTTCCTAACTAGAACTGCTTTCAATTCAGTGAATGCATACAATCGTTCAATAATTTTTTGCTCGAGAACGGTCGGAGATACGATAAGAATACAAGTGTCAAAAAATTTTTTAAATTGAACGAAGATAACGAAAATTGATTGTACGCTGATCAGTGGCGTACTGCAAAAAAGTTTGACAGGGCAAAAGAAAACATGGCTCCAGAAAAGAAAACACCTTGTAGATTCTAGTGAAAATTTAGGACGTGTAATGATGGAGGCTGTAAAAAATAACTTGCCTTCCAAATTTGGGTTGAATATTTCAAGAACTGCAGGAGTTTGGAAGAAAAAACCAATTTTTTCCGAAAATTTCAACACCCTGTAGCTCCGTAACGAAGTTCTTGCGGACCTATGTTTATATGAACTTTTTATCTTAAAATTGCACGTAGATTTACCCGCTCAAGTTCTGACATACTATTATGTAACACCCTGTAGATATAAAAAAATGCTATTTGCATTATGTCTAACGCTCAGTCATATAAGCGCAACTGTGTGAGCTCATGGCGATGTTCAGCTTCTCTACCGTTGATGAAACATGGATGGGTCACGAAAAATTAAAGACGAATGAACAAGCAGTGCAGTGGTTTTCTGTGGGTGAACGTTCACCGAAGAAGTCCGAATCGTCTCTATCGTCCTACCAAGTATCATATTGATTATGCTGGCTTGGTGGCGTATCCCCATTAGGGTGTATCGTTTTTGACTTTTTTAGAAATTCAAAAAAGGATAGTGCGGAAAAGTTGCATTTGGTGGCACCGAGCATCTGTGATTTTTTTCAGAATTTTTGAACAATGCCTAGGGGTCGCGCAATGCCCTCAAAGTTTCTTATGTTGTGTATAGGCATGCCGCACAACAATTTTGCGTTTTCAAGCTGTTTTAGGGTTCTAAAGTCAAATTTCTGAACTCTTTCTCTTGTTTTTAGTTGTTTTTTTATGGAATATAAATGAAAGAAGGATTTCGCTGTATTGTTAGGCTCTTTTTTACTTTTATTATACAATACAATATTAGAGTTAAACATCATTATAAATTAAAATTTTAATTATAATATTTGCTTTGTTGGGATTAAATGATGATGGAAGATTAATACAATTAAAGCCAATTCAATATTGTTACAAACAAGTGTGAATAAAGCATGGATACAATTTAACGTTAATGCAGCTTTGGTAAAATTAAATTTTGAAAATCAGAATTTCCTATGGACGCTTCCGCTCTTCTTGTGCAACGGCGTAGTCCTTTTTGGTATGTAGAGATGGCATCCGTTGTCTGGACTCCAGTTTTGCTTTCACGTACGCGTCACGAGATTGTGCCCCAAAAAACAGAGAAAGAAACTTCTGTTACTAATTTTACCAGCCTTTCGACAGCCTGAGTGTGGCAGGGGAAAGCGGTTAGTTCCTTATCACAGAATGCTCGACTCCTAATATTTTCTTCTATTTCTTCGGGTGATAGTGATCGGGTTAGAGGGGCTCGTTCACAGGGTGCGAAGAACAGTCTATGAGATCGTAGTAGTGCTCAGCGTTGAACTTTAATTTGGGCAATTCGAAGGCGCGTATTCCCTTCCGTGTTGTCTTCGTCGATCTTGCCTTTATATTCTTCTCCAAGCAAGAGCTCCCGTGTCGGGATTGCCATCGTTGATCATAGCGAACAGTACATTCTCAGGGTGTCCAAAATAGGCATTGTTCTGAATACCCTTGTCCACAATATTCCGCAGTTTGAGAGGCAGGTAGCGTGATAGTCGAATCAACTTCCATAAATGTATTGGACCCTGGGCAATCGAGTACCAAACGGGAGCGTAAACTTTCATTGCATACGAAGCCAACTGGCGAAGCGCCTCCGAAGGCTTTTCGGTACTAATGTATAATCGTAATACTCTACTAGCTGTTGTTAACCACCTAGATTGTACAACAGGGCCTGTTTTCTGCTTGCTGAGTTCTTTTGGACAATGTCCACTTGAGACAGCGGTACATAAACGTAGGAGGTATCTCTGATCGGTGCTAATATCTGTCAAACCTTCCGTGTCTTCTATCCAATCAACGGGGATGGCGTCAAACTTCGTCACTCGTCGATTTTCGCATTGTAAAATAGCTTCTCCAATGGGTCCACCGGTTGCTTGTGGATTTTTAGTTTCTCCGTCTAAATATCGCATGAGATGTCGGACAGGTAGCTCGTTCAAATGGAGTTGACAAACAACATGCTGCACAGGAGCGTTGATAGCTATCTCTATGAGTCGCATCACACCTTGGATCCGACCAGAATTGACGTTAGTGCCGTCACATCCCAGCACTGTTAATTTAGAAATATCGATTTTCTGTTGATCAAAAAAAAATCGCATACTTTTGACGATATCATCAGCGGACCCTGATGAAGGTGAAACATGGCCAAGAAACGATGCAGCTACCCCACTCCCAGTGTTGCCAATGCTTGACATTTAATAAGAAAAGAGTAGCATGTTCCTGCTTGACGCACTTAGTATAAAGAACCTTACCGAACCAAATACGAGAAAAATAGCACTCTGGTATTTATAATTTCTTGTCTTCTTCCTCTAATTCGTTACATCGTAGTCTTTTATTCCTTTATACCACAAAAACAACAAATACACATAAACAAACTGCAAGAAAATCGACTTTAGACCTCTTAAAACACTTGAAATCGCGAAATTGTTGTGCGGGTTGCCTATATACAACAGAAGAAACTTTATGGGCATTGCGCGACTCCTAGGTATTGTTCAAAAATTCTGAAAAAAATCACAGATGCAACTTTTCCGCACTATACTTTTTTGAATTTCGAAAAAAAGTCAAAAACGATACACCCTAATCCCCATAAAGTCGGTGCAATTTTTCGATTATGGGAATCGCTTGAGTGTCCATCTTTTGGAGGAGATGTAAAGGTGTCGGACCTGTCTAACAGAGATGTGTTGGACATTAAAGATCCCTTGCCTCGACACGAGAGGGGTTTGGCAAAATTCCCGGGTTAGTGAGGTGATGGAATTCCCCAGCGTCATTAGCCGAAAGGCAGAAATAGAGCACGTTAAAGTAAAACAAACAAACAAACTTATTGATTATCTTAAAAAAGAGTGAAACGATTACTGTCGAATATTATTCATAGCTCTTGGACAGATTCAATACTAATTTGAAGCAAAAGCGGTCGCATTTGGAAAAGGAAACAGTGTTGTTCATTAGATGCATACGTATGTAGCCATCAAGGGAATAATTCATAAATTTAACTACGAACTGTCACCGTATCCAGTAAATTCTTCAGATTTAGCACCTAATGACTACTTTCTGTTTCCACACCTGAAAAAACGGTTGGCTATTAGGAGATTTAGGTTGAATAAAGATGTCCAGTGAAACAAATGTTTATTTTGACATAAGCGCAATGTTTCCTTTCTAGAAAAACATAGTTTCCATTCAAAAAGTAATTGATTTCTTAAACAGCCGTCGTACATTGATGTCACATTATCAAATTTCTATTGGTCTTCCTGCTTTTTATTTTGACAAAACTATGAGGTATATATTTCAGAAAGTTTTTTCAATTATCAGTGGTGATTAATATGATTAAAACTGAGGATAATCGTTAAGATTTTTACATACGTGCGCTCAGTGAAATATCACTCACAAATCATGAATGCCAGTATTCTCTTTCTCTTATTGATACATCGCTTTGTTTGTTATAGTTGCCATACTTGAACATGACACTCGACTCGAGTACATAAATACCAACATTACAAAGATGCTCCTTTTTCTTGGGTAACAATAAAAAAGTTCAAGGTATGGGATCATGCCAGATGACAGATTAGAAACGGTAGAGAAGTATTCTAAGGTAAATGCAGAAATGTTTTACTTTTCCAAGGGTACCCATTAATATCACTGATGAATCAACCTAAATATGTTTGCTTGTTTCCATTACCTTTGTTAGAAATTATAATAAGACGTTGAGACAATCTGGTTGGGCATGACATGGTACAATCAATCCGTGTTGGTGTTAGAACTTCCGTGAATCTGGAATGTGCGTGTGAATATAAAAATGTTATTTAGATGATAAATATAAATGCTCTTTTAGTAGGAAAACTGATTTTCTGGAGCAATCATTGACTGTGCACCAAAAAGTTTGGGATACTAAAAGTGAATGCAACTTTTAGTTAATATAGCGTAGAAAAAAATAAATTACTCAAATGATTAGGTAGTTTTCAAGTTCTATGGAGTAAGTTGAACATGTAATTTCTTTTATGAAACACAATTTTCAACAGCAATATACAGGATGTTCCAACGAAAATTTTATACCTCTTTTACTAAGAAGGCTTTGACAGAGGAAACAATGAAACAGGTCGATTATTGTTTTGAGTGGGACCATTGTTTATGCCAACTATGAGTTTGTCAGATTAATCTTATCTTTATGCATCGACAATGGGTTTTTTGTTAAATTTTCGATACAGGATATTTTAACTACAAAAAGTTATCATATAATGATTGAACAACCATTTGAATTGGATGTATCTTGAATAAACGGTAGTACAGATTATCAGTCAGAAGGTGTACAGCATTTTAATTTGAAAGTCTAGGGATTTACCCCTATACTCAGCATCCTCAAAATGGAGAATTTCAATCGCAAAGAGTTTCAAGTGATACTTCACTGGAAAGGTCTCTTGATGCTCTCAACGAATTCAGTAAACACTTTGACTTAGGGTATTCATTTCGTAAGGTAGTTGGGTACGTAAGACGTAATTAACATAGGACAAAGTGAAAATTGTTACTTTTCATTTCGAAGATAACAATAATTCCAAAAGAATAGAAAGAAAAACGAAAAATTACCCTTTCCTACCTCCATAAAATGATATAAACAATTCTGAAATTCCCTTCTTATGTTCTCAAAGGCATTAGCATTAATAGTCGGCATTCTGACAAAATTCTCCTTCGAAGCTCGTCCAAAGAGGATTTAAATCCGGTGTCTTCGCTGGCCACTTTATTGCCGATCCAGTTGCCTAAATCTAAATATCCTCGCAACATCTTGTTATAAATGCAATTGATCTCCTGAGAGACTTTTCCAGTAACTATCTTCATTGGGATTACTCTCGAATAAGAACCGTCCATTAAGATGGTGCCCGTACAACCTTTTCCAGACATTCAATTTTAGTGAGGTTTGTTTTAGTATTTCCCTGTATAAGTGAGGATTCTGAGTGTCACAAATCGGAAATTATGTCTTTTCACGTCTCCATTGAGCATGAAATTAATTTCGTCAGAGAAACAGATATTTGGAAGAAAGTTGGGATTATTATTCATATTTTCACTCAAATTTTCGTTGCGGGCGACGATCAGAGTCATCTTCATTTAGTTCAGGGTACAATCTTATTTCGAATGGATGAAACTTGTAATGCTTCACTATTTCAATCTTGTCAGTTCCACCTCTTATGAAAGGCAAGAAGGCTAATCCTCTCGGCTTTGTATCTTCTTCTCTTTCTTTGTGCAGAGGTTTTTTGTACTCGATGGTTTTGTGTATTGCTCTTCTCTTCGTTCATTTTGTAGAAGGATATCCTCGATATATATATATATATATATATATCAAAGTTCACATTGCCGTTGTCTGTTTCTTGTACTCCATTTCAAGGATAAACTTGATTTTATCATGTCGTTTGTTCATTTGTTGTACGAAGTTCTCTAGTTTTTCTTGTCCGTGTTGCCAGACTATAAAAGTGTCGTCCACATATCTCAGCCAGATCTTTGGTTTATGTTCTGCTTGTTCCAATGCTTTTGTTTCGAATCTTGTCATAAAAAAGTTTACTTCTGCAGGTGAAATCGCGGAACCTATCTTACGAGGCCTAAAGGACGAAGTCCTTTATGCTGAAAATACTCAGTTTTTGGTGTTCTCAAGAATGCAGCACAGAGTTTCAGCCATAAAGGATTCCGTAGAAACAATACAGTACCCAAGATGGCCTATAGGAAGTACACACAAGCTAATTTATATGGAATCACTCGGTATTTCACATTATTGATTGTTTTTAACCATGGATCTTTGACAAGTTGTGAAGAATGAAGTTTTTTGTTGTGAAAAAACTGGATAGTATGATAAGACTTCGCTCACAATGGGGTATCACAGGAGGGGGTTTATACAGCAGAAGGTCCTCAAGAGTTCCAGAGCTAACCTGACAACAAAAAATTAACAGACTTAATTGGTGTATCGAGCACCAAAATTGGAATATTGAGAATTGGCGAAATGTTCTTTTTTCGGATGAGACCAGAATTGGTGTTCGGTCACATGACCGCCAGATTCGGGTTTTAAGGAGTCGTGGAAAACAAGCTAGACTCCGAGAAGCAAGACCAATTTCGAAATACCAAGGGGGCAGTGTGATGTTTTGGGGTGGTATTATGCTGGGAGACAAACCAGATTTGTTTTTTACTGCATGTGTGACGGCTGGAAATCACGTGAACCTAGTGCTGGAGCCCATAGTGAGACTCTGGCGAGGTGCACATGGTGAGAATTTCCCTTTTTTGCAAAAAATGCTCCTCCGCATACCAGCAACCTCACGTGACATTATCTTGAAACAGAGGGAATCGCTATTTTGGACTGGCCAGCTTGCTCTCCAGTCCTAAATCCTATTGAACATTCATGGGATAATCTCAAAAGAAAATTAGATCGCACCAGGATAATCCAAGAAGCCCACAACAGCTCATCCAAGCCGCCAAAGAAGAGTGGCAGAATATCACTCCAGAGGAGGTCGAAAACCTAATCCAAAGCATGCCTAGACGGATTCAGGCTTATATCATGGCAAGAAGAGGTAATTACAAGCTACTGAGTTCGAGAAAAAAACACCTACTCCGTGAGACAACAATTTTCATTTTTTTACTAAATGCGGAAAGGGTCTTTTATATTTTTTTATTTGTTTCTTTCTTAAAATAAACCTTAATCAATTTTTTTTTCAATTGAAGTATCTCAAGAAGGATCAATTCTAACAATCCTTTGGAATTTCCCTGAGGTTATATTCAAAATATAGGGGTAATAAGATACCTCTTCGAAAATTTCAAAGTGAGATTTATTTTAGACAATCCCATCAGCGCTACGTCGGTCTGTTTGTAGTATTCATTCTTGTATCTGAAATATGTGTTCTTCAAACAGCATTCTATTAGGTCCATAATATGTGCTGGAATGTCAAAATCAGTGATGAGAATGTCCAATGATTCTTCTCTTGGGATATTTGGAAACAATGATATTAAATCTGAGTTGGCTAGAATGTCATCTTCTTCGATCGGTATATATCTCGACAAAATGGGCGTAGTTTCTTATGTAGAATTCCGCTTCTATTCTTTGTCGAGAAACTGCGAAATATACCGATCAAAGAAGATGAGATTCTAGCCAGATTAGATGTAATATTGTTTCCGAATATCCCAGGAGAAGAATCATTGGACATTCCCAGCACTGATTTTGACATTCCAGCACATATTGTGGACCTAATAGAACACTGTTTGAAGAACACATATTTAAGATACGAGAATGAATACTACAGACAGACCGACGGAGTACCGATGGGATTGTCTAAAATAAATCTCACTGTGAAAAAGAGGTATCTTATTACACTTCCATTTACTTCCAATAGGCCATCTTGGGTACCCCTGTATTGTTTCTGAGGAATTGTTTATTTATTTATTCATTTATTTAAGTACAATATAAGGAATGTCCACAGCCGAAGCCAAAATGACATTCGCTAGATGAATATTAGTTACATAGAATCTAGTACTCTAAAATAAAAAATTATTATATAAGATATTAATAGTGAGTTGTATTCACAGAAAGAATGAAAAAAGAAATACAAAATGAATATTACAAAAACGAACGATTGAATGAATTTGATGTTAGTCAGTAAAGAGCAAGCGTAATGTTCTCTTCAAAGAGTCCAATGTGACCCCAAACAAATTGATACTCCTATGCGTGTTGCAGACACATAGCATCCTATCAATAGGAGTTGTGCACTATTCGTTTTTCTAAAAGTTATAGAGAAGAGGTCGTGGTGCCTCAAAGATTTCAAAGGAACATTAAGAGTAACCATGTGCAAGATCTCAGGTACCTGAAGTACGCAGTTCAATATTTTAAACAAAACCAAAATATCAGATATAGTTCTACGATTTTCAAGTGACAATAAATTGAAATATTTACGGACAGGAGCGTAGCCGTGATTCAGGATAAGAAAGTTAGTTTAGAAGCATATGAACCGTATGAATCTATTCTGAATGCGTTCAAGTGGTTTGAATAACAATCATAACGAGGGTTCCAAATACATGAGGCAAAATTTAATTTACTGTAGATGTAAGCATAATACAAAGTGATAAGTGATTTTACATATTTAAATTCCTCACTTTTCCTGAAAATATAACCCATCATTCGACTTGAACTATTTGTTATGCGATCTATGTGTGCATCGAAGAGCAACTTCGAATCGAAAGTGACACCTAGATCAAAAGCCGTGGACACACGTCGCAACAATGAATTTCCAATTGAGTTCTAAAAAGTGATAGGGGAATGGTTTCTAGTGAAAGTTATCGTGAAACATTTATTTAAATTCAAGAATAATTAGTTTTCTCTACAGTACTCAACCAAGTTATTCAAATCTAGTTGAAGATCAAGGCAGTCCCTTAAGCATCTGATAGATCTAAAAACTTTCAGATCGTCTGCATAGAGCAAGAATCTGGAATGCCGGAAACATTTATCTATGTCATTTATATAAATTAAGGAAAGGAGAGGACCGAGATGAGTTCCCTGCGGTACCCCAGAAGTACTACTGAAAGATTTAGATTTAAAACTTTTTAAACTAACGAAATGTGACCTATTCAGAAGATACGATTGGATCCACTCAAGCAACCCACCACTTACACCTGCTTCGGCTAGTCTAAAAATGAGAATATCGAAACTTATTTTGTCGAAGGCTTTAGAAAAATCTGTGTAAGTAGCATCAGTCTGAATTTGAGAATCCATTGCACTCTGCAGGTACTCACTATAAACGATCAAATTAGTTTCCAGAGTCCCACCTTTAAAAAATCCGTGCTGTTGTGGGATAATGAAATTTTTCACATGAGAGAAAAGATACTTATAAATTATACGATCAAATACTTTAGCAATGATCAAAAGCTTGTTGATAGGTCTATAATTAGAAATATCATTTTTATCTCCACTTTTGAAAGTTGGGACAACGGCGGACTCCTTCCACTTTTTTGGAAATACACCATTAATCAGAGACTGATTGAACAAAATATGCAGTTGTTTACTTAATTTGTGAGAGCAATTTTTGGGAAAAATTGGTGGAATGCTGTCTGGACCTGAACTCTTCGACACGTCAGGGGATAAGAGAACCTCTCGGACCTCTTCCTCTTCTATGTGAATATTTGATAGTACAGCATTATTTATGGTTGAACTTCTAAGCTGCATTTTTAAGAACACCAATAATTCTCAGATTCCAGAATAAAGGACTTCGTCTCACGTCACTATCTACCTGTTTAGAAAAATTACCTTGGATATAAAAGCACTTAGAAGTAGCTTATTGAATAAGAATTATTTACAAATAATTCCGTTCTTAACATAAAATAGTATCTTCCATGTCAGGATCTTCGTATATTAAAGTCATTCAACGCTTCCTTTTAAATATGACGAAAATTCCATCTTTATAAGGTATTTTATAAACCTTTTATTAACGAAACATGGTGCAAAAGCAAGTCAACCATTACAAATATACCAATTACTCACGATGATCTGCAGATGCGATCAATATTCCTATTGTCGAAATAAGTCATGGGCACAAGTGCGAAGAAACTCACGTATTCTTACATATTTCGACCTTCAATAAAGTAGATCAATATGATACGTTAATACGAATTGATTGCAACTTCATTATAAATCATAAGTCTTATGGTTTTATCTAAAATTATAGTTTCTATTTGATGTATTAGGAATGGCATGCGATCGTCTACTCATTTTCGATTTAATATTTCCTGCCGAAGGATAAACAGTTGGAAAATGAACAAAAAGATCATGGGAAGTGAAAGTCTGATTCTAATACAATAGAAATGGGTTATGGATAGGATAGCATGTGTGTAAACACATTGCAAAAAAAAAAAGTAAATGCTGTAACTTTCACCCCTGCACGTGTTGCCAAGCACGCGAAAGTGAGGTTAGGTTAGGTTAGATTTTGATTAAAAATATCAAAAAGTGTTTGAAATGGATGAAAAATTTCTCAGGAACATTATTTCTGAGTACATGAGAGACAATGTCGAACGCTTCGGCCAGATCAAACTGTGAATACTTTTTGTCAATTCGCTAATGGCGTCTTCAGTTGATCTACCTTTTTGGAATCCGAAGTGGCATTTTGAAATGAGTTTATGTTTCTCTATAAATCTACATATTCGTGATTTTATTAGTTAGAGACCAACGACACCGGTCGATAGTTCTTTGGAAGTGTTTTTAGTCCTCATTTGTATATGGGTTTTATGATCCCAATTTTTAATAAGTCTGGAAATTCACCACATCCGAAACATAAATTAAATATATAAGCGAAAGGCTTGGAAATCTCCTCTTTTACTTTCTTCATAACTTCTATTCAATAACCTGCCGCTGTGTGATCTTTTAGTTCCTTTATCACTGATTGTACTTCAGAAGTATCAATTAAAGAAACTATTATCCTTGCACCTTCCGAGTACAATCTCCAGGAATAACCGAAAATTATAAAATATTTATTCTAATTAATTTTGGACACTTATGATGTTTAAAAAGATACTATGAATAAAATTATTGTGAAACTGATGCAACCTAGAAAGAATTAAATTCTTCAATATTAATTCTTCAGGTGAAGAAGATTTACCTTCATTGAAATCGACAGCAATATTATGCAGTACTCCAGTGCCACAATTAAGGCCAAAGCTGTTTCTATTTTGATTGGGCAACACTGGAAACCTCTTCTTTCATACTCCAAAATGTTTCTGCATTGAGTTTCTCAGCCCTATGATGAAGGGTCATACTTTAATGGGGGTGGGTTAGAGTAACTCCATTCCTTTCAGAAAGGTGCAACAGATAAAAAGTTGGCGAACCCAAGGGTACTTTTGGGGTTGGCATTCTTTCCCTTTCTTTGAAATCTCTTGCAACTTTCCAACACTCCGGAAACGTCTGGCTCTCATACGAAATCTGAAACAGGTGATTAAAAAAAAAAGATGCTGTAGTATTCCATCAAGACTCTTTCTTACAGTTCAGCTGTTGAAGAACGCGCTGTACCGTACGCACTCTGAACTGTACTTTAGACACATTCGATTGAACAGGTAGGATGCTTGGTGGCTCTGGATTTGAAGTTTCTAAAGCAGAGTGTTACGAAAACATTTTTGCAAAGGGATCTGCCTTTGCTTTAGGCGATAAGGCGACAGAAAACCGTCACCTTGACCAGAATTGACGAGTTCTGCTTCAAGAATCTATTTTGAACTCTTTAATTGAAGTAAGTGTTATCAAATGTTGGCTTGCAAATATTTATTAAATGCACATATTCAGCTTCAGCTTCATTTGTTGGATTCTTGTTCCAGATCTTATAAGCTCTGCTTTTAACTGTGGCAGCTTTTTGACGTTTTTTAGTTACCGTTAGCAGATCGATACAAATAACTCAACGAGTTGGTTTTGTTATATAAACAGATTTTGAGCCATGCCAAGTCGTTGTCCTCCAACAAATCCCTCCTCTGCAATGCAACGTCTGATCTGGAAAAAATTACGATCTGACAAAACCAAAATTTTCAGTGTAATTCATAGTCATTGAAGCAGAAGTAGGTGGTGTCTGTTGTTGGTATTATTTGAGTTTCCGTTAGAAATAGGCATGAGGTTGCGTGTGTTGTAAGTGCTGATGTACTGCTCCCGTTTTTTAATGCGCGCTTCCCAGGAATAGGCGAGACTGTTACACGACGTTCGTGCCTGGGAAGACTTGAGGTGTCAGTTTACTCGTTTCTTGAAGAGGGCCAAACTGTAGTATGTTGGAAAGATGTTGGATGGAAGTGACTTCCACAGCTCACTGGCACTGTAAATGAAGGAATTCTTATAGAGAGAGGTTCGAGGGGCCGTTAAATGTACCGCCATATGATGAGAACTCCTTGCCAGCCTAGTATTGCGGCAAAACATGAGTTTCCTCGGAACAAGGTCTTTCAGCTCCTTGGAGCATCTTCCGTGGAAGTATCTGTAAAACAGAGAAAGGTCAGCAACTTGTCTTCTTAAAGCAGTGGCTGCAGATCGCGGGTGATCTCCGGGTGGTCGATGAGGCGTAAAGTCCGTTTTTACACACTATCCCACATCCGCAAAGAATGTTTGGGCGAGATCCCCATACATAGGAACAATATTCCAAAGCAGGTCGAATCTGCGCCTTATATAGAAGCAACAGCTGAGATGACATGAAGTATCGCTTGGCTTTGAAAAGAAAACTGAGTTTAGCTGATGCCGACTTAGCTATTGCTGATTTATTGATGCCAGCAGAACCCGGAGGTGACCGTTATTCCGTGAAGGTGTATCGAATCTTTGGATGCAATTTGTTGTCCTTGCATCATTAGAGGAGGTTCTCCAGCGGGGACCTTTCTAGAAAACGTAGTTGCTTGCGTCTTGCTCGCGTTGAAGCTCAACTGACCCCACTCAGATATCCTCTGTAAGTCAGAGTTTAAGTTATTAATTTGTTGATATCTCTTACGCTGAGATTCTGCAGCTGTTATTGGCCGCAGACTACTGAAAGACGAAACCAGGGTACAATCGTTTGCAAAACCAAAAATCTTGTTCTCTATAAATGACAGAAGACCGTTTATCTGCAACAGATACAAAGTTGGCGAAAGAATGGATCCCTGGGGTATTCCTGCATGCAACTGGAAACAATGAGTTATTATACCGTCGACCCCAAAGTGTATTGATATATTTGGAAGAAAGCTACTTATTCAACCCCACATTTTCTCGGGAAGCCCATATGCAGTAAGTTTATTCAACAAGGCTGCATGCCAGACCCTATCGAAGGCTTTAGAGATATCGAGGGCTATTGCTCTAGATTCCCCATGGTTTTCCATTGTTGATGTAAAAATATGAGTGACGTAGGCAAGCAGATTTCCTGTCGATCTCTGCTTGCGAAAACCATATTGACTGTCGTAAATAATCCCCCGCAACTCAAAATATATGATGAGCTCATCACTTATGACTCTCTCCATCACTTTGGACATAATGGGAAGAAGAGCAACAGGGCGGTTATTTTGGGGTAAGGATTTCTTTCCTTTCTTTGGGATCGGTTGATTCTCGCTATTTTCCAGCTGCAGTCTGGCTCTCATAAGAAACCTGAAAAAGACGGTTAAGAATAGGTGCCAGTTCGATATCACACTTTCTCAAGACGATTGGCGGTATTTTGTATAGACGAACTGCCTCCTTGCAGTTCAGCTGCTCGAGAGCCCGTCTCACAGAGCGGACTCTGAACTTGATTTCTGCCATGGAAGAATTTCTGTTTGTGTTCATGTTGGAGGGTCCTAAACAACTTATGTTGCAAAACTGAATAACGAATTGGCTTCTCTCATCGGGTTTTGTGCCAGAGGACCTTTCCACTCTGCCATCTGCCAAGCATTCGAAACTTAGTCATGATGTGATGGTATTTTACTGGACGATGCGAATAGAACCCTTTTCTACCTTCTCTTATTCTTGAAACAAATGGTTAGCATCGTAAGATTTCGTTAACATTATGGGTACGACTCTTAATGCTAGTGGGTTGGACCATTTTGAACACTCCTAGAACTAACGCCTGCAATATTGGGAATACCACCGAAGACAAGTAGATAGGACCACTTCAAGTCTCAAGCCTATTCCTTCATGGTAATAGAACAGGCCCTCGACATTTCCTGGTCATTCCGATTGTATCCTCGTAGGCCAGTTTAATTGATCACTTCTAGCTTCAGAAGAGAAAATTGAACATAGAGAAAATGACAACCAGATTCCGCCAGATGTTTATGCGAGTGGATTGGATGAGGACTACGAGTTGTATTTACTGGGTCAGAACTTGTCGTCGACGCTTCATAGGAACGAGGAGCTTGGAGTACTATAAGGTTCATGGAGAAACCGAAATATTCATAATCGCATCACCATCACTTACCGAGTGAATTCACTGAGCTTCGAAAACTCAATTTGCCTCACGTCGCGATCGCGACCTATATATATATATATATATATATATATATATATATATATATATATATATATATATATATATATATATAGGGAGCGCGGGGCTGGTTTTAACGGAGGTAAGTATTAACAAGCTTATTCCCGCCAAACGCGAAGTGTCAAAAGAATGATACTCGGTTTAGAATACTCTATAAACACAGTCGATCGTGTCCAGACTTGTCAGTGTTCGACCGGCCGTCGCTAGTGATAGTTGTGCACAGGACCCTCGGATTTACAGGTTAGCGAACTTTTGTACTTCGTAATGAATTGATTTAAGATATTTTTATTCACTAAATTGAATCAAACTTTATCTTAATTTAATCTCTATTCTATAGACTTTAAAACTATAATAATTGTTTGTAATTATTCTTACTAGATTATTTTCTGTAATTGATGAAGTATAAAAATGATCTTGGGGCTAAAATTAACAATTTGAGCGGGGTAAATATTAACATGTTAATATTTACCCCATATGTAGGTGTTTGATATTAAACGATTATTTTGTGCAATAACTGTGTTTTGTTATAGGATGAGAAATTACAAAAGGAAGAGCGCACGAGGTTCCACGTCTCAAGAAGTATTTGAGCTGGCAGCCGAAGAAATTATAACAAATAATAGAAAATTTAGAGATGTTGCTGCGGAGTATGACATCTGTCATGTAACACTGTACAAATACGTAAAGAAAAAAAAGGCGGGGATTCCTGTTGATGTGGGTTATAAAAAAAATCGTCTCGTTTTCAATCTTGACCAAGAAAAATGATAGCAGATTATTTAGTGAAATGTTCTAATATCTATTTTGGATTGCTACCAGATGATGTCAAAAATTAGCTTATGAGCTAGCCATTGCATACAAAATAGATAATATTCCAGAATCTTGGAAAAGAGACGGAAAGGCTGGCAAAGATTGGTTCGCTGGTTTTATGAAACGCAACGCATCCTTGTCTATTCGGAGTCCTGAGGCGACAAGCTTAAGCAGAGCAACATCATTTAACCGTACAAATGTTCATTCATTTTTTGAAAAATATCGAGAAGTTCTTCAACGATACAATATATCTCCGAGTAGAATCTGGAACGTAGATGAGACGGGAGTGACGACGGTGCAGAAACCCAAGAAAGTGGTAGCTCAACGAGGTTCCAAGCAGGTAGGAGCTGTTACGTCTGCGGAACCGGGTACTCTCGTCACAATTGCGGCAGCGGCAAATGCTATTGGTAATTTCATACCATGTATGTTCATATTTCCACGGATCAGATACAGTGATTTATTCATCCAAAATGGACCGCCCGGGTGTGTTGGTCTAGGAAATAGTTCCGGGTGGATGTCAGAAAAAGAATTTTCGAAATTTATTGACCACTTTTTGAAACATGTTAAAACATCAGAGCAGGAACCAGTTTTATTGTTGTTGGATAACCATCATTCTCATGTCAATGTGGAAGTCGTCACGAAGGCAAAGAACAACCATATCATTCTTTTGTCTTTCCCACCACATTGTTCTCACAATCTCCAACCACTGGATGTCGGTGTGTATGGACCGTTTAAGAATTATATTAGCCGGCAGCAAACGAACTGGATGGTTAATCATCCGGGGAAGACAATGACCATCTACGATCTCCCTGGCATTGTGAAAGAAGCATTTCCTCTGGCATTCACTCAAAACAATATCATCAACTCGTTTAAAAAAGCTGGCATTTGGCCGTGCAATGAAGATGTATTTCAAGACTGTGACTTCGCACCATCATTTGTAACTGATCGTCCCGATCCAAATACTGCTTCGATGGGAAACCAGGGATCACTTCAGCCAGGAGATAGTTCTGTCAATCCAGAAGAAGTATCACTTAATCTAGAATCTTCAATTCAAAATGAAATTTTAGATAACATGCCTGACATTCACATAAGTATTTCAGAGGTAATTGATCAGCTATCGCATGTTCCTTCTAATGAGCCGGGACCATCAGATAAGCATCGACTATCGAATGAACCAGGACCTTCAAATATATCAGCATCGCCAAGTAAACCAGGACCGTCAAATGATCCAGGACCATCAAAGAATCCTACAGAAAAATTTAATATAGAAACAGTAAGACCCCTTCCAAAAGCTCCTCCACGAGTCGAATCTAAACAAAAGCGTTCAAGGAAATCCACTATTCTCACCGATACTCCCGAAAAATTGGCCTTAGAGGAAGAAGAAAAATTAAAATCATCTAAAAGAGAAAAACTAGTCAGACTGAAATTAAAAATAAGGGTAAAGGGAAGGTAAAGGTAAAGGTAAATCAACCCGGCGAGTAGAAGTAGAAAAGGTGAAGAAACATATTCTTCAGGATGACAGTGAAGAAGATACCTGCTGCTGTTTAGTTTGCGCTGAGTCTTATAATGACGATGCATCTGGACTTGACTGGATACAATGTATTTCATGCAAAGGATGGGCTCACATTACCTGTATTAAGGGTGATATCAGAAAATACATATGCCTCAACTGTTTCTCAGATGATGAGTATTCTGATTAATTTTGACAAAAACAAACTATACAGGCACACATTTCTTGTCTACTTTTAAGTACAAATTAGATAAAGATCATTTGAACTAGTGTAACTTAAAGACTGATACTAAAAGTATTATTTAACGCTGTTAGAACGCTTGTTTAAATACTTAATTGTTTAAGGTAACATTTAGATTCTTTAAAACTGTTGATACTTACCAAAAACTTTATGCGACTGATTACGTAATACTTAATTGTTAAGCTTAAACTATTTCAATTAATGTTTCTAGGCTTAAAAGCTTTAATACTCAGTAGATATGGTGGTTAATTAGTATTGATTGATAAAAACTTTAAAGATTGATTATGAAAACTTCAGTAACTTTAAAACGTATAGTTTAATTTGTTGTTAACTTGTTTATATATTTTAATATATATATTATCTATAATACAATATTTTTGTTTGAGTAAATGATGTTTTATTTAAGTATTTCCTAAAAAATTGTCTCTGTTAATAATTGCCCTTACGTTAAAACGTACCTCAGCTCCGTTAATATTTGCCCCAAATGCGGGGCACATATTAACAAATGACTTTTGGTTTTGACGGCTCTCTTTCTAAAAGCACTTACATACCGAATGTATTTTGCTACTAATATCATAGCTGAATAACCAAAGCATGTTCTCAATTAAAAATTAAACTAAAAATTCGTTACCAAAGAAAATATAAACTATAATACAAAATTTGTTAGAACCAGCCCTGCCCTCCCTATATGCGTTTCCTAAAAGTCCTAACACCCGTGCCCCTTCTTCCCTTAGTTCTTAATTACATGTTATATAGGACTTTTTTGAAGTGTACCACGTAACGTCGTTACGTGGGAATCGCTGTATGAGAAAATACAAGATGGTGTTTATAGTAACGGTAACGAAAAAGTGTCGGGAATGGTATCGAATTTTGTTTGGGCTTGATATTTATATGTGAATTTGGTTGCATTCCAACGACACCATTTTAAAGTTTTTGGATGACTTTAAGTCGCTTTAAAAATACGATGTTCCATCACATCGAAATGTTGAAATGAAATACTTGTTTAATTCTGGCAGTCTTTCCATTGTAATTTTCAATCTAGATGAACAATATAAAATGTTTTGCGGGTAGATCTATACAATACATTATTCATAATTCACAATATAATTCAATTAGATCAAATATCAAGAGATGAATTAATAATTCTAGCAAACGAACAAACAAATATATTCCGTTTTTGGATCATTTCAACTTATTTCTAAAATTCTTCAATTCTAACTCATCGAAGTTTTCCTATTCTATTGGCATTGATCTTGACATTCCTAGTTTTCATCAGATTGGTGGATGGATAAGGTTGAAAAATGGAAATTTTTTTATTCAGAGCCCTTATTAAACTTTGGATTCATGTAGCATTTTATGATGATAGCGTTTTTGGTTTGTGAAGAAAAAATAATCATATTTTATGTCTCAATTTTGAGCAGCGGTGGAAAAGAGAAGAAGGTTATTCAACGAATCTTCCTTCTTTTAAATGGGGAATAACCATCTGTAGTAGGTCTGTGTACTCAGAAAAAACCATGTATAATGGAGTTGTGTCCTTTGATGTATTTACCTTTTTTTCATTATTTATCATAGATCTTCAACAAGCGCGTCCTTAATAATTCAAATATTGATTATTAAACTTAAAGCAATCTGTCCTAGATAGAAATATGCCAGGAAGATATTGACACGACCTAGTTTTCAAAATTAAAATTTTGAATAGAATCTTCAAACGTTATAAGGTGATATACTGGGTGATTCACCAGTGGCGCGGTGCTCTGTAGCTCGTACACTCTTGAAGATTTCATTTTTGTTCGAACGGTATTGTATTCAGAAAGTAAAAATCTACTTTAGCAATTTATTTTGAAGTAACAGGGTGTCTCAATTTTCTATAAAAATATCTTGGGAGGTTTTTTCAGATTGGAAGTCCATTTTTTTGTTGAAGATTCAAGAGCGTCCTAAACTCTGCAATAATGTCTTTGAGTAATAAGTTTTTTTGGTGAGTAGATTCGTCACAATATTTTTATTTCCGTAAAAATTCATGAAAATAGGCTCTCACATCATCGCATGCTCCTTCGGCTAGAGATGATGAATACTTTTTTCTTTTCGTTTTCTTATTGCCCAAGGATAGCTTCATTGATGAATTGCAATAGATTATCCTCATTTTATACAGGAGTGACTCAAAAAAATTATTCAATATTGTAATTTTCAAAATATCATATCTTGATTTTTTCAAGTGGAATATCCTGTATTTTATTATTCATGTCAACACATAAAATATTATGCCATATTTTTGCAGAAGTAACCTCATCTTTATCTTCAATCATTCTCGAAATAAAAAAAATAAACAAAAATAATAAAATCAGAGGTTGCGGAAGAAGAGTTTATAAGTACATATCATTATACTTGATCAGAGAAATTGAACTATTTTAAGGTAGTCGTGTATGAGTTACTAAATAGTTTGGTTTTTGGTGAGATGATCTACAAGGTGTTGAACTATTTCAATAAGTGTTCGAATTGTTGCCCGTTTCTTTGTAGACAAAACTCAATCCTTCTGAGGAAAGACCGTTGAACTCTCGACAACATTTGCGGATTAACTGACTGAAAGGCGTCGACTATTTTCTGTCTCATATCCAACTGTGTTGTAGAAGGAATCTGGTAAACGATGCTCTTAATATATCCGCACAAGAATAAATCTAGACTTGTAAGGTCCGGAGACCTAGCTGGCCATCTAATAGGACCACCACGTCCTATCCATTTGTTTGGAAATACATGATTCAAATGCTCCCTAACCTGATGTGAGTAATGTGTCGGTGCTCCATCCTGTTGAAACCACAAATCTTGTCTTATATCCTCTGGTACATCGGCAAGTAACATTGGTTGATGATTTTGCAGAAAATCTGAATAAATTTCACTATTGAGGTGTCCGTCGAAGAAGTGCGGCCCAATTAGATATTCATCTACTATAACGGCCCATACATTCAATGACCAACGATGCTGGTGATCTATTTGTCTCATGAGGTGTGATAATGAAAGTTGTGCCTGTTAACAAGCCTATTCTTGTGGAAAGTGGCTTCTTTCGAGAAAAAAACTCTACTAAACATATTTGGATTTTCCGCTACTTCGTCACTTGCTCAAATGCAAAAATTGATTTTCATAGTCTTGATTGTTCAGTTCCTGATGTAGCTGTACATGATATGCATGAAATTTATTCAATATCAAGATTCTCTGGACGGAAGTTTGACTTGTATCTGGTAACTGAGAAATCTCTCTTTGGCTTTTATGTGGATCCTTTGTCACTGTCAACAAAACTGGTAACTGGTTGTCTTCAGCTGTAGCAGTTTTTGGTTTTTAATGTTTTTTTCGTAAGCGATATTATCCGTTTCGATAAATCTAATTAGAAGCTTTTCAAAGCTTCTTGCATCAGGATGCCTCTTATCAGGAAACCTTTGTGCATAAACTCTACTTGCCAACAGAGAATTTCTATCACACTCACCCAGAATAAAAATCATATCAACCATTTCTTTTATGGGGAACTTCATGGCAGTCAATTGAGAAAATTGGATTCAAACCTCACTTTAACATTTTTCAGTAACGAAACACTGATAAGTTCACCATGTAAAATGCAGAATAAGATATGTCCGGACACCTGACAGAAGGCACAAATAAAAAAAATATCGACACATACCTCGATTTACGGTTTAATCATCTTGATTTGATCATTCGTTAAAAGAATTATCTTGTTTAGGTTTCATTTTTACTACTTGAATCATTACAGAAAAAAACTTCTGTACCAATAATGATGCATGTTGATGAGTTTGATACGGTTTGTACAGTTTTCATCAAAATTTTTACAAATAATCGAATATTTCGAAAAGATCGAATTTAAAGATATGGTTACATCTGCAAAAATATAGCACAATATTTTATGCGTTGATATGAACAATAAAATACAGGGCGTTCCATTCGATAAAATCAATATATGATATTTTCCAAATTACAATATTCAATAATTTTTTTGAGTCACTCCTGTATAAAATGAGGATAATCTTTTTCAATTCATCAATAAAGCTATCTTTGAGCAATAAGAAAAAGAAAGGAAAAAAGTATTCATCCTCTCTGACCGAAGGAGCATGCGATGATGTGAGAGCCTATTTTCATGAATTTTTACGGAAATAAAAATATTGTGACGAAACTACTCACCAAAAACCTTATTACTTAAAGACATTATAGAAGAGTTTAGGCCGCTCCTGAATCTCGAACAGAAAGTGGTCTTCCAATCTGAAAAAACCACCCAAGATTTTTTTATAGAACATTGGGACACCCTGTTTACTGCAAAATAAATTGCTGAAGTAGATTCTTACGTTCTAAATACAATACCGTTCGAACAAAAATGAAATTTTCAAGAGTGTACGAGCTACAAAGCTCCGCGCCACTGGTGAATCACCCAGTATATATTACTGCATATCCTACGGAATACACATAATACTGAAATTTGGATGAATGGGCACTAATGACCCATATTGTTCGTGAGAATCAGAAAACTGTCAGCGCAATTATCGAAAAAACTCTTGTCATTTCTTCAACGCTACATTATTACACTATTCAAAACCGATGACCTCATATAACTTGAATTGGCAGTGTTGTAATTGCAAAGTTGTAATAAAAGTCATTCGAATAACTGTAATAAATATGTACTAGGAATATCGTCACAATTTCCTATATTAGATGCACCTCGGCTTAAGTGCAGAATAAATTCTGCTTTACATTTTGAATAACATGGCAGCTCTCCTTTTTGAGACATAAATATCAAGGATGAATAAAAATAGATTGAAATTATTATTAGTCGTTGTATTGAACCATTCAAGCGTTAAATATTTTGCGAAACTGTAAAGATGATAGTTATTGAATAAGAGATTTTATCAATATGTAGTTGTACAAGCAGTGCAATAATGTCTTATTATAAATAGGATTCTTTTCAATTCAGTATATTTTAATTGAAAATTTCTCGCAGTTGCAACATGAATCCGTACAGTGAGAAATTTGAGTTTCGAAAAATTATTTTTATTATACTGATTATAATATGAAATAGTTTTTTAATTAAACTGTTTCATGAATGCTCAACGCTGTACTCAATTGACAAATTATAACATTTTGCATCACAACAATGCAATCACAATTCTCTTTAATAATAAAGATATTAAAATATTGTATGCTAGACAGGGTGTCTGTACGAAAGAGTCCATTAGAAGATCTGGGGAACGGGTTTGTTGATCAATTTCAAATTTTGAGATTAGAATAAATTGATACTGATTTATAATTTGCAATCGTTTTCAGGGCTATACTATTTCCAATTCTAGCGGACTACGACTTCAACATTACTACACTCGGAGACAAAATTAGCGGAACACTCGAAAATTTAACCAAATTCGAAGTTCGATATTTTTCCTAATTCTCAACCGATTTAGATGATTTGTTCGGCAAGTTATAGATCAACTCTTCTGCTTTGTAGAAATTATAAGAGAAAACAAAAAAATTTGAAAAAAACTTCATACGGGGGCAAAACTAAAAGTGTTCTTTTTTATCAAAATTCGTAACACCCTGTGAAATTTCGTGGTCCGAGTTGAAACGTACAACATCATGGTCTATCAAGACACATCTTCCTACAGTAACGCCCTTCTTGTTTCATGCGTTTATCTCTATTTTTGCAAAATATATTTAATTTCAAGTGGAAAATCACCATTTTGGAGAAATTCCATTGAATCAAGAAATTGTCATTAAAATTCGTCTATCAATTTGGAATTTTCTTATTATCACTCAGGCGTGTCGAAATTGTCGTTTGCGATTTTTATGTTCGAATTGCATTAGTTATTGATGACAATTTGGTTAATTTGGTGAAAATTAGGAATTCATAGGAGATAACAGTCGGTAGGTATTAAAATACACAACCGAATTCTGGGACCATTGATAAAACTTTTCATTTACACATGTGCACACCTTTTTTATCAAATATGAAATACAACACACGTTTTTTGTATATGACCACATTTGCACTTGTTTAAAGAATGAGAGTTTTCCATTCTTTGATTTGATACAAATTCGATCGGTTGCGGTGTTTTGTGATTCTTTTACTGTTTACGATTCGAAACGGTATTTTTCATTCAGAATGAGAGATTTACCACCAACCTCAGTAGCAAGGCAGTTACATTGATCGAGGAAGGGCGCACCTACCGCTCAGTCGGTACCATGTTGGGTGTCTCGACGTCGGTTATCCATCGAATCTACCGACGTTACAGGGAAACTGGATTATTGGCAATGGATCACTCAATGCCCATCGGTATATAACAGAAATCTTGGAGCCCCATGTTGTGCCTTTTGCTCCTTACATAGGGGAAAATTTCCTTTTTATGCACGATAACGCGCGCCCTCATACTGCGCGCATAGTGATAGAATATCTCAATGAAGTTGGGATCACACGAATGGACTGGCCGTCGCGGTCACCGGATTTAAACCCGATCAAACACGTTTGGGATATTCTTGGAAGAAGGGTTCGACAACGGAATCCAGGCAACGTTGAAGAGCTGACATTGGCTTTGGTGGAAGAGTGGGACAACATACCTCAACAGATGATAGACAACATCATTGGGAGTATGCGAAATCGTATGCGCGCTGCATTAAGACCAGCGACGATGTGCAGTATGCCATAAAAAAGCAAATTTTCTCTGCCAAAAATGTGATTTTAGCTTTCATACAAAAGATTGATTTGTTTCGTATCCTAATATATAATGTTTAGATGTTCTTTTGATGGAAATAAAGATATTGTTTGAAATCAATCGATAATTCCATATGAGTGTGCTATAGTACTACTGTCGCATAGTTTCGACTAATAGCAACACTCGAAAATTCAAAAAAATGGAGGATTATACTTTATAGCCCCCCTTTCAACCTCAATTCACGAAAGAAGTTCCATTTATAAAAAAAACGGTAGTTTCAGGGTTATATGGGTTAAACAATTCTACCAACTTTGAGCAGGCTGTGAATGTTCGTGCCTTCATTCCTATTTTTGTTCTAATTTGACTGGACTAATACATTAATCGAAAGCAATGAGTATAGTAACACTGTTAACTGCGTCGTTCTTACTGATAAATCGATTTAGAACTATTATAGAAAAGGATAAACTTAAATCCATACCTGGTTCAGCTTCATTGCATCTTGTCCTTTTTAATTTATTAGGTACTAAATAATTAATTGAATCTAAGCATTCATGGAGATCAGTCTTTCATCAGAAAATTGCGGATATTAAATTGAACCATAAAACGGTAATGGAGACCCTGGGAATATTCATTGATATTCGTATCACTCAGTTTCCATATTCATAAAGTCTACTTGTACAATATCGAAATTTTTTTAGGGATTATCGACGCCGGCGCTAGAACTTCTTACAAAAAGAAGGAAAACCACGCCTTATCCGCGAACATGCATTGTTTCCGCACAAGGACTACGTGTTTACTCAGTCGTGAAATTTGAAAAAATTTAGGCTGTAAAGGATCTCCGAAGCGTCGGAAAATTTAGGCGGCTGTTCAGACGACAGAGCCAAAACCATGTTCCGGAGCAGGGAAACTTAAAATTCACTTCTGTTCCAATGAATTCAAAAAATTTCGAGCATCTACCGAAATCGATGAAAACGAAACGTTAATCAGATTTGTGGAGAGCGCTAAGACCGGATGCGCTTTCGCTGTCCGAACTTTGAGATCTCGAGTCGATGACAAATTCATTTCATAAAATTCAGGCTGGTAATCTTTCACGGCTCCACGGTACTTCACGGCTTCCTAAATTTACTTAAACCTTGCAGAAAATACCGACAAAGAACAATCGCGTTTTCTTGCAGCTCCCAGACTGTTAAATATGAATAAGATGACTCTTTTGTATGATTTCCACGATGTTTATTTGTAATAGACACGATTGGTTTCGACAATTACGTCGTTTTCAAGTGTCTAGAGCTAACACTTATGAGTGATAATGTGTTAAATATACTATTTTAAATGTTGAGTAGTGGGAAGTGACTAAATTCTAGGTGGTTATGGAGAGTGGTAATTTTTCGGGTTTAAGGCTGTTCAAGATGCTGCTGGTCTCTCAGAGATGGCAACCCCAGTCTTTGAAAACTAAGCTATTTTGAAAAGTATTAACCTTCAAACGCATTTTCCGAAAATTTCAGCTCCATCTGTCAACAAAATGTGACGCCTTTTATAGTAAACAAGTTTTGGTATTGAAAAAAAAATGGACAAGACAATGTACCAGCTCACAAATCGATCAAACCAATGGCGAAATTACACGAATTTCCCTTCAACTTGCTTTCTCATCCCCCGTATTTGCGAGATCTGGCCCCCAGCGACTATTAACTCTTCTCAGATTTGAAGAGATGGCTCCAGGGAAAAAGATTTGCGACCAATGAAGAAGTTGAAGCCGAAACTGAGGAATATTTTAAAAGTCATGATAAATCGTACTATTCAAAAGACATTGCAATGCTTGAAGACCGTTGGTATAAGTGTATTGAGCTAAAAGGAGAATATGTAGAATAATAAAAACAAATTTTGGCTTAAATCTTATGTTTTTTCTGAGAGGCCGGCAGCATCTTGAACAGCCTAAAAACATTGTTAATTTCCAAACTTTCCAAGAGGTTCAATGTCATGCCTTCATTGCATTTGTGGTGAATTTTTAAATTATCTAATATAATTATGCGATTTTTAGGTTTAATATCTTTGAAAACTGCGGATTTGTTATCTGGACAGGGAAGTTCTTTGAATCTAGATTCAGAATTTCGACCTGTTTGTTCTATGTAAGCTGTTTGGGCATCATTACATTCAATTCTATATATTACAGACTATTTGAAAGTATTAGTTTTTTGTTTGGCATTGAATAGTAATTTGTTTATGTTGGGACCACTGAAAAAATAGGTTGTTAAATTTAAATTGGAATGAAATAGGTGAGGTTATTGAAGAGGGGGCCAATGTAAGTGAGTCATGTGTATTTATATTCTGGTTTTTCTATAATGGAACACGGTAATTGAGAAATTTGTATTTGCTCTTTTCGTTTACTAATACTGTTCATGTGAAAGTCTAATATATTAATAATTAAAGCAATGTAAAAACTGTTCTAATTGTCTATTTGAATCAAAAACCAACAAGAATATCTCCATCAACAACATCAATTTATATCAAAAAATATTATGTTTTTGTGCTTTTGTGTTATAAATTCTTTGAAATTGTTTATAAAAATATCTGCTGATAAGGCGATGGGTGGGGATTCCATAAAGAGTCGTGCATTTTTTTAAATTTTTATTCAAGTTGGAAATAATTTTGTTAAAAACAGGTCTTTAAAAGATTAAAAATTCATTTATAATGTGTGGTGATGAATAATCCTGACTCAAGATTTCTTTTATCAGAGGCGAACACTCATCTGTGAGAATGTTTGGGTACATATTTTCTATATAAAAGAGACAAATTTGAAACGGTGAGTTCCACGAAATTGTGGTTGAAGAAGCTTGCTAATTTACCTATAGGTGTGTTTATTAGAATAAAACTGGCCTGACGGGGAAAACTACACAGGGAAAAAACACCGCCCGGCTAGTTATCTCCCACATAAACACACCTGCAGCTGAACCAGCAAGATTCTTAAAATCTAACAAAACTGAGGACTCCCATGGGATCCCTACTCTACCTCTCATTACACATTATTGTGTGTTTTCAAGGCTCATACAAATAAATAGATCAGTTTTTTAATAATAATAATAATAAATGTCTTCATTACCGATAACATACAAAGTTCAGATGTTTTAAAGTTACAAATACAAATTAGCATAAAGCTACCTGAATTGGCGGAGTCCATCGAATTGATGCTCTTGTCAACCAAAAAGAAAAGAAAAAACCAATAGATTGAAAAAAACACATCAGGAACAAAGATGCCAAGATGCCAGCGCTAGAAATTTCCCCAAAACTTTGGTAAAAGCATGCCTTGTTCGCGATCATGACATGTTTCCGATCAGGGACTGTTCCTTTTATTCAGTCGAGGAATTTGAAAAATGTGGACTCTAAAGGATCACCAAAGCAGTGGAGAATTGAGCCGGCGGCCGTTGAGACGACACAGAGCCCAAAAAAAATTGTTCTGGAGCAGTGAATCTCCGAATTACTTTGTGTTCGACAGCAATCTGCGTCCAAATTCAAAAAATTCCTACCGTTTATCAAGTTTGAGAAGAGTGCTTGGACGGGACGAACTTTCGCTCTCCTAATTGTGCGATTTCGAGCCGAAATCATTACACGAAATTCCTTCACTCGTTCAATTTTGGTCATTTTACTTTTCGACAAGGTCCGCTCCAAAAGCTGGATTCGGTTCAAAATTACCCCTGCCACTCATTTTCCCTATATATATATAATCTTTGACTGTGAGAAATGGCCGATATGACCGAAACTCGGACTGTTATAATCAGGCTCTTCTTTATTTCGTTCGCCCGGGATTCACAAGAGATATTTTCCGCAAGATCTTCAGTATCAATCGATGAAAATAGATTGTTACTTCACGGCCTTTTTCCGAAACTTTGGCAATTTAATTCCATTATATCTTGCAGAAAAGTCAATTCAGTCCTCTAAACTTCAAAACATAGACATAGAAACAATTGATTTCTTTCAGATGGTGACATAAATGCATATACAGGTGGCAATCGAATAATTTGAAACTTCTTACCAACTTGAAGGTAAGATGAACAATTCGAAAATCGTGTAATGAAGTCCAATCAAATTGGACCACCTGGTGTGTTTACTTAAAACCTGCAATGCATCAGTCATATTCGGTTTCAACAGTTGTATCTTCTGAATTGAAGCTACCGATTCGAAAAAAATGTGTGGCACCCGAAGTTATTACACTGTATGGAATCTGGAGTTATCCAAGCGTTGAGTATTTCGCGAAATTGTATCGAGATGATAGAAAAAGAAATATCGAAGAAATTGAGGATTGTGATAGGATCTGGAGCAGCGAATCTCCAAATCACTTTATGTTCTATAGAATCTGCGTCCAATTCGAGAAATCCTTCGGATTATAAAGTTTTTGAAGAGTGCTCAGACTGGACGAACTTTCGCTTTCCTAATTTTCCGATTTCGCTTCGAACTCATTTCACAAAATTCCTTCACCCGATTAATTTTAGTCATTTTACTTTTCGGAAAAGTCCGCGCCAAAAGCTGGATTCGGTTCAAAATATCCCTGCCACTCATTTTCCTATAATCCTTGACTGTGAGAAATGACCGATATGACCGAAACTCGAACTGTTAAAACCCGGCTCTTCTTTATTTCATTCGCCCGGGATTCACAAGAGATATTTTCCGCAAGATCTCCAGTATCAATCGGTGAAAACATATTGTTACTTCACGGCCTTCTTTCCGAAAATTCGGTAATTCAATTCCATTAAATCTTGCAGAAAAGTCGATTGAGACCCTCTTAGCTTCAAAACTGCTTGACATAGAAACAGTTGATTTCTTTCAGATGATGACAAGAATGCATATACAGGTGGCAATCGAATAATTTGAAACTTCTTTCCAACTTGAAGGTAAGATAAACAATTCGAAAATCGGGTAATGAAGTCCAATCAAATTGGACCACCTGGTGTGTTTACTTAAAACTGCAATCCATCAGTCACATTCGGTTTCAACAGTTGTATCTTCTGAACTGAAGCTACCGATTCGAAAAAATGTGTGGCACCCGAAGTTATTACACTGTATGGAATCTGGAGTTATCCAAGCGTTGAGTATTTCGCGAAATTGTATCGAGATGATAGAAAAGTAATATCGAAGAGATTGGGGATTGTGATAGGATCTGGAGCAGCGAATCTCCAAATTACTTTATGTTCGATAGCAGTATGCCTCTAAATTCAAGAAATCCTACGGATTATAAAGTTTTTGAAGAGTGCTTAGACAGGACGAACTTTCGTTCTCGTAATTTTGCGATTTCGAGCCGAACTTATTTCACGAAATTCCTTCACTCGTTCAATTTTGGTCATTTTACTTTTCGACAATGTCCGCTCCAAAAGCTGGATTCGGTTCAAAATTATCCCTGCCACTCATTTTTCCTATAATCTTTGACTGTGAGAAATGACCGATATGACCGAAACTCGGACTGTTATAATCAGGCTCTTCTTTATTTCGTTCGCCCGGGATTCACAAGAGATATTTTCCGCATGATCTCCAGTATCAATCGATGAAAACAGATTGTTACTTCACTGCCTTTTTCCGAAACTTCGGCAATTTAATTCCATTAAATCTTTCAGAAAAGTCGATTCAATCCCTCTAAACTTCAAAACCGCTTGACATAGAAACAGTTGATTTCTTTCAGATGATGACAAGAATGCATATACAGGTGGCAATCGAATAATTTGAAACTTCTTTCCAACTTGAAGGTAAGATGAACCATTCGAAAATCAAGTAATGAAGTCCAATCAAATTAGACCACCTGGTGTGTTTACTTAAAACCTGCAATGCATCAGTCACATTCGGTTCCAACAGTTGTATCTTCTGAATTGAAGCTACCGATTCGAAAAAAATGTGTCGCTCCCGAAGTTATTATACTGTATAGAATCAGGTGTTATATAAGCGTTGAGTTTTTGCGAAATTGTATCGAGATGATAGAAAAATGAATATCGAAGAAATTGAAGATTGTGATAGGATCTGGAGCGGCGAATCTCCAAATTACTTTATGTTCGATAGCAATCTGCGTCTAAATGCAAGAAATCCAACGGATTATAAAGTTTTTGAAGAGTGCTTAGACTGGACGAACTTTCGCTCTCGTAATTTTGCGATTTCGAGCCGAACTCATTTCACGAAATTCCTTTACTCGATTAATTTTGGTCATTTTACTTTTCGAAAAGGTCCGCGCCAAAAGCTGGATTCGGTTCAAAAATATCCCTGCCACTCATTTTTCTATAATCTTTGACTGTGAGAAATGACCGATATGACCGAAACTCGGACTGTTATAATCAGGCTCTTCTTTATTTCGTTCGCCCGGGATTCACAAGAGATATTTTCCGCAAGATCTCCAGTATCAATCGATGAAAACAGATTGTTACTTCACTGCCTTTTTCCGAAACTTTGGCAATTTAATTCCATTAAATCTTTCAGAAAAGTCGATTCAATCCCTCTAAACTTCAAAACCGCTTGACATAGAAACAGTTGATTTCTTTCAGATGATGACAAGAATGCATATACAGGTGGCAATCGAATAATTTGAAACTTCTTTCCAACTTGAAGGTAAGATGAACAATTCGAAAATCGTGTAATGAAGTCCAATCAAATTAGACAACCTGGTGTGTTTACTTAAAACCTGCAATGCATCAGTCATATTCGGTTTCAACAGTTGTGTCTTCTGAATTGAAGCTACCGATTCGAAAAAAATGTGTCGCTCCCGAAGTTATTATACTGTATAGAATCAGGTGTTATCTAAGCGTTGAGTATTTTGCGAAATTGTATCGAGATGATAGAAAAAGGAATATCGAAGAAATTGAAGATTGTGATAGGATCTGGAGCGGCGAATCTCCAAATTACTTTATATTCGATAGCAATCTGCGTCTAAATTCAAGAAATCCTACGGATTATAAAGTTTTTGAAGAGTGCTTAGATTGGACGAACTTTCGCTCTTGTAATTTTGCGATTTCGAGCCGAACTCATTTCACGAAATTCCTTCACTCGATTAATTTTAGTCATTTTACTTTTCGACAAGGTCCGCGCCAAAAGCTGGATTCGGTACAAAATTATCCCTGCCACTCATTTTTCCTATAATCTTTGACTGTGAGAAATGACCGATATGACCGAAACTCGGACTGTTTTAATCAGGCTCTTCTTTATTTCGTTCGCCCGGGATTCACAAGAGATATTTACCGCAAGATCTCCAGTATCAATCGATGAAAACAGATTGTTACTTCATGGCGTTCTTTCCGAAACGTTGGCAATTTAATTCCATTAAATCTTGCAGAAAAGTCGATTCAGTCCCTCTAAACTTCAAAACCGCTTGACATAGAAACAGTTGATTTCTTTCAGATGATGACATAAATGCATATACAGGTGGCAATCGAATAATCTGAAACTTCTTTCCAACTTGAAGGTAAGATGAACAATTCGAAAATCGTGTAATGAAGTCCAATCAAATTAGACAACCTGGTGTGTTTACTTAAAACCTGCAATGCATCAGTCATATTCGGTTTCAACAGTTGTGTCTTCTGAATTGAAGCTACCGATTCGAAAAAATGTGTCGCTCCCGAAGTTATTATACTGTATAGAATCAGGTGTTATATAAGCGTTGAGTATTTTGCGAAATTTTATCGAGATGATAGAAAATGAATATCGAAGAAATTGAAAATTGTGATAGGATCTGGAGCGGCGAATCTCCAAATTACTTTATGTTCGATAGCAATCTGCGTTTAAATGCAAGAAATCCTACGGATTATAAAAAGTTTTGAAGAGTGCTTAGACTGGACGAACTTTCGCTCTCGTAATTTTGCGATTTCGAGCCGAACTCATTTCACGAAATTCCTTTACTCGATTAATTTTGGTCATTTTACTTTTCGAAAAGGTCCGCGCCAAAAGCTGGATTCGGTTCAAAATTATCCCTGCAACTCATTTTTTCTATAATCTTTGACTGTGAGAAATGACCGATATGACCGAAACTCGGACTGTTATAATCAGGCTCTCCTTTATTTCGTTCGCCCGGGATTCACAAGAGATATTTACCGCAAGATCCCCAGTATCAAACGATGAAAACAGATTGTTACTTCATGGCGTTTTTTCCGAAACGTTGGCAATTAAATTCCATTAAATCTTGCAGAAAAGTCGATGCAGTCCCTCTAAACTTCAAAACCGCTTGACATAGAAACAGTTGATTTCTTTTAGATGATGACAAAAATGTATACACAGGTGGCAATCGAATAATTTGAAACTTCTTTCCAACTTGAAGGTAAGATGAACAATTCGAAAATCGTGTAATGAAGTCCAATCAAATTAGACAACCTGGTGTGTTTACTTAAAACCTGCAATCCATCAGTCATATTCGGTTTCAACAGTTGTATCTTCTGAATTGAAGCTACCGATTCGAAAAAAATGTGTGGCACCCGAAGTTATTACACTGTATGGAATCTGGAGTTATCCAAGCGTTGAGTATTTTGCGAAATTGTATCGAGATGATAGAGAAAGGAATATCAAAGAAATTGAAGATTGTGATAGGATCTGGAGCAGCGAATCTCCAAATTACTTTATGTTCTATAGGAATCTGCGTCCAAATTCAAGAAATCCTTCGAATTATAAAGTTTTTGAAGAGTGCTTAGACTGGACGAACTTTCGGTTTCCTAATTTTCCGATTTCGCTTCGAACTCATTTCACAAAATTCCTTCACCCGATTAATTTTGGTCATTTTACTGTTCGGAAAAGTCCCGCCAAAAGCTGGATTCGGTTCAAAAATATCCCTGCCACTCATTTTCTCTATAAATTTTGACTGTGAGAAATGACCGATATGACCGAAACTCGAACTGTTAAAACCCGGCTCTTCTTTATTTCATTCGCCCGGGATTCACAAGAGATATTTTCCGCAAGATCTCCAGTATCAATAGGTGAAAACAGATTGTTATTTCACGGCCTTCTTTCCGAAATTTCGGTAATTCAATTCCATTAAATCTTGCAGAAAAGTCGAGAGACCCTCTCAGCTTCAAAACCGCTTGACATAGAAACAGTTGATTTCTTTCAGATGATGACAAAATGCATATACAAGTGGCAATCGAATAATTTGAATCTTCTTTCCAACTTGAAGGTAAGATGAACAATTCGAAAATCGTGTAATGAAGTCCAATCAAATTAGACCACCTGGTGTGTTTACTTAAAACCTGCAATGCATCAGTCACATTCGGTTTCAACAGTTGTATCTTCTGAATTGAAGCTACCGATTCGAAAAAAATGTGGCGCACCCGGAGTTATTACACTATATGGAATCTGGAGTTATCCAAGCGTTGAGTATTTTGCGAAATTGTATCGAGATGATAGAGAAAGGAATATCAAAGAAATTGAAGATTGTGATAGTGAGAAATATAAGTTTAAATATGGTAATATTGTTAATTAACAATCTTAAATGATTGGTAATTATATAATTTCAGCATTAACATGATGAAATTCTCAGTTGCACGTAGCAAACTTCATTGCCTGTCTATTCGTTTGACCAACAATGTGACCAAATGAATGACTGGAATGTGAAGAAAGATAATTTGTTTTTATTTAATGTATTCAAAGCTTTGTGAAGAGCGACACAAAGTGTTTGGAATTCAGTTTGTTGATGAGATTTTGAATAATTAATCGAGATGTCATGAACTTCACTGGGAATCGTTTTATATTCTAGCGACCCGTCTTTACTTTATGCTTTTGTTTATTTGAAATGATAATACTGGGCAACACTAATTATGCCATACGAACTTAATCGCAAGTATTGCTTTAGGAACCCATCCTCAATAGTAAACTGTAATAGTTTTGTTATGGTTGGCCTGAGATTCTTGTGATGCGTAAAATGTATAATCAGTACAGTATTAGCTCTTTATTCGCGTAGAAATTGTTTATTTTTTCAAAATTCCTGCAGTTTTTGAGATATTCAGCCCAAATTTGGAATACAAGCTATTTCTTACAGCCTCCATCATTACACGTCCTATATTTTAACTGAAATTCACAAGGTGTTTTCTTTTCCGAGGCCACATCTCTTTTTGCCCTAAAAAAATCAATTTTCGTCATCTTCGTTCAATTTAGAAACTTTTTGACACTTGTGATTTTTTCGTATCTCCAACCGTATTCGAGTGAAAAATTATTCAATTTGAATTGTATGTTATCAAATAAATAAAAAAAAATAATAGAAATACTCGATAGATATGCACAAAATTTGCTTTTATTTTGATAGATCGTCTTCTGAGACTCAACTTATACTTATTCAGTATCAAACTGAGAAAAAGAACAATTAAAAACTAAAGAAATTGCTGGAAGTGTCCTCCACCTGCAAGAATACAGGCCTCTGTCTTTCTTTACATATTATCACGCACTCTTTGAAATATTCCTGGAGTATTACTTATCGTATCACAAAAGGTTATTATTCGATTTCTCAATTCTTCTACAGTGTTCACTGGAGTGGTATAAACTGAACTTTTGAGATATCCTCATGAGAAAAAGTCTAAGCTATTTAAGTCTAGGGACCTAGAAGGCCATGGTTCTGGCCCACCCTTACCTATCCATCGGTTGTTGAATGTATTATTCAAGAATTCCCTAGCTTCTCCACTAAAACGTGTTGGTGCCTCGTTATGCATGAACCACATTATGTTTCTCATCAAAAGTGTCACGTCCTCGAGCAATAAAGGTAACTCCTCCTCAAGAAATTGCCAATAAGCGGAACCGTTTAGTCTGTTAGGCGAAAGAAATAGCCCAATCAAATAATTTCCAATTATTCCGACCCAGACATTTAGTGAGAATTGTTTTTGATGATGAGATTCTTCAATCAAATGGGGGTTTTCCTCAGATCAATAATGATTATCCTGAAATTTTGTGATAGCAGTTCTCGAAAAGTTAGCTTCGTCTGTGAACATTATTTCACTATCAAAATGAGCATTTTCTCTGATTTTATCTAAGAACATCGGCAGAAATTCAGTCATGAAGGAATATCTCGAGAAAGTAGAGTTTGGACGCGTTGAACATGAACGGGTACAATAAAAATTCGTGGAGAATCCTCCAAACTAGAACATGTGAAATATTCAACTGATTTCCAATTTTTCATTTACTCACATGATGATTCTAATCAATACATAACTGCTTCCTCAATATCTAGAGTTCTCATAGTTTGAGTTGCACCTTTGCAGTAAAAGTATCAGTTTCTCTCAACCTTCTGTGAATATTTAATAATGTTCGCATGTCTGGTGTTACTCGATTTAGAAAGCGCACCTGATATAAACGCCAAGCTTCTGTTGTGTTTCCGTCAGCCAGACCGTACATGTAATCGATATCACCTAATTCGGCGTTAGTAAAATTTGTCGTAATCGTTAATTTAATAAACAATTCGAGCAGATACTGGTTCAACTTCAGCAACTGTCAAAATAAATAAATAAATTAAAAAATCAAAGCCTCCTAGTCATTTTTTTAATTGAAAGTGCTTTCAATTCAACGAATGCATACAATCGTTTAATAATTTTTTGTTCGAGAACGGTTAAAGATACGAAAAATTACAGTTTTTGAAAAAGTTTTCAAATTGAACGAAGATGACGAAAATTGATTTCACACTGATCAGAGAAGAACTACAAAAAAGTTCGAAAGGGTAAAGGAAGACATGGCTTCAGAAAAAGAAACACCTTGTAGATTTTAGTTAAAATTTAGAACGTGTAATGATGGAGGCTGTAAAAAATAGCTTGCATTCCAAATTTGGGCTGAACATCGCAAAAAATGCAGGAGTTTTGAAGAAAAAAATTAATTTTTTCCGGCAATTTCAACACCCTGTAGCTCTGTAATGAAGCTTTTGCGGACTTATGTCAATATAAACTTTTTTCTTAAAATTGCACGTAGATTTACCCCCTTTAGTTGTGACATATTATTATGTAACACCCTGTATGACCTGAATACAGAAACCGTGAATATGGATTGGTAATTTATATGGAATTAATAGGAATTTGTCTTAGGTGATGAAATAAATAATGAATATATGAAAAAAATCAATTAAATTGAAGTTTTTAACCATATTCATTAATTATCATCTTCAGGCTTAGGCAACAGTTTGAAGAACTTCGTAATTTTCTATTGCTTGGCAGTTTTTGAAAGCTCCTTCAATACAGACTGATATTCAGCAATGGAATTCGTAGTTTTCCTCATGAAAATAAGACTTCGTTCCATAGACTGATCAATTTTCATAATGAAATGATAAGCTCATTTACCATTCTTAAATCTTCACTACCATTTTTCAAATTAAATGTCACATTTTCAGTACTTTCTAAAGACTCGTCTTCAATAGGCTGTGAATTTAACAAGGTCTAAAAGTGGCACTTACCAATTTACTTTATGCATTAAGTAATAAAGACGCTTTACTTACACATTTTGTTTGATTACATTCGTTAAAACACCAGCCGCGAAGAAGGCGGCTTACGTCAAAGGAAAAACCGAACCAATGCAGAGGCGATATCATTCAAGAACATATTTTAGGCGTAGTAGTAATTTCACTTTTTTATTAGTTCGTTTGACGGTGTGTTTACAAAGGATACGGAATTTATGAATACATATACAGTGCCGTATCTAGGGCGGTGCCAGCGTTGCTTAGGTATAGGGCGCAGAACCTGGAAGGGCGCAGAAATGCCCAGAAAAGAATTTGTGAACAATGTGACATAGAAGACAATTTTCCTGAAAAGCGACGAAGGGAAGTTAAAAGACACGATTTAAATGAAAGTTCAGACGTCGGTTACTACATTACTCAGTAAACAAGTTTCAAAATTCAGATGAATTAAGCAATAGATACAATAATTTTTGAATTAAAATGGCGATTCGAAAAATAACGCAACATACACCATTCTCTTTTTTTTTTGTTGTAAAACACATAACTACATATTCGGTTGAAGAACTAAAAACATGCAGCTGATTTGAGTATCAAATATTCTGTAAATATAAATGCCACAGAATTTTGGCCGAAATAGAAACTTTGAAGAGTCAAGTTGAAGTGACAACATTATTTGATAAATGTTACTGTCAGTCGAGTATGGGTCTTCCCAAAGCTATAGTAAAACTGGATTTAAAGGAAATGTTTCTTAATGTAGTAGACGCTATAATGATATTTTTAATTATGCCAGTGACTGTAGCTTCCTGCAAGAGATCATTCAGTATTCTCGAATTAATAAAGACGAACCCACGCTCGACGATGGACCAAGAAAGATTATCTGGCCTAGCGATTTTGTCGATTTAACGCGACATAGCACGGCTCTTGTAGTATGGCAATGTAATCAAGGACATTGCAATGAGAAAAGCGCGGAAAGTAAATCTTTGAGTAGATAACTGTTCTTTTTATGTGATTACGGTTTACCTCAGCCTTGGGTCCTTACTATCGAGTCATTTCTGTGTTCGAGCAATTATTTTCGGAATAAAAATTTTTATGAAGAAATCTGTCAAGTAGGTCGAGTGTCAACTCGAAAGAAAGGTATTATATTCGTCTGCATTCCCGTGAAAGAATTTTCATTTTTGATTGAAAACTGTAGAAGATACAGAGTGAGCCACTGAAAAATATAATAGACTATCGCCCCAAGGCTATTGGAGTATTAGTGCGAAAAACTGGAATAGATTCATTTTAGATCAAAAGCTGTCCTCTTCCGAAATCACCCTCATCTCGAATTTCAACTCCTAGAGCAGGGGTAATATTTCGATCCAGTGATACCTTTCATTTGCCTTCATGACTGCTCGCAATAATTCTATCCTCATTGAGTTCCATTGGAGTTAGAGGATGCAAAACGGAAATGTGACTGAAGATGCAATGCATGGTATACCATCTATCTTCGACCAGTATCAAACAGGGGTTGATTTTTCACTGAACAAACAACTTTTGAAAGACAGTTACTCGTTTGAGACATCTGGTTTCAAATGTTATAGATAAAAAAAAATAATACAATGGCTGAAAATGAAGAGGGGAATAAACGAAAGGAGAAAATTAACGAGTAGAAGTTGTACTTTATTACCCGATAAAATGAATGGAACTGAAGTCACTCAAACTCAACGTAAATGTTCGAATTGTTGGCCACCAACCTCCATGCACATTAACAAATTTTGGGTGAAACGTTCACGGACATTCTGTAAAATTTCAGGTGTGATTTGGTTACACTCATTGACGATGCGCTGTCTCAGGTCGTTCAAATCAGTAGGTTCAGTTTTATAGATTATACTTTTGAGGTGGCCCCATAGGAAAAAGTCTGATGGACTGAGATCCGGAGATAGTGGGGGCCATTGCGTTGGGCCTCTCCTTCTAATCCAACGACCAGGAAAATAATCATCCAAAAATACTCGAACTTGTGCAAAATGCGGGAGCGCTCCATCCTGCTGAAATACAACCTCGTTCTCAGAATAGCGTGGGGATCATTCTCAATGATCTCCGTTATTGTTGGGTGATGAATTTTTCCAATAGTTGATAGTACAACTTTCTGATAAGATTTCCAGGAATGAAAAACGGTCCAATGAGGTGATCACCAACCCAAACATTTAGTTTTTGAGGCTGCTGAGTGTGAATTTCGTGGAATATTTGCTGCTCAGAATCTGCCCAATAACGGAAATTATGGCGGTTTACGGTTCCATTCAGAAAAAATGTACATTCTTTCGAAAGATACAAGTGAAATAAATAATGAGGATTGTTCATGACTCTCTCACTTATGGTCTCGCAGAACTGAAGTCTTCGATCGAAATCATCTTCGTTCAGTTCTTGAACTATTTGATTTTATATGGATGAAACTTATGCCCCTTAAGAATGCGGAAAATATTCGTTTGGTTTACACCACTTACATCTGCCAATTTCTGCAGGTTTAGGGTAGGATCAACCACCGCTTGACCGAGCACCGCCACTTCCACTGCTTCATTTCTTACTGGCCGCTCAATTACGCTTCTCATTTTGCACCAATCCAGTTTCACGAAATATGGAAACTAATTCTAGTACATACTTCGAAGTCACTTTAGCACCTTTGAGGCGTTGTTTGAAGATATTGGCTGTTCTGTTCGCGCAACCATCAGAACTGAAAAATAGTTCAATCATTGCAACCCTCTCAGCTGTCGAGTAAACCAAGACGATTTTATGAAAACTAAATTTCGTATAGAAGAGAAACTATTGTGATGAACGCAACAGAATTTTCATAACAAATGTGGAATAAAATTGGGACGATGAAATTGAATACAAAAAGTACGAAAACATTGAGAATCAATTTTATTGTTGAAGAAATCTGATCATTGTAACATCTGCGTTCCTGATTCGTAGTGTTGATTCGTATCGTCAAATAAGAGTCATTTCACATGAGGACGATGATCATACAGTATCACCTGTGAAAATAAAAAAGTTTCCTTTCAGTCAACTGATAAAAACGCATGTACATATGAACCCAACTTTAGATGCATTGCTCATACTAGAAATGCTCCAAGATCAATGGAGTTATTATAACTGATAGTTTTATCGTTTTCTTTCCATATTCATAATCCTTCATAATCATTCCAATGTTTCAGCTGCTCACCCAGTAATTTTGATGGAGAACGAAAACTTGCACACCATTGTGGAGGCAAACAAAAATCCTTTCTCAGAAGGTTATAACTGGACCTATCTTCTGCTTCAAAAATAATACAGGGTGGTCACCTCTGCTCTAGGGGTTGAAATTTGAGATGTCGACGGTGTTTCGGAAGATGACAGCCTTTGATCTGGAATGAATCTGTTCCATTTTTTTGCACTAACACTTGAATAGCTCAGGGCGATAAATAGTCTCCTCTATTTTTCAGTAGCTCACTCTGTATCATCTACACTTTTCAATCAAAAATGAAAATTCGTTCACGGGGATGCAGACAAAGATAATACCTTTCATTCGAGGTATCACTCGACCCATCTACCCTCTTCCAAATTTTCAAGGGTGGTCACCCCTGCTCTAGGGGTTGAAATTCGAGATGAGGATGGTACTAGATGATGACTGCTATTGATCAGCAAGGATCTGTTCCATTTTACTTCACTGAAACTTGTATAGACTCAGGGAAATAGTCTTCCCTATGTTTCAGTTGCTCACCCTGTATCTTTTACAGTTTTCAATTAAAAATGGAACTTCGTTCAAGGCGACGTAGACAAAGATACCACATTTCTTTTGAGTCATCACTCGACCCATCTTCTCTTTTCAAAATGTTCAAAGTTTGCAATCCCCGCTCAGGGGTTGATATTTCATTCAAGTATTGTACCCCAAAAGATGTCCCCCTTGAAACAAAAAATTGACCTGTTTTTGCGTTTTGATCAGGAATGAATATCTTGGTAGATATAGCCTCTGCTTCGTTTTCCCTGTATGTTTGAGTTTATTCATGTTTTAAATGTGATTGTTTTGTTTCCTGCATTTGTATTATTTTCTTGAGATGGTTTATAGATTAGTAGACAACGGAAGAGACGTATTACTCGATCACAATTCTTGTAACGAATGTTTAGTTTAGCCCCTGTTTAGTTTTCGTTGAAGCACCCTGTATAACAGCTTTGACTTTCATAGGTACATGAGAAATAAGCATTATGTCTTTTGTAAAGCCGTTTAATGTTGAACCTTGTAGTCGAGTTGCAGCCGGTAAAAATTCAAGGGATATTTCTCTTTTGTTTTTTTCACATGTCAATCCTCCCTGATTCAAAGCATCAATTATTTGAATTGATTTAAACCAATTGTCACGTGTGATATTTCTGTTGCTGTCATGTAAAGGTTGCGTCGTAGCACGGCTTGATAGAGCACCAATAACTTACTTTCTTCTTCTGTTAGGTTTTCTCCATCTGATCTTTTGCCAGAATATACATAACAATTATAAAAATATCCATTTTTAGCATCGGATAAGCATATGATTTTTAGACCATATTTCGCCTGTTTACTGGGCATATAAATCATCAAAAATGAATGACCTCTGAAAGGTAGCAGCATTTCATCCACAGTAACATATCGACGGATGTTATAGACTCTTTGACAGTTTGAAACAAATCGTTTTAGAATGTTAGATATCGCAGCTAATTTGTCTGTTTCCTTTCTTTGTGTTCTGGCTGCCGCATTAACGAAACGTAGACAATATAACAAAGATAAAATTTTATTTTTTGACATAACGCACAGAAAAACCTCCCTTTCAGTGCCATCTGTAGCAAAAATGAAATCTGTGTCTTCGTAATTAGATTCGAAAACGGATGTGTACATCGAAAGTCCGATGAACGCTTGTAGTTCAATTATATCTATACTTTGTAGTTCTGACCGATCTGCATTCGCATATTTTGATCTATATTCTGATAATTTAGAGTTGGTCCTAGTCAGAATCTCTAACATTATGTCATCGTCTATATATTGTTTCCATATGTTTTATGGATCCTTTCCATCATTTTCTGTCAAATTGGAAGAGGGTACTCGTAAAATGATATTATGTTCTGGTATTCTGACCGATGCCAGACTAGAAAAATTTTTGACCACTTATATTTGTTTTTGCCCCTAAAATAACTGAACTAGAAACCGGTACATCTTCGTCTTCCAACGATGATTTGAAAATATTTTCCGTTCGAGGTAAGGGTTGGGTTGTAGCTTCAGCATGTCAATCAAATCAGTATCAGTATCATGGTCGCTGATTTCCGATATAAAATCGTCTCCAACATCATCTATATCCGATCCTCTGGAATCTTCTGCAATCAAGTTCTCAATCGAAGCTAAGTTATTTTAATCCCAAAGATTAATTTGACAATGTGGTCTTTTGGAATAACATCGTTTATCGAAAGTTGACCTACGTTTAGCGCTCACGTCCCTGGTACATCCATTCTCGAAATGAACAGTTAGGTTTCTGAAAGTTGATCGTAGTTCAAACAAAAAACTAACGTTAGTACCGACTTCAGCCTGAAAGCCCGCGTCGTAATTTAAAATCGAAATAACTTACCGAAATTGTATTCGCCATTGCTACTACCACACTCTACAGTGTCAGCGCAACTAAATCCGCAGCTACTGAGGCGCTGGGAAGGGTTAAATCTAACAACTTGTCAAACCGCCACGGCCTCACAGGCTTCACGTCGGTACTTAAAGGTTAAGTAAAAAACAATGCCAAACAACGCCATAATTAATTAATGTTCAAGAATAATCATTTCAATCACCTAAATGAAGTAAGCTTCAAGTTTATTTTTTCATGTTGTTATTACATTGAAATGAAATATATTCCTTTGATAAACGAATCTTTTGTATAATTTTGTTTCGATAGACCAACAGACCGTCAGACACGACCCCTTTTAATAACAAATGCGACCCCGCCAAGGGTTGCGACCTCCTTGGTTGGGAAACGATATCTCAAAGCATTATTACCTAAAGGTTTGAAGAATTCTGGGAACATACTGAAACGTGCAAGTTTACTCACTTTTGTTTCACTTATTGAATAGTGTGTTATAATGAAGCATTCAAGGACGGCTAAAAAGAATCACCCAGTACATTCTATATCTGGATGATGAATGATGAAGCAATACATCAAATTATACGAACAGTCACTAAAAAATCCCTGAAGATTAACCAGAGTTACACCTTCTTCGCCATACATAGACTCATACACTTGCATAACGCAAAAATCCTTAGCAAAAATCGGATCTCCAGTGGCCTATTCAATTAATTATGATAATAGTGGGCAAGTGATCTCTATAAACGACATTACAGTCGCTCATTATAATTACGAAGACGAAGTAAATGAATTTCTCTCATTGCATCATTGAAGAGTATCGCTAAGACGACCTTGGCGGTTTTGTTACATTTACTGAAAACTGTTTCTCAATCTTTTTACGAAGAGTCGATGGTGCGCAGACTGATCCGGCCGGTCTAGAACTGTCTATCGAAACGAGTAGTTCGTGCTCGAGAATCACCATTTGAAATATGTAACATGGCAATGGAGAGTAAGAAGAATGCAAATCTCACCGAGCAGTTGCGTAAAGAAACCAAAAACTGCGCATCTATGAAAGAATTATATCTCCCAGGTGAATTTATGGCCAATTCAATTCTACCTCGGAGCTTCTTTCGAGACTGAACTAAAAGTGGCGTATTGTACGGGGTTTGTTCAAAAAGTCAATGCAATTTTCATCCATTGTGAATTCGATTTCTCCACAGACGTTGTCCTATTTAAACTTTAGATCGTTCATATTAATTTTTCTAGAAAAGAACCAACAAAATATCTCTTACTTATTGTTAGTTATCATTAAAGATGCCTATGAAGAGTTTGATTATTACAGTTCATCCGAATTCTTCAACTTTATTAGTGACTTTTCCAAATGAGCATAACAACCAAGAATCAACGGAATAAACACCTCGAGTACTGATTGGCAGATAATATTATTGAACGGTTAAATTGCGTAAAACTGATTGAAATAAACAGCACAAACATTCCAGGGAACAAATACATTCGAAGAAAATTGACGCAACACATTATGAATGTTCAATTTCAGTATCTCCACTAAGGCAAAGAATTTTGTCTGATCAGATAAGAAATGCTTTAACAGTATGGTTTCAGCTATGTATAATACACGATTTTCTATTTTGTTTCCTTTGCTTTTCAGCCGTTCCTTATTATTTTATCCCTCAATACACTGCGCCAAGAAATTAACGGACAAAATCGAAAATTCAATTTTATTCAGATATGTTCAATTATTTTCCAGTAATCCACCAGCACTAAGGAATGCCTGAAAACAATGGAAATTAAAACGGTACTCATAGAAATTGAAATAAGACTAATAATGAAAATGTAAAACTTTAAGTAAAAATCAGAAACTTTTCAATACCTGATATTTCCAGCCCTGGCAAAAATTACTTTATGACATCTACGATTCATATTCAAATTCAATGACCTTATAGCATTCTGATCAATTTCGTTCTAAATTTCGATCGGTCTGTTCCAAACCTTATCTACGGTAGCTGCTAGTTTTGCTGACTTTCTAATCTTCTGTTGAGAATATCCCAGATATGTTCGATGGGACTGAGATCTGGACTTTGAGCAGGCCACTCCATTGAGTTAATTTCGTGATCTTGAAGGTAGTTTCTAACGATATGAACTTGAGTGAGGTCTGTCGTTATCATGCATACGTTTTGCCGAAAAATGCCGGGAATTGGTCGATGAAACAAAAAATATTTATTCTTCATCCAAATTTAATGTATCGCTTTCAAAGTAGGTCCCTTCCGAAATAAAAAATTTACACATACGAATAATCCAATCATCAAAACCGTTTGCAAACACTTTTTCCCGAATTTTCCGAAAATTCTCTTTCATGCCTTCTATTGATTCAAAACGGGTACCTCGAAGTGGTAATTTAAGTTTTGAACAAAGAAAAATGTCAGTTGGAGCCATATCAGGTGAACAGGGTGGTTGTTGGATGATATTTATTGTGATTTTGCTCAGAAATTCATTCACAATCATAAACTCGTGAGATGGTACATCATCGTGGTACAAAATTCATAAGATTCCTTTCCACAAATCTGCTCAGGCAATATTCTTCATTTACCGTCTGACCTTCTGAGTGAACAAAGAATCAAAGAAAACATCTCGACTTTTGATCGACTTTGTCGAGGTTTTTTCGGTTTCAGTTCAGTTAGAAGGCACCATTCCAGAGCTTGTTGATTGGTTTGCATGTCAAGTTCATGAACCCAAGTCTCATCACCAAGTACAATGCGTTTCATGAATGTGGGATCGGAATGGACCGTTGCATGTCTTTGCGACCTTTACACGATTCAATTTATGACCTAGTCAAGCGCCAACGCGTTCTCCAGAAAATCATTTAAAATTGTACGAATTGATTCGTGAGATACAGGAAGTTCATAACCTATCTCTCTCAAACTTAAATGACGAATTTCAATTACCATTCCCTTCACTTTAATGATGTTAACTTCAGTCGAAGATGTTGATGGCCGACCACAGCGAGGTAAATCTTCCACCACATTTCCACCGCTGTTGAATGCACTGTATCTTCCGTAAGCACGTGTTTTTAATGAAGTCGATTCACCGTAAGCCTTCTGTAACATTTTCAGCGATTCCTCACACGAAATTCCGTTTGCAATACAAAATTTGTTCGATATTTGTATCCATTGTAGAAATCTCAAAGCTCATTTGTGAGAACTGGAAAAATCTAGCACTGTAAACAAACTAAATGACAGATCGCTCTCAAACTCTTCATCAGTATAGAAAACAAATGTGCCAACTTAGCAGCAACAAAAATTTTGGCAATCATTTCATACAGACTTTTTAAATAACCTGTTCCCGGTACTTTTTCAACAGAATGTATAAACGAAAGTCATTTCTTCGATTTCACAAAAACCCAAATCTTACATTCAGGTAACAAAAACAATAGATTAGATTAATTAGAATTCGTATGAACTTCATCTGCTCACAAACATAATTTACTATTAACTAACGACCAGCTTGATTTCCGTTTGTCATCATTTCTCTCATCTGTTTCTTAGGTATCAATGGCATGTAATAATTTAATTTCCTCTCAGTTTTTGGAAATAGAATGAAACTCAGTTCATATTTGTATTCATTATATTTTGTGAAACTTAAGCTTGACGTTTTTTCTTCAATTGTTCATTTATTTTATTTCTCTACAGAACTTGTCTTGTTTTGTAGTATCAATTCTTTAGGGTTACATGGTTGCGATATCAGTAATAATTCGATAATTTGTTCACTATGAAATGTAGTTCAATCAGTTCATCTCAGCTATTATAAATGTGTCGAAGCCATAAAGTTGTCTCAAGAAAGTTTGAGAATCTACAATTCTCCTCGTGAAACAGGGATTCCAAAAAATGAATCATCATACAAGACGATCTGGACGAAGCAGTTAATAATCTTCGCTATCGCTAGAAGATTATTAACTGAACTCTCTATCACGTATAACGATCTTGTTATTACCAAAACGGTTGGACACCTTTCGTAGAACCTATTTTTCTTCCCAGAATATCGAAGCTTTCTGGAGTGTACCTGCACAGTGCTGAAGAGCTCTTCTCCAGTTTGTTCCATTGTATGAGCACTCAATGGACTGATGAGGCCAGATTCGGTGTATTCAGTAACAATCGATTTCAAGAGTGCTTAGTTGTCCCAACCATCGATTTGTCTAGTGTAACATTGCAGAAATCGTTCTCTTCGACGGTAGATCTCTGATGGTTTGGGGACGCATTTCTTTAAATGCACATACTGTGCATATTGTGTTCAATCATGGCTCTCTCACAAGTCATCATTATGTGAACGAGATTTAAGATGAATAAAGAATGCCTTTTGTCCCTCTAATCGTCAAGAGACCGCATAGAGCCATTGTGGTGTAAAACTACTTCGATGAAGCCAGAATCGATGTTATGAAATGACTTCCACAGAGTCTCAACCTGAAAACGACTGAGCAGATACAGGGTTCCATTAAGCCATCTAAAGCAACTCATTGAGGTCATCTAGTTGATTGAGATGTGAGGCGGTTATAAGAGCTCTCAGGTAGAAATATTCAGTATTGATAGCTTGGAATCGCGTGGTTGTATTAATCAGAACCTTCTAAAATTTATTATTATTTAATTATATAATTTAATTAATATATAATTATTTGATTTATTTTTCTTCAAACTCTTTTGTTGTAGCATCACTCTCATCCTACCCTATTTCTTTCATTCATAAAAGAGGTTATGCATGAAAAACATTATTTAAAATTTTGCAACGAGTACTATAGCTATGCAGCACTGATTGAAGAGTCGCCATTGAGTACGAAGATCCAGCACTACCAGCACTATTATTACACTTCAGCAAAGACTGGACATATGCAAGATTAAATTTTGAAATGGAAGTAATTTCAAAGCTCTTGGAAGCTTCTTCTATGTTACAAAAAGTTTTGATTCTGGAGATTTCAGGATGTTTTTTACAAGCTGGATATTATTCAGATCGATAAAAAATAATGGCTAAGAAAGAGGAAGTATTTGTTTCGTATATTATAATATTATTTTCATTATCAACTGCTTGATAAACAGATATTTATAAATGTTCCCTAGACTTGTTTGGAATGTCGAATTTCCCTCAGTTCAGATCCTCGTATATCGTAACAAGAAAGTACATGATTAATTTTTGCAATAAACACACAAGTAACTGTCGCAATTAGAGAAATATATTTACAGCGGAGATAACAACAATCAGATTGAATAATTTTATAGCTTCAAATGGAATGCAAATTTAAATACCCAAGACTAGACATTGATTACAGATTACAGATTACGATGATCGCCTGTAAGCAATCTGTTGATAGTGTTTATAAACATTCCTTTGGAGGAGCAGTAGAATATTATGATGCAGAGGATTGAAATATGCTAGAAAGTTCGAATGCACTTCATTAACAGATTCCAATAATATTTTATGACTCATGAAGATATTAATAATATACCGTTTGGTTTTTATTTCTCCTCTTAATGCAATACGTTTTTTGGGGGCTAAGTGATGTAGACTCCTAAGAGTTCTACTTTAATTTTCCTATTCTTCCCTCATTTTATTTTCCTTACTTTCCTAACTGTGTTTTTTTATGTGGGCTTCTCAGGAATAGGCGAACCTGGTACACCACCTGAGTGGGCGCCTGGGAAGAGTTGAAGTGTCTCGCTTCTTGAATAGGGCCAAATTATTGGATGTTGGGAAGATGTTGGACGGAAGCGAGTTCCACAGCTCACCGGCCCTGTAAATGAAGGACTTCTTATAGAGAGAGATTCGAGGGGTCGTTAAATGTACCGCCATATGATAAGAACTCCTTGCCAGCCTAGTGTTGTGGCGAAACATGAGTTTTCCCGGAAAAAGCTCTTTCAGCTCCTCGGAGCATCTTCCGTGGAATTATCTGTAAAACAGAGCAAGGTCAGCAACTTGTCCAACCAGCAGTTGTCAGATCATCCGCAAAGAATGTTTGGGAGCAGATTGACAACAATATAGGTCGAAGCAACAGCTCAGATGACGTGAAGCCTGGCTCTGAAAAGAAGACTAAGTTCAGCTGATGCCGACTTAGCTATTGGTGAAACATGTTCATGCCAGCAAAACCCGGAGTTGACCGTTATTCCGAGAAGGTGCATCGAATCTTTGGATGCAATTTGTTGGCCATTCCTCATTAGAGGAGGTTCTCCAGCGGGGACCTTTCTAGAAAACATAGTTGCTTGCGTCTTGCTCGCGTTGAAGCTCACCAGGTTCACCTGACCCTACTCAGATATCCTCTGTATGAAAAAGTTTAAGTTATTAATTCATTGACATCACTGGGGGTATAATCGTCTGCAAAATCGAAGATCTTGTTCTCTGTAGATGACACAAGTTCGTTTATCTGCAAGGTTGGCGAAAGAATGGATCCCTGAGGAACTCCTGCTTGCAACTGGAAACTATCAGATGTTATACCGTCGACCACAACTTGTATTGATCTTTTTGAAATCCAACCCCGCAATTTTTCGGGAAGCCCATATGCAGCAAGTTTATTCAACAAGGCTGCATGCCAAATCCAATCGAAGGCTTTAGAGATGTCGAGGGCTATTGCTTCAGATCCCAATGCTTTTCCATCGTTGATGCACAAACATGAGTGACGTAGGTGAGCAGATCTCCTGTCGATCTTTGCCTGCGAAAACCATACTGCCGGTCGTTAATAATTCCGTTACTCAAGATATTTGTTCATCATTTATGACTCTCTCCATCACTTATTTGGGATGGGAAGAAGTGCAACAGGGCGGTAGTTTCGGGATAAGGACTTCTTTCCTTACTTTGGGATCGGTTGAATATGGAACAATATCAGGTTTAACCCTGAAACGGATCGGTAGGGTCTTATAGACTCTTGGTTAATGTTAAATTCCACTGTTACTTTATTTAGACGTTTGCGCAGTTTTGCTTTGCAGTAGCTCCTAACAAGATATCCTTCTGGACAATGTGGCACGTAATTTAGTTGTTATGTTAATTTTGGCGAGTACATATCAATTTAAATCATCCAATGAATTCCACCTGACCCTTTACTTAATATTTTCTTCTACACTCTTCCGGTAAGTTAATTTTGAGTATACGGATTGTTTGGTATTAAAATTTCTTAGGAATATGACTTCATACTTCTACGAAAACGAACAAAAACCACTTTGGCACCTTTGGAATCAATTGAATGAACAAGAGCAGAGCAAAAGCGATTTCGAGACAGACTATATTGATCAGACTGAAAGGCAGGTCCAAATAAGTAACGAAGCACTAGTAGGTGAAGAAGAAAGGATTAACGAAGACGCGAAGATTTGTAGCTACGAAGAACAGGATGAAATAAGTAAAGCTAAACCCTGTAATGTAATAATAAAATTTAAGATATATATTTGGAGAGAATGGATGACATGAAATGATTGAAAAGTTGCTCTAATACTGAAATCCGAACAAGGGCTGAAAATATTATAAAGCATTTGCCTGGAGTCAAGCCGGATGAACGCGATGTTTAAATCTCTTTTGATTGCTGCTCATTGTTTATAGATGACCAAATTGTATCAGATGCTACCTCTCATATCACAATGAAAATTAGAGAAAGAGCTGTAAAGTATAAAGAAAAATTATTTATCAGGATACGAATGAGGATGAAATAAAAGCCATGTTTGGGTTACTTTATCATGCAAGTGTGTTTAGGGAAAACTACAGAAATTTCGAAGATTTTCGAAAGTATGATGGAACAGGAATGAAAATTTTTTCAGCAACAATGTCTGCCAAAAGATTAATGATATTGAAAGTGGGACAAGAAGAAGATTGCTACAATAAGAGCTCTCTTGAAAAGTTGTCCACGATGTCAGACGATGGCCAAGCCATCTCATTCTTTGTGCTCTAGCCACATTTGTTATTGAGGGTTGTCCATACAATTCTTGAAGCTCGGCGTTCGTTCTCCTTTCCCAACGATTTTCTACTTTTTTTCCACCATATATTCTTCTGAGTTTTCTTCTCACGAAAACTTCTAATGTATATTTTTCCCTTTGATTCAACTTCCACAGTTCGCAACCGTATGTTACCACAGCCCTGATGATATTCTGCTAAATTTTCTTCTTCGCGTTTTTCGACATATTTTTGGACCTGAGCACTCTGTATAATCCTCCTAAGCTTTTTGTTTCTTTAGCTATCCTCTCCTGTATTTCTACTTTCTCCTTCCCTGTTCTCGTCAATGTTACACCTAAATAGTTGAACTGTTCTACCTTTTCAAAGCAGTATGTTATATCTTCACTAATTATCATCAGATTTGAGTGCCTTTCATTTTCTTGTTTTCCTACTATCATATACCTGGTTTTATTTTCATTTATCATTAAACCCTTTCTTCTTGCAGCGGTTTCTAACTTCCTGAATTAATTCACCAAATGTTCTCTTGTTCTGGTCACAATAACTATGTCGTCTGCATACGTCTTTTGATTGTATATTGTACCTTTGCTAGCTATATTGCTCTCTTCCATAATTTTATCCATCACGATATTGGAAAGTGTAGTAGAAAGGGGATCTCCCTGTCTCAGGCCTTTATCAACACAGAATGATTCCGACAATTGTCCGCTCATCTTAACTTTATAGGTGGTATCCGTCAATGTCATTCTCACCATCCTTACTAGTTTGCCTTTTATTTCTAGATCATCCATTGCTTCATTTATATATTTTCTTATCATTCTATCATAAGCCTGTTTATAATCGATGAAAAGCATATGGAGTATCATGTGATCAATAGTATTATCTATTTTGCTTCAACACAAAAATCTGATCCATGACTGATCTATTTTTCGGAACCCACACTGATACTGTCCTAGCTTTGGTTCTATTATTTCGTTTAGTCTATTTTGATAGATATCGCCATCGCTATAATCTTGTAGATAGTGTCCATTAAGGCAATTCCTCTATAGTTCTCGCAATTGGTCGTATCCCTTCTTGTGCAACGGACATATTAGAGCTTCCTTCCACCTACTTGGCATTTTCTCCTCTTCCCAAACTTTAAATATTATTAAATACATATTGTCCTCCATTTCTTGTCCCCTATCTTCAACATATCCGCCGTGATGCCAATTTCACCTGGCGCTTTGTTGTTTTTAAACAATTTTATGATTGATCTTATTTCTTCCTTATTTGGTGGTTCCTTCTCATACGCTTCATTTAGGAACGCCTATAAGCGTATGAAAAAATATTATTATCAGAAATTGGAAGAGGAAACACGAATGTGGAGGAGGAAAGGCTGAATAGGGCTCATAATAAATGCAGAGAGATATGGAAGATAATCAATGAGGATTTGAAAGTAAGAAGGGGAGATCGTTCAGGCACTTATACAAATCTAAAAGCTGAAGATCTGACAAGTTTTCCTGGAAGTGGGAGCAAAAGTAATCTATTCCTGATTCTAAACATAAATCGGAATTATTTCTTGAAAATATGAAATCTAGTCAGATATCTTCTTTATTTTGCATCCCCATTACCAAAGCAGAAATCAAAAAAATTATCAAATCTTTAATAAATAAGAATACGATTGATATCTATAATATATCATCACACCTCATGAAGAAGATTGGAGTCGAATTGTCCATACCACTTGTGAACGTTCTAAACAAATGCGTAATTGAAGGAGTATTTCCGAGAGAGTTGAAAATAGCGAAAATAATTCTTCTTTTCAAAAGTGGATGCAAAAACTCTCCCAAAAACTATAGACCTATAGCAATTCTGCCAGTGATATCGAAGATTTTCGAACAGTGTACAAAGAATAGAATACTTCAATATTTCGAGAAGAAAAAATCATTTTCGAATAGACATTTCGGCTATAGAACAAATAAATCATTGTCAAATTCAGTCATTGATCACGATTTAGTGTTGGGAAACCTTGACTATTATGGTAATGAAAGGTACAATTAAAAAGTTGTTAAGGTCTTACCTGACGGAAAGATGTCAGCGAGTTTATTGGGGCTGTACATGGCCGAAAGAATCTACATCGATGCTTGGCGTGCCACAGGGGTCCATTTTGGGTCCACTGTTGTTTATCATCTTCATCAATGATTTGGGTTTACTGGATCTATTCCTGTACGCTGATGATAGCTCGTTTGTTTCTGTCGGATGTTCTAAGAAATCTGCTGATGCGAATGCGAATATGCATTCGGGATTGGTTTACTGCTAACCGAATGCTTTTGAACAAAGGAAAAAACGCAAACACTGCATTTCACAAAAACATGTATCGAAACAGCCTATGTGAAGTTTCTTGGAGTATATATGGATAGCAAACTAAACTGAAAATTTCAAATAGAAAACATGCAGAAGAGGCTTAATAGTGCAATATATGCCATCAGACGTATGAAGAATTGTGCCACACATCAGGCTGATAGACTCACCTATTTCTCTTATTCCCATAGCATTGTGTCTTTTTCCGTTATGTTCTAGAGAAATTCGGTTGATTCTCATAAGGTTTTCCTTCAGCAGAAGAGAGCCATTCGAGCCTTGACTGGAATCAGAAGTACTGAGAGCTGCAGAGAATATTTTCGATCTGAAAAGATACTCATCATTCCATGTCTGACAATACTCACGTGCCTAAAGTTTGTACATAGTAAGAGAGATATGTTTCCCAGAAATTCGACATTTCATCATCACCACACAAGGCAGAGACATGACTATTCACTACCTTATCACCGTTTGACGTCCACACAAATATATATTGATGTATGGGGACCAAAGATCTATAACAAATTGCCAACACATATCATCAACTTGGAAATGAATGGATTTGAAAGAGCAGTGAAAAAAATTCTGATAAGGAATATTTTCTACTCAGTCGGTGAATATTTGGCAGCTAGTTTTTTAAATTAAACTACCTTCATTTGAATAAGTGTTAACTGGTGTTAGTATGAAGCCATTGTTTGTTATTTATTTTGTATAGTTACTCAATGTTCTGAATGTTTTTACAATTTTATTTATACCTTGACTAGTTCTGCAATTTTGATTATACGAATTTTAAATTTTTTTAAATTTTTCATTTCATGTTGTGATAATGCGTGAGAATTTAATAAACTATCAAACTAAACTGAACCATAGATGAATATGTTCGAAATTTGTGAAAAAATTGTTTTTTGAATTGTGAGTCCAGGATGTTTTGACTTATATGTTTGATCTTGACACATCACTTAATTTTGCAGAAAGAGAAAGCTTTCGGGTATGACGTGTGATGGATTGTTTGGGATTTTCTGGCACACGTTTTTGGACCTCAATAAGGTTCTCCAATGAAACTGCTTCATCGCCTATCCACAGTTGCCTTAAATTTAATGTATGCGTTGAACGTTGAATTGTGGACTCTGTTGGAGGACCAAGTATGAATATGGAACACGGAAAGCTGGACAAAGAGAGTACTGAATTAGAATATAAATTTTGATTTATTCCAATGCGTTTATGAAGCATGTAGTGTTCAGACGTAAAATATCAAAGTCTTAATACATTTGTTAACTATGACAGCTATAACTTTACCAAAATGTCTGATACAAGTTTCCCTACTTGCAACCATCTATCGTGAAATTTCTGAATGAGTGTGATATCACAAATTACAAAAATTGGGATCGTTAAACATATAGTAAAATGTGTATAAATTCTATGAAAGCGGAAGTAGGAAACCGGCCGTCTTTGTGAGATGATCCTGATCCATTGGGATGGCGTAAATACAATGATCCATAACTTGAATATGGAATCACAAAATAGAAGAAACCTATAGTTTTTAATAATTAAAAGCTGTGATCTTGGTAAATCTTTCATGTTCTTAATACACATTGGCTATTCGATGGAGATGTAAGGTTGGAAAACAGGGAGAATGATGGAAACATATCGAGGCAACCTTCCATGCAAACTATTGCCTCAGTGAAAAATTTTTCTCTTGTTTGAAACGTGAGAAGCAGCTAAAAGTGATGCAATCTGTGAATAAGACAATTTATGAAGGTTGAAGGAATTGTATAATTATATGCTCCTGATTTATGACCAATAAAATAAACCTTTTTTTCCATGCCTATGAACGAAATAGCGTATCACAAAGAATTTTGTTGT